>JACEVL010000084.1:1020058-1670058 GCA_020284085.1 Aporrectodea caliginosa | reverse complement strand
GAAGATGGTGACCCTGTCGCTGCATCTGAGATTTTATCAGCTGAGGTGTATTGCGTAGATTGTCATCAGAAGTTGTGCCAGGAATGTTGCAGACATCACAGGAAACACAAGTTGTCCAAAAGTCATAAAATCGTTAATTTAGAAGGCCAGATGATTAGCCAAAGCTGCATGGAGTCTACTTCGCCAAATTTCTGTGACCAGCATAATGGAAAAGCTCTTGAAATATATTGTTCGGACTGCAAGGAGGTCGTTTGCGCCATATGCTTTTTTGAAATTCATAAGACTCACGAGGGAATACATGTTAACAGCATTGTTGATGATTTTCGGGAGCAGATTCGAAAAAGCTCAGAATTGTTTCCGAAATATGTAACCGATCTCGTGGAAGGAAGAAATACTGCAGAGAAAGACATAGCTGCATATATGCGGAAGACAGAAAACATCGAAACTGAAATAAATTCAACAAGAGAAGAGTTAAAGCAGCTTGTAGACAGAAATTCAGAGTCCCTTCTTTTACAGCAAAAGTTGCTAAAACAAGAACGTTTAAAAGAATTTGAGATTCAGAAGGATGAAACTGAAACAGTGATTGCCAGTTTAGAAAGTTTTGAAACTTACTGTAAGCAGATAACAACGATGGGACAAGCCAGCGACATCTGTGGAGCTGTTAGTAATCTGAACAAAAGAGCAGAGGAATTGAGTCACATGTACAAGGCTACAATACAAACTGGAATGCAGACAAAAAACATATCGCTGAGAAAGACAGCCATTTTGAATTTTGATGATGATAACATAATTGGAAAGATCGAAGGTAAGTAGGCTAATGGTATTTGTATTTGTAATTGTAATTGTAGATTAACATAACATAAATAATGTTGTGTTACGTGACTGATCTATGTTGTCAGGCAATTTTTATCAGGGTTTTCTCTGATAAATTATATACCGATACAGTTTGATGAATGACGCAGTTATAGGCCTACTAAGAGCAGGACCTGACTACCGTGTCATTACAGTCCACCATGTAAAATTCTCTCGTAAATAACAATACATGTAATAATAATAATAATAATAATAATAATAATATATTTTTTTTAAATTTATCTGGAGGTGACCCTACTCGTCTGTGTCCTGGTTGGCTAAAGTGCCTCGGAACGCGATTGCGTTATAGCGTTGTATTATTATTATTATTATTATTATTATTATTATTATTATTATTATTATTATTATTATTATTATTATTATTATTATTATTATTATTATTATTATTATTATTGTGATGATTATGATGATGATGATGATGATGATGATGATGATGATGATGATGATGATGATGATGATGATGATGATGATGATGATGATGATGATGATGATGATGGTGGTGGTGGTGGTGGTGGTGGTGGTGGTGGTGGTGGTGGTGGTGGTTGTGGTAGTAGTAGTAGCAGCAGCAGCAGTAGTTGTTGTTGTTGTTGATGATGTTGCTGTTGCTGTTGCTGATGCTGATGCTGTTGCTGATGCTGATGTTGATGTTGATGTTGTTGTTGTAGTTGTAGCAGCAGCAGCAGCAGCAGCAGCAACAGCAGTAGCAGTAGCAGTACTAGTTTTGGGTAAACATCCTTGGACTCTATCCTACAGCATAAATTACATTTTACAATCTGCTCTTCGCTGCATGGTGCATAATTGAGCTAAGGTTTCATAATTTAAAATAGGCTATTTGGTGTTTCTTTCTCTACCTAGTTGGTGGCAACTTTTGCCCACTATTACAATTCATTTATTAAAAAATGTTTTTTCACTCCATCCTGCCACAGTGTGCATCGTCCTCATAGCAGAAAACTAACTAACTGTAATAACGGAAAGAACGCTGTTGTTCCCTCACGGTCCTTATTTGTTCGTGCCTACTATGTGCAGTGATGGGCAAAATACTTGTCAAAAGTATTTTGAAAATACAAAATAAATACTTTTTAAAAGTATTTTGAAAATACTTTTACAAAATACTTTTCAAAAGTATTTTGAAAATACTTTACAAAATACTTTTCAAAAGTATTTTCAAAATACAAAATTAAATAGTATTTTGAAAATACTTTTGAAAATAGTTTGCAAAATACTTTTGAGAAATCAACATTTTGTACTTTTATCGATACTCACTTGTGTGTACTTTTACATCGCATTAAGTGTACCTGACAGTGACAGTGACTACTTGGCAGTAGTTTCTTGTGACTTGAAGCATTGATACAATTAATGACTTCTATTGCGCTGGTGTCTAATGCAAAATGCATCAGCCGATGCCACACCAAGATCAAGCTTTTATCAGGTCAATATCCAGAGAGGCAGCTTATCGGGATAATCAATTAGAAAGAGATACGTTTTAAGTTGAGAATGAAATGTCATAAGCGACTGGGCAGAGCGCACAGACACAGGTAGAGAGTTTTAGAAAGTAGGTCCAGCCACCGATAAAGCTAGTTCACAAAGAGCAGTACTTAGGTGTTTAGGTATCACCAGACAGAGATAATGAGATCACCTCGTTGAATAATGAAAACGTCACGTTCTAGTTGAGGTCTTAAGTCTCAACACATTAAAATAACAGTTTTGGCCTAAAGTTTGTAAAATTCATTTTTGAAACGTAGGCTACCCTAGGAAAGTATTTTGGAAAGTATTTTGAAAAAGTATTTTGAATTCCCAAAATACTTTTTAAAACTATTGTGAAAATACTTTTACAAAATACTTTTCAAAAGTATTTTGAAAATACAAAATAAAATAGTATTTTCTATTTTGAAAATAGAAATCTATTTTCAAAATACTTTTGTGCCCATCACTGACTATGTGATATGCAGTGCTTTTTTCAGCCGGAGCGGCGTTCCGGGACCTTTTTTCAGCAAATAAAAAATAATTTAGTTAATTTAAATTTTTCATAAAAAATTATTTAAAATTATTTAGATACTTTAATTCAATTTTAGTGCTTTCGGTGTTTATTGATACTGATGTAGGCCAATATGAAATATGCCCTTATAACTGTTCTGAATTTGGTGAGTTCCGGAACTTTTTTCTAGAAAAAAAGCACTGGTGACATGTGTGATGCTATCGTACATTATGAAGAATTTCACCATTGCAAAGCATGCTCATGAAATTCTACTCTAACACTTCCGTAACGCAACGACCATGGTTGATGTATTGTGCAATAGAGCAATAGAAGTTAGTAACTCATACTAGGCTATTGCTGCATGAATCCCTCAAAGAACGCTGTATTGATAGCTCTATGTAATATAAATTGGGAAAGCTTTTTAAAAGTCTTTTGGTAAATAATCGAAAACATCTAGTTATACTGTTTTTAAATGACAGAATGCGAAGTTCCTACAGCAAAACCTCAAACCAGCGCTGACCGATTGGATATATCTGAATCTGAAGAAGCAATCACAGAACTTGCGAAAACTGAAGTTGATATTGCCAAATCTGAAAAGGACATTGTTCCAAAGATTAAAGAACTCACTGAAGAACTGGAAAATGAAAGGTTGCGTGCAGATGAGTTAGAGAAGGAAAGAAATATGCTGACTGATCGCATCAAGAAGTGTGAATCAAATGAGGAGATGTTCAGCAAACAGGTTTATGACCTGGGACAACAGGTTAATCTGTTGAGATGTCTGGCATTTGGAGAAGAAAAGACGATGAAAGAAAGAGGTATTCGATTCTAATAATTACGTAATAAAAATCAGATAAGATTAAGTTCATTATTATTTTAATTACGAACATTTGTAACGCGCAAAGTCACACCGAAATGCGAATCTGAGGCGCAGTTATCCAGATGTTTGGAAGCCAATGAGAAATAATGAGTTTTGAAGCGTTCTTGAAGGGAAAAGAGTTAGAGCATCGTCAAACGCTAAGAGTCGTTTCCATTCCCTGGGGCACTATATGGAATTCACGAGAACCCATGTCAGTGCCACATCGCGGCTCAGCCAAAAAAAAAACTAAGCCTAAAGATCGCAGACTGTGGGGGAGGGATGTAGAAGCTAGCAGTGGTAGAAGGTAGGAGTGCCCGTTGTAAGGTTCATACTATACGGAGCCTAAGAGTAAGCTTTGTAACACTTATGTAGCTACTTTTTGAAAAAAACTCGCTACATAGTTCACATAGTTTACGGAAATTACTGCAGGAAAGATGTTTCCCGAAAGAATCTTCAACAAGATATCCTTGACTAACAGAAGCGACAGATATAGTCTACTAGAAACAATTTACAACTAGTTCAGTCTTAAGAACTCCATGCATTAGATGTGAAAATAAAAAGAAACTATGTCTATCAAACTTCTGAATAATTCGGTGCAGAACTTGTTCGTTTTCGTATGCAAAAAGAGTAGCAAAATGTTGTTTAACACACGTTTTAGGCCTATAAACAATCAGCCTCTGACTCTCTGCGTCAAACAAATCAGCATTTCTCAAGTTTAAATATTTAGGCGTTCAGGCACAAATAGGATCTAGCTCTATACCTTTATTAGGCTCCTTTTGGAGTATCTGATACATTTCCTATAGGCCTATCTGTTTATTTTTAAACTTTCCATCGTGTGATTTGCCTAAGAATCCAAAGCAATTAACTTGTTACAGTTTAAACTGAAAATGGAGTTCAATCTCGTCTACTTTTCTTTGATAGGAAATATTAACTGGGATGCGAAAACAACTGTGGCTATTTATACACCGATGGAAACAGTCTGTGATCCAACACGTCACCGTTATCGAGTGCACGGCATAGCCATTCTTGGAAATGAACTATTCATTGCTGGAAATGACGGTGTAGTAGTCATAAATGAACTGACAACATTGAAGTTTAAGCGAAGGTGGAGAATTCCATTTGAAGGACAGGTTTACGACATCAAACACTGCAATATGAAAAACTGCTTGTATATGCTGTATGAGAAGTCGAAAGTACAGCCTGAAATTGCAAGAGTTGATCCAAACGGGAAAGTACTTTTGACCTGGTCAGTATCCTATGCACAAGGTCCGATTTCTGTAACAAGCGAGTCGAATATACTTCTGTTTATCTCGTTTCGAGATACACCTTGTGAAAATGTAGATGAATTATTGTTCGAATATACACCAGATGGAGAATTGCTACACAGTATTCCACTCCATTGGAATTCCGGAATAGAACTTGCATCGCATGCCATAAAACTGACTTCAGAACACTTCTTAATCTGTCATGGAAACAGTACTTCTGCATTGGCTAGAGTCTGCTTAGTAGATACAACAGGGACTGTTTTAAAATATTATGGTGAAAAATGGAATCGGCAGCTCTTGTCTTACCCCATATACATGGATATCGATGGCGGAGGGAATCTTCTTGTAGCAGACAATTCAAAACAACAAGTGTTGCTGTTGAACACCAACCTAGAATTTAAACGATGCCTCATCGATCATGCGACTTCGCATCCGAAGTGTGATAAGAGCATTCATTACATATATCTCGCTAAACCCATAAAGATGTGTTTCGATGAGTGCAATGGCAGAATTTTAATTGTCGAAAACGTGTGGAAATCAGTAGATCCGGGAGTGGGTAAAACCCAATATAGCGACGAGGTTACAGTATACACAATCACAACTTGAGTGGCGTTACGAGAGCCATGACTTCTCTGTGCTTACAGCATGTAGTAAAACCGACCAAATAGTCTGACTTTTAAGGATTTCTTTGGCTATTTGTCGTGATGGAGGTTTGGTGCAGCGCAGAGAAATTTCGTCGATTTGCATTTGTATTACAATACTGTAGGTCTACTTTGCTTCGAGTTTGTATTTTACACTGACTATTTGCAATTAGGCTTAGATGTAAATGTGTGCGTGCGTGCTCGCGTGTGTAGGCTATATTATGTGTAGCGAAACAATTTGCGTCAATGGCTATTATACTATAGGAACGCATTCTTGTACTAAAAAGTTGTTATAAGTTAATCTGATTCGTACTAAATATTAGTACCAAACAGATTAACTTATAACGAATTTTCAGTTTAGTTTATAGAACGAACAGTCCAAGAAAGTTAGCCTATATTGCACATTCTATCGTAGGAATGGAGTCTATAACAGCATATCATGACTCTACGTGGTTACAGTAATCCTAATAGGATTATCCTATCAATCCTTAGAGAGCATGCATTTCTACCCTTATAATTAACTCCTTCAGTTTGTTGCTGTTAAACGACACTGTATCACAACACATATGATTAGCGTCGCCCTCCTCTTTTCTTCAGGCTTGGAACTGGCATTGCCAGAGTGCCAGCACATTAACAGCTTTGTGCCTTGATTGTATTTGTTATAACAGACTGGAAAAAATTATTTTCTTCTTCTGTATTTCTGTACATTATTTCAGACTAAATAAATTGTAACAGTTAATGATTGCGTTGCTCTTCACTTTTAGTGAAATTTGACTGGATTAAAGTTGTTCAAATAAGCAAATACCATACATAGGCCTAGATGCTAATTCTTCGTAGTCAGTGACTTCCATAATTATGGCCGTTATCGAATGCAAGAAAAGCAAATAAGTTATGAAAAAGCACATTAGGGCCTACAGGCAGACAGGTAAATAACGTTGAAATTTACTTTACGACCTAAGAGTATTAGTGACTTCTATTGCGCCGGTGCCTAATGCGCAAGGCATCAACTGATGGAGCACCAAAACTAAAACGCAACATGCCAATTATCTAGAAGATCAGTCTGTAAGGCCTCTGCCTTACAGACTGATCTTCTAGATATTGGCATGCTGCGTTTATATTATGGAGGATAAGAACGTAGGCCACAAATTTAAAGCACTATTTTAACTGCTTGTTACCAAAACACGCGGAATTCACCAATTAGGGATATAGGCGAATTCAAGGCCGTATCTTGGGGTGTTTTGGGTGTTTAAACACCACCCGTAATTAAAAATGTAAAAATGAAAGAATGCATTTACTAACACAGACCCATTTGCCGGTTGACTTCCAAATAAAATCCTGGCTACGGTCTTGGGCCTTTTCAACACTCACACCGAATTAAATGCAACATTGTGCAGAAGATCAGTTAGGTATTGAACAGAAGATCAGCATGGACGCGGGATCTATTCCCGCTACCTCCCAAAGGTCTACGCAGCCTTCCATTCGCTAGGCGAGATTGGTAAAATGAGCAGTAGGACAGATGGGCGCCTTGAATGACTCATACAATTAAATTTAATCAGGCCTGGTTTGGGAGCGCCTCTCAGTAGAACCCTTGAAGAGGCGCTATATAAATCTTTGATTGATTGAGGCAATAACTTGTAGTCGTCCGTTCATACTATGACTTGTAATCACACTGCGCTGTCAGTTTGAATTAATAATGAACACGAGTTACATTTATGTATGTCGGCCAATTTTCAAATATGCTAGGTTCTCTCATTCATAATCCCTTTTTTGGTCGACGCTGTCTTATATGAACCGAGTCTTTTATAGTTGTCTTTGAATACTCACCAGAATGATAATATCCTGTCAGACGCACGAAGAGGTAAGTTAACTGTTGGCATGTCACCATACACACTATTACACAGCAGTATGAAAATAATACACTGAGAACGTCTATTGCGCCACTTTAATGATGTTCAAGGCAACAGTGCTGATGGTAACTACAAGGCAAAATTGTTATGCAAATCAAATTTCAGGGTGAGTCCAAAGTCAAGAAGGAAGTCCGATCAGTTCATCTGGGAACTTGCCCCAACCATCCACTCTATACAGTTCCATCAACAACGCAAATGCTCGCTACAGGGCGGCACGGTCGCGACCATATGAAATGTAATGTCACGTTCTGTGTCTTGCTCTATAGAGTGCAAATGTTCAGAACTCTCGCTGTACTCGACTTAATTCGTCCGTAGGCTGTTTCCATGTCTTACCAAATTTTCCACTCGGCTTTCAAAGGTACCCAATCCCTTACTAGCCATATTTGTTGAGCCCACACAGTCCCCATAGCGAGCCACTACACTGGCAGTGACACAAAGCGGGCTCGATGCAGGCCAATGAACTTGGTTGTATACCCCGCAGCCGATCGACTCGCCGATCGAGTCGATCGTAAACACGGCCAAGTCGAGTCGATCGTTGTTTCCTCGACTCGACTCGACTCTGAAATATTTTACTTACTATTTTTCACAAAATGACAGACCTTATGATATAATGACGTAATTCTGTGTAAAGTAAACACACAAACACCGTATTAACCTAATATGAAGTTCAGTGCAAATAATGAACCTCTTAGCCTTTTCTTATTAGTGGAAGTTATGGAGATACTTTTGTCACAGTTTTACGGTGAAAATTGGAGCGATTAAGATGCGTTAAGACTGCCGTAGTTTCAGCAAATTGCAGCTCTCTAGTAAGTAGCGATGATTTCAAAACATTAGAAAGTCTGTACCAGTACCATAGAACGAGTATGCGCATATTACGAATATTAAGATTTTTTAGAAATTTACGAATATTGACGAATATTAAAATGGCCAACGAATATTAAAAATTTCAAGTTCCTTTAATTCTTAATTCTTCAAAATCCTTAGTCATAAATGACATCTTTTGACGGAAGTGACCCCATCGTGTGTTTTTCCGGAATTTGCCGCCACTTAAAAATGCCGCCTTTAAGCAGCCGCCTATTATCTCCTATACCTAAGGTTGGCACTGATCGTCGTAGCTATTTGATATTTGGACCTAGACGAGTGACATCAATATTAAACAACATACAGCGACGTTATGCGTCAGCCTCATTCCTTATCAGTCAACCGCCTCTGACTTATAAGGCAAGCGCTAAGCTGAAGGCATCATTGGAACTAATTGAAACGAATCTTCTTCATAATACTGGCATTACCCATACTGAGTGTGGGGTTTTCGGAGATTGGAGAGACTGCAGAGAGATACAGAAACAGACAGACAGACAGACCGCCTGTCTCAGACAAAGACTGAGAGAGTGAGTGAGTGAGAGTGAGTGAGAGAGTGAGTGAGAGTGAGTGAGTGTGAGTGAGAGAGAGAGAGAGAGAGAGAGAGAGAGAGAGAGAGAGAGAGAGAGAGAGAGAGAGAGAGAGAGAGAGAGAGAGAGACTTTGATTCGGGTCAGATCATTTGCCCTCAGCTTGGCTTGGAACATTATACACAAGGTGTCTCATTCCCTTGGTTCTGTCTCACAAACACAAAGGCTATATTGTTATGCATGAAACAGTTTAGCGCGAAAATGATAATTTTCATTGCATTAATGTTACCACAAAGCCAAATCTTGTGTGAGATTCGTCACCTTTGGCTCTGTAGTATAGATTCCCGCCTTCCCGGGCCTCTGGTCATAGTCGGCTTTTTTTTACAGAGTACCTCAAGGGTAGGGTAAGATTTGGCTAAGCGTATACCAGCTTGCGGACCACAGCTCTTAGTATAGCGCCGCATAACCACTGCACATGTTCTTAATTAGTAGTCTTAAATAAGTTCGTAACCAAAAGGAAAACAGTGACGTCATCAACGAATATTTTACGAATATTAAAAATAACCTAATATTCACGAATATTTACGAATATTAAAGCCTGTAGTCACGAATTCTCGTTCTATGGTCTGTACTTTAGAACAAGACTGAATGCGTCGACTTCACTCGGATGTGTGGCAGCATTTTGGTCCACTCTACCAGGGCCGTAAATCACGGGGAGGGAAGGAAGGGAATTCCCTCCCCACTTTTAAGTCTGGGGAGGGAACGTGAAGTAATTCCCTCCCCACAAATTTGTCTAAGCTGTGTCATTTTTCTAAGGCGTGTCATAAATATTATGGCGCCAGCCCCAATCGCCGCAAACTGTTCCTTGTGAGAGTATTGGAATTTACATTCTTTGTCTATTTAGATGCCATTAGTTCTAAAGTTATATATATAGAATATATATATATATCGCTTTAGCGACCACACGACAGCGGAGTACCTCCTTCCTCACCACCTCTGAGCGGAGAGGTATCGCTTTTCGCCGTTCCCACAACCCCGGCGACCTCCCGGGTCAATAAGGTCGCACAGAACAAGGACAAGATGAGCGGGTGGACTGCAAGAGTCGGGGAGTTGAAAATTGGCAGTGAACAACGGCGGGCAGTAGAGGAGAAGATTGAGCTTTTATGGAGAACTGGAGGGTGAATGCTTTGCTCGGAATTCGGGACTGGAAAGATGACCGGGACACGGAGTCCAACTCATAACCGGTCGGAATATCATACGACAATGGATCAGTTCCCGAGACGACGCGCCGAGGAGTCGGGAAGCGACTACAGGTCAGACTTACTAATGCCGCTAGACTAGAAAGGACCACAACAAATGCTTGAATTTGTTCCGAGGTTACCCCGAGCAGCGTTACCGACTTCTGCGCCCCAAACGTTGTTGCTTGTTTTCTCCTGTTGGTGTGGCTGCTATTGTTTGTCGGCAAGTTTTTCTCAGGTGACAAAAATTCTTTTAAAGTGATCTTTTCGGCAAAAATCTACTGTAATTGTTATGTTATGTTTCTTTATAATACCAATGGTGACTGGTAGCCTATTTAGAATTTCTGGCCACGTTCCAATTAAGGAATCTCTCTTACCTATGGAATGCCCTACGTCTATGTGCCCATCTTCAGCGAGAGGTCATCAAGGCTACTGACACTTTCAGCCTGAGAACAGTTTAACAGATGTAAATCTGAGTGCTGAAATAATTATAGGTTTTCTTCTTCATTAAAGTGAAAGGACGATTAGACGTGCCAGGTGCAGGGAGCGAGGGTTGGAGCAAGGGAGGGACAGACAGACAGAGGGTCAGTTCACAGAGTTGAAACTTGATAGGTTTGTAAACATGCACAGTGAGACTGAAGTTTATCATTGGCTCAATCTTTGGTTCTTTTGATAATGGTAATGGTAACTGCACATTTATATAGCGCCACCGTAAGGCAGGTTCATCAGATGCGCTCCCGACCTAAAACAATGAAATCACAAAGTGGTCTTCAAGCATTTGCGGACATAGGCCTAGGCGCTGTCTTAACTTCATAGGGTGCAGATGATTTATAAATGTCTTTAAAATTAAGGGTGCAGATGATATAAATGTTTCCAATAACTAATTTTTAACCTAGTGTGTAACTGAACTCAGTAGAGGACTTCTTAACGGAACTATACACACTTCCGAAAAGGCAGTTTTCTCTCCCCGCATCTTGAAACAGATTTACGGCCCTGCACTCTACAGTGAGTATTGAAGGGAGTCGCAGCTGCCGCCCAAGATTCATATATTTGCCATAGTCGCTCTATCTTTTTCTAAACCAAAAATGCTTACATTGTTGCCTTCCGGATTGGAAATGTCATAGAATGAAAAACAATAAGTGCCATGTGGATTCGTGGAAAAATACGTGAAATTTTAATAGGCGATTTGGAGCATTCGTATGTCTATAATCTGGAGCATATGCTGAACTGTGACAGAACTCTCTCCAAGAGGTTCCAAGCCTGAACCTCAGTAATCGTGAGCAGTTTCAAATCTCTTGTTTGAGCATTGATCATTTTTACTAACTCTAATTCATTACGAAGATTTGTGTAGCACCTGAGGAGAGGATGTAGCATAGAGACTACATGTCCTCTAGTACCTCTACTGCCGTTTGAGCTGGTACTAATTTCTGCACCGTGCTGCAGGAGATTCCTTTGTAGCCTAGCTGATCAAGTCGACGGATTAAGCGAGGCTTAATCCTTACAAGTCAACCACAGGCACACACGATATCATTATAAAACCTGAAATGCTAATTACCAGTTCAATTACAGTTCGACAGTTTGAGGAAGAGTGTGCAATTGAAATTCATGAGTAACATATTTACTGGAATATAAGAATGCAACAGTCGTCAGCAATTTTGGCAAAGAGACTACAGCCGTCGATCGTCGTCCGAGCCAAGTAGATCGAGTCGTCGAAAGGTCGGCGAGTCGACGAAGTCGATCGAGTCGATCGTCGGCCGAGCCAAGTCGATCGTATACACTCGACTCGATCGACTGCGGGGTATACTTGGTTGCTTGGGTTCCCAGGAATTTGGCTTACATACAGACGATACACATAGCAGCGACCATCGACTTTTTTGAGCATTGATCATTTTTACTAAATTTCTCTGGTTATTCTTGTGACTGTTAAGACTGTAAAATACAAGCATTCTTCAAACTGGCATAACAGATATATCATGAGTTAATAAGAGAATTTACAGTTACATTATCTTAGATCAGATTGCTTTGGTGTCAGAATCTGAGTTTTCCGCATTCAAGGACGAACAAATATCACTGGACAACAAATTTTCATGAAAGTCATGCCTCTGATATTACATTTGTATTTTCTGATAGGTTTCAGTGTGCTTGACACGAATATGACAATGAAATTAAGGAATTGGGTACAATTTATAAGAAATCAGCAATAGTTTCTATTGTCATAGAACAATACGTTCATATGACATGTAGCAGTGCAGGTCCGCTTCTACTTCCGACGCTGCTTTGCCTGTCTCTTGTATAGCTGCTCAGGATTATCTCTGGCGAGCGTGTAACAGTAGTCAGCCAACATGAAAGTCGACCAGTTTCCCTAATATCGTGTCTCCATCACTAACCATGCCGCAATTGTCGGGGACAAAATCCAAGTTGGAATGGAGAAAGTGGATCTTTAAGGACATATTGCAGCCAAGTTTTTGATACATAGACAACATGTCCTCAACCAATTCCTTGTAGTTTTCTGCTCTGACATTCCCGAGGTAGTTGTTTGACACCAGACGAAATGCGTCCCAAGCTTTCTTCTCGTCACTCTGAAGCAGGTTGTCGAACATCTCATCTCTGAATAGCTGACGGATCTGATGAGTGAGGACCAAAAAAACTCCCTCTTTAATGCTTCACTGAGTTGAGGAAATTTGACAGTCAAGTACTTGAAAGCTGATCCAGTCCGGTTCAAGGACTTCACGAAGTTTTTCATCACACCAAGTTTGATGTGTAGCGATGGTAGCAGGATTTTTTGGGTTTCTACTAGTGCTAGGCGTTGCACATTCTTCTCTCCGACGTTCAGAGATTTCCTCTCAGGCCAGTCTCTCGTCACATAGTGCAAAGTCTTTGCTTGACTGTCCCATTCACATAGAAAACAGCAGTATTTCGTATATCCAAGCTGGAGACCCATCATGCAGCTTCAAGTCGCAACAGAGATACCATCCACACTTGCTGTATTGAACAGGTGTTTGAGGTTTTCGTAGGTTTCCTTCACGTGGAGGGCATTCAACAGGCCTTCTACATCGGAGCAGAATACAAGGTCATCTTCCTTGCTGAAATAATCCTCAAACTGCTCATAACGAGTGCAAAACGAAGTCACTCGGACATTTTCCTGGAGAAGTTTCCATTCTTGAAGTCTGGATCCAAGTAACTCCACCTTGGCCTTGAAACAGCTCCAGGTCGCGAACAAGGCCGTTCAGTTCTGCTTGGGTGAGAATCTGTGGCACAGATGACGCACCGTGGCAGACGTATCATCATTAGACGTCGAAGGCTGCGGAGAACCCGAAGTCCGTTCGCTTCCCTCCTCATCGTCTGAATCAATGGAAAATTCCTTCGGAGGATCCGGAACGGGAAGTCCATTTTCGTGCGGAACTGGTCGGAGTGCAGATGGCATATTCGGGTACGCCAGTGTCCACTTCTTTTTCGTTGTGATGCCTGCAGAAGTAGGTGGAATCATGCAGAAGTAGCAGTCATTTGCGTGATTGCTTGTTTCTCTCCAAACCACAGGAACAGCAAAGGACATCGCCACTTTCCCGCCTTTCAGCCACTTAGGAAGATTTCTTGCAAAAGTGCTGCAAGATATGTGTGGCGCCCAGGACTTGTCCTGATCCCAGAGTGTACATACGAAATAGAGGTGATACGCCATTTTGACTAATGGAGTAATGGCCCTTTTCTGTCTTGCAAACGAGACTTGCTTTGTACCACTACGCTTGCGTCATCTTTCGTCAGCGATCGTGATGATTCACCTGCATTACATCAGGGAATGATGGACTGCCTCCGGAGGCGTGTGTATGGTTGGTTGATGCAATACGACGCAATATGTAGTTTGAAATACAGCGTTGCGAAATGGTTACCTATGTAGGCCTACTCGATGCGTAGGCCTACTGAGACATTTATACGTAACCATCTCTGTCTCTCCTAAACGAGAGCCAATCGACAAATTTTATTGTCATTTTCGTGTTCAGCACCTCACAATTAGTAAAGATTGGCTATTTTCATTTAAAAGGCATTTTGTGGGTTGTCCAGTGTATTAATTGCCTCAGGGTTCTGCTGAGTGCTTGCTTTCAGTAGTCTTATCAAACAATTCTAGCCGAACATTGGCCTTTTAATTCTATTATGACTTTGATTTTGCATAATTTAAGCTTGTGCTGGCCCTACAAAATCTTCATCAATCTATTTTAGTCTACAGACTACCTAATCCTTACGCATTATCGCAAAGAGACTGAGCTCAAAATAGCCAGAAGAACCTGTCGTGGAAAATACGTTTGTTTCTCTGTTCTGCGTTTTCGAGAAATAAATTGTGTATCTGGCTTCTATACGCTGCGAAATAAAGGCTAAAACACGCGATATCAACATTCACTATCGGTAACAGTTTAGATCGACGTGTTAAAATTAGGCTGCAATATAGGCCTACTTAAGACAATTCTACAGTTGATCTAAATTTGTGGGCAAACGGCGCACATTGAGACGTCTTTCTCCAACGTTAGGTGACCTGTCGTTTGCATTGAGCTATCTCAGAATATTAAAATCGAAAAATATACTGGTTGTAGGAAGCAAGATCTATAAGGTCACCAATACAGTTTTATTGCAACTGAGTCTAATTTTGAAAGAATTACTAATTATTTTGCGGACATCTGCTAGCCTAGGTTACCGGAAAAGATTGGCTAGCTCAGGCATGGGCAACTTCTTTTAACAGAGGGCCACTCTAAGGTTTTAAGGGCAGCTCGGGGGCCGTATGCCAATCGTGGCATAATTTTTGCAGATTCATTTGTCCTAGAAAATGAAACGCTATTAATTTTATTTAAACTAAATATTACAGAATATATACCGTTAAAGCAAATGAAGATAATTCTTATATGACAAAAATCTAATTATTCTAATACATAAGTCCTACACTAAAAATATTTTTAAAAAAAAATATGTTTAACTCAGTTTTAAAAATACATAGAGCTGTTTGTCTGTACAAAGTATCCATTTGCTTGGTGTGCTATATTTAATGTGAGATCCGGCACTTCTAATAGCGACACAAATCCGCAATGTTTGATTTAATGTTGGAAGTGGCAATTCGAAGTTCATTGGAGAGATTGTCATCTGTTAATCTGCATCTGTTTTTGCACTTTGTTAGTTTCATCTTTAAGAAGAACTGTTTACAAATATAGGTGCACCGTGCAGAGCAACCAGTTTCAGGCCATGAAAATTTAAGTGAAGGGTTAGAATCTTGAGAATTGTACAGTTTGTAGGACTGAATCAGAGGTACCTCCTGAAATTTCCTTTCCAACTCACTGTTGCATTGGAGTTCAATCAATTCCATTTGCATGGCGTTTGGTGCTGAATTGGCATCGATGGAAAAGGGAGATTCAAACAATTTAAGTCTAGTCCATGAGCAGTGGATCAGCGAACTGGAACTCTACTTCCAATAAAATTATTTGCTCTGTGCACTTCTTGACATTTGCAGAATCAGTAAAACATGGAAAATGCATAGTATTGCCGTTTGATATTTGATTTCTCCAGAGCAGCAACTTCGTTTGAAAATTTCAAATAGATAGTTTATATAAAGTAGCGAAATTGTGGTCTTGTTTCATGCAGAGAGTAGATTACATTGATGACTGAGTAGTAAACTAGTTGACTATAGACTAGAGGCTGGATTATTAATAAATGAGAAACAGATGTTTTAATGTCGGTCTATGTACAGAAATTCATTTGTGTAGGGCCGGATTAAAGGTTCCCAAACTAGGACCGGATAAAAGATCCTCAAAGTGCCTGGTACAGTGCTAATATAAAAGACATGACAAGGGCCGGTTCAAAGGTCCCCGGGGGCCGGATCCGGCCCGCGGGCCGCCAGTTGCCCATCCCTGGGCTAGCTGTTTTATACGGGTGAAAGTGAAACTAACGGAAATTCCATCTAGCCTAAGCTTTGCGTTGTATTGTAATCTAGCACAAACGTCACAGGCGACATTGCACGTAGAGACAGATAACAGTTGTTATGTCAGCCAAGGAGAAACAAGTTGTTGAAGTTCAGGAGAAACTAGAAGACATAACAGAATGTCCAATATGTACAGAGACGTATAAGGATCCGAAGATATTGCCATGCATTCATACATTCTGTATGATATGTCTTCAAGAGACTGGGCTAAAGACAGACAAAAGTCCAGGGGATAAGATGCCTTGTCCTGTCTGTAGAACGGAATTCACAGTTCCAGAGAAAGGTTTCAGTGGACTACAGAGGAACTTCTTTATGGAAAGATTGATTGAAATGAAAACTATTCTGAATCTATCTTCAACGCGTGTTGTGTGTGATGCCTGCCAAGAAGACATTGACTTAGTTGCTGAAGCTGAAATCCCATCAGCTGAAATGTATTGTGCTGATTGCAATCAGAGGTTGTGCGAAGAATGCTGTAGACATCACAGAAAAAACAAGGCAACAAAGAATCACAGAATGCTGTCCTTGGATGTTGCGCAGATTAATATCCCATCAATTGTTAAACCATATGTTTGTGACAAGCATGAAAACAAATCACTAGAGATATATCGTTCTAGCTGCTAAGAAGCAATATGTGCTCTGTGCTTTTTTGAAAGTCACAAAACGCATGAAACGTCACCTGTAATCAGTGTTGTAGCCGACTTCCGAAGGAACACACAGGAAAATTCCGATGGCATGAAAAGCTTTATACTAGATTTAAAACATAAAATAACAGGGGAAGATAATGATAAAAAAATGTTTGCTCTAAAAGTGACAGATGTAGAAAGTGAAATCAAAAGAACAAGGCAGAACCGTCAAGAATCTGTTGGAAAGGATTGTGATTTTCTCTTACAGCAGCTTAACTCCATAAAGGAAGAAAGAATTAAAGAGAATGAAAGTCAGTTAAGTGACATTGAAGCCGTACTTGCTAGTTTGGAAAGTTATCAGGCTTATTGTTCACAAGTCACAACAATTGGATCAGAAGTCGACATTTGTAGAGCTGTGCACAATTTGAGTACAAGAGCCGCCGAATTAAAGCAACATTACGGATCAGTATCTCTTGTTCCGTTCCCAAACATTTGGCTGAAGAAAGCCGAATTTCATGACGTCTTGTACCAAACTGGCAACAACATTATTGGGAAAATTGAAGGTTAGATAAACGTACTTTCTAATCGTGAAAATTTGGTTAAAGTGACTCGTAGCTTATTTTTTTAGTAGGAATAGTGGAAGTAGGCCTATAGGCCTACGTGTATTTCAGCGTGTTTTATTATTTCATTTATTTTCATGATAAATTAATAAATTCAGCTTATATTTAGCCTATGCAAGATTCTTTCATCAATCCCAATTCTATTTAAGCTAAAACTATTTTCATCAATCTCACTTCTATTTAACAATAATTAGCCTATTTTCGTCAATAGTTCTACAGCTTGTATTCGAACATATCTGAAACCCATGCAATGGCGAGTCATTTACGATGCTAAACTAGGCTACACGCTTTTTCATCAGTCCAGCGGTTCTATTTTTAGCAAAGAATTAGTTTCACCAATCCAACTTCTATTAAGGCAAGCAATTATTTTATCAATCCAGCTTCCATTTAAGCAACCACATGAGAGAAATAATAAACTAAGCTAAAATAATCGGCCGGCAGCATCATGAATTAAATACGCTAAAATGCACTTTTACCCAAAATTGAAGGTTTAAGGTAGGCCTATAGTACACCTACTAATAGGCCCTATGTCATATTACACATAACCAAACAGTTTAACATTAGCTGCATGTCATCAGCTAATTATTAAAATTAGTTGTTTTAAATTAGTAATTATTTTAGAAATGATTACTAGAAGACCTCAATTTTGAGTTAAGCTACATACAAAATCATTTGAATTATTGTTTGCAATTAACAGAGAATGGCAACAAGACATCGCAAGCTGAAAACATACGGTCATTCACTGGCAGAATATCTTCTCTTATGAGTGAATTCTTCGATATTCTAGACAAGACGTCTGTTGAAGAAAAGAGAGATGTTCGCCAGTCCAAAGAATTGGGTCATGTTCTTGATCACTCACTCATGTGCACCGAGGAGGCAGACGGCGAGAAGCAGTATATGGGTGAAGAGGAGCAAAAGAATGGAGACAATGAGATAGAGAGGGATACTACGGTTGTTGAAGTGTTGGAAACTACTGTCAGCGATGAAAAGAAAGAATGGACAACATGTGACGAAAAACTTGTTGATAAGCTGCAGCAACTAAAAATCAAAATTAATAATACAGTGGAGGCAAATGAGAAGCTTAAAAATGAATTGAATTTTCAGAAAGAACGCGTTTCGAGGCTAGAAGAAGGAATCCTTTCGACGAATCGTAAGGCTGACGTAATGAAATTGACCGAAATGCAATCATATGGGGAGATCGTCGATCTGAAAAAACAAGTTACATTACTTTCAAGCATTGCATACAATGGAGGCAAAACTACAGAAGGGAAAAGTAAGTAGGCCTACAGAACTGTTGGACCCCACATATAAGTTTTCTAACATAATTTTCTTATTCAGGCACATTTGGACCTATAAGTCTTTTCTAAATAAAATTTTCTTTTACAGAACAAAATTTGTAACCTACCTGTAATATCTGTATAGGTCTATAATTCACATTAGGCCCAGGGCTTCTCATTTGAGGCGATCGATCGATCGATCTCCTTGGTCGATCGCCTAGCGAGGGTCTGGTGGATCGATAAATCGATCGCGCAAATCGAGCGCGATCGATTTACTCCAGGAGGAAACTGGAACCATTATTTTATTTACTTAATTTACATACTTTAATTTTTGCTTACTAGCGGCAGCGGTGAATGCGTTCGGAACGCAGCGTTTGGTGACATAGGCCCTAATGACTGCTGATCGAGTGATCGCTCCAATTTCGTGCAATATGATTGGTCATAACAACACGGTGGACACCTCCCGCGTAACGTCATTATTTTTTAAGATCGTAACCTCACTGTTTTAGGAAATTATTGAAAGCAACAATGGCGGCGACTATAGGCCTACAGTTTAGCAACGGCGCTCGTTTTCGGTTGCTGGCCCTATAGAGTTCACACGGTCATGACATTGTATACCATTATTCTTTAATAACTAAACGACTGTCTCATTTAGCCGTGGCTGGACTAGAAGCGCTTCTGATCAGTCGATCACCTGAAGGGGCGCTATAAGTGCGGTTAGCAATTGGATCAATAAAGAATATACTTACTTTACTTATTTACTTATAATTATGAAAACTAATTAATAATACTATCAATAGTAATAATCACGGAAATGAACTGAGATAGGCCTACTAGATTAGTACTATAGCATATAGGCCTAATAACTACTGTTATAATTATGCAGCCATACGAATGCGATACACAAAATACGCTGTACACAAAAAGCTCTCGAGGTCGATCGCGCACCGATCGCCTACGCAACCCAGCGCGATCGATTTTCAAATCGCCTTCTATTTTCAAATGAGAAGCTCTGATTAGGCCTATCTATTAGATGCAATATTCACATAATTTCATTCTAGCTGCAAACAGCGCCAATCTATAATTCGAAGTAGGGAAGAAAAAGGTGTGGAGATTAGGGCCTACGACCGGAACAGCAGCATTGCATTGATTGGCACAGATTTTTCATTCTGTTTCATTCACCTTCGTTTATTGACTAAAAAACCGACAGAAACGCAACTAGTTATTGCAATACGAACGCTTGATCAAGAAAAGACCATGGCACCACTTCATTTAGAGTCGAATAGTAGGCCCTAATAAACGATGACGAAGAACTTCATTCATCGAACGTCTAATACATAGGTCTATTGGAATAATTTGTAGGAAATGGATTTTTATTTTAACAAGAGCCGATGCACCAAGTTTTTGTCATCTTTAACACGTGAAATTTGATGCAAATGACGTCATTATGACGTCATTATTGGATGACATGAGGTTTTATATCTTTACCAGTGTTAGCTAATTATGTCAGGATTAAAACAGCTTTGGAATTTTTAAAAGCGATGAATATTTACTGGTTTATTTTCATATTAGGCCTACTATCTGGGGTCCTTTTTCCCCGGACACGTGTATTTGCTGCATTTATTGTAGTGATGTTAACGTTTAGTCTTAATTTTTTTAGCTTACCGGTACTGAAATTGCTAGATTTTTGCAGATCATTATATATAGATAAATTCAATATAGCCCTATATGTAGTGACTTCATTTAGTGTAGGTAAGGCATAGTTTCTCTCTCACCATCTGATCTAACCACATTAAGCAACTCTAACATTAATAAGCTTACATGTAGGCCTATTAGTGTTTAGTTGAATTCACTGAGGAACTCAAGTGGATCAAAAATCTATTGTCTTAACGTTGTTTATATAGCCTAGTTAAGTTGTGTCGTATTTTATTTTCACTTCGCAGAAACTTCACAGCCTAAAAGGGGACTCGTTTTTCTTCAGACCATTACAACCGTTGACGCACCCGACGCGAAAACTTTCCGAATCACAGGTTTAGCCATCATAGACAATGAATTGTTCATTACGAGCGCTTCTAACGTTGTGGAAGTAAATGATCTGAGAACGTTAAAATTTAAACGACGGTGGCGTGTGAATGAGATGAAAACAGTTGTGGACATTAAAGCTAGTTGTCGCAATAAATGCATATATCTATTGTGCAGCCGCGGAAGAGATCCTGTGACCTATGAAGACCTTAATATAGGCCTTATCAGATTTTGCGCCACAGGAAAAGTTGTAAACCAGTGGAAACCTGATATACGCAGATCAGATTATGTTAAAATCTCTGTTACTGATGAATCAAATGTCTTGATTACCGAAGCATATGGCAGAAAACTATTAGAATACAGTCCTGATGGAAAGCTGATACGCGTGATTTCTCTAAAATGGGAGTCTGGTATAGAGAATCTTAATCATGCGATGAAGCTAACATCGGATCATTTTCTCGTATGCCATGGTAAAGGTCAAGATTCATTACACAGAGTGTGCATCGTAGATATCGGTGGAAATGTTCTTAAATACTTTGGAGAATTAAGAAGAACTGATAAACTCAATAATCCCATTTATTTGGAGATGGCTGCAGATGGCAATATTCTTGTAGCTGATCATTTGAACCAACGCTTGTTGCTCTTCAATTCCAGTCTAGAACTCATGCAGGAGTTGAAACCACGTAATCCTGGCGATTATGGCGCTGTTGAAAGTAGGCCGCGGAAGATGATACTGGATGAAGCCAATGGCAGAATATTTGTGGCTGAAAACATTTGGAAAACCTCTGGCAAGGACGAATATAAGACGCAGTACAGCGATCGACTGTTGGCTTTCACTTTCTCAATGCAGTAAATTTAAATTTAGGCAAATATTGATAATAATGTAATCCTTGTGTTCTTTCAGCCTGCACAATTAATTATATGTAGAGTGCATCAATTTAAATACTTTTAAATATTTTCTTTAAACCCTAATACATTTTCTTATAACCCTCGAGAAATTGTAAGACACCATAACCATAGCTTCTGAGCACGATGTTCGAGTTTATCAAATTTGAAAATGCAGTTCTAAAACACTAAATTGTTGCTTTGATTGATGGCTTGTATCACTGTACAATTTTCAACTTTGTTTAATTAAGCGCATACCAAAGGCAAGTGATGGGAACTAATGATGAATACTGTACACGTATCTTAGCAAATATGTTTTAAACTGTAGAACTTATAAATTATGATATTTGATTTTTGGCACTCATTAAAGCAGCATTAAGTTCTGCTTTAAAATTTAAGGCTATTTAACCGGTGCAAGGATATTCTGTTGCAGTAGGGCTGCTAACAAGAAGCAGGTTATTGAGCCACTCTCGCAACTGCAGACGAATTTTTCTCCAGTTTCAACCACGACTAATCAATCAGTTTTTTTCTAAACTACATATTTTTAATCAACAAAGAGTGATACTTCCGCTGATGGAACCATGTACAGTTCATGTAGTACTATCATTTTATTTATAAATGCAACCATAATTAAATTTTAAATTGGCTGCTTACACTCATCATTATTTTCTACTATTATTAATGTGTTTTAAGACCATGTGCATGCGTATTTTTGGAATTATTGAGAATTTTTCTTCTCTCTGATAATGATAATGCTTATATAAATTGATCGCCAAGTGTAGAATTTTAAATAAAGTGTTCTTTTCGTGGCAGATGAGCAAAAACTTCAGAATTGTTGTGTCATAATCCAAAATTATTATATTACGAATATGCTTTGCAAACCTGGTTTAAAATAGTATGTTATGTCTTACAGTCTAGCCTATGTCTTAATTGTTTCGTTTTTCTACATTACAAACATTCACTGGAATGATATTGATGAGAATTGCGTTTCATCGGAGTCGGTATCGATGGTCACAGAGATTTATTCTATAAACAGGAATAATATGGCTTCTACGTTTTGGCATTACCTCGACGAGCCTATAATTTTGAATGATTGTGGTAATGTGGGTGTGTAAGCTTATGTATGTATAAATTATGTATGTATCTGGATATTAATGCAGCACCTTGAAGAACCTCACGAGGGCACTAGGCCCTAACAAGGGCATTACCTTATTATGTCACTTCAAAACCTGCACTGAATTAAGTTGCAAATTTAAAGAAAGCCTTATGTTGGAAATATCTACTCAGTGGTATTCTGAGTTGGTTTATCCTCTCTTTTCTTAAAAAGGTGATTCAATATTTCTTCGTCTTAGGGTTTACGATAATGGTAATACTCTGGCACGAAGAGCAGAAGATCAGCACTGACGCGGGATCGCTTACTGCTACCTATGACATTGGTCAAATGAGCAGTAGGACGTGATGGGCGCTTTGCATGGCTGCCAAAACAGTTAAATTTGACTCCTGCAATAACTTTTGATCATCCGTTCATACTATGAATTGTCAGCATACTGCGCTGTGCCAGTTTGAATTAATAAACAAAGATTACAATTATTTGCAATTCTCTAGGCTACATTCGTTTGTTTGTATAAGCCTTCGTTTACTGACAGGGATAGGTACTAATTGAAACTGTAATTTGAACTAATTTATGTATCGCTATTTCCACAGAAACAAATCCCATATAATTATATTCTCGTCTAAAAGATGTCAAATATCCCTAAAAATAGAAAGTTTGTAAGCCAGCAACAGCTGCTTAGATTACTAGAAATATCACCAGTGGCAGCTGGCTCTTCCTCTCTCTCGCACTCTAAGCCCAGCCTTAACGCACCTATCAAGAGTCGATAGATGAACAGCTCCGAATTGTCCGCTCCGAACTGTCCGCTCCGAATTGTCCGGCTCCGAATTGTCCATTCACCGCATAATCTCCTCAAGCTTCCCTGTCTATTGCTCCTCGACCTTTCCATTCAAAACTTAAGTTTTACGTTATAAGAAATCTACTGTGAACTATCCATCCCCGCATTCTGTCCAATTTCTATCCTAAACATACCCCACCGCAGCAGCGCCTCCATCTCTGTCTGTTTTTTTGTCCGTATGTCTGTCTGTCTCTCTGGCTTTCTGTCAACCGGATTTTGTTCTTCACTTGGCAGCTCTGGACAACCTCTGTTACTTGACGAAAGGCTTGTGAATAAGCTTTACCCAATGATTAACGCTTTAGGGATTTACGAGTTTAAAATTACAATGAACTTGCTGCATCATGTCATTACGTATTTACACAGGACAGTCAAAGATTAGGAGATTTCTTGTTAGCCATCAATTTATTAATGGGCTGTGGTACCGGTATTTATAGTCTACGCATTTAGAATGCTTCCAAAACCGCTTTACGCTTAAGGGGCCGTCCAAAAATGACGTCACGCAGTTTTGGCCGATTTTGAACCCCCCTTCCACCCTCATCACACTTCGTCACAAAGAGTAACACCCCTTGAAAAATGACGTCACAAAGCTCTGACCCCCCAAACCAAATTTCCATGGTGAAGCAAAATGCTCCTTTGGTGGAACAAATAGGGATAGCGTGCATATTTTAAAATCTAACGGTGACCAAATATTGAAATAATTAGAAAATGATTAATAATCGTGCCCGTAGGTCTATACATTAAAATAATAAAAAAAATAATGAAAATTTAATACTCAAAATTAGTGCTGTTATTATTAAAATTAAATTGTTGTTATTTGTTAAATTTAATAACATAAACATGATGTGACGTCACATTTCTCCAACCCCACCCCATGTCACACATCGTCACAAATTTCCGACCCCCTCCCCTAATTTCCCCTAACGTCACATTTCTCAACCCCACCCCACCCCCATGTCACACATCGTCACAAATTTCCGACCCCAGCCTAAATAACTAGCGTTATTAAATTTTAGGCTAAGCATTTTTGTGTGATCATAATTTTATTTGCCTAAAATAATTTTGGTCTTGCTAGTAAAAACATAGCTGTGCCAAATAACTAAATAACTGCTATGCTCATACACAAGCTGACAGTCTATTTTCAGTCTAGCCTAATTGCTACCTGAGCGACTGTGCGTCTGCGCGCGTGTTCAGTGTAATATTAGGCCTATATACTGAATAGACAGTATTATATGTGGGTGGGTGTTTGGAAAGAGAGAGAAGGAGAGACAGACAGAGAGAGAGACAGAAACAGACAGACAGAGACAGAGACAGAGAGAGGCTAAGTAAAAATAACTATGATTGTGTAACGCATGAGTGAATGTGTTCAAATGCAAATTACCATATGAACACAATGTTATTAACTCATGCGTTACACAAACGAATGTGCAAGACGGATATGGGAAGGAGGTGCTTATGTTGGACAACTGCATAATATGTTTGACAAACGTATTAAACTTAAAATTAGGCCACGTTTGTTATAAGATTAGCCTACTGCAGTGCTGCTGTTATCAAAAACAGGACACATAGATACTGCGGATCACATTCTAAGATCTTGAACAGTAGCCTACAACTACGACCAACTGGGGCCTATTGAAACCGACGCAAAATCCCTCTACAGGTAGGATTGGGTGTTTCCAGAGCGAAGGCGTTACATTATGTCGGCCGACGAAAAGAATACGGTCGAAATGGAACAAAGACTTAAGGATATCACAGATTGTTGCATTTGTTTGGAGACTTACAAGGAGCCAAAAATCTTACCATGCATTCACACATTTTGTCTGAGTTGCTTGGAAAAGGCTGGGACCAAAACAAATAGGTCGCCAGGATATGGAATGCCTTGTCCAATATGTCGGAAAGAGTTTAGGATTCCGGAAGAAGGTTTCTCTGGATTACAAAAGAACTTTTTTATGGATAGACTGGTGGAAATAAGGCAGGTGTTAAATCCCTCTGTGGAGCGTACTTTGTGTGATCTCTGTTCAGAAGACAGTGACCCTGTTACTGCATCTGAAATTTCATCAGCTGAGGTGTATTGTGTAGATTGTCATCAGAAGTTGTGCCAGGAATGTTGCAGACATCACAGGAAACACAAGTTGTCTAAAAGTCATAAAATCGTTGATATAGAAGGTCAGATAATTGGCCAAAGTTGCATAGAGTCAACGTTGCCAAATTTCTGTGACAAGCATAATGGAAAAGCTCTTGAAATATATTGTTCAGTCTGCCAGGACGTCGTTTGCTCCATATGCTTTTTTGAAATACATAAGAATCACGAGGGATTACATATTAGCAACATTGTTGATGATTTTCGGGAGCAGATTCGAAAAAGCACAGAAAAGTTTCCGCTGTATGTAACTGATCTCGTGGAAGGAAGAAATACTGCAGAGAAAGACATGGCTGCATATATGCGGAAGACAGAAGACATCGAAACTGAAATAAATACGGAAAGAGAAGAGTTGAAGCAGCTTGTAGACAGAAATTCAGAGTCTCTTCTTTTACAGCAAAAGTTGCTAAAACAAGAACGTTTAAAAGAATTTGAGATTCAGAAGGATGAAACTGAAACAGTGATTGCCAGTTTAGAAAGTTTTGAAACTTACTGTAAGCAGATAACAACGATGGGATCAGCCAGCGACATCTGTGGCTCTGCTAACAGTCTGAACAAAAGAGCAGAGGAATTGAATCACATATACAAGGCTAAAAAGCTAAATGGAATGCAGACCAAAAACATATCGTTGAGAAAGACGGCAATTTTGAATTCTGATGACGAAAACATCATTGGAAAGATCGAGGGCAAGTACTTTCATGCTGTATGCTAATAAAATTTAGACGTGTATTATTTAAAAATATCTACTAAATACATTATCTCCAGTGCTATACCATATTGGTTACCTCGTTCTTTGCCCTAACTAACATTGCCACTAGCCTAATTCTTCTTTAGTAACTAACTGTTAGAGCGAGATAATATTTGCTATCTCAACCCATTTAATAACTAACTGTCAGAGCTTAGACAATTTTTCCTATCTGTTACCTGTAACAAGTTGCGACCTGTCAGCTTGATGTTGAGATTAAATGAAATTGATTGATTGATTGATTACTTAGAGCAAATATTTCTAAACCTATTAAACTGAACTATGCATAGCTTATTCACCCTGTTATACCTCAAAAGCACCGGCTACAATAGGGGTTGTGCACCCTCTACATAATTCTCGTTAATACCATTGTATGCGTTTGTGTGTGTGTGCGCGCACGTGTGCGTGCGTGCGTGTGGGTGTGTGTGTATGTTACTTGTGTAATGGCTACATGTATTAATTTTATAGGTTTGCGCTGTGGGGCGCTGTGGTGTAGGGGTATGTTCGGTGCCTTGCAGCCGGATGGTTGCGGGTTCGAATCCACCTCAAAGCCGCCGCGTAGGGACCCTGGGCAAGTCCTTCACTCGCAATTGCTCGCGCTTCGGCGTGAAACTCCGATTCAGTGTCCGCGCTGTAGTCGGGAGCGCCTCTGAGTAGAAATCTTGAAGGGGCGCTATAACAAGTGCTCAGAAAAACATCCAAGAATAGCTCAGATAAATAGTGTGGCGTACGGTCGATGAAGGAAAAAGAAGGAAAGTGTGATATGGAAATAAATCGTAGAGTGGCTATAGGAAAAGCTGCAATGAATGGTCTGGAAAAATATGGAAGGACAAACATGTGAGTATAGACACGAAAAAAAGATTGGTGAAGGCTTTGATCATACCAACAGTAACATACGGCAGCGAGACATGGACAATGACCAAGAAAATGAGAAAAAGATTAACGCATGCGAAATGTGGATATGGAGGAAGATGCAGAGAATATCATGGAAAGAGAAAAAGACCAATGATTGGGTGCGATGGAGTATTGGAATTGAGAAGGAAGAGACACTACAACAAACCGTGCTAAGAGCAAAGTTGAGGTTCTTTGGTCATGTCATGCGATCAGATGGACTGGAAAAGGAAATGATGTTAGCATATGGAGAGGGAAGGAGAAAACAAGGACGACCAAGGAAAAGTGGATGGACGAGATACATGAAACAACTGGAATGAATTTGGCAGAACTGAGAGATGCGACGGCGGACAGAAGGAAATGGAGAGGCTTGATCATGAAGGTCGCTAAAGTTCCAAGAACTGACAGCACAAGGTGACAAGGTGACGGTCGATGAAAATGTCATGTAGAGACATTCTAAGTATTAAGTAACCGATACGCCGCCTATACAGAACTTTGTATCGCCCAAATTAGAATACATCTCTACAAGAGCTGTCATGCAGTGCCTTTATAAGAACCATAAGACATGTTACACTTTATAAACGACTGCTAGTCTATACAAAAGAGGTTTGTCGTTTTTAGAAAAAGTGCATTAGCCTTTGTATAGCGTCTCAATCCATATGGTACATGCAAAAAAATCTCATGAGAGTCTGATTCCAATAAAAAAATTGAACACTAACAAAACAATCGTGCACACCAATTGCTTTTCAAAAAAAATATGCGTGAAGTCCATCACGTTGCCAGCTAGTACCTACCTATGACTATCTGTTACAATAATAGAACAGCAGCACTGTAATGTGTCGTTCTGTTTTAGTGCCAGCCGCTGTAATCTTAATCGTAATCGTAAACTCGTTATTTCTACAGCGCCCACAAAAGCGAAGTCGCGGGAACCAGCTTATTCACAGGCGCTTAATCAAAACAGAATCGATAGGCAGGGGGTCAAAATCCAGAGAGTCTAAGGTGGATGATGCTTAGAGTTGAAAATGGCGAGGGAGGTGAGGGGAGGAGAAGGAATCGGGATAGGATTTGTGAAAAGCAGTGTTTTCAGTTTTGAGTGTAAGACCTGTGGAGAGATAGCAAGAGGTGAGGTTTTGGTGAGTTCATAGGATGGGTCGGATATTTGTCGCAGCACAGGCGGGAGTTTGTTCCAAAGAGACGGGACAGCTATGGCTATGGAGCGATTTGCAAATTTAAGCGATGAGGTGACGGAAGGGCGGAGCAGTGTGAGGGTAGAAGATGAGCGGGTTGAACGAAGAGGTTGGACTTAGAACATCTGACGGAGATACGAGCGAGAGCTGAGAGGATTGAAGTGTATTGTAGGTAGCTGTACTGTGTCGTGCTAGAAAGTATGCAACTCAGCAGTGGATCCAGAATACATGAAAACAAGCAGGAGAAAACTCTAAATCAGAATACAACGAACGAAAGCCTAGGCCTATTATAATAGACTTACTGTCACTTACAGTCGTAGTATTGTCTTTCAAGAGTAGGCCTACAGAGGTGTTCAATGCTGAATGTAGCCTGCAAACTGTTATTTTGTGTGACTTAGTATTCTATCATACTGACTTTGTAATTCGAACTGTTATTAATCGTGAAGCAGAGGACGGTTCTCCTTGGACACCAGCTGAAATGCAACCAGGACCATCTGACTCTGGATCTGAGTTTTCAAGGTCGATTGCATGTCAGGCTTCCCTAGATTCGGACGAGAAGTGTGATAAAACAGAAGACTCGAGAACCGAAGGTTTGAAAGATGAATCGTATAATACACTGAAAGAACAGCTGATGGAGAAAGCGAAAACATTGGAACAAGAATTGGAAGCAATGAAACAAAAGGAGATGGAACGAAAGTGTATTGAAAAAAGTAGGTATATCAATTTTGATAGGCCCCTACCTGTGAGAGGAGTGTCCATGTAAAAGTGTGGCATCTTATAATCGTTTAATCGCTCGATAAGCCTATAAAGTATCTATCAGAGTTGTTTTTTTGGGCTCACATTAATTTTTAATTGTATATTGTATATTCTTTTAATGAAAAATCTTGTTGACACACCGCAACAGGTTACACAGCACACAAAAAGATAGCAAAGAATGAGAACAATAATAATAATAATAATAGATAAATGAGTAAAACAAGGAATAACTAGTCAGTGATGGTTAAGCTACCGAACGTTCTGGTAACAAGTCAAAGGTCGTTCGCTGGTAAGAGGCTCGTGGAATAACAGTCCAATCGTATGTAGAAAATATGCAACAACTGAGGCTAATTTATAAGCTTAAGTGATGCAACAGAAGTCCTTGTTTCTTTATAAGGCTGTTTCTTTATACGCGTGAGTTATATCGACAATAATTGTCGTAATCGTAAGTGCAATATACATTTCTTAAGCGCTTCGCAAAAAATGTCAGGGCAGGAGATATTGACGGTCACCTGCATCAATATGATGGATTGTCAAAGTCTCGCGCATGACATTCATAATTATGTAAACAGAGTTTTCTTTGACTTTATATTTAGAGCAAATTAAAAGTGTTCACTGACTGTTTACCTGTAAAACATGAAAAAGAATAGTATCTTTTAAGGCATAAGTGTTATTGGGCATGACCTGTTTTTAGCTTTAGATTAGCTAAATCAACAGTAGGCCTATGTAGTACGTTGAAACACTTTACATATAATTGCTTATTTGTAGGACTTATGAATTACACACCTACGCCGTACAAGTTTAAGACGATAACAAAGACAATTACTTCGACTGGTTCTATTACAGTTACTGGAATGACAATTCTGGACAACGAGCTATTCATTGCAACTAAAAAAAGCAATGATATTGAAGTTTATGACTCGACGAATTACGCCTTTAAGCGTCTTTTGCGCGTGTCAGAGTTAAGTGATCCATGGGACATGTGTTCCTGTTCTCAACATAAATGTATTTACATCGCAAGTGGCTACAACTACAGCAGTGAAAACATGCGTTTTGAAGAAACATGGGAACACTTAATTCAACAGAGACCATACAATTTCTATGGGAAAATTTTGAAAGTCAACCTACTAGGAAGCCTTCAACTTTCTTGGTACATAGGCGATGATTACGGCACTCTGTCTATCACATGTGAAGGCAATGTTATTCTAACGGTCCCAGTTGGAAGCAGAATTGTTGTATATGATGCAGATGGAACATGCTTGCGTGAAATAGACATATCAACAGATTACAATTTGAAAGTGCTATCACTTTCTACATGGCATCATCATAGTTATGTTATATGTCCAAGTCATGCTGAAAATCTGCGCAATTGTAATTTTGTCGTAAGTTATTTCATCTTTGAAAATAATAACCATTCCGTAAATTGGTCATGGGAAGCAAAATGGTCAGGGTCTCTGTTATGTAATAGGAATCCACGTTCGTATAAAAGAAACATGTACGGTGATGGATTGTGCGTGATCAATCCTGAAGGTCAAATTATCAGTGTATGTCCTGGAGGACGCGGATCTGGTTTTGGAGAATTGCACGTACCTTGGTATTTAGCTGTCGATAAGGACATGGCTGTGTTAGTATTAGAAAGACTCAACAAACGAATCTCCCTGCTAAATCCGAATTTGGTATACATGAGAAAAGTCATCTCAAAGAAACACGGACTATCTAGTCCTTATAGAATGTGTCTTGATGAAGAAAATGGTAGACTTTTGGTGACTAACTGCGATAGTGAAAAAGACCACGTATTGGTATATAAAATCATAAACCCGTACAATTTAAGAATCCCAAATCGGTATCATTTGACCACAACTGTACAAATGTCCTATGCCTAATTGGTGTGCTTTTTGAAAGTTTACAAATTAGGTTTTTTTAAAGGTTTTACATTTCTAGGTAGAGATGAAACATTCGATGTCGAGAAAAAAGTTTCATACAAATAATATGAAGAATTTGCTCCCTAACAGAAATTAACAATGATTGCAAAATAAAATGTCGGGCTCATTATAATGCGTGTTAAAAGTGTACTTGTGTTCAATTTTGTAAAAACGATGAACAAACGGCAGGGGTAGATTCTACTTTTCAGAAAGACATTTATATACTGCCAGCTGTTCCAGTTTTGATTAAAACCATGCACAGAAGACAGCAGTGGATTTGCCATTTGTCGTATACGCCAGAAAGGATAGACATTTTCATGCGCTGAGCTGTCAACCAATTGGTACAGAATGCGAGGAACAGACTTTTTCGGAATTTTGTTTGGTGGAGTAATATTGTTTGAAATTAACTATGTAAACATCATAGTTGTAAAAAACGTCTTTTTCATTTTTTATTTGTTTGCAAAAAAACGTCGTTTTTTGGTTTTTTTATTTCTCGCCACGTTTTTATGTTTCTTTATTTATTTATTTACTGTCTGTTACTATTTGTTTAATTTTATTTTTGTCTGATAGGCCCTATCCCTTACGTTGTCTCCGTCCTTTCAAGGATTCATCTAATTTACGTCACTATTTAGTGTCATCAATTGAGAAATAAACAGCACAGTAGGCCCATACAGGAAATAAAATTTATAAAAGTTATTTGAATTTCTAAGTTATCCAAAATGGGAAATGTTGTCTTTGTACTCAGTAATCTCTGATTGACTGATAAACTGACGGGTATTACTCCATATCAAGTTCTTATATAAGTCAGAATTGTAAGTAGACCTACAATTTTAGTGAAGTACACTATACGTACAAAGTTTAGTTTTTAATTGCTTAGCCTATGTCAGCATGGATTTATGTGGACTTATGTATACAATTTAAATTTGAAAAGATTTCAATATTTTTAATTTCTCAAATTCTTTTAAACCAAACTTATGAAAAAGAAAAATAGCGATGTAGATTACTGTTACTTGATGTTTACTAATAAAGTTATGTTATTTGCTGATTAAAATGAAATTGTTTAAACAAGGTTTTGATTTTAAAATGCAGTAAAAGATGTAGCAAAGTCAAATTATTTTTCCTTTCCCTTTCTTCTCGCTTTTCCCGTTTTTAATTTTTTTTTAATAAAACAACGTTTTTTCCGTTTTTTATTTTGATTTTACCGTTTTTAACAACTATGGTAAACATAAGCCTCACTTCTCTGAGCATTAAGCAAGAATCTGGTTTCTTTGCATTACGTCACGTTGAACAATCATCGGGTTGGTGATTTCTGTGTGATTGGTAAGCGGGCGTCCTATGTTCAGCGGACACGTGTTAAATCTGTGCTTTTGATGGGTGTGCGATCGCGCGCCTTGACTTACGTCGTTGGTGACAAATTCTTGTTTTAACGAATCTTGCTGATGTGACAAGTTTTATCCTGTCCAAGGAAATTGAACACAGCGTGAAATGGTGTGGTGTGCGTTTATTTTATTTTATTGTTCAAGTTATACATATACAATGTCTTTTGCCATTGCTGGCGATAGCTATTTGATGCAGGAAGGACTATGTTGTTGGATATTGAACTGTCGTGATTTTAATGTGTGTCTTTGGTCGAGTTGACGCTGTGCTGAAACTCTGAGTCCGGATGGGCTTAATAGTGATTATGCAGTTCACTGTTGAGCCATGTAGGCTACCAATAAAAGAAATAAGGATAATTCTGTTACTTTTTCTTCGTAATACCTTCCACTGCAAGCATTTGAATGCCAACAGATATGTCATGCTGTAATGTATATATACCGGTAGGGTATCACTTTACCTGACATTTAATCTTATTCATTTTGTAAGATAAAGACATAACTTGTTGTTCTGTAGACACGAGTTTCTTATTCTGACTCACAATTAAGAATTAGTATAGCGTGCGAATAATAGCATTTAATTTTTATTATATTTTAGCACTTTGGTCCAGTTTCTAGAGTCTTCAATTTCGCTCAAACCCGCAGATCTGCCGCGGTGGAAACCATTTGCGACGCCAGGGTCAAAACCCGTCACATGTCGGTTTCTGACCTTTTTATTCAGTCATATTCTACAATAAATCTTCTTCGAAATACTTTTTACAGAATGAAAATATCTTTTTTCTAACTGAAGTTATGTGCGTTTGATTCTTTCATTAATATAGAGTAAAAATCGAATAAAAAAGTTTCAGAATATTCGTGTCATCCAAGTCCACAGCAACCATTACTTGATTATTCTGCAATTTTGCTGTGCAACAGAGAGCTATATTCTGTGTCGAATAACACAAACGGCATCAACATCGGATTACAACTTTGTAAATTATAGCAAATTCACAGGCAACTGCTGAATTAAAGAATATTTTACATTTTGACCCGTCTCGCCTATTTTAGTTCTAGCTCAGTAATTCAGGAAGCGACAAGCGACGGGTTTTGAGCCCTGGCGTCACATTTAGGCAGAAATAAGAAGATGCAGTGAAATTCTTTAATCTTAGAGCAAACGATTAGTCCTAGTTAGGCTAGTTAGTTTATCGTAACGACATATTTTTGTAGTGAAATATGAAACAAATTCGGAAAACGAACATTTAATGGTCTCTAATACGTCAGAGCATGAGTCACGCAAATGTGGAGGATGATGAGTCATGTTCTGTCGGATATCAACAAGGTTGCTCCAAGTTCCGACAGACTGATTCCTAATTAGGCCTACTAATTAGCTTGCAGCTACCATCGCTTGGTACGGTGCACATAATGATGACTGCGCGATAGAAATCCTTAAATTCGATGCCGTGTCGAAGCAATGGAGTTTCACAACTGAAAAAGTTCACATCGCATTTTTATAGTATTTCAAAATCAGAAACATTAGACAGTATATTTGGGATTAAAAATGTAACTGGAAGAAATTCGGCGAAACGCTCACAATTCCTTCGGCACAATGACTGATCCAGTCATGAGAACCGTCCTGAGAGCGGAAGTGGCAGATAGCCTAACCGTCTTTTGTCACCGAGTGGTTGGTTCCTAATTACAAAAAAGAGATGGAATATAATAGGTTTATGTATAGCACGACGCCCCTTACTAGCGTCCAACAAATCCCTACATATCACCCGCCTCGACATCAAGGTTGTGTTCAAGCGATGAAGGCTGAGTTACAAACGAAGCCATGCTGCGCCGATGAGTATAATAGCAGTCTCGATCATTTCTGGATTTCGACCCGTGACGTCCATTTAGTTGCAGCGTCCTTCCGCCTTTCGTCCGACCTGCCACACTTTTGAGGGGCTTCCTAAAATTAAACGTCCAGATGCAAACGTCCTTGTCCTCTGAGATGGACTTCCAAGTCTTTGAAGTTTGAACAAACTGAAGTGTATATATACAATATATATATACAATATATATATATATATATATATATATAGGTATATTAGACTAGGTCTAGCTATTTCATATAGGCTTCCAAGTACATTATAAGAACAAATATAAAGCGATGCATACAAGTTCAAGCCGCAGCAGCAGAACAGGGCAACAGCCAAATTTGTATCTTACAAAACGCCAACCTTAGGTTTGGACGAGTTGTAGCAGCCTGTCATATGAATGGAATATTATACTGAATGGGTGCACTCGAATTTTAATGCTGAATTTGACATACTATTTGCCATTCAGAATATCACTTAAAGTAGGCCTATAGTTCTTATATTAGGCAAATTGTGTGTGAAGCTGTGAATCTCAAATGCGGCATTACTCTTCCTTCTGCTGCATTCTTCGCGTTGTATAATTATATGAATCAGGCCTACACCATGTAGCATTAGGTCTACGCAGCGTTAGGCCTACTGAGGAAGACGCTACCATGCGCTCAGCTTTATGCAGCGATAGAACATTGGTTAAACTAGACCAACGAAAAATTCCAGCTTCGATTGTTGTTGGCAAACAGATTATGTAGGCCCTTTAACATACACTTCTAAATCGAAATATTGAATGGAAATATTTTCAATTCCATGTTTTTTTTGCCTGCAGTTGAACAGAAGTCGAGATATGCCACAAAAACTTGATTTTGTGACGATTCTCCCCATATTGAGATAGCTATTGGTTATTATTTTTTTCCCCGAGGTACATATGATCCCTCAGGATTGCAAAAACTAGGGGGCGTTTTGTTGTTGCTGTTGCTGTTGTTGTTGTTATTATTATTATTATTATTATTATTATTATTATTATTATTATTATTATTATTATTATTATTATTATTATTATTATTATTATTATTATTATTATTATTATTATTATTATTATTATTTCTATTATTATTATCATTTCTATTATTATTATTATTATTATTTCCATTATTATTATTAGTATATTATGCATTTGTTAAGCGCCAATATCTAGTGACCAAGAATCAATCGATGGCGCTGAGATAATATTGTGAGTGAGGGATTTATTTAAGGTCTATACACAATAGCCGTAAGGGAGGCTCGAACCCGTATTCACCGCGTTATAGGGCCAGCGATCTGACCAATCGGATTTCGTGTTCCACCTAAGATCTACAATCTGGTAGCATTTTCTTACCCATCATAGAGTTATATGCCTTTGCACTAAGGTGGCGTGTGAAAAACGGTCCATTGAATGCGTCATTTGCGATCTCTAACAGATCTCAAAATGTTGTGCAAACACCGTAGTCTAGGAGATAGCGCATTTGCTCAACAAACGTGTTGACTATTATGCCAGATTAATTTCGGTCGTCTATCTGTACTTAAAATCACTCTACAGGTAGTATTGAGGACTTCGCAAGCGAAAGCATTACAACATGGCAGTCGACGAAAAGAATACGATCGAAATGGAGCAAAACCTTAAAGATATCACAGATTGTTGCATTTGTTTCCAGACCTACAGGGAGCCAAAAATCTTACCATGCATTCACACATTTTGCATGAATTGCTTGGAAGAGGTTGGGGCTAAATCAAACAGAAGTATAGGAAATGGAATGCCTTGTCCAATATGTCGAAAAGAGTTTACAATTCCTGAAGAAGGTTTCTCTGGATTACAGAAGAACTTTTTTATGGATAGACTGGTGGAAATAAGAAAGGTGTTGAATCCATCTGTGGATCGTACTTTGTGTGATCTCTGTTCAGAAGAGAGTGACCCTCATATTGAATCTGAGATTCCAGCAGCTGAGGTGTATTGTGGAGATTGTCAGCAGAAGTTGTGCCAGGAATGTTGCAGACATCACAAAAAGAATAAGTTATCCAAATTTCACAGAATCATTGATTTTAAAGATCAAATGAATAGAGTTGATTGCATAGAGTCTGTTTCGCCAAAATTCTGTGACCAGCATAAAGCAATCAATCTTGAAATATATTGTTATGTCTGCCAGATGGTTGTTTGTGCCATATGCTTTTTGGAATTTCACAAGGCTCACGAGGGAATACATATTAAAAACATTGTTGATGATTTTCGGGAGCAGATTCGGGGAAACACAGAAATCTTTCCGAAATTTGCAGCTAATCTTGTTGAGAGAAGAACGATTGTGGAGACAGGTACAGCTGCATTTGTTCAGAAGACAGACGACATTGAAACTGAAATAAACTCAACAAGAGAAGAGTTAAAGCAGCTTTTAGACAGAAATTCAGAATACCTTCTTTTACAGCTACAGTCGCTAAAACAAGGACGATTAAAAGAATCTGAGATTCAGTTAGAAGAAATTGAAACACTGCTTGCTAGTTTAGAAAGTTATGAGACTTACTGCAGGCATATTACAACGATGGGATCAGCCAGCGACATCTGTGGAGCTGTTACTAATCTGAACAAAAGAGCAAAAGAGTTGAAACAAATGTACTGTGCAACAGAAAAAATTGAAATATACGTGAAAGACATATCACTGGCGAAAACCGATATTTTGAAATCAGATGACACAAACGCTATTGGAAAAATTGAAGGTAAGGTTTGTCATGCTAATTGCTTATTGTAACGTCTAGATGTTAACTCCTAGATACGGATATCAAGATCTAAAATAAATGTGGCCGACATCATGCTACATGATCGTAGAATACAACGGAGGTAGCAGTGGTGGGCTTACAAGCAGCGTCGTGTCTAAATTTGCCGCAATACCAATGGGTTGTCTGCTTCACCTAAAAAGACACCATGCCATTGAATTAAAATAACAGGGTGCGCTTGGATATTATATATTATAAAATTATTTTCAAGTCTGAGGATTGTCGATTACTGATCTTGCTACCAGAGGAAATAATACCTGCATCGTACTTGTAGTATAAGACTGTGCAGTTGTATGGAGAGATTAAGGCATTAAAACTCAAGTAGGTTTCCCAAGCGTAAGCCCTAACGGCCCGAACGGGCTGCTGTAATTGTTCATCATGATAGCAGAGTGTGAAAACTCCGAAATAGATACAGAATACATGGCTTCTTGGAAAAATGGTTGTTCGTAGGTACTTTTACCCCTTTATCACCCAACCCTGCTCTAACCGCATCTTTACGGACCAATTCGCTATCCGCCCTTCCGGGTCCACATTTGCTGTGCTGATAACCATAACTCATGAACTTCAATCAATGTTCGATTCTATGTAAGGCTCCTGTCCCTTGATTGTAGTCAGCATTTTGGATGCGGTTAGACACAAGCACCTAGTGGCCTAGTCGATCAACTAGCAGCCCAATCCATTCCGGATTTTTTTTTATGCAACTGGGTAGGCTACGTGCTATCTTGCAGGAGCGTCAGCACTACACAAAATTTAGGGCTTAAATATTTCCATCTGTACCATTAATGCCAGTAAAGTGCCCGAAAGGCTCAGGCCTTGGACCTACTTGTTGATCCTGCTCCTTTATTGACAGTACTATTTCTGAACTTGGCTTTGAGGCACACATTAACAAAATATGTTTGCAAAGCCCGGCAAACGATGTTCGCTCTACGTAGTTTGGTCGCCCACGGTCTTTGACGTTGTTTGGGATACCACACTCGCACGGCTACGCTAGCCTATGTCTCCCCTCTTTGGTGGGTATTGCCAGCGTAGGGGAAATGTAAACGCCTTTACGGTCTTCTGAGAAAATTGACCTGTTCAGGCTTCCTCCCTGCCGATTTCCCTAGTTTCGACAAACACTGCTCTAGAACTGACTACTCTTTTACGCTCACTCCTCTTAAACCCTTATCTCATCTTTCACAACCTCCTCCCTCCTCGTAGGGTCACTCCATACAATACGCGACCCAGACCACATGATCTCACCGTACTTAGAATTGATGCCTTTGCCAAAAACCTTTATTATGACAACGTTAAATGACTTTGCATAAATATTTCTACTAGTTATTTCTTCTGTAGCTACTGTGTGTTTGCTGGTAGTTCAATCAAGAATAGGGTGCATCATGTGCCCCAAAATATTTCAAAAGTGTCTGTCCCCATTTCATTTCTTTTCCTATTACTAAATAAGTGTGTTTACCTAAATTTGACAATATTCTGACATACTCTAGGTAAGTTTTACAACAGAGAACCATTACGAGGAATCACACAAGTTACATAGATTATGCCGCAATAATACTTTAAAGAATGTCCCAGTAGTTCTTATCATTGACAATGCTGCATTAATCAATGGCCATCTCAAAAAGCATTGCAAAGATTTTAAAAAGTGAAATTTTTGGTTACCATCATATTGTAAAACACAATCATGTTGCAAGTCATTACATGTCATGCGTATAATGAATATCGTCGCTCGTTGGTTGTGATGCGTCTGCATGGACTGGACTGTCTTTGCCGGTCTTGAAGCACAACTTGAAGCAAATCTGGATGAAATAGGGACAGACGATTTTTAAATATTTTGGGGCACATGATGCACCCTAATCAAGAATATTCTTACTTCCATTACTTACTTACTTATCAAACAAAAGAAGGGTTGAAGTTTGAACTCACAACTCATTAAACCTACTCACAAGTCCAAATCTCTCTAGAAACTAATTGAATTGCTGCCTCTGGGTACAGATTGAGCTATTTACTGTCGCATACATAGGGATTTTGCATGACTTAATAAGTTAATATTAATAATCCACCTTGCTAATTTTTTTACTTTGTGATTCGTTAAACAGAGAATGGTCTTTGGACTCCAGTTGTAGCACAGTCGGGACCTTTTGAATCAGAGGCTGAGTTTTCAAGATGGATCGCAGGTGACGCTTGCCAAGAATCGGACGAGGACTTTGATGAAACAGAAGACTACATAACAGAAGATTCGCACGATGCGACACATAGTCAGACGGAAGAACTGAAGAGGAGAGTGTCCGAATTAGAGCAACAACTGAAGCTGATGAAGGAAGAGGAAATGGAAAGAGAACTTGTTGCAAAGAGTAGGTTTCGTTTGATACCAGTGAATGAAGTTAATGCTAAATGTATTGCAGAGAGTATGCATTTAAGTAAACGTAGCCAAAGCGAAGTAGTAGGCATAATTAATAACCCTGCTTCTGCTTACTTTTGTAATAAATCAGATTCGTCAATTGAAACTTCATTAATGTTATAATTATCGATTTTTTAGTTGACATGCAAAGAATTTTCGCTAAATAGAAGTCGGATTGACGAAAATAATTTTTAATTAAATAGAAGTGGGCCCGATGAAAAGAATCTTGCTTAAAGAGAAGCTGGATTGATGGAAAATAATTCTTTATTAAATAAAAGTTGTACTGATGAAAAATAATTCCTGCCTAAATAGAAGCTGGACTGATTAAACAAATTTTTGCTTAATGGAAGCTGGATCGATGAAAAGAATTCTCACCAAAGTAGAAGCTGGATTGCTGAAAAATAATAATGCTACAAACACCAAATATTTGCCAATAATTAAACCCGCTAAAACGATAGATTACCTTATTACGCATAATTTCACTAATTTGATATAATTTAATATGCTTTTTGTATGAAAATTACATTTAAATCTAGGTTTCTGACTAAAAGTCATTGGCTCCTCAGGTTGGCGTTTTTTATCTTTCTAACTTTGTGGTATAGGCCTAATGATGTTTTAATCAGAACTTTTTTTATATATTGCCAAAAATGAATTATCAGTTTCGATCTAAGCTATGCGGAAGATATTCAGAACATTGAAGCGCTGTGTTTATAACTAGTCTACTTGTTGACAGGACTTCGAAATTACAAACCGACACCGCATATGCTGAAGGGAATCAACACAAAAATGGCAAATGGTTGTGTTACAGTTACTGGATTGACAATACTGGACAATGAACTATTCATTGCAACCAGAGACAGCAATTATATTAATGTTTATGACTCGACAACTTACAAATTTAAGCGTCTTTTGCGCGTGTCTGAGTTACGTGATCCATGGGATATGTGTTCCTGTTCTCAACATAAATGTATTTACATCGCAAATGGCTACATCTACAAAGAACAAATGCGCTTCAAAGTAGATTCGAAAGTTGACATTGACGAGAATATCGGCCGTAACCATGGAAGAATTCTGAGAGTCGACAAGGTCGGAAGCCTACAACATTCTTGGAATATAAGCGGCGAATACGGTACTCTGTCTATCACTGGCGAAGGCAATATCATTCTAACAGTTTCACTGAGATGCAAAATTTTTGAATATGACACTAATGGAGAATGCTTGCGTGAAATAAACATTTCAACAGACCTGAATTTGACCCGCATACCGTTTTCAACTAATCTTCCTTCAGGGCGTACGTTTATGATTTGTCCACATCAATCTGAAAAACTGTCCACTGGTAATTTCTTGGTAAATTATTTCATATTTGAAAATTATCCACATTCATCATTCCAAAATAGCAGAAATTGTACCGAATATTACTATAGAAAAGAGGCTGGACTGTGTATAACTAATGGACAAGGTCAGGTAATAAAAGTTTTCCCGGGAAACGGAGGATCTGGTTTTGGAGAACTGAATGAACCATGGTATTTAGCTGTCGACAAGCACATGGCAGTGTTGGTGCTAGAAAGAAGCAACCGAATCTCGCTGCTGAATCCGAATTTGGAATACAAGAGAGAACTCGTCTCAGAAAAGCATGGCTTACTGAAGCCTTATAAAATGTGCCTTGATGAAGCAAATGGTAGACTTTTGGTGGCTAACAGCAAGACTAAAAATGACCACGTATTGGTATATGAAATCAAAACACCGTGATACAGTATTTGGTGAATCATGAACTACTGTCAGATTTTGAAACATTAAGTATTTGATTGTCTGCCGATAGCGTGCGTGTTTTTGCATATTATAATGATTATGTAGTCACAGAGTAAACAACATGTGAAGTAAAGGTCGAGATTATATAACTGTAATTTATCGAAGATTTATATCTAAATAGCAGAAATTGTACCGAATATTACTATAGAAAAGAGGCTGGACTGTGTATAACTAATGGACAAGGTCAGGTAATAAAAGTTTTCCCGGGAAACGGAGGATCTGGTTTTGGAGAACTGAATGAACCATGGTATTTAGCTGTCGACAAGCACATGGCAGTGTTGGTGCTAGAAAGAAGCAACCGAATCTCGCTGCTGAATCCGAATTTGGAATACAAGAGAGAACTCGTCTCAGACAAGCATGGCTTACTGAAGCGTTATAAAATGTGCCTTGATGAAGCAAATGGTAGACTTTTGGTGGCTAACAGCAAGACTAAAAATGACCACGTATTGGTATATGAAATCAAAACACCGTGATACAGTATTTGGTGAATCATGAACTACTGTCAGATTTTGAAACATTAAGTATTTGATTGTCTGCCGATAGCGTGCGTGTTTTTGCATATTATAATGATTATGTAGTCACAGAGTAAACAACATGTGAAGTAAAGGTCGAGATTATATAACTGTAATTTATCGAAGATTTATATCTAAATCGAACTGGAAATTCGGCCGCGTGTGACAAAGAATGTTGCAGTCCTCTGTTCAGTGAAGATAGCTAGATATCATTTACCGATACAAAGCAGAACACCATGTTAATGAAAGTGACACATTGAGCAGAACACAGGAGCTGAACATGAGAGAAACTATATTAAAGTCTACGGACCGTTAAACACTCGCTTTTCGGTAAACCCGTAGTTTAGGTTGCTAAATTTTTTTTATATCGTCAAATTGAAATGGAAGCTGGATTGAAGAAAAAAATTGTTTCACTAACTCAAAGTGGGATTGATGAAACTATTTCTGTCTTTAAATAGAAGTTGGATTGATGGAAATAATTTTTACCGTAAATAGAAGCTCGATTGATGAAACTTAGTTTTTAATGCTATAGAAGTTGGAATAATGAAAATAATTGTTTCCGTAAGTCGAAGCTGGACCCATGGGAAAAGTTCTTTGCTTACATAAAAGTTCCATTGATGAAAAATAGTTTTCTGGTTAAATAGAAGTTGGGTCATTTTTTTCATTAAATGGAAGCTGGATTGATTAAAATTTAAAAAAATTCTGGATGAAATGGAAGCGGGATTGATTATAGTTATGATAGACATAGGTAGAGTGCTTACTTACCAACGTCAAATACGGCATGGAAGACATTAGAATAATTGAGCAGCCTAAACTACGGGATGACCCGCTTTTCAATTCTACTTTGATACCAATTCCCTCACTGATAGGCCTACGCTCGTTCATTTTATGGATAACTAGACATAGCTACCCGGCTTCGCACGGGTTGTCTCTACCTTTATATATCGTTCCCGCTTGATTTGCGTAGTTAACTTTGGCTGGTACTCACCAGGTACGCCCGTGCATTTAAATTTTCTCTATCCTATATATCGTTCCCGCTGTATTTGAAAATGTAAAATGTAAACCTTCGCTTTTTCTATAGCGACCGAATAATAGCCTGGACCCTGCTCATTTTTCAACCCTTCACCACTGTTCGCCCGTTTGAATGGACACCACGCAATTTAGTATCCTCGTGCAAGGTCCGTGCTATCCCAAGATTTAAATTGCTGAAAATAAGCCAGCATCGTGAAGCGAACGGCGTTCCGAACGCTCTGAATAATAGCATAGAGGCGTAGGAGACTAAACATACGCATGTCTTACTAATGTAGCTAGATGACGTCTTTGGCTTGTCGGAGAAGTCCCGAAATGCCTTGCGAATGCAGTATTATAGGCTGCCGTGGGACCGTATGACGCTATGAGAAATCAGAAATGGCGACGTAATTTTCCAGCGGTTTAAAATTTAAAATGTCCGTAGATCAGCGTTTAAAGTAAATTGCGAGCTGAAAATAGTCGCGTTTACCTACTGTAGGCCTAACACATGACCGTAGGCCTAATAATGTTTTGTAAACATTTTCAAATCGGTAAAGCGTTCCCTTTCGGAGCCTTTATACTACAGACAAACAAACATACATACATACAAACAAACAAACGGAAGGACAAAGTAAACAGACCTTAGACTTATAGTATAGATTGCAATTCAGTCCTTCCGTTTGCGTCAGCTCCAGTCCGTCCTAAATACTGCCAGCCGAGTCGTTGCTATCGTGCCAAAATATTCGCATATATCACAACATATGGGAGAGACACTACACTAGATTCCTGCTGCCGACGAAATTCTTTGAAGATCATCCTGCTGGCTCGTTGACTCTGCCCAGGCACACATCAGCTGTCGTCAGTCGTTGCGAACTGTTTGCCGTGGAGATAATAATTATTATGCACGTGCCGCTTTTCCGCACTTCAGCTTGAATGCCTCGTTCCTTCTCATGCATTGGACCGAACGTCGTCCCGAAGAACTCTCTCATTGCATAAACGTACTGTTGCATTTGACTCAGTGCGTCAGTCATTATCAAACTGTCTTTAAACGCACTTCCTTAAATCAGTCAGATTATCAGATATATCCATGACATTGTGTGCAGCGCTTTTGTGAGGTACCAAATACGCGCTTCAACAAAAACTATAGGCCCTACACTGGACAAAATTGGATATTGACGATAATCTCAGCCGTATCAACGGAAAATTCTAAAAGTCGACAAAATCGGAAATCTGCAACATTTCTGGAGCATAATTATATGCGCGGCGATTACGGTTCTCTGTCTATCACAGGTAAAGGCAATATCATTTTAGTTCTCCCAGTTAGAAGAAAATTGTTGAATATGACGCTAATGGGGACTGTTTGCGTGAAGTAAACATTTTTCAACATATTAATTTCGCATTCAAGTCTAAGTCTTTCGAGGTGTATTATTTGTCCAAGTCATGCGGAGAAACTGCGCAACGGTAATCTGATGGTGACTTATTTCTTCTTCGAAAACCGAACAAGGTTTCAAAGTCATTACACAAACCCGAGTGGATTGTGAGTGATTAATGGTGAAGGTCAGATGATAAGAGCATTTTTCATGGAAAGAATGGATCTGGGTTTGCAGAACTGTCTGAACCTGAATGTGGCTGTGATAATAGAGATAGAATGACGCAACAGACGACTCTGATTTATCCGCATTTGGAATACAAACGAAACTCGTCGCAAGGAAACATGGATTGTCTAAGCCTTAACGATGTGTCTTGATAAAGAAAACGGTCGACTTTTAGAGACTAAATCACCATGTATTGGCCTATGATATCCAAACCCCATGAAATAGTACTCAGAGAATCACGAATTGCTGTTAGATTTTGTTACATGAAGTGGTCGATACATATAAATTGTGTGCTTTGTACAAATATATGCAGCCACGGCTGTGTAGCATAATTATAATCTTGGTTCAGATTATATGGAAGCAATATATCAGAGATTTGATACCAAACACTAACTGGAAAATTCGGCAACAGTCCTATGTAAAACAATGCTGCGGTCGTACAATCAGCAAAGACAAATAGACGTGTAAGACAGAACACTGAAACCTCAATTCTGTATGCAGGCCTATAAGCATTTCAGGTATGTTCACACAGACACACAGACACAGACACACACACGAACAAGCACGCGCACACACGCACGCACTCACATACACGGACGCACGCATACGCGTACATACTTATAGCACTTACTGTCAAGTACGAAGTCTGCTTAAAACATTGAAGTAGCCTAATGTAGGCTAACACTTTAATATGCAGTTAAACTATAAATGTCGGTAGGTATCTGCCGTAGAGGCCTAGGACGAGGACCACGCGCAGTTGTTCACATTATCAGCACAATCAGACGCGAATCGTTTTTAATCATAGATAAACTTAGGATCTTCTACAGGTAACATAATTACTACGAGCTGACTTCTTCTCAAATGTTGCGAGGTTATTTTTGTCTGGGTTTTTCTTACACAAACCGTTAGTAGCCTAGTAGCCTACGCTTGCGTACAGCTGCCGTGAGGCTAAGCAGAATATTGTTGAGTCACACATTTGATCGGATGCAAAAGACGGGTCACAGAACGCGTAGGCCTAATTAATGTTCATTATTGGTATATTTTCGACCAATGCATTCAAATTAAGTTCGGATTATTATAAGGTTTTGTCTTCCATTTCCTTTTGTAGAATATAGAAAGGAAGCAAAGAACCGTGAAGAATATTTTGCTGCCTCCAAGGATATAATTATGCTTCTTGCGCACAGCCATTGAACCAGAGGAAAACCCCACTGCATTGGGAAATCCGTAAACGAAGGCGTAAAATTATGTCGGCCGACGAAGAGAAAACAGCAGAGATGGAACAACAACTTAGAGACATCACAGATTGTTGCATTTGTTTGGAGACCTACAGAGAACCAAGAATCTTGCCATGCATTCATACATTTTGTATGAGTTGCTTGGAAAAGGCTGGGGCCAAAACAAACAGAGGTCCAGGAGATGGAATGCCGTGTCCAATATGTCGAAAAGAGTTTACGATTCCGGAAAACGGTTTCTCTGGATTACAAAAGAACTTTTTCATGGATAGACTGGTGGAAATAAGGCAAGTGTTGAATCCATCTGTGGATCGTACTTTGTGTGATCTCTGTTCAGAAGACAGTGACTCTGTTGATGTATCTGAGATTCCATCAGCTGATGTGTATTGTGTAGATTGTCATCAGAAGTTGTGCCAGGATTGTTGCAGACATCACAAAAAGAATAAGTTATCCAAATTTCACAATATCATTGAATTGAAAGATCAGATGAATAGGGATGATTGCATAGGGTCTGCTTTGCCGACATTCTGTGACCAGCATAATGGAAAACCTCTTGAAATATACTGTTCTGTCTGTCAGGAGACTGTTTGCGCAATATGTTTTATTGAAAGTCATAAGACTCACGACGGATTACATATAAATAACATTGTTGAGGATTTTCGAGAGAAGATTCGGAAGAACAAAGAAGACTTTCCTACACGTGTTAATAGTCTCGTTGAAAGGAGAAAGACTTTAGAGAACGATATTGATGCATTCCTACAGAAGACAGAACACATTGAAATTGAAATAAACTCAGCAAGAGAAGAGTTGAAGCATCTCGTGGATGAACATTCGGAATCCCTACTTTTACAATTAAAGTCGCTGAAACAAGGAAGAGTGAAGGATACTGAGCTTCAGAAAGATGAAATTGAAACACTGATTGCCAGTTTAGAAAGTTATGAGGCCTACTGTAATCAGATTTCAACCATGGGATCAGCCAGTGACATCTGTAGGGCTGTTAATAGTCTGAACAAAAGAGCAGAGGAGTTGAATCATATGTACAATGCAACAGAACAAATCGGATTGCACCTAAAACATATATCGCTGCGAAAAACCGATATTTTGGAACCGGATAAAAAGAACATTATTGGACACATTGAAGGTAAAATTTTTTCGCCTAACTCCTGTAATAGGTAAACCTATAGTATCGGGGGCTGAAGATTTGATTAATATACAGTAGGCCTATCTGTGGGTATGCTGCGCGGACGCCGGACGGTAGCGTCGGTAGGGCCTACCAGGTTCCCTAATGATCACACTGACCCTAACCCTGACCTTAACCGGTATGCGGACGTTTCGTCAACGGACGATTCGTCAACGGACTGTTCGTCAAGGACTGTTCGTCAAGTGGACGATTCGTCAAAGGACTGTTCGTCAACGGACTGTTCGTCAAACGGAATCGATAATGAATTCTCGTTGACCAATAAAAGTATTGCTAGCCCATAGCTTGACGGCAGGTGCGAAAATACATACAATTGATGTTGGATTGATGATAATAACTCTTCCTTAAATAGAAATTGGATTGATGAAAATAATTTTTAAAGTAAAAGTTGGATAGATGAAAATAGTTTCTTTGCGAAACTAGAAGTCGGATTGATAGAAATAATTCTTGCTATTTAAGCAAAGAATTATTTTCATCAATCCAACTTCCAATTTTAATTGAGAGCGCGTGATATATGTGCAAGAAAATGGCTTACATAATCTCCCCCCCAAGCCAGGACATAATTATATAATATCTTCTGGTTCAACAGGAAAAAGTTTGTTCTACTATTTCCCTTGGACGAACAGTCCGTTGACGAATCGTCCTTTGACGAAACGTCCACTTGACGAATAGTCCTTGACGAACAGTCCGTTGACGAATCGACCGTTGACGAAACGTCCCTAAACCCCTTAACCGACTCTCACAACGCCTAACCTGACCCTAACCGACACTCACGAAGCCAGTGAACTTACGCACTACAATCTTCAGCCCCCGATAGGCCTACTATAGGCTAAGCTAGCCCGTAAGATTACTTTTCTCGAGTTTTCTGTCGATTTGCCCGATCAGTAACGCAACGCGCAACTCAAAGCAAGACGATATCTGTAGGAAAGAACAGTTCGAAGATATCAGAGGCGGCGCCACAACGGGTCGCGGAAGGTCATTTCACTAATTACTACATAGAGCTGTGTAAAATTCTATGGAACTTTTAATATCTTCTTTACATTTAAAACATGAACATCTGTCCCATAAGATCACTAAGCTTACTGCAATTAGATCTAAACGATTTGTTTACGTTTTATCTGGTATGTCAATTAGGGGTCGTCCATTAATTATGTCAACAAAATAGGGGAGGGGGTTTGGAAAAGTTTGACAGTAACTGTTGTTGACATGGGGGGAGGAGTGGTTCGGTACAATTTGACGTCAACAAATTTTTTCCAATGAATTAACACAGACCCTTCAAAATGGTAGCGAAAACATTAAGTAGGCTAAATTAAATGTTAAAAATTTATAAAGTGATTAATGTTTAATACTACTAAAAAGAAGGTAATAAACTAAACTAATATATTTTGAAATTCAAGATTGCATTTTTTAGTGTTAAAAATGGGGAAAAAAGATTCTACATTTATTGAGACATTGTGTTTCTTTTTGTAGGGGGTTCTGGGATTGTTGACATAATTTTTTTAGTGAGGTCCGTCAATGTTTGACAGTTGTTGACAAGGGGATGGGGTCAAAAACTGCATAAAATTTGTTGACATAATTAATGGACGACCCCTTAGAAGTTTATGTTGTAAACTCTAAAATTCAAACGCTTATAATAAGTATTATTTCACGTCGTTGCGTCAGAAATTCGTGGAAATAAAATATAAGTGTGTCGATTACTTCGCGAAACTAACCTACTTCAGTTGTTTACGAGTTGCATCAAAGTTAGGCCTATATACATTAGCAAAGAAATAAATAAATAACAATGAGTATCATGGGTCCATAGTGTAGTGGTAACATCAGTGGCGTGAAGAGCAGTAGGTACTCCGGGATCGCTTCCCGAACCCTACCAAAGGTCACTCAGCCTATCATTCTCGAGATGGCGCGTTCGAAAAAAATGAGATGTCGGACGTGATGGGCGCCTTGCATGGCTGTCGTAATGCAGTTCAATTCGATTCCTGTAATAACTTGTGATCATTCGTTCTTACTGAGTTGTAATCAAACTGCATTGTGTCAGTTTGATATTAAACGAAGATTATTATTATTATTATTATTATTATTATTATTATTATTATTATTATTATTATTATTATTATTATTATTATTATTATTATTATTATTATTATTATTATTATTATTATTATTATTATTATTATTATTATTATTATTATTATTATTATTATTATTAATTGTATTGCGCCTTTTCAACAGTAGTCTACTCATCAGATATCTGCCAGACCTGACTACACAACACCAGGAGTCCAGGACCATAGGCGCAACCACCCTATGGGACCTGTGAGACGCGTCCCCCAACTTTCGAACAGCTTGGGACCGTTCCCCCCAACTTTTGAAAATTGTGAGGCAAACAACAGCCCAAAATGCACTCCGTTTGGTATCAAATGCTCAAAATTGCGTCGGTTTCTGGGGCTCCGATGGGGAACCTTACGACGCTCCCCTGTAGTCGTTAGGAGCTTCTTGCCTTCCGCGATCTCTCCCCTCTGTACCATTAATGCCAGTAGGGCCTATAGTACAAGGCTCTGGCCTTGGACCTACTGATTTTGTCATAGCCATTTCTAGCCTTAAACCTAAATACAGTGAAAACCGTCTCACTCAATATGCCGATGATAGCTACTTGCTAGTCCCTGCTTCCCGCATTGACTGCAGTCTTTCTGAACTTGACCATATCTCTAAGAGGTCATCCATTAGGAATATTAAATTAAACCATGCTAAGACCAGAGAAATGGTTGTCAAACGACCGAGGTCCAAACCTATTGCCCTCACTCCTCTCATCCCTGGCATCAAGCGGGTCCAGGAGATGGTTATTTTGGGTGTCACCATCTCTGATGGGATTGGCTTAGGGGCACACGTGGACAAAATATGCTGCAAAGCCCGAAAATCCATGTTCGGCTACGTGTTTTGGTCGCCCACGGTCACCACGGTCAACGTCTCTTTGACGATGTTAGGGCTACTACCCTCGCACGGCTACTTTATGCCTCCTCTGTTTGGTGGGGATTTGCCACTGTAGGGGAACGTAAACGCCTTAACGGTATTCTGAGAAAATTGACCCGTTCAGGCTTCCTCCCTGCCGATTTTCCTAGTTTTGTAAAACACTGTTCTAGAGCGTATTCTACTCTTTTCCGATCAATTCTCTTAAACCCTTGTCACGTCCAGTTTATTCATTATAATAAAGTCACATTTTTCACCGATCTAGATGGTTTAGGTACTTTTATATCGAAATCATCGGTGATAAATTTGAGGTAAATTAAAGCCAAAAATGTACTCCATTTGGCATCATATGCTCAAAATTGCGTCGGCTTCTGGGGCTCCGCCGCAGATCCCGATGGGGAGCTTACGACGCTCCCCATACCCCCTAGTCGTTAGGGGCTTCTTGCCTTCGGCAATTGCAGCTTCGCGCCTTCGGCGCTCGCAATTCCACCTCCCCCACTCAGACATTCTAGTAGGTCCCCAACTTCTGGACCGTGGTTGCGCCCCTGACCAGGACCTGACAAAATGGTCTTCAACCGCTTGCGAAATACAGATATGTAGAATAGAAGAAGCTTATGTCGCAGATTGCATGGGACCCTGTTCCAGAATTAAGGCCGACCACTGCAAAGCTTCCGTGTTGCATGGTGGAAGTACACAACGGGGTAACATTAATTAGCCGAGGTGCAGCGTTTACAACGGAATGAAGTTGATTAATCCCAGAGAGAGAGAGAGACAGACAGACAGACAGACAGAGAGACAGACAGAGACAGACAGAGACAGACAGACAGACAGAGACAGAGACAGAGAGAGCGACAGGGACAGAGACCAAGAGACAGAGAGAGCGAGAGAGAGAGACAGAAAGAGTCAGACAGACAGACAGACAGACAGAGAGAGACAGACAGAGAGACAGAGACAGACAGAGAGAGCGAAAGACAGAGAGACAGAGACAGAGACAAAGAGACGGACTCAGAGAGAGACGGACAGACAGACAGACAGATACAGACAGACAGAGACCCGCATAAATTACATTACCATAATCCTCATTATACAGTATTAGGACTTTTAAACGGTTTGAACTGAGCTAACAATAATGCATAGTGCGGTGCAAGTTCAACAAGACTATAGAGTCACGCGCAGGCATTCCAACTTACAAAGCATGTGTGTAACTTAATGGCATGCGTACTTTAATCTTCAAATACACTTCCAGAAGCCCCGAATGACGTATATTGTAAAACATTTTAATGTTATGCAATACATTATAATGATTCGGCGAATTAACCCATCGCCTAAATATATACCTGACCGATAGCCAAAAACTCTGTTGCTATGCTTTCAGGTTCAGATGGAGATGATGACTGAGCATAAACCTTTTTCGTTAATGAATAGTGCAATTTACTAAATGTATTACAAGAAGGTTTCTTTGTGAATCTAGAAACAGAGAACGAGCAGTGGTCACAAGCTGAAGCAAACTCGAGACCTGCTGACCCTGAGCTTGAGTGTTCCAGGTCGATCGCCGAGGAAGCCTGCCGAGGTTCTACCAGTGAATGCAATGTAACAAACGATTCAAAAACGAAGGAACAACTACTGGAAAAAATGCAAGAATTAGAGCAGCAACTGGAGTTGTTGAAGCAGAAAGAGACGGAAAGAGAGCGTGTTACCAAAAGCAAGTATTACTTCGCTCGTGTGATGATTGCTATAGCCTAATGTTAAAAGTGCTATAGATGGTGTGCTTCGTAAGTTGACAAAGATAGTAGTAGTTAATCATAAACCATAACTACTCTTGTTTATTTAATTAGAGGCAAATATTTAGCTACGACGGTTAAAATATAAGCCTATAGCAAAGCTATTTTATTTGCATTTTACAAATTATCGATGTTTATGCAAAACATTCACAAGAAATAAAATATCGAAATATTAATGAACAGCAACTTATGTCAATGGAAAGCGTTTAGTTAGTGCGTTGAAAATACTGAGTTATATGCCTACCTGTTTTCTGTTAGTAATTATTCTCTTTATACTGATTTATATATGTGAACAAGTGTTTTGCATATATAATGAGCACAGGTGTTCTTTAGGTTGATATATATATAATGTGTATCGATTGTTAAGCGTTTTAGTCTTAGGCTTTAGTTGCGCTGTCGGCTCGTGGGCGCTTGGACTAAAAGTAGCCTAAACATTGGCTGACGGTAGATTCTCTTTACACGTGCAGTTAGCGCGCCAAACTCAGAAACTGCTGATGACAGTGAATTTGAACTATACAGTGTAGTACAGTTGTTTTAAGGCAAGAGTTGAGTTTGTTGTTATTAAACTGTGTTTGAAGAAAGAAAGAAACATTCAAAGAACTGTGTCAATTTAATTCTTAAACAGTTAGAAGACGTTGAGCAATTTATATGTAGAGATAAGGAAAGTTCTTGAGGTAGGTCACAACTAAGAAAGAAAAGAGTTGGTGACATTATTTGGTGGCAGCAGCGGGTGGGATTCGAAACAACGTCTGGGATTCGAAACAACGTCTGGGATTCGAAACAACGTCTGGGATTCGAAACAACGTCTGGGATTCGAAACAACGTCTGGGATTCGAAACAACGTCTGGGATTCGAAACAACGTCGACTGGTGAATACGCATTCAAATCATTGGTAAATCTACGACAACGAAAGCCTCAACGACAAAGGTATAAAAGTTGGTTGTTATCAAACAAAGAACAATCCCCAATACTTCAAACACAAAAGAAAACTCGTGTTTTCCAGAAAGGACAGCACTGAAGTAAAGAAGTAAGATGGAGAAATTAAGTGTCAAAAAACAAGCAGAACTGAAGAAGATGTCTTCTGAAAGATTAAAACAGCGTTTGTTAAAGGCTGGTTTTGAAGAAGAGAAACTGGAAGATATGTCACGTGAGGACATGCTAGAAGCGCTAGCTGAAGTCTGGCTTAAAGAAGAAGCAGAAGAAGAAGAAGGTGCTGTCGGCGGTGCTGTGGAAAAGGTTATTGTAAAACCGCCTGGACTTATGTCTATGGAGATGATGATGCAGTGGATGATGATGAAAGAAGAAAGAGAGGAGAAACGAAGACAAGAAGAGAAAGAAATGCGACAGGAAGAATTACGTCTTCAGAGAGAGAAAGAAGAGAAGGCAGAACGTCTTCAGAGAGAGAAAGAAGAGAAAGCAGAGAATGCAAGACAGGAAGAATTACGTCTTCAGAGAGAGAAAGAAGAGAAAGCAGAGAATGCAAGACAGGAAGAATTACGTCTTCAGAGAGAAAAGAAGAGAAAGCAGAGAATGCAAGACAGGAAGAATTACGTCTTCAGAGAGAGAAAGAAGAGAAGGCAGAACGTCTTCAGAGAGAGAAAGAAGAGAAAGCAGAGCAAGTTCGTGTGGCAGAACTTGAGTTGCAAAAGCAGCAATTTGAGATTCAATTAGAGCAATTGAGAAGAGATAGAGAAGATGCTGAAAGGAGAAGATTAGAGCAAATGATTGAATTTGAAAGGGCGCGGAAAAGTGACGAAGAGATACGTCAGCAACAGATTGAAGAGAAGAGACTACGTGAAGAAGAAAAGGAAAAAGTGCGAATTTCAGAGTTGGAGCGAGCAGAAGAGGTTAGACAAGAAGAACTGAAATTACAGAAAGAAAGTATGGAGAAGGCGGAAGAGGAAAGACAAGAACGTTTAAAGTTGGAAAAAACAAAAATAGCATTAAAAGAAGCACAACTCAAAGAGGAGAAGCAAAATAGAGAAGCACAAGAACAAAGAAGGCAAGAAGAACGAGAAGAACAGAAAAGGAAACAGGAAGAAAGTGAAACGATGGTTTCGAAAATAAAGAAAATTGGTGATGCCATGAAACACGTCTTACCCAAAATGCCAAACGATATGATGGAGGTGCCATTATATTTCGAAACGGTAGAGAATGCGTTTCGTAGTTTCAACGTGCAAGAACAATTCTGGGTGAAGTTACTATTGCCATTGATGACTCCGAAAGCTAGAACTGTTCTAAACAGATTGTCATTCGCTGATTTAGATGATTATGAGATCGTGAAACAACACTTGTTAAAAGAATTAAAGTTGACACCGAGAGAGTACAGATCGAAGTTTATTGATGCGAAGAAGACAGCTGAAGAAACATATACAATGTTTACAGCTAGGGCCCCCGAACCCCCCGGTCGGGGCCTCCAGTTTGTTAGGGGCCTCCAAATTTAGCTGATCATTAAGCCTATTTGTGAGTTGGGGGCCTTCAGTTTGTCAGGGGCCTCCAAATTTAGCTGATCATTAAGCCTATTTGTGAGATGGGGGCCTCCAGTTTGTTAGGGGCCTCCAAATTTAGCTGATCATTAAGCCTATTTGTGAGATGGGGGCCTTCAGTTTGTTAGGGGCCTCCAAATTTAGCTGATCATTAAGCCTATTTGTGAGATGGGGGCCTTCAGTTTGTTAGGGGCCTCCAAATTTAGCTGATCATTAAGCCTATTTGTGAGTTGGGGGCCTTCAGTTTGTCAGGGGCCTCCAAATTTAGCTGATCATTAAGCCTATTTGTGAGATGGGTGCCTTCAGTTTGTTAGGGGCCTCCAAATTTAGCTGATCATTAAGCCTATTTGTGAGATGGGAGCCTTCAGTTTGTTAGGGCCTCCAAATTTAGCTGATCATTAAGCCTATTTGTGAGATGGGGGGCCTTCAGTTTGTCAGAGGCCTCCAAATTTAGCTGATCATTAAGCCTATTTGTGAGATGGGGGCCTTCAGTTTGTCAGGGGCCTCCAAATTTAGCTGATCATTAAGCCTATTTGTGAGATGGGGGCCTTCAGTTTGTCAGAGGCCTCCAAATTTAGCTGATCATTAAGCCTATTTGTGAGATGGGGGGCCTTCAGTTTGTCAGAGGCCTCCAAATTTAGCTGATCATTAAGCCTATTTGTGAGATGGGGGCCTTCAGTTTGTCAGAGGCCTCCAAATTTAGCTGATCATTAAGCCTATTTGTGAGATGGGGGCCTTCAGTTTGTTAGGGGCCTCCAAATTTAGCTGATCATTAAGCCTATTTGTGAGATGGGGGGCCTTCAGTTTGTCAGGGGCCTCCAAATTTAGCTGATCATTAAGCCTATTTGTGAGATGGGGGCCTTCAGTTTGTTAGGGGCCTCCAAATTTAGCTGATCATTAAGCCTATTTGTGACCGTTTGTTTCTGAAACCCAAGCACCGGATTATAGGCCTATATCTAAGCAAAATAGACAATTGATACGCTGGAACGTGAACTAGAACTAGAAGCCAATGAAGACTTCCTACAGAGGTATCGTGAACCTGGATTTGAATCTGCTATTACAAGTGCACAGGAAATTGCAGAAGAAATGGAGGTGAGCACCACTTTCCCTGAAATGAGAAACCGACGCAGAAAAGCTCAGTTTGACTACGAATGTGCAGATGAAATGAATAGACTTAGGCTACATCCGAGCAGCGATTTAAGGCAGATTTCTTCTACAAACTTCTGGATCAGGCGCTGGTTTCAGTTCAGTCACGGTTCCAGCAGATCAAGGATTGGAACAGCATTTTTGGATTTCTGTGTCGTTATGACACACTCGTTAAAATACACGACACCAATCAACTGCAAAACATTGTCTTTACCTCTTTGAGAAGATGGGAGACATAGAAACAAATGAACTTCTAATGGAGATTTCACGTTTTGTTGCAGTCTTTCGTCGAGACAATCAGGCTGATTGTCTCAACGAAATTCTGCAACAAAACAGCTAACAACAGCACGAGACTTTCTACAGTACATTTATGTGAATGAACTTCATGACTTTTATCCCAATCTGTCAATTGCACTGAGGATTCTTCTGACCACCCCAGTAACAGTGGCCAGTGCTGAGAGCAGTTTCAGCACACTGAAGCTAATTAAAACAGTTAATCGTTCCACCATGCTCAGCAGCAGGTTATCATCCCTGGCAATGATCTCAATTGAAAGTGAAACTGCCCGAAAGCTGAACTATGACGAGCTCTTGGAACGATTCGCAGAAAAGAAGGCGAGACGAAAACAGTTTTCCTGAGACATAAGCTCCAGTGGGTGAAAGAGCTGGGTTTAAAGAGACAAAGAGACTGGACGTTCGATCAATCCCGTTTGCAGTGTATTTTTCGTACTTATTGGGAGGGGGCCTCAAGTAAGGCTTTGAAGTGGGGGCCTCCAGTACCCTAGCGCCGGCTGAAGAAACGTATACAATGTTTACAGCTAGGCTGAAGAACTTGCTGAACTATTATGTGAAAAGTCGCAAAGTGGAAAAGAATTTTGAGAAGCTGTTTGATTTGTTAGTGGCGGATAAGTTGAAAGAATCACTACCACCAGGTCCACTACAGTTTGTATTGTCGAAGGAAGGAACTGATTGTTACGAAGCTAGTGTTGTGGCAGACCTAGCAGACATTCATGTTAATAATCGAATTGGTTTGGCAATTCCGAATAAGACAAGTTTTGGTTTTGTACCCAATGTAAAAAGAAATCAACAGTTCACTCCAAATTTTGGTTTTCATTGGAAGAGCAATCAAGAAACAGGAAATCAGTTCAGAGGTGCAGAAGTGAAACCAAATTCTCCGGTTGTTCACGAGAATAGAGAATCGATGATGGCCAGACAACGTCAGGTATATAACAAATCACCACCAAGGTTTGTCGCGAGAGAAGGCAATGCATCGTTTACTCCATATAAGAGAAAAGAAAGCATTGAACAACGAGGTGCAGTGGTGAAACGTTGTCACAACTGTGGATCAGACAGGCATTTGATGAAATTCTGTCCAGTTCCTGTTACAACCTCAAATTATGGAAAACAAGAAAATTCGAGGGTGAATCGAATTCAAGTGGTTGACAATTCAGAAAGTCAAGCCACAGAACATCAGAATAATGAAACTGAAGTAAAGTCAGTGATGAAATGTCACCTTTCACCTGATATTCAGAAAGAAATTCTATTGCACAATGGAATGCAGAAAGAAATGGTTGGAAGAGATGAAAGTACAGCATTGAAGAAAGTGGTATTGCAGTACGTCGAGGTAGAGATTCGTGGAACAGCAGGAAAAGAACCAGTGAAAGTAAAAGCACTGATTGATTCTGGAGCAGAGGTTCCGGTGATTAGTGAAGAATTACTGGAAGGCATGAAGGTGGAGCAGATTGGAAAAGTGAACTTACAATGCGTGGCAGGAGATGCCATTCCTGCAAAGTTAGTGAAAGTTGATGTAAGGCTGTGTTGTAACGATGTGGAAGAAGAGGTAATTCCGCATAAAGTCAAATGTTCACTTACACCGTATGTGACATTGATGTGTGCTAGTATTGCAAAAATGGGAAGCACAGAAAGATTCTTGTTGCATCCAGAAATCATTGCAGAACTTAAAGCCGTGCCACAAGTGAAAATGATACAAGGAGATGTGCAAGCGAATGTAACGACGAGATTGCAGAGTCAGCGAAAGAAAGTGATAGAAGTCGAAGAGGAAAGTGAAACTGAAAGTTCAAGTGAAGAGGAAAACGAAAGCGATGATCAACAAAGTTTAATGCAAGACGGTATAACAGCAGAGATGAGTGAACAAGAGATGGCTGCATGCAAGAATGGTAATCTAAATGAAACGAAAGAGGATAATGAATGTGATGTGGAGATAGCAGATTTGTTTCAAGAAGATGAGAAAGATGAAGAACAACAGATGCAGATTGCAGACGCAAAGAAATTCGAAGAACAGCAGAGACAAGATGAATCATATTCACGAGAGAAGCAATTACAGTATACGAATCAATACAACAAAAGAGCGAAACATAAAGAATTTGAACCGGGTGAAAAAGTTATTGTGTTGTATCCGACGTCAACAAATAAACTGATTTCACGATGGCATGGTCCATGTACTGTCATACAACGAAGATCAAAGTACTCTTATTTGATTGATATGGGTGACGATTGTCGAAAGATAATTCACGCAAATAAAATCAGAAAGTACATTACAAGAGCAATGAGTTGTGGACTAATCGTTGAAGAAGATGAAGACTTTGGTTCAGTGGTTGAACTGCTGACAAAGAATGACTTGCAAGATGAAAAGAACTCACTGAATCTTGATCCTGATCAGATTAACCATTTAACATTGACTCAACAAAAACAATTGCTGGAAGTACTGAACAAATATTCTGATCGATTTTCTGAAAAGCCTGGACTATGTACATTGGTTGAACATGAAATCGAACTGAAACCGGAATTTCGTGAAAAAGAATTTATGGCTTACCGTATTCCACTCATCTATCGAGCAGAAGTTGAACGACAAATTAAAGAAATGCTTCAAGCCAACATTATAAAACCATCTTCGAGCAGAATGGCAAGTCCGTTGGTAATTGTTAAAAAGAAAGACGGTTCTCTGAGACTTGCCTGCGACTACAGATACATTAACTCGTTCACTGTGGATTGTAAATATCCGATGCCGATTGTGAAAGATGTTTTGCACAAAGTTGGAAAATCAAATGTGATCTCAATTTTTGATTGTCGAAGTGCTTACTGGACTTGTCCTGTTAAGCAAACTGATCAATGGAAAACTGCTTTTGTTACTCACAATGGACTGTACGAGTTTACTCGTGTTCCTTTCGGAATGATCAACTCAGGAAGAACATTTGTTAAAGCAATTAACATGGTTTTACAGCCTATAAATGAATTTGCTGAGCCCTATGTAGATGACATTGCTGTGCATTCAGATGATTGGAAGATTCATTTACAGCATTTAGATGCATATTTAATGCAAATGAGACTGCATAACATTACTCTGAACTTAAAGAAATGTATCTTTGGTAAGAGTGAGGTAAAGTTCATCGGTCATGTGGTTGGTTCTGGAACGATTCAAATGAATCCAGATAGAATTGAAAGTTTAATTAATTTGAAAACCCCAGAAACGAAGAAACAAGTTAAGCAATTGCTGGGATTTTTTGGTTACTATAGACAGTTTATCAAAGATTTTGCACAGATTGCGAAGCCTCTATCTGATTTGACAAGCAAACATGTTCCAGATAAGATTGATTGGACTGATAGACATCAACAGGCATTTAATTTACTTAAAGATGCTGTACGCTCTAAAGTTGTTTTATATGTTTTTGATGTTGGAAAACCTTTTAATTTGTACTGTGATAGCAGTGATTTTGCAGTAGGAGCTGTTTTAACACAGATGGATGATAAGGGAATAGAACGCCCTGTATCATTTATAAGTCAGAAATTGACTGACACTCAGAAGAGATGGGCAACTGTGGAGAAAGAAGCCTATGCTATTGTTTGGGCTCTAAATAAGTTAAAAGAGATAATAATTGGATCTAAAGTTCACATCTTTACCGATCACAATCCTTTAACTTATCTGACTGAATCTATGTCTAAGTCTGCTAAATTGGTGCGTTGGGCTTTAGCACTGCAAACTTTTGATGTAGAAGTTAATTATAAGAAAGGACGATTAAATGTTGTAGCAGATTGTTTATCTAGATTATAAGATTGTTTATTTTACTGTATTATATAGTATTAAGTTTATTGCATAATTTAGTACCTGATGATTTCGCAAATTTTTAAATTTAATTTGCTCAATCCAAAGAAAGGGAAGGAGGTAATGTGAACAAGTGTTTTGCATATATAATTATAATGAGCACAGGTGTTCTTTAGGTTGATATATATATAATGTGTATCGATTGTTAAGCGTTTTAGTCTTAGGCTTTAGTTGCGCTGTCGGCTCGTGGGCGCTTGGCCTAAAAGTAGCCTAAACATTGGCTGACGGTAGATTCTCTTTACACGTGCAGTTAGCGCGCCAAACTTAGAAACTGCTGATGACAGTGAATTTGAACTATACAGTGTAGTACAGTTGTTTTAAGGCAAGAGTTGAGTTTGTTGTTATTAAACTGTGTTTGAAGAAAGAAAGAAACATTCAAAGAACTGTGTCAATTTAATTCTTAAACAGTTAGAAGACGTTGAGCAATTTATATGTAGAGATAAGGAAAGTTCTTGAGGTAGGTCACAACTAAGAAAGAAAAGAGTTGGTGACAATATAATTTATGGTTTTCTGTTTGAGTTATACTGGCAATGTTCAGTATTTGTTGTTTCTAAGCTTACTGGAAATGTTTGTAAAATTTATAAAATGCTAGAGTTAAGAGCAGGGTCCGGAATATAATTCTAGCACTGCACAAAGTCAAAGAGTGGATATTCATAATAATATTATTATTATGTTGCTCAGCGTCTATTTACATTCAAATCGTATCGACGATATATTTAAAGTTACATTGGCAATATTCTCCACCTGTCTACGTTCAAATCTTTTTGAAAATATTTGGTAAATGTAACGTTTTGTTCATAACTGCTTATTCGCAGGTATTAGCCAATACAATCCAACGCCGCGTATCATCAAAAGGATCAGCCCCAAAATGGCGTCCACTGGATCTGTAACTGTCACTGGTTTAGCAATACTTGACAACGAACTATTCATTGCTACTAAAGGTCGCAATGATATTGAAGTCTACGACTCGAATAGTTACGACTTTAAGCGTCTTTGGTGCGTTTTACACCAATGTGATCCGTGGGACATATGTTCCTGTTCCCGACACAAGTGTCTTTATATCGCATTTGGCGCCAATTGGACAGAAAATATGCGCTTCGATGTATGTCCAACAATTTACATTCAAAAGAAACAAACCAAAAACAATGGAAACATTTTGCGAGTCGACCAAAACGGGATTCTACAACATTCTTGGCACATAGGAGACGATTATGGCACTATATCTAGCACAGTTGAAGGCAATATCATCTTAACGATTCCAGTTAGAAGCCAAATTGTTGAATACGACACTAATGGTGAATGTCTGCGAGAAATATATATTTCAACCGAACATAATTCGGTGATATTCGCGCATTCCGATTCGAATAACTCAACTTTTATTTTTCCATCTCGTGCTGAAAAACTGCCCGATGGTAATTTTGTGGTCAATTATTTCATTTTCGAAAATATTTCAAGATCATCTGATTCTTCAGAAGATACCTTCATGACTTTCAGATACAAAGCACAGGCTGGATTGTGTATGACTAATGCTGAAGGTCAGATCATAAGCAAATTTCCTGGAAAAAGCGGATCTGGTTTCGGAGAATTGTATGAACCTTGGTATTTAACTGTCGACAAGGACATGGCTGTGTTAGTGTTAGAAAGAAGTATCAAACGAATCTCACTGCTAAATCCGAATTTGGAATACAAGAGAAAACTCGTCTCAAAGAAACATGGATTATCAAAGCCTTATAGGATATGTCTTGATGAAGAAAACGGTCGACTGTTAGTGGCTAACAGCGATGCTAAAAGCGACCACGTCTTGGTATATGATATCAAAACCCCATAGTAAGACTAACTTACAGACTTTTCGTCTGCGACACTTGGTCTACAGGTCTACAAAGTTATTTGATATTGTCACTTTAAAATGGAAGCTGGATTGATGAAAAAACTGTTTCCCAAAATGGAAGTGGGATTGATGAAAACATTCCTGTGTTGAAATAGAAGCTAGATTGATCGACATAATTTTTCCCGTAAATAGGAGCTGGAAACCAAGCTGGATGCATGGATGAAACTAAGTTTCAACATAGTAAGAGAATTACGAATTGAAACCACATTTCTTCATAGTAGGCCTAAGTTGTTCGACAACTAATGCGTAGCAATATTTTTGTGAACTTAACATTTTTACGGAGATTGGTGAAAGCTAAAGAAACAGCTACCCACTCATTGACCAAGAATTAAATTAATACAAGTTTCTTGGAGTCGCTGACTATTTAGTAGCAACTAATCACAAACTTTGACGCCATAATAGAACAAAAAATTCAGCAAAGAATGGGGTAATGGTGTTGTGATCGTACATTCGGTGAAAACATGCGCTTATACCCAATTACCCATGTTTTGTTGTAAATAAATATATCTCTTTATAATAGAGCAGAATATTGCCTTACAAATAATAAACAGGTCACAAGTGCCATCTATGTGAAAAATTTCCATAGTCGACACCAATATACACATCTGATCTGTAATTTTTGCACTGTGGTTCTCGTTAACGATAAGGTCTTCAGTCTGCTGGTAACATAATATTATGTGCTAAGTGACTGTTGTTCTCTTAGTCTAGTTTTAGTTTGGCCGTGTCTAACGCAGATCGTTTCAAGGATGCGTAGAGCTGCAATGAGGTTGAGCAGAAACTATAGGTATCGTTGAGTCACATAATCGACCGGATGGAAAAGACGCGTAGTTAATGTTAGTCAGCAGTGTAGTTTTTCGACCAACGTAGTAAAATTAATCCACGAGTATCATAAGGTTTCTGCACTGCATTGGGTTATGCACACAGGCCACAGGAAGCAGGCAAACATTTAAGAACATATTTTCTAACTCCAAGATTGTGATATTGTGATAATTGCATCCAGCAATTGAAACCAACGGAAAATCCTTCTTCGCTGGGCATTCCGCAAACGAAAGCGTTAGGCCTACTAGGCTACATCATGTCGGCCGACGAAAGAAACAACAGAGATGGAACAATAACTTACGGATTTAACAGATTGTTGTATTTGCTTGGAAACCTACAAGGAACGAGCAATCTCTTACCTTGCATTCATGCATATTGTTTGAATTGCTTGGAAAAGGCTGGGGCCAAAACAAACAGAGGTCCAGAAGATGGAATGCCGTGTCCAATATGTCGAAAAGAGTTTACGATTCCGGAAAACGGTTTCTCTGCATTACAAAAGAACTTTTTCATGGATAGACTGGTGGAAATAAGAAAGGTGTTGAATCCATCTGTGGATCGTATTTTGTGTGATCTATGTTCAGAAGTAGTCGACAATGACTGTGCATCTGAGAATCAATCAGCTGAGGTTTACCGTGTAAATTGTCAATTATAAACCGAAACCACATTATGTTCAATGGGATCAACGCAAAAATGGCTACAACTGTCTGACTGCCTGTGTTACAGTTACTGGTCTGACAATAAGTGACATTATTCGTTTCGAATAGAAGAAGTGATGATATTGATATTTACGACTTTATGGCAGAATTTATACACTTTGAAAAGTAAGGCTGAACTAATAAAGGTGACACATCATAAGATAACAATATGTAGACGTTTGAGAACTGATACAGTCGACGTACATTTAAACATTGACCGATCAATTTCACTTCATGTTAACATGTTAGAGTGTAGATGAATAAAGGTAATTGATTCTTCTTAATCTCGTTCGAAGTGCCATAGATCAAGGGAGCTAAACGTCAGGTTGCAATGATAACATGAGTTGAGACTGACGACTCTTTAAGTGTAGGAGTGAGAGGTTTGGGCCCTTTGGGGGTAATGGTTGCATTCTGACACGAAGAGGCAACGGACGCGGAATCGCTTCCCGCTACCCTCCCAAAGTCGACTCAGTGCTTTCATTCGCCAGATGGCGTTTAAAAATGAGCAGTAGGACGTGATGGGCGCCTTGCATGGCTGCCAAGCAGTTAAGCTTGACTCCTATAATAACTTGTGATCATCCGTTCATACAATGAATTGTAATAATAATACTACGCAATCATTGTCAGTTTGAAAATATTAAACGAAGAATATTACTGTTATTATTATTGCTATTAGAACTGAGTGACAATATAGAACCAGCAGACTTTATTCGGCTGATGAGTTACTGCTGTCGTGTTTCCATTTTAGTCGTAGGCCTACAACCTTAGACTCGGCACAGTAACTTGCATTTTCCGTTAGCACACTGATTCTGTACTTGAAAAATTGCCCAGTTAGGCTACGCTTTCTCAGAGGATCCCGGCAAGTTTTTCGACGGCAGACACTCTGGAATATGCGATGCACACCGACTTAAATGGGAGAAAACAGAATTTGACATCTGAATTGAACTGTACTTTCGGCAAGATTGGAAAATAGTGTTGTGAAAACATATGCTAAAATTATTTTCTGCATAGCTGAAGTTTACTACCTTTATTGATCAGAACATTGCACTACAGAAATCAGAAATTTCGAAGATCACATGAGCTAACTATGTGAGAAAATACCTTATTTGACATAAATTTTAAAATGTGACTTGAAATCTGTGCCTTGGTGATAGAATTATATGCTAGCATAGAGTTGTAGGATCTGTTTTAATTATAAGTTATTCAGTGGTTAGGCTGAACCCAACACCAGTTTCTTTAACAGGCAAGAACACTCAGTTAAAGTTCAGTTAAATTTCGAATCAAGTTTACTTGGAAAGATTAAGTCATGTAATCTAATTTAATGGCTCTCTCAGCGCCGTCATTATAAAGCACTAGGCCATGCATCATCATTCGATGGCAAGCGAAACCGCAGTCATATTTTATATTCTGCTGGAGAAGATTGGCGAAAAGGAAAAATCAACCCTGTTTAGGATGATAGGCCTATTAATAGGCCTACTAAATATATCTTGCTTAAAATAACATTGGCACGATACTAGGACTCCATCCATCTGGGTGAATGCCGTTCAGACATTATCTACATGAGAACCTACACGGAGGCCTATTTAAGGTATCATTGATTTATAATAAAGCGCTTAAATTTCACCCACGTCAATCAATCAATGAATATTCGTTTAATTCAATAAATCCAGTTGTCCGAAACGCAACTGGTTACAAGTAAAGAGCCGGTATATTATATAAACACGAAGGTGAAATTGAAACGCTTTAGGTCAAAGTCTTCCTTAAAACAATGAAGCAGGCTAACACTTCATGTAGGTTAGTTAATCTAGAAATGCCGGTAGAAATGCCGCGCAGACCTGAAGCGAGTAGGCTCTACGTTTTCAGCACAATAAGACGCGAATCGATCTTATTCCTAGATAAATTTTGAGCCTTCTACTGGTAACATAATTATCATCTGCTAAGTGACTGCTCTACTCAAATGTTACTGGTTTTCTCTTATACAGACCGTTAGTAGCAATCCTGCGTAGAGCTGCAGTGAGACTTAGTTAAGCAGAAAATAGATGTTGTTGAGTCAAACATTTGATCGGATGCAAAAGACGGGCACAGAGCGCGTAACTAGTGGTATATTTTCGATCAATGCATTAAAATTAAGTTCGGATTATTATAACTTTATAAGGTTTTTCTCGTGCATTTCTTTAAAATTTGTAGAAAAGAAGCAAAAAAACCGTGCAGAACACATTTGCTGTCTCCAAAGATATATGCTTCTTGCGTAGGCCTACAGCCACTGAAACCAGAGGAAATACCACTGCATTGGGAATTCCGTAAACGAAGGCGTTAAGTTATGTCGGCCGACGAAGAGAAAACAACGAAGATGGAAGAAAAACTTAAAGATATTACAGATTGTTGCATCTGCTTGGAGACATACAGAGAACCAAGAATCTTGCCATGCATTCATACATTTTGTTTGAATTGCTTGGAAAAGGCTGGGGCCAAAACAAACAGAGGTCCAGAAGATGGAATGCCGTGTCCAATATGTCGAAAAGAGTTTACGATTCCGGAAAACGGTTTCTCTGGATTACAAAGGAACTTTTTCATGGATAGACTGGTGGAAATAAGAAAGGTGTTGAATCCATCTGTGGATCGTATTTTGTGTGATCTCTGTTCAGAAGACGTTGACCCTGTTGGTGCATCTGAGATTTCATCAGCTGAGGTGTATTGCGTAGATTGTCATCAGAAGTTGTGCCAGGAATGTTGCAGACATCACAGGAAACACAAGTTGTCCAAAAGTCATAAAATCGTTGACTTAGAAGGTCACATGATTATGGAGGATTGCATGGAGACTATTTTGCCAACGTACTGTGATCAGCACAATAGAAAACCACTTGAAATGTACTGTTCGGTTTGCCAGACAGTTATGTGTCCTATGTGCTTCATTGAATTTCATAAGGGTCATGACGGTTTGCCTATAAATAACATTGTTGACGATTTTCGGGAGCAGATTCAGAAAAACACAGAAAACTTTCCGAAATATTTAGCTGAACTCGTAGAAAGACGAAAGATCGTGGAGAAAAATACGGCTGCTTTCACACGGAAGACCGAGGATATTGAAATTGAAATAAACTTAATAAGAGAAGAGTTGAAGCAGCTTGTGGATAAGCATTCAGAGTCCCTTCTTTCACAGCTAAAGTCGCTCAAACAAGGGCAGTTGAAGGAATCTGAAGTTCAGAGGGATGAAATTGAAATACTACTTGCCAGCTTAGAAAGTTTTGAAACTTACTGTAAGCAGATAACAACGATGGGATCAGCCAGCGACATCTGTGGAGCTGTAAATAATCTGAACAAAAGAGCAGAGGAATTGAGTCACATGTACAAGGTTACAATACAAACAGGAATGCAGCCCAAAGATCTATCGCTGAGAAAACATGCCATTTTGAAAGCTGATGACGACAGCATCATTGGAAAGATCGAGGGTAAGAAACATAACTGTGTTCTGCTAAGTGACTGCTCTATGTTTTCAATTTTTATATTTTTATCAGCGATTTCTCTGATACAGACCGTTAATGATACAGATTGATGAATGACGAAGTTATAGGCCTACTAGAAGCTGGACCTGACTACAGTGTCATCATAGTCTGCTGAAATGACACTTCATAGTAATTGTAATAATAAAAATATTTAAAAAAATTTTAAATAAAAAATAATAAATAATAATAATAATAATAATAACAACAACAACAACAACAACAACAACAACAATAACAATAACAATAACAATAACAATAATAATAATAATAATAATAATAATAATAATAATAATAATAATAATAATAATAATAATAGTGTCGTCCTCATAGCAGAACACAAACTAAAGGACAGCACTTTCCTGTTCCCAATATGGGAACTCATTCACTCCGTCGCTGTCTTCTCAGGATCCATCTTCGTTCGCGCCTACTTTGTTACAAGCGCGTTGTTTTCATACGTTCTGAAAGAATCCACCATTGCAAAGCATGTTGTGTCATGAAATTCTATTCTAACACTTCCTTAACGCATCTACTATGTAATGTATACTGCGTCATCAGTTGATGTCTTGTGCATAAGACACTAGCGCTATATCAGTTTCTAATTAATACTTTGCTATTACTCAATTAACCCCTCCAAGAACTCTAATATTTAATTGATTGTTGTATGTAATAAAAATTTAGATAGCTTTTGAAAGTCTTTTGATAAATAATTAAACACACTGAACAATACTACTACTACTACTACTATTCCTTTATTTCAAAAACTCGTTGACACAAACGCAACAAGATTACAAAATCAACAGTTTAGATATCGATTAGACAAAAAATAATATATAGTCAAATAGATAAGAGGGTTAGGAATGTATTAGTGACTGAGACCTATTGCTAAAGAAAATTATTGTTTAGCCAATACACCATAAAGTACTCTATATACTGTTTACTGTTTTGATAATTATACTGTTTTGAAATGACAGAATGTGAAGTTCCTACAACAAGTCCTCAAAGCAGCGGTTATCAGTTGGCGATATCGAAATCTGAGGGAACAATTACAGAGTATGTGAGCTCAAAAACAGAAGTCGAAACTGCTCAATCCGAAAAAGACATGGCTGCAACGATTAAAGAACTTAATGAAGAACTGCAGAATGAAAGGTTGCGTGCTGAAGACCTAGAGGAGGCAAGTAATATGCTGTCTCTTCGCATCAGGGAGTGTGAATCAGATGAGCAGAGATTCAGCAAAAGGGTTAAAGACTTGGAACAACAAGTTAATCTGTTAAGATGTCTGGCATATGGAGAAGAAAAGGAAATGAAAGAAAGAGGTATTCAATCGTAATCCTTACGTAATAAAAAAAATCAGATATGGTAACTAGTTCATTATCATTTATCTTTAATACGAAATATTTTAACATGCGCAAAGTCACACAGAAATGCGAATCTCAGGCTCAGTTAGTCAGTCGCCAGGTGAAGAGCAATTAGATATCCAGATGTTTGAAAGCCAATGGGAATTAGTGAGTTTTGAAGCGTTCTTAAATGAAGAAAAAGAGTTCGAGCATCGGGGAAACATTGGGAGTTGGCTCTGTTACCTCGAGGGTTCTCAACATGGAATGAACGAGAGCCCATGACATGCAGTGAGCATGGTAGTTCAACTAAAAGACCCATTCCCGAAGATCGCAGACTGCGGGAGGGATGGAAGAAGATACTAGGGATTGAAGATTGGAGTGCTCTTTATAAAGGTCCATACTGCACTCAATGTAAGAGTAAAATCTCTTTTACGTTTATGTAGTTCTTTTTTTAAAGCCGAATCGCTACAAACTCCAAATAATTTTCTTTCAGCGCAAGCTTTATCTGAAGATAAGAAGTACCAAAATTGATAGAGGAAAGATTTTTCTCAAGAAAATCCTCGAAAAATTATCTTAATTGCAAAATGCAACAGATACAAGAAGCATTAATCATCACTAGTTCAATCTTGGTTGAGCTAGGATGGTCACTGTCTGTCATAGGCTCTCGCTCATTCCACAAGATTTGAAATGACTCGACAATTTCTATCAAACTTCTGAATACTACAACCCTTTTGTGAACTTCCTTTACAGGTCCATCCTCTATCAACTGCGTCAGATACGGGTAATACGACGCACTCTATCAGTTGGCTTCTCGTATACTAATTTTTGTTTTTATAAATTTCCGTTGTGGAACTTGTCTAACAATTAATTGCGATTCGCTTTTAATACGTTAAACTGAAAATGGAGTTTAATCTAGTCTTTTTACTTTGGTAGGAAATATTAATTGGGATGCCAAAGCAACAGTGGCAAGTTATACGCCTATGGAACCAGTTTGTGATCCAGCAAGTGTCAGTTATCGAGTGTACGGCATAGGCATTCTTGGAAATGAACTATTCATTGTTGGCAATGACGGTGTGGTAGTCATAAATGAACTGACAACACTGAAGTTTAAGCGAAGGTGGAAAATGCCATTCGGAGAACAGTTTTCTGACATCAAACACTGCAATACCAACAAATGCTTGTATGTGCTTTATGAGAAGCCGAAAGCACAACCCGAAATTAAAAGAATTGATCCAAACGGAAATAAACTTTTGACCTGGTCAGTACGCTCTGCGAAAGGCCAGATATCTGTGACAAGCGACTCGAATATACTTCTAACAACTTCGTTTCTAAATGAATCTTATGTCAACTCATATGAATTGTTCGAATATACAGCAGATGGAGAATTGCTACACAGTATTCCGCTACCTTGGAATTCCGGAATAGAACTTGCATCGCATGCCATAAAACTGACTTCAGAACACTTCTTAATCTGTCATGGAAATAGTACTTCTCCATTGGCTAGAGTATGCTTAGTAGATACAACAGGGAATGTTCTAAAATATTATGGCGAAAAATGGAATCGAGTTCTCTTGGGTTACCCCATATGCATGGATATCGACTGTGGAGGAAATCTTCTTGTAGCAGACAATTCAAAACAACAAGTGTTGCTGTTGAACTCCAACCTGGAATTTAAACGATGCCTCATCGATCATGCAACTTCGCATCCGAAGTATGACAACACGGCTCTAACTAGACCCATAAAGATATGTTTCGATGAGCTCAATGGCAGAATTTTCATTGTCGAGAACGTGTGGAAATCAGCAAATCCGGGAGGGGGTAAAACCCAAAGTAGCGACGAGGTTACAGTATACACAATCACAAATTGAGTGGCGTTACGAGAGTCTTGACTTCTCTGTGCACACATCATGTAGTAAACCGACCAAATAGTCTGATTTTTACGAATTTCTTTGGCTAGTCATCGTGATGAAATTACGTCGATTGCATTTGTATTACAATAGGTCTGCGTTGCTTTGAGTTTATATTTTACACTGACTATTTGCGATTAGGCTTAGATATAAATGTGTGTTCACGCGCTCGCCCATGTAGGCCTAGGCTATAAGTTTTATTATGTGTAGCGAAATTTGCGTCAATGGCTATAGGAACGCATTCTTGTACTCAAAATCGTTATAGGTTAATCTGTTTGGTACTCAATTTTAGTACCAAGCAGATAACGACATTTCAGTTTAATTTATCAAAATGAACACCAAGAAAATTAGTCTATGTTGCACATTCTATCATAGGAATGGAGTCTATAACAGTACAACGTGACTATACGTGGCTATAGTATAACAGTACTGTAATCCTAAGAGAATTATCCTATAAAGTCATAGAAAGCATGCATTCTTCGCATATTATTAACTCCTTAAGTTTGTTGCTGTTAAACGACGCTGTGTCATCTCATAACACAGATGATTAGCGTCGCCCTCCACTTTTCTTCAGGCTTGGAACTCACATTGCCAGAGTGCCAGCACATTAACAGCTTTGTGCCTTAATTGTAGGCCCTATTTGTAACAGACTGCGGAAAAAAAATTTCTTCTGTATTTCTGTACATTATTTCAGACTAAATAAATTGTAACAGTTAATGATTGCGTTGCTCTTCACTTTTAGTGAAATTTGACTGGATTAAAGTTGGATTATATCTGTTCAAATAAGCAAATACCATACATAGGCCTAGATGCTAATTCTTCGTAGTCAGTGACTTCCATAATAACAAAACATAACATAACATAATTATGGCCGTTATCGAATGCAAGAAAAGCAAATAAGTTATGATAAAGCACATTAGGGCCTACAGGCCGACAGGTAGCCTAAATAACATTGAAATTTACTTTGTGACCTAAGAGTATGTAGTAAGTAATTAGTAACTTCTATTGCGCCGGTGCCTAATGCGCAAGGCATCAACTGATGGAGCACCAAAACTAAAACGCAACATGCCAATATCTAGAAGATCAGTCTTTAAGGCAGAGAGGCAGCATATTATGGAGGATAAGAAACGTAGGCCACAATCTAAAGGTATAATTTTAACTGCTTGTTACCAAAACACGAGGATTTCACTAATTAGGGAGAGGCCCATTTAAGGCCTTATCTAGGGGGAGTTTTGGGTGTTTAAATACCACCCGAAATTAACAAATTTAAAAATTAAAGAATGCATTTACTAACACAAACCCATTTGCCGGTTGACTCGGTTGCTTATCGGCTTGCTCAAGGACGAGTAAGCATCCTCCTTCCAAATAAAATCCTGGCTACGGTCTTGGGCCTTTTCAACACTCACACCGAATTAAATGCAACATTAAGCAGAAGATCAGCTATGTATTGAACAGAAGATCAGAATGGACGCGGGATCTATTCCCTCTACCTCCCAAAGGTCTACTCAGCCTTCCATTCGCTAGGCGACATTGGTAAAATGAGCAGTAGGACAGATGGGCGCCTTGAATGATTCTTACAGTTAAATTTGACTCATACAATAACTTGTAGTCGTCCGTTCATACTATGACTTGTAATCACACTGAGCTGTCAGTTCGAATTAATAATGAACACGAATTTATTATGTATGTAGACCAATTTTCAAATATGCTAGGTTTTCTCATTCATGATCCCTTTTTTGGTCGACGCTGTCTTAATATGAACCGAGTCTTTTATAGTTGTCTTTGAATACTCACCAGATGGACAATATCCTGTCAGACGCACGAAGGGGTAAGTTAACTGTTGGACATACACACTATAATTACACAGCGGTATGAAAATAATAAGCTTACACTGAGAACTTCTATTGCGCCACTTTAATAATGTTCAAGGCAGCAGTGCTGATGGTAACTACAAGGCAAAATTGTTATGTAAAAACATTTCAGGGTGAGTCCAAAGTCAAGAAGGAAGTCCGATCAGTTCATCTGGGAACTTGCCAGAACCACCCACTCTATACAGTTCCATCACACAGCGCAAATGCTCGCCACAGGGCGGCACGGTCGCGACCATATGGAATGTAATGCCACGTTCTGTGTCTTGCTTTAGAAGTTTAGAGAGTGCAAATGTTCAGAACTCTCGCTTTACTCGACTTAATTCGTCCGTAGGCTGTTTCCAAATTTAATACAGTCTTATCAAATTTTCTACTCGGCTTTCAAAGGAACTCCCATACCAGACATAATTATTTGTTGAGCTTACACTGACCCCATAGCGAGCCACTACACTAGCAGTGCCACAACGCGGGCTCGATGTAGGCCAATGAACTTGGTTGCCTGGTTCCCAGGAATTTGACTTACATACAGACGATACACATAGCAGCGACCATCGACTTTTTTGAGCATTGAGCATTTTTACTAAATTTCTCTGTTTATTCTTGTGACTGTTAAGGCTGTAAAATACAAGCATTCTTCAAATTAGCATAACAGATAGGCTATATGATGAGTTAATAAGAAAATTTACAGTTAAATAAGCTTAAATTATTTTCTTAGATCACGTTGCTTTAGTGTCAGAATCTGAGTTTTCCGAATTCAAGGACGAACAAATATTAATTCCATCATAGTTCTGCTGAATGTTTGCTTTCAATGCTTATCAAACAATTTTGGCCGAACATGAACCTTTTAATTCTATTATAGCTATTCTATTTTGCTTATTTAAGCGTGTCTTCAGCGCTGGCTTTACAAATGTTCATCGTCTATTTTAGTGTAGGCCTATATATATTAACCAATGCGTGCGCAGATGGCAAAGAGACTGAGCCCAAACTGGTCAAAGGATCTGTCGTGGAAAATACGTTTGTTTCTGTTCTGCTTTCTTCGAGAAATAAATAATTATTGTGTATCTGGCTTGAATACGCTGCAAAGGAAAGGCGATATTAACATTCATTATCGGCAACAGTTTACACCGATGTGTTAAAATTAGGCTGCAATATAGCCTACGTATGAGAATCTACATTAATTTTGTGGGCGAAAGGCGCATATTTCGTTTGCTCTATGCAAGGTTAGGTGACCTATATCGTTTGCACTGAGCCATGTAAGAATATTAAAACCGACAAAATCCGTATAGGCCTACTGGTTATATACTTGTTAAGCAAGATCTATAAGGTCAGCAATGCGCTTTTATTGCAACTTAATATAATTTTGAACGAATTACTAATTATTTTTGCGGACATCTGCTAGGTTTCCGGGAATGATTGGCTCGCTATTGGAAACGGGCGAAAGCGAAACTAACGGAAAATCAATCTAGCCTAAGTTTTTACAGTTGTGGGCAAAACGTCGCATATTGAGTTGTTTTCTCCAAGGTTAGGCAGCCTAGTGTTTGAATTAGCCTATGCCATCTGAAACTATTAAACTGAAGAAAACGCATTAGGCTATATTAGTTGGTGGAAGCAAGATCTATAAGGTCAGCACTGTGCTTTTATTGCAACTGAGTCGAGTTTTAAATATATTACGGCTTACTTCAGGTTTCCGGAAAATATTATATGCGCCTTTTGGGAATTCATGAAAGTGAAACTAACGGGGAATCCATCTAGTGAAAGTTGTGTGTTGTGTTGTAAGCTATCACGAACGTCGCTGTCGACACTGCAGTAGGCTACAACACATATCACGGGCGACATTGCACGTAGAGACAGATAACAGTTAAATGTCAGCCAAGGAGAAACAAGTTGTGGAGGTCCAAGAGAAACTGGAAGACATAATGGAGTGTCCGATATGCACAGAGACGTATAAGGATCCGAAGATACTGCCATGCATTCATACATTCTGTATGATATGTCTTCAAGAGACCGGATTAAAGACAAACAAAAGTCCAGGGGATACGATGCCTTGTCCTATCTGTAGAACGGAATTCACAGTTCCAGAGAAAGGTTTCGTTGGACTACAGAGGAACTTCTTTATGGAAAGATTGATTGAAATGAAAAATATCCTTAATCCATCTTCAACGCGTGTTGTGTGTGATGCCTGCCAAGAAGACAATGACTTAGGTGCTGAAGCTGAAATCCCATTGGCTGAAATGTATTGTGCTGATTGCAATCAGAGGTTGTGCGAAGAATGCTGTAAAAATCACAGAAAATACAAGGCAACAAAGAATCACAGAATGCTGTCGTTGGCTGGTGCACAGGTTAATATCCCATCAATTGTTAAGCCCTATGTTTGTGAAAAGCATGAAAACAAACCGCTCGAGATATATTGTTCTAGCTGCCAAGATGTAACATGTGCACTATGTTTTTTTGAAAGTCATAAAACGCATGAAACGTCACCTGTAATTAATGTCGTCGCAGACTTTCGCAGGATAATACAGGAAAATGCTGATAGTATAATGAGCCATGTGGTCGACTTAAAACATAGAAGAAAAGGGGAAGATAATGATAAAGCTGTGTTTTCTCAGAAAGTGGTAGATGTAGAAAGTGAAATCAAAAGAATAAGGCAGACACTTCCAGAATCTATTGAAAAAGATTGTGATTCCCTCTTAGAGCAACTTAACTCCATAAAGGAAGAAAAAATTAAAGAAATTGACAGTCAACTAAGTGACATTGAAGTCGTACTTGCTAGTTTGGAAAGTTATCAGACTTATTGTACACAAGTAACAACAATTGGATCAGACGTAGACATTTGTAGAGCTGTGTTCAATTTGAATACAAGAGCTGCCAAGTTAAAGCAACGATACCAATCACTATCTCTTGAACCGTTTCCAACTATATGGCTGAGGAAGAGTGAACTTTCTGACGTAATGTGCAAAAGTGGCAGCAACACAGTTGGAAAAATTGAAGGTTTGATAAAAGTGTCTTGTCTTCAGAAAAATTATGGTAGGCCTATATGATCATATTAGATACATAGCCTAACTAAAGCAAAACCGTTAACATTTTTTATTTAGTTACTGGAGATCACTAATGTGGTTATAGTTATAAATGTTTTAGTGTTTACACTTCACTGCATAATTTCATGTTTGGTATGTACCCATAATAGCAGTTTCTTAATCACCGTAGGCTTCCTTTCTATCTCAGTGAACTTACATTTTGGTATTGACCAGACTAAGTAGCCTATTGGAGCTTTCGTGCACCTTCGGATTATGACTTGTGCATCAGACACTGGGGCCACTGAAGCTGATAATTATTAAAATTTAGAACGGCACTCTGCAAAAATGATTTCCGCAATTTAGCTGTTTATGACCACTGTAGAAAACCAAACATTCTGATTATGGCAAATCTGCAGTGAATACAATTTCTCTTACGTAAACTATGAAATAAATGTGTGTTCCACTGTTCCTAGAAGACTTTTTAAATGTCTGAGTAGCATATCATAATAAGTTTATATCTTCTTTAAAATTAACAGAAAATGACAACAACCAATCATCTCATGCTGAAAAGAAAGAGTCACTCATTGACAGAATATCTGCTTTTGTGGACGAACTCAATGGTATTCTAGACAATGCATCTGATGAAGCAAAAGGACACGTTTGTCAGTCTAAGCAAATTGAGAGAGTTCTTGATCATTCAGGCGTGTGCACGGCGGAGACAGACGATAAAAAGAAACATAAGGGTGAAGAAAAGAAGACGAATGAGGTCGATGGTATAGAGAAGAAAGAGACTGTTGAAATATTTGAAACCACAATCAGTGATGAAATGACAGAATGGACAATGCACGATGAAAAATTCAGTGATAAGTTGAAGGAGTTAAAAATTAAAATTAATAACCTAGTGGAAACAAACAAACAACTTAAAAATGAACTGGATCTTCAACGGAAACACGTCTCAAGGCTAGTAGAGGAAGAGAGCATTTCGGCGAATCGTAAGGCTCAAGTAGTGAATTTGCCCAAAATTAAATCAAATGAAGGGAACATCGACTTGAGGAAACAAGTGGCGCCGCTCAAAAGCATTGCATACGATGGAGCCAAAGCACAAGGAGCAAGAAGTAAGCATATTATAAAGTTTTCTTAAATAACTTTTTATTTGGTAGTCTAAGGCATATCAAATTGTCACCTCTGTATATTTAAGCATCGTATCCATTATATAATTATTATAATTATATATATATATATTATATAATATAGGCCTATATTCATGCATATAAGTATTACGTACTAGAACATAGAAAGGTTCTGCTACATGACTATAGCATTTAGCGTCGTGATTGCCATGATTAGAATTCACAATCTTAAGTGATCGACGAATGGATGCAGCATTAAATAATAATTGCCTTTATTAGGCGCAGTATTAAACTAATTGCAGCCTGTGAAAGCATCTTATCAAAGGCGTCGGCTTTTGCTTTTGTCTCTGGGTGCCTGGGTTCTGCCCCGGCAAAAAAAATTATATTGTAAATTGCCATAGGTTTGTTTTAGCGCATTTTCGTAGAAAGAAAATTGTTTTCTTGTCAAGGGTTAGGTGGTTAGAAAATTATCTGAAACTCACGTGACGGTTACTGGCATAGTTTTGCAACCTTACTGTTCGAAATTTATGTGTAGCCTCTCTTGTATACATGACAACGAAACACTGCAGTGATTATTTAATACAGTGAAATTACTGTCATTTATGAAAAAGGCATCGAGTTTATTAGCACTCTACAATCGCTATTTTACAAGAAATAGCCCATATCATGGTATTGCTATGATATTTTTTTTTATCTTTTCCAAGTTGCTTATGCACCTATCTAAGACTTACTTGGATGTCGTTCTAATTACGGCTTGTTCTTGGTCACCATCGTTTGATGCCGTGCATACTCTACGCCGGCTCTATAGAAGTTGTCGATTTATTATTAGAGTCATCCATAAAGCGGACTTTAAATGGCATGACTCCCATTCAAACGGTCAGCGGTGGGAACGGATCTCATCCGATCAAATTCATTCAAAAAAGAGCAGGTCGAGGCCGTACGATTGCTGTAGAAAACGTGTAGATTTACCTTTGCATTTAAACTGTCAAGTTTTTTTACACTACTCATACTTTACAGCAGTCCTCAAAAATATATTCGAGAGCGTCACAGTTACAAAGATGTAACGACTTTATGTAGGCCTAGCTTAAATAGGCCTATGTGAGGACGGTGGCTAAGGTCGTCTCCCTCAATATCGGATCTCTCACCAACAGTAAATAGCAGATTATCAGTAATAGGGCCTATAAGCGGACAGAAAATTACGAAGTCCTGAACTCGTAGTCAAGTGAAAATTTTATTTGCACTATAGACTCGTTTCGGTAGGGTGGTGCTGAGCTCTATAAGTTATAAAGCTCGTATAAACTGGACTGATTGCATTTCAGTAGGTGGCGCTGCTATAGCGCTATGCGCGTTAAAAACTTAACCGCTCATGAATGTTGACTCATTTCAGTAGATGGTGGTGCGTTTTTTTAAACCTTCGCATAGATTCACATTTCCGTGTAATGAAATTTGGTGTGGGCGATAGTCTATTGCTGTGCTGTCCAACATGCGGCCCGCGGGCTTGCGGCCCGCGAGGTGATTTTAAAAATTCGTTTCAGCCGTCTTAGGACGCGCAAACATCTAGTTGATTTGTAGTTGAGTTCGGTATGTGGCTGTAGTGGAAGAGAATTTTATGTCTTAGCAATGTTTATATAGTTAGGTTGCATCTTATTTTATATTTACTTCGCAGGAAATGTGCAGCGCAAAACACCCATCACTTCGCTGGAGACAATAAAAGCTGTTGATGTACCCAACCAGGATACCTTCCGAGTAACAGGTTTAGCCATCCTAGATGATGAATTGTTTATTGCGAGCAAATCTAACGTGGTGGAAGTAAATGATCTGAGAACGCTGAAATTTAAGCGACAGTGGCGTGCAAATGAGATAGGAACAGTTATGGACATGAAAGCTAGTGTGCGTAATAAACACTTGTACCTAATGTGTGCCAGTAACTTCGGGGAAAGGTTACGGATCACTGAAGCCCATATGCTCATCTGTTGCGCCACAGGAGCAGTAGTTGCGAAATGGAAACTTCTTGATGTAAATATAGATAGACCTAATGTTCAAATCTCTGTTACTGATGAATCCAATGTCTTGCTAACCAATGGAAAAAGAAGTGAATTAATGGAATACAGCTCTGATGGAAAGCTGATACGTGTGATTTCTCTAAAGTGGGAGTCTGGTATACAGAATCTAAGTCATGGTATAAAAGTGACATCGGATCATTTTGTGGTGTGTCATGGCAACGGTGAAGATTCACGGCACAGAGTTTGCATGGTAGACATCGATGGAAACGTTCTTAAATATTTTCACGAACCAAGAAGAGGCCATTTTACTAAATTGAATAATCCCATCTACTTGGAGATGGCGGCGGATGGGAAAATTTTTGTCGCTGATCATTTGAACCACCGTTTGTTGCTCCTCTATTCCAGTCTTGTATTCATGCAGGAGTTGAGCCAACCAGACTCACAATATCGGTTCTATGACGGTTTGGCTGAATATAGACCGCGGAAGATGATACTGGACGAAGCAAGTGGCAGAATTTTTGTGGTTGAAAACGTTTGGAAAGGCTCGGAATCGGAAGAGGAAGAGTGTGACATGCAGTACGGCGATCGAGAGTATAAAACGCAGTGTGGCGATCGACTGTTGGTGTATACTTTCTCCTTCTAGTAACATAGTTAAATTAAAATTAAGACAAATATTGATTATAGCGATCCTCGTTCTCCCATAGATCGCATGATCCATTGTAATACAATGTTGCAATATACTTTGCCACAGGTGTCGAAGGCATCTATTTAAATAGCTTTGACATGTTTTCATAATTTCTCCATTATGCTGACACATTTTCTCAAAACTTGGTAACTCTTGTAAAAGAACTATGACTATTATAGAGGGTTTGCACAGTGACGTAACAAACTCATTTGCTTAGTTGGTAACAGTGTTGTAGTTTCACTGTAGTTGTTTATGTTGGTACCAGACCACCTGCTGCTGTTATCGGTCTGCATTTGTCTTAACATTTTACTTCTACAGTATTCATATAATAGCAAGTTTGTTGATGTATGTAATTGCTAAACCTTATACCAACAAAACTGCAAAATATCATGAATGAATTGTTTTCAGTAAATATTGAAGAAGATACTTTTACATTCCGTGTTCCATTCAAAATGTTCAACTGCAATCTACCCACAATAATTTTCATTGTTTAAACAGCTGTCACCGCTGAATACATATTCTATTACATCATTCATCCAGTGGCAGAAGTATAGTCGCCAACGCAGCTGGCTGACTTTCGACCGATTTCCATCACACCGTTTCTGTCCAGAGCTGTTGAACGTGAACTAATGCATAATCATTTGTATCCCACCTTCACTACACCTCTTATGTCACAACTTCTGTACGACCAATTTGCATTCCGACCACTGCAGCCTTGACCGATATACTCCATCAGATAACGGCTATGCTCAGGACCAACAGCTACGTCACGCGCATCTCCCTGGATTTTTCCAAGGCATTTGATACGGTTCGAAACATCACCCTCGCTGAGTAACTTTCCGGTCTATACTTCCAGGACAACGTCTACAACACTGCCTTGCCAATTTCCTAAAAGACCGGAAATATGTTACCAGGTTTGAAAGACGGAATCCAGTGTTGCAGCCATCAACGCCAGCCTGACTCAAGGACATCAATGCCTCCGATCTCCAGCCAGTACACCGCCAACAGGTTGATTAAGTATGCGGACGATACTTGTCTTGTTGGTTGGGTCGAAGATGAGGGCCACAATTAACGAGGAGCTTCGACACGTGGCAGACTGGGCGGCACACAACAATCTCCGACTCAATGCTGACAAGTCTAGGGAGATGCTGGTCATGAGGCGAGGATGCGTCGAGTCACCGCCACCGTTGGAAGGAGTGGAAAGAGTGGAGTCAATGAAAATCCTCGGAGTCACCTTAAGACAGGATCTCAAAGCCGCTTCTCATGTTGACGAGATCATTGGAGCCTGTTCGGGTTCACTACATGCGCTGCGGACACTTGGAGCTCATGGCCTACACTCGAAGGCGGTACACATAGTTACAAAAGCTACAACCGTAGCGAGACTATTGTATGCGGCACCCGTGTCCCGTGATATTCTGTCCCCCCGCCCCTAAAGCATATCCACCGGATGGAATAAATTGGTGTTGAGAATCCGGGGTGGATAAACCATTATATCTCCCATCGTCATACGCATCACGATATCCAAGACGAAAATCCAATCAAAATCACCAAAAACGAAGTGAATTAATTTCAGGTCAACGTACAAACTAAAGATACGCAATTAAAATATTTTATGTGTACAATAAATCCAAGCAGTACGACTGAATACACTTAGAAACCGCCAATAATGCAAACTAACCGGATACTCCATTTCGCTAAGGGGATACTCATTTAGGGGGATGCTCTTTCGTGAAACCGGCGTGGCATCGGCAGCCGACCAACAAACACTAGAGAGAGATTCTTGGCCATAGAATCAAACGGGCGGGATACCTGCCGACTGGTGCACCAGCGATGGAGGAGCAAGTCGGGGCTGCGAAGGATCGCCTCCTCCAGGCAATCGTGCGGCACGGGGCGCGTAGGCTACTGCGACTCCTTTCCCGCCTACAATCCAACGCCGTTACAGCCTACGCCCTCGTGCTCACGAATTCAAATTGACACGCAAAAACGACAACAATTTTAATTTCGAGGGTCCTTTATAAGCTAATTTCTCTGTAACGCCATAAACCAACTCTATTTGCTCCATTTTTTTATTTTTCATTCTAGTTTGTAATTTATTTTTCCGCAACGAACATCTTTCAGTTTAGAGACTGTTATCCTGCCTGCTCTAAAAAAAACAAGTTTTTATTTCCGCTCTAACCAAGTGTCTTCATTTAAATCAACTCAGTGTCATTTTCGAACATATTTACATTAACTGATACTGCCATGGTTTGAAGTTCAGACAGAGCGAATGTACTCTGTCATTTATTAAACAAATATGTCAATGGTCTCACATTAAGAGACATATCTGTGACATAACTGTCAGAATATGGTGACACCAGTGGTAGCACTGCAGGTTGATGACCTGACCTAATCTAAAAGAAGTCGTCTTTCTAATTCGGGTGGTCCGTCGTTACTGATGACTTTGAAGAAGAATCTGATGATGTATGTAGATGACGAGGCAGACGGTTTACATGTAGAAACCAAGGAAGCTCATGAGAACTGTGCTGCCTATGATAGCCTACTGTAGTTGCCGAGACCATGCACAGCGAAGGAGATGAGAAACCAGAACTCTAACGGCTGTCAAAAGTCTTCTTTTCTATTTCCTTGCCGAAGACAAAGTCTATGTCAGTCAGAGAACGATAAGTCAAGTTAGCGACAGGTGACGGAAGCAGCCATTTTCAGTTTCTATGCAGGAAGCTGGTCCTGAGAACAACATGCCACATACTTGCTAATTTTAACTGATTTTCCTGCAACCGTTCTTAGGCTATAACCCAGGGAACCATACTTGCTAAACATGAACATTTAACATTAACTGCTAAGAAACCTTCCAGTATTTCATGTAAGACACAATCCGGTAAAAGTATATTTTAGCGTATTTAATTCATGATGCTTCCAGCCGAGTATTTTATCGTAGGCCTATTTTTTTTATTATTTCTCTTATGTGGTTGCGTAAATGGAAGCTGGATTGATAAAAAATATTGTTTACCTACATGGAAGTTGGCTTTTTGCTAAATAGAAGTGGGATTAATGAAAATAATGTTAGCTTTTAGAAGTGAGATCGATGAAAAGAATCTTGCTTAAATAAGAGCTGGGATTCATTAGGCCTACAGTTATCGTGAAAATCATTGATGTAATAAAATACGCTAAAATACACTATCAATAAAATACGATAAAATGCATATTTACCCATTATTCTAATAAACGTCATAATAGTAAATTAGCACATCACTCCGAACTGTCATAAACTTGTTCTTTCCCAATCACAGATATGTTGAAATTAAAAAATATAGATAAATTATGTCACAGTGATTTTGTTAACACAATTCAGAAATTGAAATTGAAATGTTAATGAAGTCACGCTAAGATCTGGGACTAACATAAAATGACAGATCTGACAACTTCGAAGTGCCATCGCACAGGGAAACTAAACGCCAAGCTGCAGTGGCAACACAAGTTGAAACTAACGAGTCTTAAGTGTAGACTTGAATGACTCAGTGGACGTTCTCGTATTATTCTTGCGACTGGTATTATATATAAGTCCGAACATTGGCGAAATTTTCAACTAACAAGATATCTCCGTCTTATTAAATAGTTAAATATATTTAATATGCAAATATTATTTGTCCATAAAACATAAGGAAGGTCGAACGAGGCAATTACAATAGCGGTGGGTTCTCTTAGCACAATAGAAGTTCTCTTATATTTTTTTGCGATTGTTATAGATAGGCCTAGTCTATAAAGTCTGGACATTCGTGAAATCTTCAATTAGCAACGTATAGCTCCGTCTAATTAAATATCCTTAGTGAAGGATGCTTCAATTTTCTGTTTTCCTTGAGGCATTTAGTCAGATTAGTCCATCTGCTGACCTAATACTTTTCCCTTTGGCTGCTTAGGGTTCCTTGTAGGGGTCTGCGGGTATACCCGTACCCGCGGGTTTACCCGTACCCGACCCGTACCCGCGAATCGGGTACGGGTCGGGTAAGCATTTCACGGGTCGGGTCGGGTACGGGTAAGGTCATCACGGGTACGGGTATACCCGGTTTTACCCGTACCGACTTGAAGTTTTGGGGTTAAACTGTCACCGTTACATATGATAGTGAATCTTGCACCGTCAAAGACTTACTATGCATGGACTAACTGGCACGTCCCAAATCTTAGTACCATATGCCTGCCCACATGTACATATACACAATGATGTACACATATAAACATATATATATATATATACACTGTGTCCGGAAAAAAGGGACCCCTTCTGGTATCATGAAAATAAACTAGTAAATATTCATCGATTTTTAAAATTCCAAAACCGTTTTAATCCTGACATAATTAGCTAACATTGGTTAAAATTAAAAAAGTTCCTGTCATCCAATAATGACGTCATAATGACGTCATTTTCATCAAACTTCATGTGTTAAGGACGGCACAAAAATCATCCTAAACTTTCAAAATTATTTTTAAATGTCATTTTATCAATTATAAATTTTAGTTTAATTTGATTTTTATATTTGAATAATATCAGTCTACAAGGTGTGTTCAAAGTGTCTGCCTTCGGCCGCAGCAAAAGCTTCAAGTCGCGCGCGCCATTTGCCAATAGCAGCATCGGTAACCAGCTGATCAAATTCCTCCCAGGCATTAACGATTCGCTCACAGGGTCCTTCACTGTCTCTGTTCTTTGTCCTGAAAACCTTCTCTTGCATTAGTCCCCGTATCTTGTAATCAACCAGATTTAAGTTAGGGCTTTTTGACGGTCAAAGATTAGGATGTATGAAATTCAGAGTCTCCTTTGTCAGCTGTTCAACCGTTTCAAGAGCTCGGTGAGCTCGAGCGCCATCTTGATATTTGTAATAATACGAATATTCCAGGATATCAGGGAATAATTTTTCCGACAGCAAACAATCCCGGTAATAAGCTCGATTTAGTTTCGCACCTGGTTCTGTGAAATGGTTTTTTTACCAAGAGATAATGCACCAATTTCTTGTCATCCTTAATACTTAAATTTTGATAGAAGTGACGCCATTATGACGTCATTATTCTATAACATGACCTTTTATATTTTAACAAGCGTTAGCTAAGTAACTCAGGTTTAAAACGGTTTTCGAATTTAAAAATCGATGAATATTTACTAGTTCATTTTCATATTGCCATAAGGGGTTCCATTTTTTCCGGACACAGTGTATATCCTTCAGGCATGAATTAATCCCACCCAGAGGAGGGGTCAGCCACATTCATCCTTCTTCTTCATTTGTTTCTGTCTACAGTATCTTCTTTCTTCAATCTGAGAGACTTCAGATCTTGTTGTGTCATTTCTCCCCATCTCTTCTTCTGCCGTTCCCTATATAGGCCTACACATACAGGGTGGGGCATTAAAAATGAGAACACCGCGTTCAATCTGAATTATTTACTTAATTAATATTTTTCTCTTTTCAAAATGCAAGTCATTACTTGCTCAATGTTATAATCTATGTGTCCGCCTCGGTTTTCATCAATTTCTCCTAAACGTCTGTGTCACGTGATCGTTATAATAATGGTCCTCTCTATAAATCGCAGGGACATTTTCGCCACTCCTCATCAATGGCCAACCTCAGTTGTTATTGTTGTAAAGTTAAGACGAAGGTAGATCTTTTGCTTAAGGGCACCCCAAACAGCATAGTCTATTGGGTTTAGGTCTGGGCTATTTTGGGCCACATGTCTGATTTGATGAAGGTTCTCGATCCTGATAATGGAAGTTGAGTAGGCCTATTTATTGTTGTGTGTGGAACTCCGTCCTGCTGCAACGTCCATTTGTGACGAATACATCTCGTTCAAATATTATGAAGTAAACCTCTTTCTAGAACGCGATCACAATAGTATTTAGGCCTACTGTTTACTTTGACTCCGGGTCCAACAAACACTATAGTTTTCCGATTCGTACCGACCGAAACCAAAGATCTTGGAGTCTTCGACTGCCGAAACCATGATGCTTCGACTGAAATGTCCACGTTCGCATACGAGTCTTGTTGCTGGAATTTGCTTTCTTTCTTACATCGATCAGTTTGAGAATTAACTGGTGTGGCAACTGTAAATGTCTTTTCGTCTGTGAACCAAATGCTCCGTACTCTTCTCTCGTTTGGAAACATTTAAATCAGGCCTACCTGTTTGCTTTGTTGAAGGCGTTTTAATTTACAGCCTTCGTTTATCACCTGTCCCATCACACATTTGTATACTTTAAGTTGCAAATTCTGCTTCACAATAAGTTGCACTGGTTTGCTCTAGTAAGTAAGTATGTCGTAGAAAAATTTACATGTTTAAGATACTCAAAACACAAAATGATATTGTATTAAACACGAATGAACGCGATGTTCTCATTTTTAATGGCCCACCCGGTATTTTGAGACACACACACATAATATATATATATGCTATACATATACAAATATATAGGCAACATATATACATATATACACATACACAATATTACACATACATTATACATAATACATATAATACACTTATAATACACATAGTGTCTGTTCGTGAACTTGGCGTTTATTAATGGATGTCAAATTACAGTTTAACAGAGAGACTCGTACCATTTAGCACCGTCGCAAAGCCGTTCCACATAATTTACTCAAATTATGTTTGATGTCGTTTCTAGTCCAACAAAAAGAGGGTCGGAGGTCGCAAACGTTGAAGTCATTGATAAAGAGTCTTGTTTTCTTACAACAGGTTTCTGCAGTACAAGTAGATGTATTTCAAAGTGTGTCATCCCTTAATCTGTCAGAAATGTTTAAACTTCAATTAACGACGTGTTATGCTTGGCCTGAACCCGGGTATAAGAGCCTATCTAGTTTTTATACCCGAGTTCCGTTGCTTGGCTGTATAGAATAAGATGTATACCAGGTGGAATTTATCAACTTTTGAAGTTGTGACAAGTCATCACCGAATCTGGGTGGCAGTGAGACATGCAGGCCACACAGGCCGGAGGGATAAGACAGACGATCAGTGGTATAGGGCTGGCTTGGCCATGGACCCTGTACTATGCAGGAATTCATGCCGACGTAAAAACATGGTTAGGCCTACGTACTAAAAGTTTTACTGCTAGGCCTACGTCAACAATTTCTGCTTGTGTACAAAACGACACGTCTTTACCATATTGTAATCCGCCGTCGTAATTTTTTAAGTTGGACGACAGTATTGTAAGTAAAAAGTATACTTACATTACATTATAATTATTAGTATTAATAACGTGTGGGCGTGTGTTCGCCATTGGTGACTCTTTTTCTTATTTACTGTGCATTCTATTGCTACCTGATGTTATAGTCTAGAAGTAAATGATGTTTAACATGCATCATATTATAGGCTATAGCGCAGAGAAAGCGCTTTTGTGAGACACTTAAAATCCGCTATATTAATTGTCCTAATACATACATACTTACATAAATACATACATACAATGTCATACATGCATGCATACATACATACATAACATACATACATACATACATACATACATACATACATTCATACATAAACTGGTTAGTCAGATAATTGTGAGCCCTAGATGAATCTCGAAAAGAGACACACGCCAAACAGTAAACAATAAGCTGGGCAGCATGATGGTCTATAACTAGGTTCGGTGTCATCGAATTCATAATATAGTTGTTTAGTATAGATGATACGGCGAAGGAGAGCACTGGCCACCCGCTCCCATAATGCCTTGGCTAAGAAAATGAAGTCACTAACACTTCATACTCATGACTGCCTCAGGGCTGACTTAAGGGACCGCGCTTCTTCTTCCTCTTCCTCCTCCTGCTCATCCTTCTGTTTAGCATAGTAGTCGAAGTATCATCATCATCGTCATCCCATCGTCATCATCACCATCAATTCCTGACGCCAGCCATTTGTCGGTGACGGGTATGAATAAATGTTTTCCATTGTCCTGCTTCTACTACTACTGCTGCTGCTGCTGCTGCTACTACTAGTACCACCACCACCACCACCACCACCACTCCCATTCCCACAACTACAACTACTACTACTACTACTACTACTACTACTACTACTACTACTACTACTACTACTACTACTACTACTACTACTACTACTACTACTACTACTACTACTACTACTACTACTACTACTACTACTACGTTATCATCAACCTATTTCTTATTATTACTACAATGGTGAGTTATTAGCCTATTGGCCTGGTAGGGACTGGGACTGTGGGAAGGCGTGCAAATGACGTGGCGGGTATAGTACGGGTACGGGTATACCCGCGGGTACGGGTCGGGTCGGGTAGTTATTTTGAGTACGGGTCGGGTACGGGTACGGGTAACGGTTAGGTGGTACGGGTCGGGTAGCAAAAATGCTCTACCCGCAGACCTCTAGTTCCTTGTAATTACCCCTCACTATGAGGGTCTGTAAGCGTCGCCTCCTCTCGCGACGGGTGTCCTCGTTCGGTAGGCCTGTTAAAAATCAAATCAAAGACTTCTTTAAAGTCATGAAACTGGTAAAAATTATTATAATTTACCTTACCTTACCTTAGACCTTAGTCCTTCCACGCGCTTGCAGCGCATCGGGCGACACAGTTCCTCCATCCCACTCTGTCCTTCGCATTCCTTTCGGCCTCCTCCCACGTCATTCCGCCGCCGTCCAGATCCTGTATGACTGACGACCGTGTTTCGCCAGGTCTTTCTCGGCCCTCCACGTTTTCTTTTCCATCCCGTCGGTGTCCATTCTAGTGCCTGTTTTGAGAATCTTTCATTGTCCGATCTGTGTATGTGGCCCAGCCATCGCAGGCGTGATGTCTCCAGCATATCCTCCAGTTTCTCCATAGATGTTCTCTTTCTTATATCTTCGTTCTTTATTTTATCTCTCCAAGTGACCCCTACTATCCTTCTTTGCCACCTATGATGAGCCGCTTCTAATTTCTTTAAATTAGTTTTGGTCATCTTAATCTAGACTAATCTCGCGACTACCCTGATGCCCTGCGCTTGGTTTTCGAGTGGCGCTTCACAAGTTTACAGTTAACGATTACGATTATTGTAGCCTACATAGGCTACGCCTGCGTAGAGCTGCAGTTAGGCTAAGCAGAAAATAGATATCGTTGAGTCACACATTTGATTGGATGCAAAAGACACAGAGCGCGTAATTAATGTTCAATACTGGTATATTTTCGACCAATGCATTCAAATTAAGTTCCGATTATTATAAGGTTTTTGTCGTGCATTTCCTTTCGTAGAAAGGAAGCAACAACCCTTGCAGAACATATATATTTCCTGTCTCCAAGGATAGGCCTATAGGCTATGCTTCTCGCACACAGCCACTGAAACCAGAGGAAATACCACTGCATTGGGAAATCCGTAAACGAAAGCATTACAGGATGTTGGCCGACGAAGCGAAAACTACGAAGATGGAAGAAAAACTTAAAGATATTACAGATTGCTGCATCTGCTTGGAGACCTATAAGAGAACCAAGAATCTTGCCGTGCATTCATACATTTTGTCTGAGTTGCTTGGAAAGGGCTGGAACCAAAATAAACAAAGGTCCAGGAGATGGAATGCCTTGTCCAATATGTCGAAAAGAGTTTACAATTCCTGAAAACGGTTTCTCTGGATTACAAAAGAATTTTTTCATGGATAGACTTGTGGAAATAAGGCAGGTGTTGAATCCATCTGTGGATCGTATTTTGTGTGATCTCTGTTCAGAAGATGGTGACAATAATATTGCATCTGAGTTTCCAGCAGCTGAGGTGTATTGTGTAGATTGTCATCAGAAGTTGTGCCAGGAATGTTGCAGACATCACAGGAAACACAAGTTGTCCAAAAGTCATAAAATCATTGATTTGAAAGATCAATTGAATAGGGATGACTGCATAAAGTCTGTTTCGCCAAAATTCTGTGACCAGCATAAAGCAAACAATCTTGAAATATATTGCTATGTCTGCCAGATGGCTGTTTGTGCCATATGCTTTTTGGAATTTCACAAGGCTCACGAGGGAATATATATCGACAACATTGTTGATGATTTTCGGGAGCAGATTCGGAGAAACACGGAACATTTCCCCAAATATATAACTGATCTAGTTGAAAGAAGAAAGATTGTGGAGAAAGATAAGGCTGCTTTCATACGGAAGACAGAGGACATTGAAATTGAAATAAACTCAGCAAAAGAAGAGTTAAAGCAGCTTGTAGACAAAAATTCAGAATACCTTCTTTTACAGCTACAATCGCTAAAACAAGGGCAAATGAAGGAATCTGAGATTCAGCAAGAAGAAATTGAAACACTGCTTGCTAGTTTAGAAAGTTATGAGACATACTGTAAGCAGATTACAACGATGGGATCAGCCAGCGACATCTGTGGGGCTGTTAATAATCTGAACAAAAGAGCAAAAGAGTTGAAACAATTGTATTGTGCAACAGAAAAAATTGAAATATACGTGAAAGACATATCGCTGAGAAAGACCGATATTTTGAAATCAGATGACACAAACACTATTGGAAAAATTGAAGGTAAGATTTCTAATGCTGATTGCTTATAACGTCAGAGATGGGCAGTATTATTTAATTGGTGTAATTGAAATTACGTAATTTGAATTACAATTGTAATTGGTAATTTGTAATTTGTTGCTCTGGATCAATGTAATTTGTAATTTGTAATTGAATTACATTTTTTTCATGTAATTTGTAATTTCAAATTATATCTGTAAAATCAAATTACTTTGAAAAAACTGGAACCAGAGACTCCACAACCAGACCAGTTTTGAAAGCATCTTTTCCTTATCTTGATCACCTTCACTATAGTATTTCTGGAATGAAAAATAGTAACACTGAACTCTGAATGCTTAACAAAATTGGAGTCATTGTCAGAAGTAGTAGCAACAATTTTGTCATGTGTCAGACCGAGATCATAATGCATTACATAGATGAGTTGCGCTACTCCATCACACGTGTGTGATCCAACAAAAGGTCTGCATGCTAAGGCAACTGAGCTTCGCTCAAATGCACATGCATCGATCCAGTGACAGGTTACTCCCATGTAGGCCTAACTTCTGTGTTTAGTAGACCAGATATATTATTTATACAATTTAATTCTGCACTTTCTTCATCTGTGCTGGTACGCAAACTCATTATAGTTTTGCAAGCATGATTGTAAGGTCAAACAGATGCCGATTATCGGATAACCTGTTCGAACAGTTGCTACTTCTTAGAGAATATTAAATAAACAGTTTCAAACACTCGGAATATAAATGAACAGTGGAAACAAAGCACGTGTTTCCTGACTGAATTTCTTGATCCCAACTATGCATGTAATTTGTAATATGATGTAATTGAAATTAAGTAATTTGTAATTTGTAATTTCCCAAAAATTTCTAAAGTAATTTGTAATTTGTAATTCAATTACATTTTCCCAAGTAATTTGTAATTTGTAATTCAATTACATTTCACTGTGTAATTTGCCCATCTCTGTATAACGTCTAGATGATACGAATACCTAAACCTGAAATAAATTTGGCCTACATCAGGCTACATGATTAGAGATACAATAGAGATAAGAATGGTAGAAATGTTAGCATAACATTGTGCACTTGGGTGCTACAGGAAAAAAAGTATTTTTGTGTTCAGGAAAATATTCTGAACAAAACCTGATATTGTGCCAGGTGAAAAAATTAATTTTTTAAAAGTTTTTTTTACATTTTTACGTTATTAGACGTTAGCATAACATTGTGCATTTTGGTGCCACAAGGGAAAAAAGATAGTTTTGTGTTCAAGAAGTAATTCTGAACAAACCTGATATTGTTCCAGGTGAAAAACGTTTTTGAGTAAAAAAGTAAAAATAAACTCCGAAATAGATATATAATAGGCCTACACGACATCAAACAAAAAGACGTGTTGAAGTTGAACTCAAAAACTCGCAGGTCCAAATCTGCCGAGAAACTGGTAGCATTGCCTTTGGGTACAGATAGATCATAGAGCCGATTACTGTAGCCTACAGCATACAGGGATTTAGCATAAATTAATAATCTATCTTATCAAATGTTTTATTTTTTAATTTTTAAACAGAGAACAACCTTTGGATTCCAGCTGGAGCGCAGTCGGGACCTTATGAATCTGAGGCTGAGTTTTCAAGATGGATTGCAGGTGACACTTACCAAGAATCGGACGAGGACTGCGATGAAACAAAAGATTATATAGCGGAAGATTTGCAAGAACTGACACATAGTCAAACGAAAAAACAACTGATGGAGAGAGTGTCCGAGTTAGAGCAACAGCTGAAGTTGATGGAAGAAAAGGAGATGGAAGGAGAGCGTGTTGCAAAGAGTAGGTCTCCTTGACACCAGTGAATGAAGTTAATGCTAGACGTAGGCTATTAGGCTACATAAAGTGTGTATTGTATGAAATGTTGCTAAAGCACAGGTAGCCCTAGCCCTGCTTCTGTTAGCTTTGATAGTAAATCAGATTCATTAATCATGATTAATTCAGACTTCATTATGTCTAAATTTGAATCTGATGCATTTCTCTTATTCAATATAATTTGGAATATTTTATGTTTGAAAATTACATTAAACTTTAAGCCTCTAGCGAAAATTCATTAGCTCCTCAGGTTAATATTTTATCATTCTAACTTTGCGGTTTTATTAGTGTCTTAATAAAAAAAATTGCTTATTATATTATTGGCAAAATGAATAGACCATGATATTAGTTTATGCTGCCTATAATATTTGGAATATTGAAGCGCTGTGTTTATAACTAGTCTACTTGTTGGCAGGACTTCGAAATTACAAATTTACGCCGCATATGCAGAATGGAATCACCACGAAAATGGCTACAACTGATCGTGTTACAGTTACTGGAATGACAATACTGGACAATGAACTATACATTGCAACTAAAAAGAGCAATTACATTGATGTTATTGACTCTACGACCTACACTTTTAAGCGTCTTTTGTGCGTGTCGGAGTTACATGATCCATGGGACATGTGTTCTTGTTCTCGACATAATTGTCTTTACATCGCATATGGCATCGTCAACATAGAACAAATGCGCTTTAACACAAACTCGAAGAATGTCATTGATGAAAATGTCAGAGGCAGCAACGGAAAAATTCTGAGAGTCGACAAAGTCGGAAACTTGCAACATTCTTGGAATGTAGGCGATGATTACGGTACCCTGTCTATCACAGGTGAAGGCAATGTCATCTTATCTATTTCTGTTAGAGGCAAAATTTTGGAATATGACACTAATGGGGAATGTTTGCGTGAAATAAATATTTCAACAGATTCTAATTTGCAACTGTTCGATCATTCCAATCAAACTCTTTCAAAGTGTAGGCATATTATCTGTCCAGGTCATGCCGTAAAACTGCACAATGGTAATCTTTTGGTGAATTATTTTGTCTTTGAAAAAAAAGGAATTCGTCGAAGTTATTACAAAACGTTTAGTGGATTGTGTATGACTAATGGTGAAGGTGAGATTATAAAAGTATTTCCTGGAAAGAGCGGATGTGGTTTTGTGGAACTGTACGAACCTTGGTATCTTGCTATCGACAAAGACATGACTGTGCTAGTAATAGAACGAGTCAAGAATCGAATCTCACTGATTCATCTGAATTTGGAATACAAGAGAAAACTCATCTCAGATAACCAGGAATTGTCTAATCCTTATAGGATATGTCTTGATGAAGTAAATGATAAACTCTTGGTGGCTAACAGCGAAACTAAAGGCGACCACGTATTGGTATATGATCTCGAAACCTCGTGAAGCAGTACTCAGAGAATCAAGATTTGCTGTCAGATTGTGTTACAGTATACGTTCGATGCCTATAACTTGCTTGCTTTTACAAATATGTTGATGAGATTATATGAAAGCAATATTTAAAAGATTTGATGGCCACGTCGACGTGAAATGTCGACAGTAGACCTATGTGAAATGAACACTGCAGTCGTGCATTCAGTGAAAGCGCGTAGGCATCGTTTAACGTTATAAAACAGGACATTGTCTTAATGAAAGTGGAACATTTTGCGGAACATTTGACCTACATGATTTAGTCGACAGACTTTAAAATATGCGCCGTTCAATTTTGCACTGATGTAAAATTATGATAACGTGTGGATGAATAAACTTTATTGGCTGTTGTTAGTCGATCATAAGCATAATTATACAATCACTTCCATCTAAGTTCATTTCAGTTTCGCGTCATGTGAAATCGATAATTTCTTCACGCAACCGGTAACAAACGCTTATGATATATTTCAACGACTCCTAAAGCGCCATTGTTATAATGGACAACTCATCAATCGGTGATCGCTTCAAATTAAACCGAAGTGAATAGTACTAATGCATAGGTGAAGCTCGTTCGAAGTGCCATGGGTCAGGGAAACTAAACGCCAGGCTGCAGTGGCAACACAAGTTGGAACTGACGAGTCTGAGTGTAGACTCGAATGACACGGAGGAACCAGTACAATGTATTCGACCGCTTGGTTGATGGCTGTTGCTTTCTTGTTTCCATTTCAGTTGTGCGACATTAAGTGTGACAATGTACTGTGGCTTAATGGGTTAGCGAAAAATTGCTGGATTGCTGTGGGAATTCCGTGGGCGCCTTTTACGACGGCACTCACCCTGGAGTTTCGCATGCACACAAACATTGCCAATAGCAGTGATATTCCAATATTCCCATTGAGCGCTTTGACAGTGCCGCAATCTCGTATTATGCATGCGTCTGTTAGGGGTCGTTCATTAATTATGTCAACAAATTTTAGGCAGTTTTTGACCCCCTCCCCCTTGTCAACAACTGTCAAACATTGGGCGGACCCCCCGTAAAACATTATGTCAACAATCCCAGAACGCCCCTACAAAAAGAAACACAATGGCTCAATACATGTAGAATCATTTAACAAAAAAGTTTACACTAAAAATGCAATCTCGAATTTCAAATTATATGAGTTTAGTGACGACCCCTTATATGTAAGTCTGAACATTTGCGAAAGTTTCAGTTAACACGATATATCCGTCTAATTAAATATCTAAATATATAAAATATACAAATATTTGTCCATAAAATATAAGGAAAGTCCGAAAGAGGCAATTATAATAGTGGTGGGTTCTCTTGGCACAATAAAAGTTCTCGTATTATTTTTGCGACTGTTGTCGATAAAGTCTAAAGTGCATTCGTGAGATCTTCAATTAGCAAGGTATCTCCGTCTAATTAAATATCCTTTTGTCAAGGATGCTTCAATTTTCTGTTTTCCTTCGGGCACTTAGTCAGATTAGTCCATCTGCTGACCTTGGCTCTTAATACTTTCCCCCTTAGCTGCTTAGGGTTCCTTGTAATTACCACTCACTATGCGGGTCTGTAAGCGTCGCCTCCTCTCGCGACGGGTGTCCTCATTTGCCCCGACGTTCGCAACAATAGCTACCCCAATGACAGGTCAAGAGACCGGGGTTAAATAGCGCTTGCCCCTTCCACCTTTATACACACCCTGGGGCCACGTATTCGCACCCCGTGTTTCAAGAACCGTTAACTGTTCTAATTGCCTCGTTCGGACCTTCCTTGTGTTTTGTCGACAAATTGGCTGAAGCGAACGACTGGTCTTGAGACGATAATAACGGGTCAACTGAATGGTTCGCTGGATTTGAGACGCGTGTCACGGGTGAAGGATCTTTTGTTGGAGGACGCTTTACCAGTTGGACGTCCAACTGGAAGTAGACCTTCTACCATTTGGTGGAGCAACGGAATACTGGCTATTTGTGTTGTTACTTCGAGGAAGTCAACGTCGGAGTGTCTTGGAAAGCATGGTTATTTCTAGGGTTTATAAACGAAGCAACAAGCATACAATTAAAGCGTAACTCATCTGCTTACCCTCGGATTCCGATAATGCTCTGGTCAAATATATTGCGGGTCTGATAAATATAATTTGATATAGCGCTGGCGAATAAACTGGGCTCCTGATGCTGGTTTTTGCGGCGCTAAGACCCTTGAATTTTTGTTAGTTTCTTTTACACATGTTGACTTGTTAACCAAATGTAATCAGCACTCGAGACCTGGTAAATCATGGACATCGCCTTGCATAGACACCGACCTGACAGTAAGCCCACATTGAAGGCCACATGGGACTTAAGTTCCCATAATTTTTATGACAACTTGTAGGACCCATTATTATTAGTCCTATCTCTTACATCGGATATCGAACTGGTTATTTTCTCACAGACTCTGACTGTTACAACAGTTTCACCTAATTCGATCATCAATTGATTGCAGATGCATTATGATAATGGAACTATAGACACTATTACATGTAGTAACTTTGTGAAGTATAAGCCAGATTTTGAAATGGATTCTTTGCTCAACGGGCAGCCAGTGTAACGCATGCAAAATATTTAGTTGTAGGCCTATTTCTTATACGTGCATTTGAGATACATGTCCCGTACACCATTCGTACCTTTCCATAGGTCTTTTCCCACTAATTCACACCAAAAATACAATATCCAGCACGTTTTCTCTCATGACTCACAGGTCTTCGCAGTTCGCCAGCACTGGCAAACGAGAGGCGGATTTAACAATGTGCCGCCCTAGGCCAGTTTTCTGCCGCCTCTGATATTTATGTTCCAAAGTTCAGTACTCTCATTTTTATTTAAGAAAACCAATAAGATCACCACAATGCTGAAATGTTTAAACATTTTATATGTCTCGCGACGAGTGCCCCTCATTTGCTCCACACTTTCATTATAATAATAATTATAAACTATATTTACTTATGGTCGTCTTGCTTACTCGTGAATAAGCTGGTTCTTTGCGCTTAGCGTTGAATTAGCGCTTCACAAATTTGGAATTTACGAATAGGCCTACGACTACGAGTTAAATTAAATTTAATGTTCGTAACATTTTTTTGTATTTTTAAGTTTTGTCGTCCTCTGTGCATGACCTCGTTTGTTACTAAGGTAAATCCTCCACTGTGTCAAACCCCAAATGCACTCTACCATTTGAATAAATAATATCAAGGCTCTCTGTTTAATTCGTGTGTTCAGAAATTCCTGAGCACCGTTGCTAAGCGTAGAGTTTTCTTTGTCGCTTCAATCCACTGATTTCCCTCTCTAGGTTGGCGATCTCCGCATCGAGGAAGCTGCTCTCGCCTTCCAGGAGCTTCATCCTTTCCTGGACCTCGACCTCTCGATCCTTCTTTGAACTTCGAGACTTCTTCGCTGCCTCGTTGTTGCGTGATCGTTTCTCGAAGTACTTATCGTCCTTCAGTTCCTCTGGAATCGGACGCTTCGGTCCCCTTGGACGAGGCTTCGCTGAAAAACATCGGATGCAAGTCATGAAAATCTAATCTTACCTGAGCTAATGTAATCTACTTTAATCTAATCTAATTTAATATACGACATAGTCTAATCTAATTTAATCTAATCGCAGTGTTTTGCCAGGTACGAAACTGTGCTATATCAAAGCATACGCACCTAATCGCTGAAAACACGAGGAAAGTGATAATATCTAATGTAATCTAACTTCATGCAATTTGGCATATCCTACATTAGCCTAAACTGATCTTATCTGGTTCTATCCAAACCAATAAGTCTAGCGTTTCTTGTTCGATCCAACATCATTTAACTGAATCTAAAGCAATTAAATATAATTAGCGCAAACCTGTCGTTGATGCAGCAGCTGTGGACGAATCTACAACTTCTGATAAAGGACCAGATAAGATAGCATAACATTACAGTCATAAGATCACATAAGAGAGAAAAATTAACACAAGACAACATATTAAGATGACATCACATAAGATAACATAAGATGACACAGATAGCATATTAAGACAATATGAATTAACATATGACAGCAGATGATAACATAAGATGACGTAAAGATAACATAAGGAAGCATAAAATAACATGACATAGGCCTAAGAAACATCTGTGCGGAGATAGCTTGTAAAGAAGTAAAGAAAGTAAAGAAATAGGAAATTAGGTTTTGAAATGTTACAAATCTTCGACAAGACAGAATAGGAAAATGGGATCAGATGAAGAAGAAGCATCAGTTAAGATACAATAAGAATATGAAATAACATAATTATCACAACCTATTGTCTCAATGCCTGAGGAGTGGGTAAGGCCTCCGAGGTTGTTGTACTTGAAGGCGTTGGACTGTGTCGGCCACTGGGCCATTGGACCGTGATCTTGAGCAGTGGGATCCATCTGTGGTGCAACAACGATCGGCTTGACTTCGTAAGGTAGTCCACGAGTCTCCACCGTGGCTCTGTTGGATAGGGTGCAAGTAGCGTTGAAGTAAGAAAACATGATGTTTCCAACACCAGAAATAACGTGTTCTAGGTAAGGCAAACATACAAAATATGCAAACCTCAATTCCTTAAAAGACGCTAGGGAAAATAGAAACACACATGAATCAAATCAATCAAAGCTGTTTGTTAAGGGGCAACAACAGTAGGCCTACTGACAATAGCACAGAGCTGTGAATTAATCGCGGTAAGAGACATTGATGTTATGCAAGCAAATAACAAAGGATTACATCAGAATTAAACATTCACAGTTGAGCTCTTAATGGGAACCCCAAATGGACAAGTCCCGCTGTCCGGACTCCGGAGTACCTAATAGTGATCATATGTGGAAGGTTGACAGTTTCATCGATATAGATATCTTCGTAGTCTTGACTACTAAGTGATGATAGGAATTTAAAAAAACCTTAACTAATCAACATTAATTAAAATCACCATAATACCATACATATTGAAAACGGGAGTTATGCATATAGAATGTATGCATGTATATATCGAGCTAATGTGTGCGCATGTGTGTATTGTATTGTATTGTATCTATCAATTTATATAGCGCCTCTCGCGAGTGCACACCAATCAGAGGTGCTCCCAATGCGAACAGACCCAGAGAAAAGATATAGGTCTTCAGACAACGAAAAGAGGCACTTGGCCCACCAGTTAATAAACAGGAACGTGTCAAAGGAGGAAGCTGGTTCCATAGTGTAGGGCCAATGAAGGCAAAGGCTCGCGTTTTAGCCATAGCAGTTCTCGCTCGCGGGACAAAAAGATCATGCCTGTTTAGTGAGCGTAGCGGGCGAAGAGAAGTAGCCGAGACCGGCAGCCGGATAAGGTCACATAGATACTTGGGAGCTCGGCCAGTATGCGACCGGTAGATGAATGAAAGTACCTTGAGCTGAGCCCGAGCAATGAGTGTGTGTGTGTGTGTGTGTTTGTGTGCACCCAGAGGCTTCGTTTCTAAGATAAACTACATGGGAATCACACAGGTGCGGTCAGATGGGTATCTTCAAATTCAGAGGTTTCTGAAGTGTGTACGTGAAGTGGTAGAAATTTCACACCGAATAGACACAAATTTCAGGAGCACGCGATCCAGGTCACCTAATTTTCATTCATCACAATTTGTATATTCATGCGTAACCTCCGATGAAAGGGTTGGTTACTATTGTTCGTAATAGGAGCTTTGGTATACCTGTACCCAAGCAAAGTCCCATTGTAGTACCCAATTATATAGAGGTTCCCTATAATATAGAAGGTCACGAGTGCATAATATATCCTACTGGTTAGCATGCTGGTCTATCAAGCGAGAGGTCTGGACTTCAAAACCCAGCCAGGGAAGAAGTATGTTCCGAGATAGACCTAGCTGTTTCACTTTCGACCCCTAGCCAACTCAGTTGTGATGTGCACACTGTTCATGAGCAGATCAGACGGCGAGAAAGAGGACTGGTCACTCGTCCTCACAAGCCGAGGATACGCAAATGAAGTAGCTCGCGCTTCATAGCCTACCCGTGTGTGCTTCAAGACATTGAGGTTAGCTTGAGGACTGTAACGTAACAGTTCCTCTTCATCTATAAGGAAGTTAATGATTCAAGCTGCCGAGTTCAAAATACAGAGCTAAGAGCAACATTGTGGCTAAGAAATTGGCCTTATATCCGAGTCCTATTACTAATACCTTGCTGAATTTAAATATATCTAGAAGGAAAACTGGTATAGACTAGTTTAGGCTGGAGTGCTGGACTATGGCTAGTTGGGTTAGGCTGCCATTGTTCCTCACAGTTCAACAGCCGCCTATCATTGTCATCTAATCCGGATTCGAATCGCGGCCGACAAAATGTTATATTGCCTACTTATATATGATACAAATGAAAATATGATTAACTTTGGTAATTGACTGTTTAGACTAAACAGCCTTACATGCATAGTATACATAGGGGCCTACATACGTGAGTAGCCTAAATGCATGCATATCTAGACGTCTACATTCATACATACATAACTGCATAATAGGCCTATAGATATGCATGCAGCCATGCATACATCCATAAAAACATGCATAAATGCATCCACCCATGCCAGCATGCATGCATACGTACACAGCGTATACATGCACACATACATACATGCATATTCATACAAAGTAGGCCTATTACGTACGTATGCCCACAAGCATGCATACATACATACATACATACACACATACAAGTAGGCTACACAAATGTGTCCATTCCAAATAGGTTTTTGTCAATCTTTAAATTGGCCAACATTTTATTACATTGTGTTCCTCAGTTTGAAGAAACAATAATGGATCAATTATTATTGATTCAATAATCAATCCCTACATAAGAGTTATTTTCTCTGCTGATGTAGCCTAAGCGTTTATGAAATAACGCTACAAGTCAGTTAGGCAGGGGCGTCCATCCTATGGGGGAATGAAGCAGAGATCTTCATAGTAGCCTTTTCAGGGGGAAAAGAATTTTTTCACTACTCATTTTTTGAATTTCAGAAATTAATAGATGTGCTTTTGATTTTCGAAAATGCTTTTCTTTGTTTAATTTAATATTAAAATCATTGTGCTGTTCTCCGACCGAGCTGACGATTAGTCTTCAATTTCATTATTTTGGCCTATCGTTATAATATTATAGTCTTTGGTAGTACGATGACGTCACACTGTGTATGAGACTTGAGTTATAATGCGGTGCTATGAATTTGCAATTTGATTTTACTAGACAAGTAATCATTGTAATCATGCCCAGAGACAATGTTTTACTAAAGTATAAAGTTGCGAGCCGTTGTGCGGCATGCTTATCCGTAGTGACAAATGGCGCATACATTGTACTACACACCACAAGTGGAAGACTACAAGGTATGTATAACTTTGAACATTGTAAAGTCTGTTCCCGCCGACAGAGTAGCAGTGGCGCAACAACCATATAAAGAGGGTGAACAAAGTCCAGAGGCCCCGAAGTCCCAAGGGCCCAAGTTTTCTAACTAAAGAAATTAATGTCTTTTTTTCAATTTTTTTAGTTCAGACTGCAGAGTCGAGCTATAGCCTGTATATGACGGATGCTTCATGATACATGATTATATCATACACAGGTCCACAGACATATATATAGGTCACCGGATTATGATGTGTCGGATTATGTGACTCACACTATTGAAGCAAACACTCAGTTGTATAAAAAGATACGTTAACTTGGGTGCGCGCCAATAGACCCAGCCTGTGCTAGGCATGATTCTCTCTTTCACGTTTACAACCACTGCATTCCCCAAACGGTAGATAACTCATCTCGAGCGCTAAGAAATATGCCTGAAATAATATCTGCCTTGTTCTCACTCACTCTCTGTCTGTCTGTCTGCCTGTCTCTCTGTCTCTGTCGGCTGTCGCAATGTCTCTGTCGCAATTCAGTGTCCCTCTGCAAGCCATGTGGCCTGTACACACCATAAGCCTACATAACTCCAGTCTCCAGTCTTCATGTTACTCGACGTTATAATTATATAAGTAGCCTAGTCCTTCATGTTCACAATACAGTCACTCGTTTACTTTTAAATATAATACCTAAAGACCTAAACGAAAATTATCAAAACAGCGAAGACCATGATAGGAATGTACAGTTCTGGCAGTTAGAAAAGAGCAGAGAAAAATTCAAGAGATGGAGGCTGCTTTTGTCAGTAAGCCTACACCTACCATCAATTCTTTAACTTAAGAAGAAAATCTCAAGTCCCGATTCTTCCTGTAGCTGCAGTTGTTACGGATGTAGCTAGTCTACGCACTCTGCTGCTTTGAAGAAGCACCTATTGTAATTTTAGTACTTATGTTATGATACTGTCTGGCCGCTCTGGCCGTAGGCCTACGCCTCTGTCTGTGTAATGCATAACGAACTTCATTGGCTCCTCTGCATGCTCGCATACAATTTAAAATCCTCTCTCTGATCTTCAAGGCTCAGAAGGGTCTTGCCCCTCAATATCTGGTTGGTGTAATTCTTCGGCCTCACTCAGCTTCCTCCCACCGTCCACTTCGTTCCTGCAATAGACTTGACCTCTTGGTTCCCCGTAGTAGAACTGCTATGGCTCAGGCTCGTTCCTTTGTTTCAATTGGTCCCTCTCTTTGGAATGCTCTTTCTCCTTCTGTTCGCTCTAAAATTCTCTGGCAGTCTCTCTTCTTCCTTCGCTTTTCTCAAAACCTGTTTATTTTCACGGGGCTTAGCACACTGGGAGCGCTTCTGAACGGTTCACCGTATACGAGAGGCGCTTTACAAATCTTAAATACGATACGATAATGTTGCTTGATTAATGACTTAAACGTTAAAGAATTCAGCCTTAAAATTATACTTCAAATTTCGATAATAAAGATTTTCTCTTTTGTCGACAGTCGACCAGTCGTCTGGGGCTGTCGTCGTTGGGGGGGGGGCATTCTGATAAAAGAGGGGGGATGCTTCATAGGCGTAAGGGGGATGGACGCCCCTGCAGTTAGGCCCTAAGGGTGTTAATCCTACAGTCATTTAAATAGGTCAACGCAAGACTTTAAAACCATTTCAATTGTAACAATTCATTCCATGTTCAGCATCTCGGTAATCCCGTAGTTTAGGTTGGTAAATTATTTGAATGTCTTCAATGCCGTACTTGACGTTGGTAAGTAAGCACACTACCTATGTCCATCATAACTATCATCAATCCCGCTTCCATTTCATCGAGAATTTTTTAATCAATCTAGCTTCCATTTAATGAAAAAAATTATCCAACTTCTATTTTACGAAAAAATATTTTTCATCAATGGAACTTTTATTTAAGCAAAGAACTTTTCTCATGGGTCCAGCTTCGACTTCCGAAAACAATTATTTTCATTATTCCAGCTTCTATTGCATCAAAAACTTAGCTTCATCAATCCAGCTTCTATTTACGGTAAAAATTATTTCCATCAATCCAACTTCTATTTAAAGATTGAAATGGTTTCATCAGTCCCACTTCCATTTATAGAAACAATTTTTTCCTCAATCCAGCTTCGATTTTAATTTTTACGATATAAAATAATTTACCAACCTAAACTACGGGTTTACCCAGCATCTCAATTAATGCGACATTTTCTAATTATATTATGCTAAAATATACAGTTGCTATTACGATACTTGAAGAAGACTTAGTGAGTCGTCGTAATTATAAATTCCCTAAATCTTCAGCGGTATGTAAAATAAGCACAAGGCGCCATCTACATGTATTGCAAAACATTTTGAGTCACGAGAATGAAGGAAGGAAGGCATGCAAAGAATGGAAGAATGAATGAGGAGATCGAGAGGATAGACAAGCAGAAAGACAGATAGAAAGTCAGACAGGCAAACATACAGACAGACAGACAGATAGAAAATCATACGAGATTTTCCCCCTTCAGGCACTATATAAATTTATGATCACAGTTCCAAACCTTTCAATATGGAAAGGTAAGGTCATTCCATTTAAATGACCATTAATTTTGTATAGCGCAATATTTCAAACACCCGTATTATCGCAATATTTTCAAGCAACTTTCTACTATTAGCATTATTTTTCTTTGTCTACTGACAAGGTACGATCTGTACCTTATCAATTTCGTAATGAGTGGATTAACCGATGCTTTACCTGTAAGGTTACCTGTATTTTAAAAATCTTTCTGTCTTTGGTAAAGTAATCCCTGTGTGTAAACAAGTTTCTCGATGCAAGTGATCCAAACGTCGGAGTTTCTCCAATTGGCTAACGACACAAAGCTTGGACCGGTTGAAGTGCATAGAAGATTAGGATTGCTTTGTGAGTCGCCCTTGGTCAGTTATGTCCAGCCGACTGGCCGTGGCTAGAAGTTGCGTAACTGGAACAGTCCATTATTTTAAGAGAAGGGGTGCCAGCGTGGTTCCTCCTCGGACCCTTATGTCTTAGAATTAAAGAAACTTCTAGACAAATATTTATAAATCCTGCATACAGAACAGCTTAGTGTCACTTAATCTAAAAGTTTCACTAGCCATATTAGAAATCGTCATTCTTCACGATGCTTAAAACACCTTGAAATGCGAACCACGTTAGACCCTGCCACCCTCGTGGTTATTGTGGGCTGGGTCTGACATCTAACACCCATTGGTTGGCCAGTCGGGGGTACAGGTAGCTCTTCTCCCGAACCTCCGGGTATTCAGTTCAGACTTGAATCAGCTTAATTCGGTCGAGGTCCTATGATAGCACTTTGTAGGTCGGATGTAAGAATAACACTAGAACCATCTGAAGAGCCTGCAGCCCTGATTACTTAATATACATGTATAACGCAAGACATTATAGTACAATGCAACACAGTACAACACAATACAATACATATGCAATGCAGTACATCTCAAGACTATGCATTGCAATACTATACAATAACACACTGCATAGTATATGGGCTTAGATCATGCCTTTATTCCCTAGGTGGCAGCATAAGCACAATGAGCTCGTGCCTTGTATAGCTGCAACTTTGTTGATTTATGTCTTCTGTAATTTGTGTTCTTGTGAATTGTTTAATCGTCAAAATAATATGTTCATCGCAGCGCGTTTGTCAGGCGCTTCATTAAAGAATAAATATTATTATTATTATTAAATGCAATGGAGTCCCGTAGGTGGACATGCTTTGCAGGCTGCTATTAGCGCCGTGTATTGCATGATGTCTGTTCTGTTAGTAGGCTATAGGCCTATAGTTAAGATTTATGTCTTCTGTCATTTGGGCAGTGTTGGGTATGAGTTAACTCAGATGAGTTTAAACTCACGAGTTAACTCACTTGCTGTGATTTATGAGTTTGAGTTAACTCATCTTAAAGAGTGTGAGTTATGAGTTTGAGTTAACTCATATTTTCTGTGAGTTTGAGTTATAACTCAATTATTTCAAACTCAACTCACTCGGCACATATTATGTTGAAACAAGCCGGTTTTTTAAATATCGGAACAGGCTGTCACACACCAACTTTTAAAAACTTCTGCTTAAAGCTAATACCAGTCATGTTTGAGATGTGAAACATGTGGACTGTGGTGTTTACTTTGACTCAGTAATAATAACCTGATTTATCCATTATCCCATTAATAATAATAACAGTTATACTAGTAATAATAAACTGATGATACCATTTCCTGGTAACTGTGTATTTGTACAACGTTCGATTAGAACGTGCTGGTATGAGACAAGTGAGTTGATGAGTTAACTCATTTAACAACTGAGTTTGAGTTAACTCATTTCACTTAGGATGAGTTGAGTTTGAGTTTAAAACTCATTTTGAGGTGCATGAGTTGAGTTTTGATTTAACTCATTTCTTGTGTGAGTTTACCCAACACTGCATTTGTGTTCTTGTGAATCAAATTCAATTGGAAGATTTACATTACATTAGGCCTACTCTGCATGTGAAGCATGGTTACCAATCTTCACTCGTGATAATTTATCATAGATAGCGTGAAGTAGGCTAGCCTACTGGACTTTACAGCCAAGTTCCCAAGAGGGCGGTAAAATGCCGGTAAAATACCGCCCTCTTGGGAACTACTGCACGCTATCGATGAGACCCGAAATACTGGACCTGTAGTTAGACAGGACTGCAGGTGGTGTTTAACCAAGCTGAACAACTTGCCCGCCTGCTTTTGACAGGTAGTAATGCAGAACGCAGCTTATATTTCAAAATCATCGATGAAAAATGTGAGGTAAAGGAAAGCCCAAATGTAGCCTACTCCATTGGGCATCAGATACTCAAAATTGCGTCGACTTCTGGGGCTCCACTCCAGACATCGCTGGGGAGCTTACGACGCTCCCTCACACCCCCTAGTCGTTAGGAACTTCTTTCGCGCTCAAAATTCTTCCACTCGGACGTTATAGCTCCCCAACTTTTAGACCGTGGTAGTGTGAGGAACCTGGTCCCCGAGCGCTCTAAGCGCGGTCCTGTACATCCATATAGCGCGTTGACCTGGGTCGACGGTTGAGTGAGTTACACCAATGGCAGAACGCTTTTCTAGGCCGATGGCCGATGATTGGATAATATGTTTTGACGTCATAAAAATAGTAGTATCAAGACGCGGAGTTGATAGTTGCTTTCGTCTTGGTCGGCCATTGTTTTCGGTTGTTTGGTGGTTTTCTTCTGGTTTGAAAGGGAAATGGAAAACCCTGAGTCCCATAAATTAGGTCGGGATAGCCGCTAATTTGCTATCTATTTATCGGGTGGTTAAATCTTAAAGGACGACCGTAAAATGACGGTGTAGGAGGCCTGAGGACTTCTTTAGCGTTGATCCCTGCCCTGGTCCTGGTAAGATTTGTATAGCGCCGGCTAGCAATTGTATTTTATGAGCGGTTAAGATTTGGTAAAGTAGCAATAACTTTTGTATGTCTGTAATGTCTATTAATTGAACATTTAGAATTAGACTAGTTTAAATGTGATCGGCTGAATCACTGAGTAATTTTTGTATCGATGATTAGGTTATATTCTTGTCTGTAATTGTATCAAATCGATACCGTTAATTTAAATTTGATTTTATCGAATAGAATTTTATATTGCAATTATTGTACCAGTGAAAGAAAATACTGCAATAATTGTACCATCAATAAATGTAACATTATTGGCTAGTCCGAATGGCTCAGTCTGAATTCTTTAAAACTAGATGTCCAGTCCCAAGGGAAGACCCTGGAGGAGCTTAAGGACAACCTCGGAGAAATAAGAAGGTTACTGGGTGAGTTAAGGGCTCCATCCAATCCTGACCTGAGATCATCTCAGGTTATCCTCCGCCCGAGGATCTCGGACTTTGTCGTGCCTGGGGCCACTGGTTATCCTGGTGCACTCAGTGCCTTTGGCTCAAGCGAGGAAATTGTCGAAAGGGATGAGGGCCATCTAGATAAGGGCCTTTCAAATGAAACCCCTAGTGGATTAACTGGTAGAACTGAGAGGTCCCTGGTAGTCTCACCTGTAGAGAGCCCGAAAATGGCACTCCCTTCTGAGGTTAGGCCCTCGGATGAGGTCTCAGTAGCTTACACCCTGCTACAGAAGGGAAAGCCCCAAAGGTCTGTAGTAAGAGCTGAGGAAAGGACCCAGCTCGAGGACACGGTAAGCAGGGAGGCCACCGATTTAATGGTTACCCGAGGGCAGGACCTACACACCCTAGCAACTCAGATAGGGAGGGCGCCGCGACATGTCCATGCATGTCCATGCATGTAGGCTTATGTGAGCCATGTATGTATAGCCTACGTAGGCCTACACATAGGCTACGTAATACGTATGAATACTTGTATGTATATATTTATCTGATGTATGTGTGTATGTATGCATGCATGGAAGCATGTATGTAGGCTAGGTCTATGTAAATAGGCCTATTAGGCATGCGTGGAACTGCATATTATGTAACTTTCTGTAGGCTAACGCATAATTTTCGCATTAATTAAGCGCAGCCACCTTGGATAACATCTGGCACCTGAGAGCGAGAGGTACTGAGTTCGAAACCCCGAAAATTGGGTTATTGCTTTATGTCTGGACTGCTTTTACATCGCCGTGTATTGATCAGTTTTAGTCTGTTTCTTTTCTGGTATTTAAGAAACGAAAGCGACTTAATTCAATAAAAATATTTGCAATGTATGTATCTTGTAAATGACTAAAACAACGTCGAGAATGATTTATTTGGCTTTGTTTGCGTTTGCTCCGTCGAGAGTATTTACCTACTGAGTGCCCGGATGACAGTGTAATCTAAAAATAAATGGTCACATACATCGCCCGCGATGTTTCAGAAAAGACGATCTCTGATTAAGCTGACATATTGCCGCTGCGTATCCCGTAATAATAGTCCCAGGTTGCACTAAGCATCTGTGAGTGAAGGACTTGCTCAAGATCACTACACACAATCCATCTCAAGGGATGAGGCTCGAACCCGTACGTAGGCCTACTCTTCGCGAAACAAGGGGAGCATTCTAACTGTGCTACGTCTACTGGGTCGCACCGTGCTACATGGACAGAACTAGCGAATCTTCAGGACCAGACCTTTGGTTCTGAGTCCTGACCTGACCACAAACAGTCGAGTCATTAGCTTTGACCGCCTAACGATTAGATTTTTGTTGTTGGAATGTTTTTGCAGACTACATGTGGCAAAATGTTTCATGGTTTCAGGAAACTTTCAGCTCGAAAATAAAGCACAGACACGTGACTGAATATATTACGAACATTGCAGTTAATCTATAGAATGATGTAGACCATATGGTACCCGTATAAATTCCACATGTGTCCCCTCTCATGCCGATGGAAATCCAAGCAGGGAAAACAAATCATTGACGTACGATGATCAGGCATCCTGTTTATAATGAAACCGACACTTAATTTCTAAGGAAATTAAATAAAAGCGACCGAATCAATAAAACGAAATAGTATCATATTATATAAATATGGTATGCTTTATATTCACTTGGATCCAGAGTTTAACTACGTCGCCGAGGAAAACGTTTTTGAAAAGACAACGCAGTGCAAATGTGACAATATGATTTATTAGATCTATTCAATCTATATCTCTCGATTAGCACATTATATTCATACAATTTAAGTCTTAAACTCGAATTGCATATTTTTATTATGCATTTTATTTATTTCACTTTTAAGTCTTGTTCGTTCTAGTGTTGCATCGTGTGACGCCAGGTTTTTAAACTATGACGTCACCAACGACTTATTAAATTTATTAGTGTTCATGATATCCACGATTTGGCTGCTCGTGATAAAAATTTGTCCGAGAATGCAAGATACACGTAAATAACCGTATTATAATTTTGTCGTTTCTTTTGATTTTCTTGCATTTATTATATGAAGTCAAGATTTTTCCCGAAATGGTATGTTCTGTTTTTTGCCTCGTTATGACGTATGTTTCACATTCTGTGACGTCACCTCTGACGTATCTATGATGACGGAATATTGATTAGGCTTCAACAGCTTCGGATTCCTCTTCGCCGTCGAGTTCAGCGTCGTCATCGATGGTCGCTTCTTGGTACTGCTGGTACTCGGAGACGAGGTCGTTCATGTTGGACTCGGCCTCGGTGAACTCCATCTCGTCCATGCCCTCGCCGGTGTACCAATGGAGGAAGGCCTTGCGACGGAACATGGCGCGGAACTGCTCCGAGATGCGCTTGAACAGCTCTTGTATGGCCGTGCTGTTGCCAATGAACGTTGCAGACATCTTGAGACCACGTGGTGGGATGTCACAGACTGCGGTCTTCACGTTGTTCGGAATCCACTCGACGAAGTAGCTGCTGTTCTTGTTCTGGACGTTCAACATCTGTTCGTCAACTTCCCTCATCGACATCCGCCCTCGAAAGATGGCAGCCACGGTCAGGTAGCGGCCATGTCGGGGGTCGCAGGCGGCCATCATGTTTTTGGCGTCGAACATCTGCTGTGTCAACTCCGGAACGCTTAAAGCGCGGTACTGTTGGCTGCCGCGCGATGTGAGTGGAGCAAAGCCCGGCATGAAGAAATGCAGACGTGGAAAGGGGACCATGTTCACGGCCAGCTTGCGGAGGTCGGCGTTCAGCTGACCTGGAAAGCGGAGACAGGTGGTGATGCCAGACATCGTGACGGAGACGAGGTGGTTGAGATCGCCGTACGTCGGGGTCGTTAGCTTGAGGGTGCGAAAGCAGATGTCGTACAGAGCTTCGTTGTCGATGCAGAATGTCTCGTCGGTGTTCTCAACCAATTGATGGACCGATAGTGTGGCATTGTAAGGCTCAACGACCGTGTCTGATACCTACACAGACACAAAATATCAAAAATTTCATTAAGAAATATGTATTGAGTATTAATTACCTAATTACTTAACTTACCCAAATTGCTACTTACGTTCTCATATAATATAGTTAATTAACTTTTTCAAATTGCTTATTAACAGTGGTTGGGCTGGAAGCACCTCTCAGTAGGCTGGTTAAAGGGGCGCTATATAAATTTTCGGACTGAATGAATGAATGAAAGTTGGCTGTCACTATTTCTTAGTGGACTGATTTTCTGGATATTGACCTGATTACGGCTTGGTGCGCCATCGGTTGATGCCTTGTGCATTAGACACCGGTTAATAGAAGTTAATAATTAATAAAAAAGAAGGGAGTACGGCAAGGTTGCATTTTGTCTCCTTTTCTATTTAATTTGTATGCAGAAAGGATAATGAGGCATGCAGGTATGGATGAAGCTGAAGAAGGAATAAAGATAGCGGGAAGAACATTGAACAATCTGAGATACGCTGATGACACAACACTATTGGCCGGCAATAAAAATGATTTGATAGAATTAATAAGAAGGCTTAAGAGAGAAAGTGAGAAAGCAGGACTCTATTTCAATATAAAGAAAACAAAGATCATGACAACAGAGGAGGAGGATAGTTTTGTAGTAGACAATGAGGAAATAGAAACGGTAACAAGCTTCACATTTCTGGGATCAGTAATAGAAAAAGAAGGAAAATGTGATATGGAAATAAATCGTAGAGTGGCGATAGGAAAAGCTGCAATGAATGGTCTGGAAAAAATATGGAAGGACAAACATGTCAGTATAGACACAAAAAAGATTGGTGAAAGCTCTAATCATACCAACAGTAACATATGGCAGTGAGACATGGACATTGACTAAGAAAACGAGAAAAAAGATTAATGCATGCGAAATGTGGATATGGAGGAAAATGCAGAGAATTTCATGGACGGAGAAAAAGACTAACGAATGGGTGCGCAGGGATATAGGAATTGAGAAAGAAGAGACACTTCAACAAACAGTGCTAAGAGCAAAGTTGAGGTTCTTTGGACATATCATGCGGTCAGACGGACTGGAAAAGGAAATGATGTTAGCATATGGAGAGGGAAGGAGAAAACAAGGACGACCAAGGATTAAGTGGATGGACGAGATACATGAAATAACTAGAATGAATTTGACAGAACTGAGAGATGCGACGGCGGACAGAAGAAAATGGAGGAACTTGATCATGACGGTCGCCAGGGTTCAACGAACTGACAGCACAAGGTAACAAGGTAATAATTAATAATGATACAATGCTTATATTAGGCTAATAATTAATTCACCCCAAAAAAGCGTGTAGCTTGAAAGAGATTTATTTATAATAATTAATAATAATGATAATAATGTTTATAATAATAATATCTGTATTGTACTGATCTAATAATTGATAATAACAATAAAGAGATGTTCCTTTATTTATCTAATAATATAATTAATTACTAGAAAATAAATAATAATTAGATAGATAAAATTAGACAAATATTTAAATAAAAAATATAATAAATAAATATATTAACCATAATAGGTAGATCAATAAACACATAGATCAGTACATAGGTTAAGTTAAATAAATCGATAGATAAAGTTAAAAGAAGACAAGTAAGTAAATGAGCATGAGCATGTACCTTAGGAGATGGAACGACTGAGAATGTGTTCATGATCCTATCTGGATACTCTTCCCTGATCTTCGAGATGAGCAGAGTACCCATTCCAGATCCGGTTCCTCCTCCGAGCGAGTGCGTCAGCTGGAATCCCTGGATACAGTCGCAGCTTTCCGCTTCCTTCCTAACAACATCGAGCACCGAATCGATCAGCTCTGCGCCCTCGGTGTAGTGTCCCTTCGCCCAGTTGTTACCCGCTCCGCTCTGACCGAATACGAAATTGTCGGGACGGAAGATCTGACCGAATGGACCGGATCTGACTGCGTCCATCGTTCCGGGTTCCAGGTCGACTAGGATGGCACGAGGAACATACTTTCCACCTGTAATGGTAAATTATTTCCATGGTACACCTATTGAAGATAATTGCTCATTTTAACAACTGTGACCATCTGAATGAAATAATGATTGACTTGTAATCAATGATTGAATGAATCAAACAACAAACGAATTAATTAATCAGCCAATTGATCAATAAATGAATAACAAATCAATCCATCAATAAACCAATCAATGAATAAATGGAAAAGAAATGATCTGTTTGTCTGTGTCTATGTCTGTCTGTGTCTGTCTGTGTGTCTGTTTGTATATCTTACCAGAGGCTTCATTGTAGTAGACGTTGATTCTCTCCAGTTGTAGGTCGGAGTCTCCGTGGTAGGATCCGGTGGCATCGATTCCATGCTCATCGGATATCACCTCCCAAAACTATGAACACCACAAATCCACAATTATGGATCAACAAGTCAGTAAGTATATCTGTAAGCAAGGCAGGAGTTGAAGGAAGAAAAGGAGTCCTGAAGGAGAGATGGAATAAGCAGAAGAAAAGGAAGAGTTTATTCGATTGCAAGAGTAGAAGTTTTCAAAATGATAGTCCGTTAGTTGATTGTGCCTGAGTGAGTCAATAATTATGTCCAGCAGTGCTAAAGAGATGCTCAACTGGAGTTAAAGATGGAAGCTCTTATCTGTAGGCAGCCACAGTAGGCTAGCAAATCTTGAATGAGTATATATATGACTACATGGATTGTCTGATAGTGTTAGTCAGCCCTTGCCCTTGGGGTCTATCAAAGTGTGCTGTAAGATTGTAAGAGAGGTGCAAGGATAGAATAACGTTGACAATTATGTTGCCAAGCAAACATAGTTTATTCAATTACACTGGTGGCCCAGGTCAACCCGGTAGGCTCTCATCGTTGCTGACTTTTATCAAAGTAATTCGTAATTTATACTTCCTTTAATTACAAATTACATGCAAAATTGTAATTGAAATACAATTACTGGACTCAAAATGTAATTCAATTACATGTATTTCAATTACTGAACAACACTGTTGGCAACCATGGATGGGAAGTGTTAGCGACTTCAATTTCTTAACCTTGGCATATGACGGTGAATGGCCAGTCTTCTTCCTCGCAGTCTTCTGATCTTACCACCAACATTCCCGTTTTGTAAGCCGAGTAACTAAGGAAAGTTTCCCAAAAGACTTGACTTACTTACTTACATTGGAGTGCAGGTTGGGCTTGCAGCCATGTATGGGAACATTATTATCTGGTTAAAAATGAGCTCAGCAATTCTGAATGAAGCTTTCTGCATTCAATTCTATTAATTTAAACACCCGAGAGTGAAAAAATAATTCAAAACTAACAGCGCTATGAATTGCAAAACCCGTTAGACCAGCCGGATATAAGAGGGCTTTTGTAATAAATGTAAATGTAGGCCTACACGTTATGCTACAGCGACCGCGTGACCTCTACCCTGCCCCCATTTTTCAATGAATTTAACCTATAGGGTTAGATTCTTCACCACCGTTTGAATCGGGGTCACACGCCATTAATTTTAAGATCCCCGCGTAGCCTACGAGCTGAGCTAAGGCAAGGAATCTGTATACGTTCTCGACCCCACTCAGTTTTCAATGGATTTATTGAGCATACACTGCCTGTAACTTGTACATTCGCCACTGCTGCCTGGTTGAATGGGCGCCCAATCATTAAAGATCCCCTCTACGAACTGTGCTAGCCCGACATTCAGCGCTCTGAAATAAGCCACCAATGATATGCGAGCCGCCAACCTCGCGCACCGAGGGGTCTTCATGCCTACGCCTTAACCTAGGCTATGCCTATGTGGCTAGCCAGGCCAGTTTATGGCTCGATGATTGCGCGCGAAAAACCTCAGTGTACCCGAAACCATAAACCAGTCATAAAGCCAGTCATTTCGGCTGACAAAACTGTCTTAGTGTTCATCAGATACCACTTTTGAGTTTTGACTTATCTGTGAGCTTTGATAGATAAATTATTCATCTCAATCAAAAGCCGAGTGTCCCAAGACATAACTGAGTCAGAGCTGAGGTTTCTTCTATATTTAGCTCCAGTGACTTATAACGCCGTCAACACATTCCTACACCAACCGTCAGCATTTCTACATGCGTGTACAACTGTACATTATATGCGTGTCTCCCAAATATGCATACTGTGGTGCATGCATGATACATAATACGACGTACGTTTATGCATCATCATGCATCATGCATACAAACAACATGCTAGACATGGGGTCCTTACATACATTATAAGCTGTATACAACACACATACGAACAAAGAAACATACATACATATATGCAAAAATCATACACATAATAGGCCTACATACAACATGCATACATACATGTACATGGGTGCATGATACACACATAACACAGAAACATACATTATATATATACACACATAATACATAGTCATAATATATAAAAACCTTATATAACTAAATAAGCGAGTACATACATATATACATAATATAGGCTATACCACATGCATACACAAGTAGGCTACATACATACAAACGTAATATGCAAACATACATTATATATATACATAATACATACATAAATAACTACATCCGTTTGTATTGGCGCCCTTTTACACGGGCCAAGCATGCGGGATTCTAGTTTTTTGTTTCTCAACGGCTACTGATGTAAGTCAGCTCAGAACACAAACTGAATAAGTGGGTCAGGTTCAATGTCTGTCCTATCATAGGAGGCTGCTCAGTTTCTGTGTCAGGTCAAAGTTTAAAACGGCAAGCGCTATCAGCTACAGACTGATGACTCATTCCTTCCGACCTTAAAACATGTCAGTGTGTACCAAGATAATTAACCAATACAATTTGCACACGGCGCCTTTCGCTATTGCTATTACGCATGATGCTATAATACATCGGTCTAAAAACAGATTATATCTAATCTAATCCAGCCATCAGGATTAATCTAATCACTTCTGTAGCGTCTTAGTCATGTATTACGAGTTGCTGTTTTTTTTAGAAATTCAGAAAATAATTAATGGAAATAATTGACATTTGAATTTTTTAAACAATGTCTAAGAGCAGTTCCTTTGTTTGATATGTATAAAATAACTGTCACTTGAAATTCATGAAGTAGCTGTAGAAATAGCTGCAGGTTTGAAATTTATTATGAGATTACTTGAAGGCAGAGTAGGAATTTCACATTCTTAGATAATGAGATTAAATTACATGTACATAATGTATTTTAGCATTATTTCAAGTTTTTGTACTGTTCACCGGGTTTCTGTGAGGAATAGCTGTAGATTTCCTTACTAAGTTGATGTCTCTGAGCCACACATGAGCCAAAGAAACCTTTGGACGTGGCGAGCATAAAGAACATTCCCCGCCTTTCTTTGGGGCTACAGCTTGCATGTGCTAAGGTCCAAACTCGTAAAATTGGCGGGACTTTGTCGAATTCCCACAAACAGACGATAGGGTAAACTAATTCGCGCCACTTTGGGGTGGTGCCAGTCCGAAGTCTGGATAGAGGAGGAGGAGGGGGCGACGCTAATCAGCTTCATTTGACAGAATGTCGTTAAACAAACTATGGACTGCATTTTACTTTTAGAAAAGCATTTCCTTGAGTTAACGCCGAGAGCCAAGCCAGCCATGAGTCTGAACACTAAGTATTAGCCACTTCATTTTCATGTTCGCTTACTCATCATGGCTGCCTGAGTTGGATAGGATGGGCGCAGTTGAAGCAGACATCTCAAAAGAAAATAAATTTCTGTCCTAAATGTACGCGGTTTACGACATACCTTAGAACCGATCTGGTTTCCGCACTGGCCGGCCTGTATGTGAACAATTTCCCTCATATTTGCTGTTCAGAGTAAAGAATTCTCTTCCGTTGTCTGGGATGATCTTCTGTCTGTCTACGACGTCTGTTGCTTGCGATGTACTTCACGTGACTGCGGAGATCCGACCTAGAACATGGCCGCCTAAGAGAGAGAGAGAGAGCGAGCATCCGATTATAGACGGACGGAGAGGGAGATGGAGAGACAGGCAGACGGACGAGAGGGAGAGACAGGCAGACAGGAGAGGGAGAGAGACAAACGGTGACGCAGAGGATGCACGTGGTCTGCATCACAAAGGCAGTTGCAGCCAGTCTAATAGCCTTTGCCTATCGGGCTGTGTGTACGCCTACCAGATCTGTCCGTCTGCGTGTCGGTCTGCGTGTCTGTGTGCTTGTCAGCGTCGCTGTCTTTCTTCCTTGTCCAGGTGGCGGGTATTTTTAATCTAGTGTACGCTATACAGACAAGCACACAAACAGACAGACGGACAGCTAGGCAGACGACAGATAAGGACAGTAGGACAGACACAGACAGATAGATAACTACCGACAGACAAGATGGATGCAGTTAAACGAACGGATAGACAGACAGACAGACAGATAGACAAACAGAAACAGACATACAGAAACGGACTGTTACTTATATATTTATATGCGTCACCGCAGAAGGAGAGGCACAGATACAGAAAGAGCCATGCAGGCGGCCTGACAGACAGATAGAGGGAGAGCCCGGCTGAAGGCTGTCCATGGGGTCTGCTGTGTACCATGGTATGATGTGCCTGTGGCCTAAGTAGGCCAGGGGCTAGACGATGCCGGGCTACGCAGCAACTGATGTAAAACGGCTGTCCATAAATTACTGCCCCTGAACGTAGAAGACGGTGAGCATCACTGCTGTGCATACATCAGTGTACGTTGTACATTGTACAAGCATGGCATGATGTGTAAATGTAAACGTACACGTTTTGCTACAGTCACTGTGACCCAATAGTCTCGATCCTGATCCAGTTTCCAATGAACTGATTGGGTGAGATGCTTCAATACCGTTGCCCGTTTGAATTAATGCCACGCCATTTGCCTATATGTGTGCCCACCATGCGCCCCGACCCTGTATATTTTTCAATGAAATGATTGGATGAAACCCTTTTACCGCCGTTGCCCGTTTGAATGGGTGCCGCGCCATTTAAGGGCCTTGTGTACGAACCGTGCTAGCCCGAGTTTCAAATCTCTGAAATAAGCCACCATTTGAAGGCGAACGGCCAATCACATGTACAGATTTGTAGAGGCGAATGGGAACGGTCCCCAAGGGTTTGGAATTAATTCCCATGGAGGCTATTTCTCCGCCATTCATCTAGCTCGTGTTCACAGATGTTTCCCCAATTGGTTTAAAGTACTGTATTCCCTTGAAAATACATATCCCCAGAGTCCCATACGTAATGCTCATCGGTTAGAGCGTACGTCTCATGTGCCTCTATGCGTATGGTTGCCGGTTCGCATCCCGACGGTGGCTTATTTGGAGATTTGAATATCGGCTAGCACGGCCAGTAAACGGGGACTTCAATGATGGCGTGTTTCTCCAAACGAATATACACTTCACTCGTATCCTTCGCTCCCCTACACAGGTCTTTGCCCCAACGTACAGTATTACCTGCCACTTACGGTACAGTTCCCCATCTAAGTTGCTTTTGTCCATAGTTACTTGCAGAGTGCCAGATACCCGCCCTCATGTGCTGAGGCTAAGAAAAGTGAGTCGCTGACACTAATGCGTCTTTATGGGCGTATTTAGGGGGTGGTTTTACGGGTTCAAACCCCCCAAATAAGTTTCAGAATTTTTTGTATATGCTTTTACATGCGAAATAGCAAAAACCTGAACTTTTGCGACCATTTCCAATGGAAACCCCCGAAATCTTAAACCCCTCCGAAATTTTTTTCTGGCAACGCCCATGTGCGTCTTGATACTCATGGCTGCTTCTAGCAGAGGGCTAGGGCTAGACTAAGTCTAAAGGAGTGTTTTTGTCTAGTGCGATTCATCAGTGGCCTTCATCATGACTGACTATAATAGTGCAACCGATTAGGCTACACGCTTTTCTGTAGCGACCATGGAAGAAGAGGAGCAGTCCCTTGAGCTAGCCCTGAGGCAGCCATGGGTATGAAGAGTTAGCGACTCATTTTCTTAGCCTCGGCATATGAGGGCGGGTGGCCAATCCTCTCCCTCACCGTCTCATCTTCCACCGACAGTGTACGCTCAGTGCACTTATCATAGCTGAGTTAACTAGGGGGTGCTCTTGGCAGTGGCGGCGCCAGGGGGCTAGGGGGGCTAAGCCCCCCTAAATGCGGCTCAGCCCCCCCTAAAATAACAGCGGGGAGGTCTTAAATGAGGTGTAAAAGCAAAAAAAAGTCATCCGGAAAAAAGTTGAGCTTTAGCCCCCCAAACCTGAAATCCTGGCGCCGCCACTGGCTCTTCGAACAGAAATCTCGAACCAAATTTTCTGTCCTGGCGGGGATTTGAACCACCGACCTCTCAGCGCGCTAACCACTGCACTATCGAGCACTGTTCTCATCATTTTAGGCTGTCACTATTGTTGTTGCAGTTGCTGTTACGCACTTAGGCCTATTAAGCTGATGACCTAGAATCAATCAATGGCCTTGAGTAGGTCCTAATTATGACAGGACTTCGATCGGTGCTAAACAGTCACCGTCTCAGAGGAGGCTGCATCCTACGTATTGTAGGATGCAGCTTCAATATTACTAGGCGAGCTCTCTGACCAATCGGTTACCGTGACCCACGTTCTAAATAGCCTAGACCCTGTTAAATTTTAACCGCATGACATGGGTGAGACCATTCGCCACAGATCACAGTTTATCACGGGGAAAACGCATTTTCAGTTCCAAGCATGCACAGGCCGTGCTAGCCAAATGGAAACATCTGAAATGATCAAGCCCTGTAGTTACGATCGGTAGCCTATGCGAAGCGCTAAGCTCTTCAACACAGAGGCAGGCGCTGTGGTGTAACACTCCCACTGATGGAGCTAACGAGACCAGCTACAGCAGCTGTGTACGTCTATAATAAGGCTTAGAGTGGTCGGTGTACTGTAACAATGATCAGGGTACTGTGAATCATTTTCTGTGTACTTGGAATGTTATCCAAGTCATATTCCATTAGTTATTCGCGCATAATTTAGCATAGAATTTTCTATCATTATCATTAAGTCTCGATAATTAAAGATGTGGACCTACAACTGTAACTCCAACTATAGGCTACGCTGATATCGTATCAAACTAAACCATGCAAATAGCAAAATGCAGCAGAGTTAGCCTCATGGCCTATCAGTGGTTTGATAACGTTTAGGGCCTATTTAATTAACGATCTCACCATGTCAAAGGTTATTGGCGTAGGGCCTACGTATAGGCCTACAAACGGCGTTGGCCTGTCATCTGCCTCACGCAGCCTCAGGGTCCTCAGTTTATCACACCACAGGCTTTCGTTTAAAATTATGTCCAATCTCTTCAAGAAATCCCACCCTAATCTATCCAATCATATTCCTACCCTAATCCATCCAATACTAATTCCTACCCTAATCCATTCAATCCTCCGCTTTCCAAGCTTTCTCGTTCACAACTAAACCCACCTTAGGCCTATTTCAGCTCCTCTGCCTTCTGTCTCTGGTTGTGTTAGAAACCGGATCTCCAATGGATAACTCTGACATGGCACAGTTGCATGCCTTAAGGTAGTAGCTCTTAATGGATTTTTAGTTTAGGATTACCATTACGTAGGTCATGCTCATTACCCAATATTGGCCAAGTTGCGCCTCTCCTGACTCCTGTAGGCCTATCCTATCTATTTCAGAATGCTGCTAGAAAACTTTGTTGTTAAAAAGCGAAGACAATTAAGAACTTAATTTTGTAGACCTACTCTTTAGATGTTTCAAACTGAAAACCTGCAACCTAAAATATAAAAAACCATATATTCGTGTCTATTATTTAACTCACACACCACAGTGTGATTATAAGTCACTGTCATAGCATGAACGGATAATTACAAGTTATTACACGAGTCGAATTTAACTGTAGGCTCTATAATAGCGGCCATGCGAGGTGACCATCACGTCCCACTGCACATTTTACCAACGCCACCTAGCGAATGAAAAAGGTTGAATCGACGTATGGGAGGTTGCGGGAATTGATTCCGCGTCCATTCTGATCTCCTGCACTTCGTCCCGGAGTGTTACCATTTACATCAGATACTTCTTTCACCCTTCGTAAGGTACCTGGTCGGGTCGCCAGATATAATAATGCGTAGAATAAGATAATAATTCTAAAAATATAACTTCTTTAAAAAAGTAAACTGCCTTACCTACTAACTTGTCATTCTTGACCGAAGACTTCGAATATCAGCAAATTCATATAATATCGCTCAGTCGCCTTGCGGCATGAAATATGCGAAAAACAAATATTAATTTTTATTTAAAAAGCGAAACGTTACCCAAAAGAGCTTTCAGCTTTTCGATAAAGTAAATAATAAATGTTATTATGTAGACGATTACTTGTTTTTCACGGTGGCCAATTGGTTAGAGGGAGAGCACGGGTTCGATCCTCCTCCGAGGCGGTCACTGTGTAGGGACCGTGATCAAGCCCTTCGTGCACAATTGCTCTGCAATATAATTGCGGTAAACATGCCGTTTGGCGTCGCAAATTATTCGCCATTTCATGGGTTTCAGCGTTGGTCGAATACAAGTTGGGTTGACGAAAAGAATTCTTTCGAAATAGAAGTCGGATTGATGAAAATATAATTTTTGCTTAAATAGAAGTGGGGTTGATGAAAAGAATCTTGCTTAAATGGCATATGGGGTTATCCCGTAGTTTAGGTTGCTAAATTATTTGAATGTCTTCAATGCCGTACTTCACAATGGTAAGTAAGCAGTCTACCTATGTCCATGATAACTATCATCAATCCCGCTTTCATTTCATGAAGAAATTTTTTGTAATCAATCCAGCTTCCATTTAATGAAAAAATGACCCAACTTCTATTTAACAAAAAACATTTTCATCAATGAACTTTTATTTAGGCAAAGAATTATTCTCATAGATCCAGCTTCTACTTACGGAAACAATTATTTTCTTTAATCCAGCTTCTATTGCATCAAAAACTTAGTTTCATAAATCCAGCTTCTATTTACGGAAACAATTATTTTCACCAATCCAACTTCTATTTAAATACACAAATGGTTTCATCAATCCCACTTTCATTTAGGGAAACCATTTTTTTCATCAATCCAGCTTCCATTTTAATTTGACGATATAAAATAATTTAGTAACCTAAACTATGGGTTTACCGGCAGATGGATTGAAAAATAATTCTTAATTAAATAAAAATAGTATTGATGAAAAATAGTTGTAGCTTAAATAGAAGCTGGATTGATGAAAGGGATTCTTGCCAAAATTGAAGTTGGATTGATGAAAAATAATTATGCTGCAATGTGCGATTAATTTACAACGCTAAACTACACGTTTGCCATATTAATTGAATCTGTGCTTTGGAAGAATGGCAGTATCAAATGCAGTTGTATTGTACTGTATTATCATTAATCAACTCTAACGGTACTGTTATCTCCGATGAGAATGCATTTATAGTGATGTAATGTAAGGCAGTCTTACGGAATGTATTAAAAGTATAGCAAATGTTCTACACCTGTGACAACAATCTCAAGCACTTGGAGTAGCTTTCCTTATATTTTTCTATCCATACTGTCCATTCATCCATTTATCGATCCATACAAATATTGCCGTTTGAATCGCATCCATCCGACTGGTAAACAAACTGTAGTGGAAAACATAGTCACACTTTTACTGCTCCTTTTCCATGGAAATGATTGAGAGACACCACATGCTAAATGATTTGAGAGAATGAATTCTGAATTAAATGTAATGAACCAAGATTCAAAACCTGACAAATGTTCGTTATTTATTAAGCTGCAGAATAAAATACCTGGATTACAATTCATTTGGTTGTACAGAACAATTCTAGTAGTGTCATATAAACATAAATGGCAAATAAAAATGACACATGGCACTAGCAAGTCTAGTGGACTTGAAGAATATGAAGCCAATTTGTTTGGATAACTGTCCACTGAATGCCATTTGGGCCAACTAAGCCTTCCATTCTGTTGTGGTTGGTGTTTGAGATTAAACAGGTGTTCAGTTACGATGAATTGTATGGTACAATTATTCTCCTTTGATGTATCCGTCTGCTATTCCTTTTGGTCAGTATTTGAGTCCCAATGTTTTTGGGATGTTACAGAGGTGATCAGTTTGGAGAAGATGTATGTTTAAAATTGTTTCTGGTTTGATTCCTTTCATGAGCTTTTCTTCGTCTTACAGATCTCATTGAATCATGGCCTGTGCCTGTCATCATTCTGGAAGAATCTTTTTCAAATACTCCTCGCCATTTGTTCAGGCTTCACGATTTGGTAGTTCTTGGAAACGTAAAGTTCTGAAGCGTGAATCTGATGACACAGTGTTTCAGTACGCAGGTGAAAACGTCAAGCGTGCCGACAGACTCTATGGCTGGGGCTGCTCTGCAACAGGGGCTCTTGGTATGAAAACAATAAATTTATTATATTTACTATCATTTGCTCTTAAATGAAAACTTATCTCTTCTAGTGTGTTTACCATTCTAAGTGTTTCTGATGCCCAGGTTCAATGCGCACTTGTTTGAAACAACGTCTATTGTACTGTTATCATAAAAAGACATCAATGGATAGTTACTCGTTTCAAGCAGTCGATAATCATAAGGATCAATGTGCACTTCTGTACTTTGCAAAGAGGTCTTTATCAAAGTACAATTATATGTATGCACGCCTGCATCTATGTGTGTATGCATGTATGTCTGTATGTATATAATGTATGTATGTATGCATGTATGTATCAGGGTTGGCACAGATCCTGGAAAGTCATGGAAATAGAGTTTGAAAAATTTAAGGCCTGGAAAGCCTGGAAAAACAGGTGTTTTCCAACAAAGGTCATGGACAGTCATGGAATTTGAAAATAGCTAGGCCATGGAAAGTCATGGAAAGTGGAAAAAATCATATTTTTAAATTTAGGTAATTATTACCTCGATAAAACAATTAGAAAGTGGGCCCTTTTCGTCTAAAATAAGTCTTAAAAGTAATGGAAAACAAGGTCATGGAAAGTCATGGATTTGGTAAACCCATAGTTTAGGTTGCTAAATTATTTTATATCGTCAAATTAAAATGGAAGCTGGATTGATGAAAAAAATGGTTTCCGTAAATGAAAGTGGGATTGATTAAACCATTTGTGTATTTAAATAGAAGTTGGATTGGTGAAAATAATTTTAACCGTAAATAAAAGCTGGATTTTGATGCAATAGAAGCTGGATTAAAGAAAATAATTGTTTCCGTAAGTGGAAGCTGGACCCATGAGAATAATTCTTTGCCTAAATAAAAGTTCCATTGATGAAAAATATTTTTTTGTTAAATAGAAGTTGGGTCATTTTTTTCATGAAATGGAAGCTGGATTGATTAAAAAAATTTCTTCATGAAATGAAAGCGGGATTGATGATAGTTATCATGGACATAGGTAGACTGCTTACTTACCAACGTGAAGTACGGCATTGAAGACATTCAAATAATTTACCAACCTAAACTACGGGATAACCATGGATTTTTGTTTTATTGACCTTGTTGCAACCCTGATGTATGTATCTATTGTGTGTATATGTGTATGTGACTGTTTATATATAGACTTAGAACTTCATAAGGGCTCCATTTGTGTGTACACACAAGCACACCCACATACGCACATAATTATTGTATATACGTTTATCAGTATATTTGTTCATGCTTGTATGTCTGTTTGTATGTCTGTATGTTTGTGTGTATATATGTATATATGTGTGTGTGTGGGACTGTGGGTGTGTGCATGTGTATGCATGTCTATATCTGTGCATTTAAGTGATTTTTTATTACAGTACTACAATATGTCATCCGTATTTGTAATGTTGTTAAGGGTTGAAGACGCTTCTGAAGCCAGAGAAGCGCCAAAGAGTTCGTCTGACACAACTGACGCCCTTACGGATTGACTTCAAGGAGACACACAGGGTCAAGGTCAGTCAGAGGAAAAAGATCCACTTGCTCTTTTGAAGTTTAGAAAATAATTAACAGAAATAATTCTCTCAATTTAAATTCGTGAAATAGCTGTAGAAATAGTTGCTCAGTTTATTAATTAATTGAAATAATTATGTCATATGAAATTGATTAAGTAACTATAGAAATATTTGTTTTGTTTCAAATTCAGAAAAATAATTTATGGAAATAATTGTCATTTGAAATTTGTCAAATACTTGTGCCTCTGAATCGTTGAAATTTATAAAATAATTAATGGAAGTAATTTTATCATTTGAAATTTATGAAGTAGCTGTAAAAATAGTTGTTTGTTTGAGGTTTTTTGAAAACAATGTGAGAATTTCGCATTCTGCTACTCCGATAACGTTGATGTTGATTTTGTTGTGTGCAGGTGAGAGATCTTTCTTGTGGCTATGGTTTCACGGCCTATCTCTGCCAGACTCAGAATGGAAAGCACGTCCTCTATGGAGCCGGTCTGAACACAGACTCGCAACTAGGATATCAAGAGTTTCCTAGAAAATCAGGTCAGTTTGCCATTTTCATTTCTTACTGTACATTCGTTTAAAAACATCCAGTTTGTCAGTCTAGGGACCAGAGGTGGAGTTGAAATCTTGAAGCAGAAGTCTGACCTTGCTTTGATTTGAACCCACGACCTCCCATTGGACAGTTTAGCACACTAAAACTTTCTTATGCTTTTCAAAATATTTCTTTTGCATGATTTTTCTGTTTTGTCATTTGGATTAATTAATAACTTCTATTGTGCTGGGTTTGGTACCAAACCATAGCTGAAATCAGGTCAGCATTCAGTTTGCAAGGCTAGAGGGACATGGTTTGAAGTAGAAACAGATTTCAGCCCTTGCAGGGATTTGAATCTCTGATAATGCCAATCCAGCATAATGAAACTTATTTTTTACAATTTTCTTCTTTCACATTTTCTGTGTGTAGGTTGGACATTGAAGTTTTACAATTCTTTGTTAGTCCTAAATGGAGTCTAAAGCAACTAGTTGAATTTTCTTCTATTTGCTGTTATATAATCGAGCCTGAGATGGAGTCTGAGACAAATCTGCAGCCGATTGGTAATTGCCTTGTAACATGGAGTGTACAGGTTCAAACCTCCCCTGAGGCGGTTACTGTGTAGGGACCTTGAGCAATTCCTTCACTCACTATTGCTCAATGAACATCGATCGATGCTTGGTCATTTGATAGTGGCACTTAGTAAATGCATAATAATTAGGGCTGGGCATTTAACGCGTTATTAACGCGATTAATGCGTTAGTTAATTAACGCGATTACATTTTTTAATACAGTTAGCGCGATAGTCACTGCGCCAAATTATTTTTAGAAATGCGCTAAGGCAATTCTTGATAAAATCTCTCAGTTTAAACTTTAAACTTTAAAGTAAAAACTAAAAAGTAAAAACAAGTAGTAAAAGCATGTTTGCTTTTTGTTTATTGACTGCAAGCACTTATATAGCGCATATCCAACGTAACTACTCAGAGTCGGTAGAGTAGTTGTACTAAGAATGTACTTGTTATCTATTGTGACATGCGTTAAAAATTAATCACGTTATTAAAAATTTTAATCATGCGATTAATTTCGATTAAAAATTTTAATCGTTGTCCACCCCTAATAATAATAATAATAAACATAATAATAATAATAGTCGCAGTAGCAGCAGCAGTATTTGTAGTTTGCTGTTGTTAAGTGCATTTTAATAATAACGGTGATAATAATAAACAAGAACAAGAATAATTATAATAACACAACCATTGTTGAATTTTCTTTCCATTGCTGTTTTTTAGGTCGCATATTGGACTACGTAATAGAACCTGCAACTATTGAACTACCGTTAATTTATCCAAATGCAACTAAACTAACTCATGTGGCCTGTGGTCGTGCTCACACAGTCGTTGCAACAGATGCAGAAGGAAGTAAGGAATTGGCAATTAACTGTTGAGTTTATTAAATAATTTTAATTCTGATTACTTTCATAGTCAGTTATTTGTAAGAAGTTTTAACCTTTAAGTGGCTGTTTTCTCGTTGTTGGCTGGGATTGATGAAGTTTTGGGTTACAATGTAAGCAGAGATGGGTGTGTTGTGTTCAACATAGAGTTTTTTCTTGAACAATATTATAGTTATTATTAGATAGTTAATGGTTATAGTGTAAGGACCTTGAGCACGTCCTTCAGTCACAATTCAATTCCTTAATTCCTCAGATTTTATACACATGTAACAGGTGGAATAGGTGGAATATACCGGGTAATGATTACGATGATAATAATAGTTATGATGATAGATGATAATAATATATAGCATTTTAATTGGAATTTCAATTGGTCTGTTCTGGACATTTTGAATTTAGAGGTGCTCAATAGTCTAGACTCTAGAGGTTAATGTACTGGACTGTTAACCAAGAGGTCGAGGTTCAGGTCCCCGCCAGTGCAGAAATTTCATGAGTATATGCTGTCCTTTCACTGTTGGTGAGAAGATCAGTCAGGAGGAGAGGACCAGCCACTCCTTCGTATGCCAAAACTAAGAAAGATAAAAGTTGCTAGCACTTCATACTCATGGCTGCATCTTGGCATTTACTTAAGGGTCTGCTCTTCTTCACTGATCAGGGAAGATAACATATAATTTGTCGTGTATGTTTCTGTTTTAGTTTTTTCTCTGGGCCACAATGCGTATGGTCAGTGCGGCCGACCAATAGTTGAGGACGAATCCTATCGGTAGGAAATCAACTGACGTTCCGTAACAGTTATTTAATCGTCTCTAGAAAATCTTAAGAGTCATACAACAGAGGATTATTGTTCAGTTTTAATTATTTGTCAAATGTCTATGGATGTTAAACTCTTGGCAGCATATGCAAGACTCGGTGTCATTCTCAAGCACGTGGTCCAAGGTGTTGAGTGTCGATGTAGCACTGTCACGGGCTCTTGTACACATAGGCATATCTTTCTATTGTGATGGTGGTGTCCAGTCACCACCACTTTTAAAAGTGGTGGTGAATCTGGTGATAGTCACCACCACTTTTTGGTCCTACGCTTAGCTAGCTGTTCAGTAGTATGTTAAAAATTAGGAGGAGGAGATTGGTCACCACCACTATACCCCGCAGTCGATCGAGTCGAGTGTATACGATCGACTTGGCTCGGCCGACGATCGACTCGATCGACTTCGTCGACTCGCCGACCTTTCGACGACTCGCTCGACTTGGCTCGGACGACGATCGACTCGATCGACTTCGTCGACTTGGACTGTAGTCTACTGACCAAAATTGTTGACGACTGTTGCATTCTTATAATCCAGTATCTAAATTACTCATGAATTTTCATTGCACACACTTCCTCAAACTGTAATTGAGCTGGTAAGTAACATTTAAGGTATTATAATGATATCGTGTGTGCCTGTGGTTGACTTGTAAGAATTAAGCCTCGATCGCCTAACCCATCGACTTCTCAGCTAGGCATCTAGGCTACAATGGAATCTCCTACAGTACGGTACAGAAATTAGCCATTGCTCGAGAAATAAAAAGGCAGTAGACGTACTAGAAACGTGTAATGTCAATATTATATCTGCTCCTGAGGCGCTATATAAATCTTCGTAATGAATTACGGTTAGTTCAAGAAACTTGAAACTGCTGAAGAGTACTGAAGTTAGTTACTACAGTAGTCTGTAGCGCATATTGCAGTAGATTAAGGTTAAGGCTTGGAACCTCTTGGAGGGTTCTGTCGCAGTTCAGCATAGGCCTATGCTCCAGATTATAGACATACAATGCTCCAAATCGTCGGCTGCAATTGCAAGTATTTTTCCACGAATCCACATGACACTAATTGTATTTCATTTCATGACATTTCCAATCCGGAAGGTAACAATGTAGGCATTTTGGTTTTGAAAGAGACTACGTTAAATATATGAATCGTGGGCGGCAGCTGCGACTTCCATTAATACTCACTGTAAGTGGACCAAAATGTTGCCACACATCCGAGTGAGAAGTCGACGCATTCAGTCCTGTTCTAATGTAGAGACGTAGGCCCTATGAACGTTTTGAGATCATCGTTACCGACTACAGAGCTAAAATTTCCTGAAACTACGGCATTCTTAACGCATCTTAATCGCTCCAATTTTCACCGTGAAACTCGAAAACAATTAAGTATCTCTCTATATATAACTTCCACTAATAAGAAGGCGCCAAGAGGTTCATTAGTTGCACTGAACTTCGTATAGGTTCATACGGAAGTTGTGTGTTTACACAGAATTACTAAAAAATGCAAGTAAAATATTCAGAGTCAAGTCGAGTCGAGGAAACAACGATCGACGTTCGACAGTTATTTAATCATTTCAAGAAAATCTAAGAGTCGTACAACAGAGGATTATATTATTGTTCAGTTTTTGTCAAATGCCTATGGATGTTAAACTCTTGGCAGCATATGCAAGACTCAGTGTCATTCTCAAACACCTGGTCCAAGGTGTTGAGTGTCGATGTAGCACTGTCACGGGTTCTCGTATATTCCATTTTGCTGCCCCTAAGGAATTAAACCCTACAACCAATGTTTGTTCAAAGTTTGAACTCTTTCTCCTCGTTTAAGAAATGCCTCAAAACTCACTATTTTCTCATTGGCTTTCTTCTCAAACTCTGAAGTCAGAAAGTGAGGTTAATGCTGTCTCATGGTGTTTCCTCTGCTATAACTGAAATTGAAGTCTAGTGCATTTAAGTTGCTTCTTATGATTTTCATCTGTGTTAAAGCTTTAACGACGAGCGTGTACTAAAATGTATGGGAAACCATAAGCATTTCTTTGCGTTTCAGAGGGTTAACTCATTTATAAGTTTCGAAGAACGATGGTCAGCTTATCATGAATGGTTTTTGAATTACAGCTTGTTATCATTTCTTTGCTTTTCAGAGCCAGTCAAGTCATTAATAAGATTCCACTGAAGGAACCAATCAAACAGGTCAGCTCTGGTTGTGTGAGATTACTTTTTAAAGTGAAAAATTAAGCAGCTTGTTATCGAAGGTTCATTAGCTTCTTGGCGACCCAGTTGCTGGAAAGTTAAGTTGAGAGACATATTCTATCAGTTTGTCTACATGCTTCAAACGACCATAGATTGACTTTTTGCATTGAACATTAGGCCTTTGAGGTGCTCGATAGTGTTGTGGCCAGTATGTTCTTGTGCTGGACTGTCAGTCGAGAGTTCGGGGGTTTAAATCTGTGTTAAAGATGTGTTCCCTAGCCAAGTTGGCTATAATGAGTACACTGACCTTACAATGTTGGTGGGAAATGAGACGGCGAGGGAGAGGATTGGCCACCCAAGACTACGAGAATTAAGTTGATAACACTTCATAACCATGGCTGCTTGTCAGCTAGCTTAAGGGACTAATTATAACTAAATAATATAACTGCTGAATACAATGGCTCCTTGTCAGCAGGCACCCATAATCCAAATCTTTATAGCACAGTACTTCTGGGTGACTTACATTATCTTATGTTATGTTACAGACTTACATTATGTTACAGACTTACATTATGTTACAGACTTACATTATGTTACAGACTTACATTATGTTACAGACTTACATTATGTTACAGACTTACATTATGTTACAGACTTACATTATGTTACAGACTTACATTATTTACAGACTTACATTATGTTATGACTTACATTATGTTACAGACTTACATTATGTTACAGACTTACATTATGTTACAGACTTACATTATGTTACAGACTTACATTATGTTACAGACTGGTTGTGAAGCTGTGTATCTGTTGAGTTGTATTGTGGATGTTTCTGTGTTTTGACGTTCAGATCGTTTGTGGTCAGGATCACACGCTGTTCCTTACAGAGAATGGACAGATCTTCAGCTGTGGTCTTGGCACAGATGGACAGACAGGTACAGCCATGAATTGATCAATGGATTATTTACTTATTATCTAATCTAATCTAATTTTTTTAATAAAATTATTTTTTTAAATAATGCCCTGCGGGATCCCTTAGGGACTTAAATATTAATTAAAAAGAGTGAAATAATGTCTGTAGCGGCACCTATTTGTGGAGGTCATTATTATCAGTATAGTATTACTATTTATTATTATTGTTATTGTAGATTGCTCGACTTATATCTTATTGAGGCTCTGAATACGAATTTGTGGTGTATTTAATTATATTAATTTGTTAATAATTTATTTTAATTTAGTTTTATCCATCTTTATTAGTTACACTAAATAGTTATTTTATTTAGTGATATTTATGTACTTATGTTAATTTAATATTAATTAGTTAAAATAATTAACTTATATTACCAGGTAATTTATTAGTTTAATTTATTAAATAATTCATTGGTTTGGTTATATGAATGTGGTTCTATTAATTTAATATTAATTAGTTCTAACAAATTAATTTAGTAATTTTAATTAATTTTAATTGGTTTTGTTATATTAATTTACTTATATCAATTTAACATTGATTAGTTTATAAAATTAATTCATATTAATTTAATTACTTAATTAGTTTGGTTAAATAAATTTATTATTAATCTATGTGTTCTGAATCTTCTTCTAGGTCTTGGTACATATGGATGCGTGGCCAACCCGATGCTCGTCAAAGGCGATATAGAGGGAGAGAAAATAGTTCATGTATCGTCGAGAGCGGACACCATTTTAGCTGTTTCAGGTAGAAAAATTCCTCTCTCTGCTCCAAATTGTACAATGCTAATTTATGCTTATTTCTTATATTTTGTTCAGTGCTAATTTGTTTAATTAATTATTTTATTTTATTTATTATTTATTTAATTAATAATTTATTTGATTTTTTTGCTAATTTATTTGATTATGGATTATCCATTGTAGTTACCTTTTATAATGATTTAATTTTTGTATTGAAGAATGTTGTGAATTTTAAATCTTGTAATGATGATTTAATGTGTTAATGATAAGCATGTACTAAAAGTGACTGGGAACGTATGCAGATCATCGTTAAAGTGTTGAGGTTGCATGGTGGTATTTACATAACTGTAATGTCAGGTAGTGTCTTCGGTAGGGCAGTAAGTCTGTAGTCCAATGATTATGGCTTTGAGCCTACTGGCAACTGGAACGCACTCCTTGTAACCACAATGGTCAAATTGTTAATTTCAGAATCAGATTTGCAATAATAATTGTACGATAGATAATAAATATTGAGTAAATTAATCAAATGTACTGAATTGAAGCATTGCAATTGTCAGAAAGTGACGATGTATGAAAAGTACTGACATAGTGATAATGTATGAGAAATAGTAATATTGTGATTTCTGTTTGTTGAAGATCGAGGCGAATTGTTTGGATGGGGAAATTCCGAGTACGACCAGCTGAGCATTGTAACCGGAGACCACATCCAGCTAAACGTTCCACGGCGCCTTCCATTCGAAAGCATCATCGGAAAAGCCAAAAGAGCTGCGGCTGCTGGCTCGATGTGTGCTGTTGTCAATGGTAACAACGTTATTGCTCACTGATTCTTTCTGTTGTACGGTGGTGAATGTGGCTGTCTACTTTGTTTGACTGATCGTGGTTTCGTTCTGCTAGGTTGGGACTCGGGATGCCTCTGACAAGTGTCTCTTGAAGTGGCGCTATATAAATTTGCATTTACAATTATTACAAATTTATTACTTGATGGACCTTTTTTGCCCTGTTTCAAGTTTGAATTGATCCTGAGCTCTGGTGTATGGCATGTATGTTTAAATATGTGTTTATTGTTGTAGATATGTATGTATGAGTGAATATATATGTGTTTCAGTGAAGACTATAATATTATAATTGAAGTTAAGAAATTTATGTTTTCAATTAGGGATGTTAAACGAAATTCGTATACATGCATTTTTTGTAGTGAAAATTTCAAGAACTGCCATAATTAATTCTTGCATTTCTTGTATATAATAGTGTATGTGTGTAAACAGGTGATTAACGCAGCTACGGTACCTATATAGTTAATGTTTGACCAACTGAATTTTTATGTGATCTTTACTTTTGTATTTTCATGTCTTCTGAAGACAAGAGTTTACTAATAATAAATAATTGAAGTTAAGAAATTTTAACAACCCTGTTTTCATATTCTGTCGATAGAAACTGGAGAGGTCTTCACGTGGGGCTACGGAATTCTCGGCAGAGGACCCAACGTTGTAAAAAGCAAAACACCGGAGAAAATACCGCAGACACTTTTCGGCACGAGCGATTTAAATCCAGACGTCAAGGTCGCCGACGTACAGTGCGGTCTTTACCACTTCACTGCTTTGACAGGTACCTCTTGTTAGGTGGTGTTTTAAAAATATCTTTTCATATGGTTGAAATAATGTCTGGCTCCTTGAAGTGCTGTTAATAGTCTCATTTCGGGTATCAGTGTCCTTGGGAGGTGGTTGAAAGATGCTATATAAATGTTTTTTACATTACATAGTGTTTTAGTTGTGAGGGCGTTGAGGTTCAACCTCCCTAACTCCTGTTCTAACCCCTGAGCCATATAACTGAAAAGATGTTGGAGGGGTTAGGTGTTGACGTAGTTCAAAATTAGTTTTGTAAACTAAAATGTGAGAGTTCTATAAAGTATGTATTTTGTTATTTTTGCATACACCTATTTAGATGTGTGATCATTTTTAATTAACGAGTCGTCAGTTGTTTCTTTTGTAACACATTAACATTTATACTAGATTTTGACCTGTGTTCATATACATTGGTCATCCATAAAATTTTCAACCCCCCGCTCTTTTTTGATGACTAAAACACTGATTACATTAGATGTGCTACTATGATTTTCAGTAGAACTTGAATTTCATATCGAATCTCATCTAATCTGAAAACTTCTGCAAAGCCTTTATCAGTTGATCTCATTGCTGGTATTCTGAATTGCAATCCCCAAGGGACAGAATTTTAACTCTTGCTGTCTTGTCGGGGTAGCTTCTTCATATCTTAGAACCTTTTGCGCCTTTGTCTCTTCACTCTGTGGTCGGTCCACTTTCCATTCAGCAGTTCCTGCATGTGTGGGGCGGGGCCACAGCTCAATCTTGAAGCTTTGCTTATGTTGACCCCTCTAGTTGGAACCACCTTCCACAGGAACTGCAGCTTGAATGAACTCCTCGGTCTTTCTCTTCCTGTTTCGGAAACTCCTTAAGTCCATTTTATGTGTTGGCGGTAGCACTGGCTTGGGTCAGGAGTACCTCTGAATCATTAAGTGACACTTTTACATATTGCTCAATTACAATTACAAATAGTAAAATTCCTTGAGGTCTCTGAGATTGGGAGACAACTTGCAGAGGATAAAAGCAATCGAAAAAATGACATTTTAGATAGGAACCAAACAAGATCAGAGAACATATATTAAAATTTGGTTAATTTCAGATGACGGTCTGAAACACTGATTTTCGTGATTTTAATTTTAAAGCTCTACAAGAGCAGTGATGATGATGGTAGTAATGATGATGATGATGACAGTGGTCTGACAACTTTATATTTACATGGTCACAGGTTGACTGGAGTAATCTAATGCTACTGCTCGTTTTAGATTCTGGTGGACTGTTTGTCTGGGGAAAGAACAGATCAGCCTGCCTTGGACTGGGGCATATACTTGACCAGTTCTTTCCTTACAAGGTCAGTGAATAATGGAATGAGGATTTTCAACCAGGATAATTCAAGGTGTCTTTAAAAGAAGAGCAGTCCCTTCAGTTTGCCCTAAGTATGAAGTGTTGCGACTTCATTTTCTTAGCCTTGGCAGGTGGCGAGTCCTCTCCCTCGCCATCTCATCTTGCCACCAACAGTGTATGGTCAGTGCACTGACTGCACTCAGTATAGATGAGTTGGCTACGGGGCGCAGGTGGACAGAAATCTGGAGCCAAATGTATACCTTGGTGGAGAGTTGAACCCCCGACCTCTTGATTGACAGTCCAGCATGCTAACCACTACAATATTGAACTAAGGGTCTTTAACTGTTTACCAATTGTAATTGTAATCACAGATTTATATAGCACCTCAAAAAGGGAGACAGTTTTTCATAATGTGAGGCCTACTACAGAAGGCATGTGCATATTTACAACACAGCAATAAGTAAATTCATAAACAGTTGGAAACTGTTGAATTGAGAAAATATTTTAAGACGTTCAAGGGTGGACTGCAGTCTAGTGGTTAGCGGTTCAAATCCGTGCCAGAGCAAAAAATGTTTCAAGATTTCTGCTCTACCTGCACACCCTAGTCAACATGGCTATGATGAGTAGCGAGTACGCTGACTGTACACTGTCATTGGGAAGGTCAGGCGCTGAGGGAGAGGACTGGCCGTCTGCCCTCTTTTGCAAATGCTAAGAAAACGAAATCACTAACACTTCATGCCCATACCTGCCTTTTCGGCTAGCTTAAGAGACTACTTTTCTTCTTCTGTAGGGTATAAATTTGTGTCAGTGTACCACAATAGCAAAGCAAAAGTGAACTTCTGTGGGCCCTTGGAATTCCTAAATGTTTTATGAAGTTTAGAGTTTAAATCTTTGAGCAGTTTTAAGGGGTCTGGGGGACTTTGTCCCCCAGAAGCTGACGCTTTTTGCATATATTGATAGTGTTTCGTGCCATTTTTCATAATCTAAAATACACATTTAAATTGATAAAAAGTATTTTCTAGATTTTAGCAGACAAAAAGTACGGCAAAAATAATTATGTTTTCGCTATACGGCCTATACCACCTTAAAAAGTATACAAACAGTATGAAATAATACCACTAATACCATAATACATAAACTTTACAGTCCAGAGACTTGATTACAGTCGATACATTGCAACGGGTCTAGGACATTTCTCCCCCGGACATTCCCCCGAAGTTGGACTGATGAAAATAATTCTTTACTTTAACAGAAGTTGGATTGATGAAAGAAATTCTTTTCCTTAAATAGAAGCTCGAGTGATAAAAGAAATTCTTTGCTTAAATAGATATTGGATTGATGAAAGAAATTCTTTGCTTAAATAGAAGTGGGATTGATGAAAGAAGGTCTTTGTTTCAATAGAAGTTGGATTAATGACAGTTATCATGGACAATGGTGGAGTTACCTACTTACTGTTGGGGGATTTGCTTAAATAGAAATTGGATTGATGAAAGAAATTCTTTTCCTTAAATAGACGCTAGATTAATGAAACACATTCTACGCTTAAATAGAATTTGGAAGTTCCCATGCTTAAATAGAAGCTGGATTTATGAAAGAAATTCTTTGCTTAAATAGAAATTGGATTGATGAAAGAAATTCTTTGCTTAAATAGAAGTGGGATTGATGAAAGAAGGTCTTTGTTTCAATAGAAGTTGGATTAATTACAGTTATCGTGGACAATGGTGGAGATACCTACTTACTGTGGGGGGGATTTCCAGGGATGTCTGGATGCCATTGCAACAGTTGACAGTTGTGTCAGTATTGTCAGTTGTACAGCAACATCATTTCACTAGGGGGGGAAAACTTTCCCCCTGGCACAAATTGGAAGCAGTCTGCTTCCATCCCCCCCCTACGTAGTAGGCCCTGCACAATATTAAAACAAAAGTGAACATCTGTGGGCCCTTGGAATTCATAAATGTTTTATGAAGTTTAGAGTTTAAATCTTTGAGCAGTTTTAGGTGTCAAAATTTAATCTGAGAACCTGATAGGGTAAAGTTTGAATTACACCTTGAAGTTGAACTTGTGTTATTGATTTCGAGAGATATATAAAGCACAATGGGAATGAAAGATGTCCCAACATTTGCTCAGATAGCTTTCCCTAATGATCTCAGATAGATAATGAGTGTTGACTGAACACTGTCAGTGGGTGGATGAGATGGCAAGGCAGAGGAATGACCACCTGGCTTGTATGCTAAAGCTTAGAAATTGAAGATTTCCAACACTCCACTTACCTGTCTGACCCTTAAAGTTCACTAAAGGGTTGGGTCTTCTCGTTGGCTGCATAAAATACAACTGTCTTGATACTGAGGAGCTTATTCTGAAGTTCAGAAGTGTAAACACGACCACGAAAGAGTATCAATGGTGCTGAGCAACTGTGAGCAAGGGACTTGCTCAAGGTCCCTACACAACAACTGCATCAGGGAGGAACGATGTCATAGTGTCTGCATTACAAGACAAGCACTGTAACCAATCGACTACATTTCTATAACTGACCCAAAAAACAAACACATGATTTAGTATTTGTTTAAAGACTCTCCTGTCACAGTTGAACTGTAGCAAGTGCTTGATAAGAGACCCACTTTATTGTCATACTTACCTAATTTTGGTCGGCTGTAAATGATGTGGAGTCCTCTATTCTCGTGTAAACCAAAATGCGGCTAGCAATTGGTATAATAAAAGATATACTTACATACTTGTGTATTTCTTCAATTTAAACAATTTCGGAAATTATTTTGGCAATGCAAGAAGCCTGAAGATTCAACTCTAGTAAAATGTAGTGTTTGATTTTTGTTGCTTTTGGCTCAGCTAATATATTAAATGTAAAACTCGTTAAATAAATTGGTTTCTTCTTTTAGGTTCAGGTTCCGGCAGAGGTGAAGCAGATTGGTTGCGGAGTCGATCACATGATTGTTAACTGCAAATCGTTTGCCTAAGCGCTTTCAAAAAGGAACAGTAGCACAAGTGATTGAAGAGAATAAATGCAAGATGTAGAAGAATGTAGTTTTGTTTGCAAGCAATGCTTTATATCCACAAGTCGTTACACTCTTCAAACTTGAACATGATGTAGGAGAATTTACTTTTGTTTTTAAAAGGTTGTTTGCCAGCTACATCTTTTAATGTGAACATAACTGTTTTTAAACCTGAACACCTTGAAGGTTCTACATAAAGACATACATTAGGTCTGCAAAGGGTTTTCTGGTTTTTCATGATATACCACCAATGCCAGACATAATTATAAAAAACTTTTTATTCTTATTAACATGACACTCAAAACCAAACAGTGCGGTGCATTTAAAGAAAATGTTGAAGAACAACAGGAAAGATTCTCATCCACTTATGCTATTGTGACGAAGTGAACAGATGCTTTATAATTACACAGCCTGTTCTGACTACCTCTGAACCTTTAAACTAGTAAACAAAAAATGAACCAATTAGCAGAATGGCAACATGGTCTATTCGACCACTTAAATCCAACTAAATACTGCATAAACAATATGGCTATTCACAACAACATCTAGTACAGTTATAGAATAAAGTAACTAAGTAATATTGCAACACCTTCTGGAAACTTGCATCATATCCGATAGAGTTAAGCTATTCCAATCTGGGAAAACATAACACAGCATTCTGTTTTGCACAAAGACAAAGTAATCAGCAGAGAAGAAGATTAGTGCCTCATGTACATTTCTTTTATGTAGCATAAGAGTTTCAATTTACTTATCATTCAAGCAGTGCAAATAAGCAATTTGAAAGTGTTTATTTGACGTTGAACACGAGTACTCGGCTATCGCACCGCTGAAACGTTTCCCAGTAGTCAGCAATGTAAAGTTGGCTGGTTTTCTCGTCCAGTTGCATTGCCACCGACCTCTGCAATCCGTCCGCTTCTGTAAGGAGTTCTTTCTCGAATTCCAGTTCACGAGTGAGCTGCAAAACACGACTGTTGTTCCTGTCAAGTACTAAGATGTTTTCATTTTCATCAACAGCCAAACAGGTTGGGACATCTAACACCTTGCTGCTGTAACCACGCCAGCAGTCACCAAACGATTTGGTTATTTCACCCCAATCGTTTACCATGCACACTCGGTTAACAGCGTCACTGTAACTGCCATGACTGACAACGAAATGTCCATTTCCAAGTTTTATTGCGTGCAATGGATGCACTATAGTCGAGCACAGTTTGATTTCATAAAGCAGAGTTCCTTGCAGTGAATACTCTTTTAATGCACCCGTGTCGTAACATGTTGCAACTAATGTTGATTCTGCCGAGACAGAGAGACGACCGGAGTCATTTCTAGTTGACCATTTCATAAAGTTCCGATTTTGATCAATTCGGAGAATTTCTCTCGTAATCTGATTCACAATGTAGAGTTTTCCAGCGACGCTGACACAATCTCTAAAGTCCACCTCACGGACTAAGCCTTCTAGGGTCATTTGTGTCGTGCACTTATGCGTACGTGAGTCGTATATGCTGATAACCGGATTGTTCTCGTGCACTATGAAGACGTCATTGTAGGAAACTGCCATGCCACTGATGCTATCGAATTCATTTACTGCATCGATGTTTGTTCTAATTGTCGTGACCAGTTCTGGTTTTTCGCTGTAGTCGATGTTTCCTAAACACAGTGATAGCACGGATTAAGAAGGGAAACATTTCATGAACAGCAGTCACTTAAACTGTGACTTCAATACACATTGTCTAAAGACAAACACCCAGAGGCGCGTTTACCAGTAGGCTCACAAGGCGTGCGCCTAGTACCCCCAAATCTCAGAGGGCCCCAAACAAATGAAAATACATGTAGCTCTAATGGAATTTGTTGCTGCAAAGAATAAATGCCACCAGAAGATCTCGGCAGAATCAAAGACTATTTTGTCGAAAGCAGTTGAATTATTTAATTCTTGAACAATTATTTTCAAAACGTCATAAAATTTCCCCAAAATGGAGAGGGAGGCAAATCTTATACTTGGTATTAAAAGCGAAGAAGACATTGCACATGAAGACGAACGGCCACAACGCCGCCAAATAAAACGTACTTTTTCGACTAAAACAGCTGAGAATGGCGTCATACTGAAAGGAAGGGGAAAATATTCATTGTTGGCGAGTTAGGCCTACTTGTGGAACTCCGAATCCGCCTGAAAGCTTATGAAGGCATAAACAGCCGGTTTTGACTATTTTTGGCATTGGCAAATGGCAATGCCCAACCTGAGACTATTATTACGAGTGTAGGACATTATCCCCCCCGACATTATCCCCCGGATATTATCCCCCGGACATTATCCCCCCCCCAGGGTAGGGTATGTGCCCCCCAACGCTGCCTCTTGTAATGATAGCTCACATTTCGAGTCTGGCCCTGGCTTGTCGACGCTTTTCGACAGGGCTGACGCGTGTCAAATTTACGCCAGGAATGCCTCGTGTCAAATTTACAATAGGGCTGTCGGGATTAAAATGTTCTAGAGGGCTGTGGCGTACTGCTAATAAATGGTCTGGCGGTCAAAGTGTTTCGTACTGCTTATGAACTGAGCGACATTAACAAGTCTTAAGTGAACTGAGCGACATTAACAAGTCTTAAGTTATATACATATATACATATATATATCCATATATATCTATATATATATATAGGATAACATATGTACATGTATATATAAATACATATATATATACAAACATACGTATAAATATGTACATATACATATATTTACACAGAGGGGGGGATAATGTCCGGGGGGATAATGTCCTACGCAAAATCGGGGGGATAATGTCCGGGGGGGATAATGTCCGGGGGATAATGTCCGGAGGGATAATGTCCGTTCCCCATTATTACCGTACTAATAGTCCCAGGCCCAACCTAACAATGGAAGCACTAGAAACATGGTGAAAACATTGATGGATACATACAAGGATTGACGATTGACTGACATGTTTGAGGATGAGTTTGAACAGTTTGTGATCTTCGCCAAACATGAAAGCATCACAAATCCCATCGACATGTATCAACTCAAGAAGTTCCCGCAGTTTTCCTTCCTTGTCGTCCTCTTTCCGGGACTTTGGTGTCACTTTAGACCATAATTCGATTGCTACTACCAGCTGCGCCAGCTTAGAGTGGTCTTCCGTTATTTAACAATCTAATGCTGCCTTAACGCTTATCCACTCTTTTTCTTTCCCGTCTCGATTAAGCTTATTGCAGCGCCCTCTATGTGGGTCTCCCAGCGGCTCTGGTTGGGCGTTTGGATCGGGTCTTGCGCGCGGCGGCACGTTTAATATTGGCCGTATCCAAAGATTCGACCATGTTACCGATTACTTGTGGGATGTCCTGAAATGAACTGGTACGTGGTCTACAATTTACATTTCCAAATGCGGCAAAAATTTTGCGTATTTACCCTACGATACCAATAAGTAATACTTTTGGAGAACAATCGTTTTCTGTACTAATAAAGAGTGAAAAACTAGCCTACTGTATATAAGAATTTACATTGATTAAAATCGTCTAGGTAGTGTAGCTTTGCTCTGCATCAAATCTGCTGAAAGAAAGAAGACAAACTGACAAAAAATTTGATAATTTTGCTAGTCTCAAATGCAGAAAGAAAGCCCTTATATGGGATGAGTAAGCAATGAATAGAATTTTTTAAATTCTGCATTCACATGTTTTGTAAATGAAACTTTCTCTTCTATTTCTATTAGGCCCAGGGCCGATGAGAGGGGGGTCAGGGGGTTGCTGCCCCGGGGCCCGGTTCTATGGCAGGGGCCCTTGGTAGGGGCCCGGAAACGTCGAAAACTTTGTTCAAACTGAAGAAACCTATCGCTCTCGGTTTTTGTCCTGATGCAGTCTGTAGCCTGTATGACGAATACTTCATGATACATCATATCCACACAGGGCCACAGATGTATGTAGGGCTGTAGCTATTTGTTGTGTCTATCTACATGTAGGTCACCTAGCTGGTGGGATGGAGAATTTGACCCACAGTAGAAACGAACACAGTTGTACACGAAGATGCATTCGGAATTTCGGATGCACGTCAATTCTCCCTTTCTGGCCTTGGCCTACAACCGCTGTATACGGAGCGTTGCGTATAGGCGTATACCCTTTACCTTGCCTTTACCCATCACTGAGCTCCAGCGCTATTAAAGGAATGCTTGAAATAATATCCGCATTGTCTCTTTCGCGCGCGTTTTTCTGTCGTGGTCGGTGTCTTTCAATGACTCTCCGCAGCCTCCAGTGTGCGTGTACTCGGCCTATTGCGAAAGTAGGCCTAGTTCTTGCATGTTCAAAATACAGTCGCTAATCCAGTCGTTTAGCCCACTTTTAAACAAAAAACGATCTGAATTAAATTTTCAAGGCTAATTGGTTCAATTTACTAATGTGGGTAATGAAGCGTTATAGAGGAACCGATCTATAGAATTTCTTTACCAAAAAGCAAGGCAATAACGAAATTCAATGTGACGGTGGTTTTGGGACCGAAGAGGTTAGCATTACTTAGCAACACTTAGCATTGCAGATAATTCTATTAGCTATATGTTGTTAACGAAAACGATTTAATAAAACTTAAGTCTGTTGCTCAGCCAGAGGATTTAGGAGTGAGCCCAGTAAGAGACGTTGGTCATCGCTCGTCAAAAATGATTTTGGACTGACTATAGCTGTTGGTGCAAAGTTAATTGATGCAGAAAATTTTTGATTTCTGACTGAATTCTATATATATATATATATATATATAGAATTCAGTCAGAAATCCACCAGAATCGTATGCGTGGCCTAACACTTCGCATTACGCACGCCTCCGGTAAATCCTAGCCATGCCACTGAAGTTATTAAGGCTGTCTATTATATACGTCGATGAGGTTATCCGACTATTTCAATTATTTAGGTCAAAACTTTTGGGGTGACATTATAGTTGAATAACGTGAATTTGAAAAACACTGCTTATCAGTATTTTGAGATTCATCAACAGTCGGCTTAGAATTGATTATTTCTGGCAGGTAAAAAATCTTTTACTGTATGTAAATTTATTAATTGAAATTTGAGTTATTATCAAAATAAATGATACTTTAAGCAAAGATTTTGCTTTAAATTACTGCCGGATCGATGTAAATTATCATAATATATATATAAATATTATTGATACCAAGTTATAAATATTTGATATCATATTCCATTAAGTTGATGATAAATTAGAAGATAAATTACCATAAGAAATCTGGAGCTCAATAAAGGAAAGAAAGATTAGTGAAAGTCAGGAATATAAACGAGAGACAGACGCTCCTTCAAAGTCTTGCATTTTCAATTTCATCAAAAGCGAATGATGCAGCAAATCAAGCTGACAATATCATTAATAATTAATAGTAGTAGAAGTGGAGTTGATGATTATGGTACAGAGAGAGTTGTTGATGTACTCCATGTAGAAAATGCAACGTAGCAACTCATTCTCTTGAAATTGAATATTATAATGCGATAACTGTCATTTAAAAATCATTTATTACATTCACATAATCACAATTTCATAGTTCTGTAAATGTTTTCATAGTAAGAGTTTGAGGTGGACCTTTTAAACCAGAAATTGATTTTCACATAAATTTACTATTACTATTATCATCATCATCATTGTCATCATTATAATTAGTATAATAATAATAATTATTATTATTATTGTTATTATTGTTATTATTATCATTATTATTATTATTATTATTATTATTATTATTATTATTATTATTATTATTACTATTATTATTATTATTATTATTATTATTATTGTTACACTAATTATTATTCTTTAAATGTAATTTTGATGGCCTTTTTACAGGCTTACATCAGACTTGGGCTTAATGATAAAATTGAAAAAAAACTAGGGGCCTGATGGACCATGAGAAGCGTCTGCCCCGGGGCCCGCCTTGGCTCTCGGCGCCCATGATTAGGCCTACACGTTTGTGACTAGTTGTTAAAAAAGTAACACTGATTCAATTTCACAGAATTAATGTTTTCAAGCATTTCTTAATATATTATATAGTGTAGCATAATTAGCATTGCTGCATTGCATTAGGCTACACTTATACATATTCTTGCATTTTTTTACTAAAATCAAATAACTTCACATTCCTTGAAAATAGCTGCTATAACTAATCATAATTACAGTGTCAATGACAAGCATTAAACGGCTTCAAATTCAACTTCCTGGGTTTCCTGGGTTTTTGCACATGATGGGCTAAACACCACCAGAGTATCAGACTCTAAGTCTACTAGTTCAGAAGGGCCCCTAAAAATGTTTGTGCATAGGACCCATTTTCCATAAACGAGCATGTGCAAACACCTACCGCAGGTTGACTGAGAAAGCTCAGAGTATTTTTACACAAGCAACAGTAGCTGAGTGACCTAAAGGTCATAGTACTTTTCCATAAGCAGCAGCAGTTGCAAGATCTAAAGCTCACAGTATTTTTTGGTAGGCAACATCGTTCAAGACAGTCAGATCACAGTATTTTTTCCATAACCAACAGTAGTTAAGCCATTTTATTGTGAGCAATGTTGTGTTCTCAGAAACATTTGGTTTAAATTATGTAAAATCTGAGAAAGCTTGCATAACAATTGCATTCTGGGAATTCATTCTGGGAATTTGTATAGCACCCCTTTATGGAACATACTCTGTCCAGAGCAAATTAGTGAATCGTTTGTATGTTCAAATACTGTACATTTGTACAACTTTGTCAGCAAGTTTTTTCTAGTGGACTTTAAATAGCACCATGTGGTATATAGGAGTACTTGGCTAATGAAATATCAACTACTTGAGGTGTCATCCATGAAGGACGTGCACAATATGGGAAGGAAGGGGTCATCCAAATGCAGGCAAGGGCAGGGGATTATGGCCAGTGCGGACGTCCGCATCTAGAAATTATCTGGACTTTAAATAGCACCATGTGGTATATAGGAGTACTTGGCTAATGAAATATCAACTACTTGAGGTGTCATCCATGAAGGACGTCCACAATATGGGGAGGAAGGGGTCATCCAAATGCAGGCAAGGGCAGGGGATTATGGCCAGTGCGGACGTCCGCATCTAGAAATTATCTAGAAGGGGCCGAAATCTGGAACAGAACAGTTTTAAATAGCTTGTAGGCCAACTGTTTGACATAATAAATGAGGTGCTTTTAAGTAAGTAGTTTATTAAGGACGTTATTAACAATGTTGGTGTTTTATTGTTCATTGGCTTTGGAGTGCGTCCGCAAAGAGAAGAAGACAGGCTAAGGTCAAATGAGGACAAAAGTGAAGAAGGGGCTGGACGACACTTTATGCATTTATTTTTAGAATATGAAAGAAGCACAGTTTTTTAAGTTAGCCCAAGAGGTAATCATGGGAATGAAGTGTTAGCAACTTCATCTTCTTAACTTCGGGCTACGACAAGTGATGGACAATCCTGTCAATCCCTGTCTGATATATCCACTGAAATTGTATGGTAAGTGTTAAATACGAGTCCCTAAATTAAATCCTAACTCTGATATACAAAACATGAATGTATGATTTATCTGGACTAACCTTTAACCACTCCTATGATGTTTTTCGATTTGTAGATATCCAATGCCGTTGGTTCAGTCTTCGTCAAGTCGATTTCAAGTGAAAGCAGATCATATTCATCAATGATTGATTCATTCAGGCGCTTCAACTCAACAATTTGTTTCTTCAGCTTCCTTGCCATCTTATAGAATAGGCTGTCATGACGATTATTTGACGTTAGTTCTGCACAGCATCTCTCAAAGTTTTTAAGACAATCCAGATGTTTGTCAAGTTCTTTTTCTTCCAGATCAATGTCCTCAAGTTGCTCCTTCCTAAGCGATCCAAGGTTCTGGAACAGCGAATCTGCATGTCGGTCGATAAGCGCTTTCAGATCATGCCTTGCTTGGTTCACTTCTGCTTCAACATCTTTTATCTTTTCACAGACAGCAAATCTCTTCTGAAGTAATCTTTCTTTCTTCTTTAACGCATCAGACATGCATTGTTTAGCAGTGCTAACGTTGCTCTGAAGCTGTGAATGAAGAATATCCGCAGCGCTGCTCAGATCCGACAGTCGATGGTTTTGATGCAATTCACGTACGCATAGCAAACAAAGAACGTCATTGCAATCTGAACAGTACAGAACTACATTCTCGTGTTCGTGCTTGTCGCATACATTTGAATCAATTTGTTGAGTAGTTGTGATTTCAATCAGTCTTACCATGAAGAAATTCTTCTTTAACGCACCAAAACCATCCTTAGGAATTGTGAACTCTTGTCTACAGAGTGGACAAGGCATTGGATCGCCCGGATTCTTGTCATTGTGAGATCCAATACGTTGCAGGCAAGTCAGGCAGAAAGTGTGAATACACGGCAAAATCATTGGGTCTCTGTACGTTTCATCGCAAATGCAACAAGTTGTTACATCGTCGAGTTCGTCTTGAACTTTAGCAGACTTTCTTTCCGCGGTAGAAATTTTGCAGAAATTCTTCCAGCTGTTTTGTGGTGTATAGCCCCACATATCGTCATCGATCGGTCTTCGAGGTTTGTGCCAAGAACCGAAACCACTCCTTGCCTTAGGGATATTGTCTTCAGTCATCGCCTGTAGTTAACTTGAATATTTATAGCAAATTTCTGGGATTGCACAAGTAGAGTTTACCAGTAGGACTATTGGTATACTTGAAATAGTGAGAACCTTTAAAAAACATTACAAGCATAAATTATACATCTTTAGAAGAGGACTGTGTGAAGCATACTATAATGCCGTCCATGTAGGAAGATTAATAGGACCAAATTTGAGAGCACTCCTGAGATTCTGAACAGTGGTTAACTGTGGCATTTATGATGATAGCAGGGAACTTTTTCACACCTATGTTTTCTGGGCCAAAGACTTAATTAAAACTGTTTATAACATTGTGCCCTTAATTGTTGACCCTCAACAGGCAGGGTCACACCTTGGATTCACGACCTCCAGTAACTGTGGCACTTCCAAACTGAGGGTGAAATACCAGCTTTGCAGACCTGTTGAGCAGACGCAGTTTCCAGAGCTGCAAAGTCATGCTGTGAGATTGAAGGGTCATATCTTTGGCTATCTTACTAACCACACTGCCTTTTACCATAGCCAAAAACAGCAATCACAACCACCAAATGAGTGAATGACAAGCATACATTTGCAGGCATTGCAGCCCATCTTGGACTGCACAGAACTGATGCTTATGCATTTACCTTTTCTTTAGCAAAGCTTTCAGATATTCTTACTATGTACTTTAGCGTCATCAGCAGAAACTTTCTCACATAGGATGTCATTGTCACACAACTCATGCAAAGTAAATATTTAATTGTGACAATCGGCTTCCAAAGTGTCACATAGTCTTTCAAAAGCCTGCAAAGTTTCTACCTTATGCAGTCGGCCTTGCTTCACTTTATGAGGTGTGCAAGGAAGATTCTGCTGAAACCTAAGCGGACAAAGCCTTCAATATGGATTGATGAAAATAATCTTGTGAGTAATTAGAACCTGGTAAATTGCACGTTTTAGCGAAACTATAAGAAAGCGGCCTCTGTTGAAAATGGATACAGATCAGTGTCGTTAATAACGAAATCCATATGCGTCCTCTTAACTTCAGTTCTGCTGAAACCTAAACGGACAAAGCCTATGGTAAATTGCATCAGCAAATAAATCAGTCATAAAATCCATGCTTCCTTTTACTTCATGCACACTTTGTATTTTGTACATCCTTTATACTGTTATCAAATTCTTTCATCGTATCTTTACTGCCACGACACGGCTCGCCAGCACATGTAAGAAAAAAAACCACCGGTCATGCTCCTTGTCTGTCTCTTCTTGGGTGCAACCGTCTGATCGCTGTCAGCTTTTACACCTCACATGCAAGTCTACGTCTGCATGATCCATGAACTATATGTTCACTATCTGGTTGCAGTTGTAAATAGTCAAGTAAATCAGAATGGCCAGCAATCGCAGTTCTCTTTTAGTGTATCCAATCCTCAAAAAAAGAGCCAGATTCCCTGCACTGGCCTTACAAATTATGCATAGGTCATCATTTGGGTCTGGGGCTATTCCTGTATCATGAACCACGCTCTCATACTCCATCACTTCCACCAACTCTACAACCTCCTCTTGGAATCACACATCTGCATACTCGTCAGCCATAACGTAACTGTGACTCACCAAAGTTAAATTGCAATTCTTCTGGTGACCAACAACTTTACCAATTTCAAACTGGTAATGCCATTTAATAATTTGTTTCATCAACCCAGCTTCTATTTAAGCAGGAATTATTTTTCATCAATAGAACTTCCATTTAATTAAGAATTATTTTTAATCAATCCAGCTTCTATTTCAGCAAGATTTTTTTCATCAATCCCACTTCTATTTAGGTAAAAATTATTTTCAGCAATCCGACTTCTATTTAGCAAGAATTCCTTTCGTCAATCCAACTTGTAGCCTATTCGACCAACGCTGAAACCCATGCAATGGCGAGTCATTTACGACGCTAAACTACACGTTTACGAAATCCGATTTCCATTTAGCCATGAATTAGTTACATCAATCCGACTTCCATTGCCATGTAGGCCCTTATATAATAAAACACGTTAAAGTGGAGTTGACCATGCATAATAATATACGTTAGTACGTTTCAATGGATGAAAACAATAATAAAATACGCTAAAATGGAGGTTTACCGGAGATTTTAACAAGTGCAGTATAATACTATTAAAAAGCATTTGAAATTAAATGCATACGAAAAATACTGGGTATATCATGGATAGAGAAGAAAACAAATGAATGGGTGTTAGAGACGGCGGGAGTGGAAAGGAATTTACTGGAATCAATCAAAAGAAGAAAGATGTCTTACTTTGGGCACATAATGAGGAAACAAGGTGAATGTCTAGAGAAAGAAATGATGCAAGGAACGGTACCGGGAGCAAGAGCAAGAGGGAAACCAAGGAAGAGGTGGATGGACAATGTGGGCGAATGGTTGGAATTATCAACGGAAAGGTTGCTGCGAGAAACCGAGGACAGGAGAGGATGGAGAAGAATCGTCTACAATGCGACCAACCCTCGTATCGAGGACGGTTGAAGAGAGAGAGAGAGAGTATACTATTATACTCAAAGATCTCAGAGCTTTGCTATGCTGCTAGAAGCGAAATATTTCGGGTAACTCTTTTATCGACGACCAACGACCATTTTTATTCTCGCTAATTAAATCTCAACAAACTAACCTTTACTTAAGTAAGTTGTGAAGAAAATACTCTTTAAAAGTGGTGTACATTTTAACAATTTCCAAATACCTCCAGTGAAAGAAAACGATATTACAGCAGCACCTCATTACGTCTGACGTAAAAGATGACGTTATAACATTTCGCTTTGGTGAGCTATGTCGGCATATTTCTTAAGTAAGTAAGTAAGTAAGTAAGTAAGTAAGTATTATAAGTATATTCTTTATTAAACCAAGGTAATCCCGTAGTTTACGTTGGTAAATTATTATTTCATATGAACAATTTAAAATGGATGCTGGAATGTTGAAAAAATTGTAAAACAATAATAATAATAATTATTATTATTATTATTATTCTTTATCAAACTGACAATTACGCAGTATAATTACAATTCAGTATGATCGAATGATCACAAGTTATTACAGGAGTCGAATTTAACTGTAGGCCTATTCGGCAGCAATGCAAGGCGCCCATCACGTCCTACATCTCATTTTTAGCCACGGCAGTAAGCTTACATGTCAAACCGTTGCCTTACTGTTTCATTGTTTTTAGTTGCATAAATGATCTGTACGAACATTTTCGCAGTTTGTGCGTTTGAGTTTATGTTTGTTCAGATTTGTGCATGTATGTTTTATTTCTGCCTTCGGGCGTAATAAAGTAGGCTACTGATTGTTCGTTTTTCTCTTCTGATGGTTACAGAAATAAATGATTGACTGATTGGTTTTACCAACGCGCCTTCTCGCGAATGATAGGCTTAGGACCTTTGGGAGGGTTGCGGGAAACGATCCCGCTTCCTATTGCTCTTCACTAGTCTATTGATTTATTTAAATAAATTTTTCAGTAAATAGAAGCTGGATTGATAAAATAATTGTTTCCGTAAGTAGAAGTTAGTTAGTTAGAGCCATGAGTAGGCCTATAGTTCTTTGCTTAGGCCTAAATAAAAGTTCCATTTGTGGAGAGAAATCTTTTTCGTTAAATAGAAGTTGGGTCATTTTTTCAGGAAATGGAAGCTGGATTGATGACAAAAATTCTCGATGAAATGGAAGCGGGATTGATGATAGTTATTATGGACAGGTAGACTGCTTACTTGCCAACGTCAAGTACGACATAGAAGATATTTAAATAATTTAACAACGTACGGTAAAGTACGGGATAACCGAAACAGGATTTTCAAACAGAATAATCCAAGGTTCATTGTTGATTAACTGTTTATCAATTATTGTAATAATTGTAATCACGGGTTTATATCATCATTGTCATCATCATGAGTTCATGATGCCAGCCAATGTCGAAGATTCTATCATTTGGTAAAATTTTATAACAGGCTATGGGGCCGTCCATAAATGACGTCACGCAATTTTGGCCGATTTTTGACCCCCTCCCCTCGTCACACTTCGTCACAAAAAGTAACACCCCCTCTGAAAATGACGTCACAAAGCTCTGACCCCCAAACCAAATTTCCATGGCAAAGCAAAATGCTCCTTCATGGAACAAATAGGGAAAGCACGAATATTTTAAAATCTAATGGTGACCAAATATTGAAATAATTAGAAAATTAGTAATAATGGTGCCCGTATACATTAAAATAATAAAAATTAATGAAAATTTAATCCTCAAAATTTGTGCTGTTATTAATAAAATTAAATTGTTGTTAATTGTTAAATAATTTAATAACATAGACCTGGTGTGACGTCACACTTCTCAGACCCCCACCCCCATGTCACACATCGTCACAAATGTCCGACCCCTACCCCCTAGGTGCGTGGCGTCATTTATGGACGGCCCCTATTGTTGTCATGGCAAAAACTTAAAAGTGCGCTGGATTATTGGATTTAAAGTTGTAGTTTACGTTGCTAAATTATTTTATATTGTCACTTTAACCCTTTGGAGGTGAGGTGAAGCATTGTAACGTTTCAGGTGAGGTGGGGTCTGACATACCCCAATACATATAATTACTTGCAAGTCGCAATATCAACTATAATATAAATTGCGAGCTAAACTACAGTTATGTAACCAATTGTCGGCTAAACTGGTGATTTTCAGGAACAAATAACAGTTTTCAATCATAATTGATATGGCCAGCGTGGTGGCGCTCAAAATCAAGCGGCCCTTTGCAATGGCATCTTCGTGGCCCTCAAAACATGTAACATTTTGGGAACACGTGACAATGTCGCGACATAATACCCGTAATAATGGATCAATTTTGCATCGATGCAACACTATATGCAGTAATATCTTATAATCGCACATTTTTTCGGCACTGTGCCGTTACTTTTTAAATTCCTTAAAATCAATATGTATACGAAAAATTAAAATTTCACTTTAATATGCAAGAAATAAAAAATGGCGTCCAAAAGTACCTGAAAGTGTCCTAAAGTGTCCGTATTTCACATTCACTAAGGTAGACAAAAATAATCCAAGCTGGTTCTACGTTTTCCGTAGAAAAAGCAGCGTAGAATAGCCTTGGGGTGTGTCATACCCCACCTCACCTCCAAAGGGTTAACATGGAAGCTGGATTGATGACAGAAATTGTTTCCCTAAATGGAAGTGGAATTGGTGAAAACATTCCTGTGTTCAAAATTGAAGTTGGATTGATCGAAATAATTTTTCCCGTATATGGAAGCTGGATGGATGAAATTAAGTTTTCGATTCAATAGAAGCTGAATTGATGAAAATAATTGTTTCCGTAATTAGAAGCTGGATCCATGAGAATATAGGCCTATCTTTGCCTAAATAAAAGTTTCAATGATGAAAAATATTTCTTTCCTCAAAGAGAAGTTGGATTGATAAAAGTAATTTTTTCCAATTAAATGGAAGTTGGATTGATGAAAAATTTCTTTATGAAATGGAAGCTGGATTGACGATAGTTAACATGCACATAGGTAGACTGCTTACTTACCAACGTCAAGTACGGCATTGAAGACATTAGAATAATTTAGCAATTAACGTAAACTACGACTTTACCGGATTTATTGCTTACTGCGTATTGTTTACTTCTTGCGATGGCACACCGTCAGGGCGGCAGTAGGCTTACTGTTAGTAGGCTAATACAAAAGGTAAAGTTCAGGAGGCAGTAGAGAAAAGAGTAGGGCTGCATTTCGATTAATTTTTTAATCGCGATTAATCGCACGATTAAAAAAATTAACGCGATTAATCGCACATTCATTGACTTTTTATGTTTATTTTAAAGGTTTAGAATTCAAATAATTCAATCAAATTTCTAAAACAAGTGTCTCAATCTTTAACTGTAGCAGTCTGGGACGCTCGCTTTTTAGTGAAAATAGTCCCGTATAGACAGCAAACACGTTTGGAAGGAACACTTGTGGCCGCAGAAATTCCTTGCTAAAGAGGCCTATGCTAGGACTTTGTGGGCTAGCCTATAGCATGATCCTTCCACCACTGCAGTGGACAAGAATCCACGTCATTCTCCAGCGCATCTTTATAGCGAAGAAGTGCATTTGAATTTGATTTTGCCCGAGAAATCAACGGTTTATCATCATCATCAGATGAAAGTTCATCCTCCTTCGATTTTCCGAGCCACATGTAAAGACTAAGAAGGCATGTGGCACGACAAAGACGAATTACTTCGGTGGTATAGAAATCCTCGGTTGCAGTATCGACCACTACAGTAGGCCTACTTTATCAGTTTTAAATCTAAATTATTCATCTATAACTGTTTTGCGTATTTTCTTTGACTCCACAATGTTCGACACATATCAACCTTAATTTTTTTAATCGACGCGTGTCTTTGATGTCAACAAATGAATGAAAAGAACATGCACCGGAGGACCGGATGTGTGCATGTAGGAGAGAGAGAGAGAGACTGAGAGAGGTAGGCCTACTGTAGTGCTGAGTGATTCAATAGAATTGGACGATAATCGTTAACGGATTATATGAGAAATATTGATTGTAAGATCTTAAATTTGTTATTAGACTTTTTATTTGATACTTTTTATCAAGAGGTTTTTAACGCGTTAATTTTGCGTTAAAATAATTAATCGCCAAATTCTTTAACGCGTTAATCGCGGGCGTTAACGGCGATTAACGCGCAGCCCTAGAAAAGAAAGCTCGCCAACAAATTCGTAAGTATCTATAGGCTATTCGTGGTTTCAAAGAGTGATGACTGTAGATTAGCTTACAAGTTCGGACTTATTGCAACTGTAGTGTTTCGTGTGACTTTCTGTGCGCCACTAATAATTGCTCATTTTAATGGCATTGTAAAAGTTGTTATAATGTCTAGGCCTAATTAATTGGCTCTTTGGAACTCTCTATAGTCGATATAGTCGATACACGTTTTGAACTATGTTTCAAGCCGTAATTTTTTACGGCTAGCCGAAAAAGGCAGTTTACGTCATTTTAGGGTTACCCGAAAAGCAGCCGTAAACTTTCTCAAGCCAGCCGTTAGCCCAAAAAATTGCGGCTTGGGAGTATGATTGAGCTCCTTCAGGCAGTTCTAGAATGTTACACATAAAGACAGATGTATCCTTTACATTAGGTCTGCAAGAGTTTTCTGGGTTTTCATGACACACCACCAATGCCAGACTGAATTATAACAAACTTTCATTCTTATTACAAAGATTATGATTCAAATAAACTTCAAACTTCAAAATGCTCAAAACTAAAGAATGCATTCAAATAAAATATTGCAGAACAACTGGAGAGATTCTCATTATTCAATTACGCTACTGAAACGCAGTGAGCAGATGCTTTATAATAACACAACCTGTTCTGGCTACCCCTGAACTTTCTTTAAATTAATACAAAAAAGAACATTACTAGAATGGCAATATGGCGAATTTGACCACGTAAATCCAACTAAATACTGTTCAAACCACTTGGCTATCCACATCGGCTTCTGGTACAGTTCTAGAAAAAATGTAATGACTAATTAAGCAATATTACATCGCCTTCTGGGAACTCATATCAAATCCGATTAATAGAGAACCTATTCTAATCTGGGAAAACATAACACGGCATATTCATGCATTCTGTTCTGTGTGAAGATAAAGTAACAAGCAGAGAGGGAAATCCTGTACATTTCTATGTGTTACAATGCCCTTATCAGTCAACCCTTTCAAGCTGTGCAAATAAAGTCTGGTGGTGTTTATTTGATGTTGAACACGAGTACTTTGCTATCGCAACACTGAGAATGTTCCCAGTTGTTGTCAGCAATGTAAAGTTGGCCGTTTTTCTCGTCCAGATGCATTGCCACTGGCCTTCGCAATCCATCTGCCTTTGTAAGGAGTTCTCTCTTGAACTCCAGTTCAGGGCTGAGCAGCAAAACACGACTGTTGTTCCTGTCAAGTACTAAGATGTTTCCACTTTCATCGACAGCCAAACAGTTTGGGACGTTTAACTGTTGTATGTCGGAACCTCTCTTGTCACCAAACGATTTTATTACACCACCAACATCATTTACCAGACACACTCGGTTAACAGCGTCTCTGAAAGTACCGTGACTGACAACGAAATGTCCGTTGCAGAGTTTGACTGCGTGCAATGGATGAACTAAAGTCCACCATAGTTTGATTTCATGAAGCAGAGTTCCCTGTAGTGAATACTCTCTTAATGCCTTCGTTGTATAACATGTTAAGATTATTGTTGATTCTGCTGACACAGAGATACGACCCCAATCGTCTTGAGTTGACCATTTCATAAAGTCCCGATTCTGATCAATTCGGAGAATTTCTCTCAAATCCCAACCATTCACGATGTAGACATTTCCAGCGACACTGACACAATGTCTAAGGTCCACCTCACGGACAAAGCCTTTTAGGGACATTTGTGTCGTTCCCTTACGCGTTTTTGAGTTATATATGCTGACAACTGGATTTTTCTTGTACACTATGAAGACATTGTCATGGGAAACTGCCATGCCAGTGATGCCAGTGATGCCATCACCTTCATTTACTGCAGTGTTGTTTGTTCTAATTGTTGTGACCAGATCTGGTTTTCCACTGTAGTCGATGTTTGCTAAACACAATTATAGCACTGAATTAGAAGGGAAGCATTTTATGAACAGCAATCAGTTAAACTATTCTGACTTCAACATTCACCTCAAGACATAATTATGCAATGAATGACAGGCTAATGAAATATAGGCCTGCATCATTATCGTCACCACCATCATCATCATCATCATCATCATCATCATCATCATCATCATCATCATCATCATCATCATCATCATCATCATCATCATCATCATCATCATCATCATCAGAATGACTGACAGATTAAAGTACTTTTACTTAAGCAACAGTAGCTCCAAGATCTAAAGATCACTATATTTTTAGGCTATATAAGCAACAGTACCGTAGTTCAAAATCACAGGATTTTTTCACAAGCAACAATAGAAAATAAATATGTCTTGAGCTGACATTTGAAGGAGTCTACTGAGTTGGCCAATCTGATGGTGGGTGGAAGACTGTTCCAGCATCTAGGACCAGCGGTCCTCCATACGCGTAGGTCGGTCTTCTTAAGCGATCTAAGTCGCAGTCCAAACGCAGAGGAATCCGTCTCGGTGCATTAGTCACGCAGATATTCAGCTGCTGCTCCATGAAGTGCTTTGAATACAAGCAAACAAAGCTCTTGAACTCGATGGGGAACGGGACAGGCAGCCAATGCAGGACATCGCGTAGGAGCGCCGTGACGTGATCCTCCTTTTACATAATTATAAAGCCTCGCCGCGGCGTTAAGCACCGACTGGAGTCCGTCCAAGAGACACCCAGGTGCGCCAGTCAACAAGCTGTTACAGCGGTCCACTTGAGAGATGACGAAAGCAGCGATGGCTGCTCTAGCGGCCTCGAAAGGTAAGGACTTGATGCAGCTCCTGATGAGACGGAGCTGACGAAAGCAACAGCCGACCGTCCACGCAACATGGCGCCTCATGGACAAGTCATTCTCCAGCACAACGCCGAAATCACGCACCGAGGTTAGGGTGTCCCAGAAAAACCAAAGTCCTCAAATTGTAATGGCCAACCTCTAAAAAGTTTCTCTTGGCTATTCTGATAAAAAATGCAAAGTTACAGCAAGATTGAAGATCATTTAGACGTGGCTCAAAGCCTTTTCAAATTTCGTATACCCCCTATGCAATAGCCTCATTAGCCTGTGTGGAAAGTTTACCAACACATCGGTTTTCAATGCATAACTTTCAAACGGGAAGAGATATTCAAAATTCCTTTGGTGAGGTTTCCTGGAAATGTTTGCTCACAACATAGGCTTTGTCTCATAAGGTTACTCTTGCATGACGCCATGTGACATGACGTCAAACTTTGACGTCACAGTTGACATTGCGTTAGATCAATGGTTCCTCTTAACGTTTTGTTCTTAAAAGGTTTATTTTTTGGTATCAAATTATGGTTTCAGGAAAGAAGAATTTGCATAAAATATTCTTGAAACCCCTTAGCAGTTTCTTCTTCCAGAACATGTGACATAACGTCACTCAACTTTTGAAGTAACGCTCCTATCTCCAAAGTCAGAAGTCTTGGAAAGGAGATCTCGGTGTCTGCAGACTAGGGTTATCGACTACAAGGAATTTGATAATAATATTGTATTTCACAGACCACGTGACCTCACTCACCGTGACGTTCCCAGTGAACTTACATATTATATATCCATAGCCACCCACAGGTCTTAGAAAGATGATCTTAGTGTCAATTGTAAGATTTTTGGCTACAAGAAATCCTGAAGACACATGCCTACCACTCTGCGGTAATTACATTCCATGATCTATAATAATCAAGTAACACGTTGATTGGTTTGTAACAGTTCATATGACCTTGGAAAGTCGTAGACAGTTTCCCGTAACAATTTTCTGTGAATCACAACGTACAATAACAAATCTCATGTTTAGGAAAGTGCTTTAATGCCTTAACTGAAGATAAACCACAATCACAATTCTACTGCTTGCAGTTCCCGAGAAACGAAGGCAACCACGCCGGTTCGTCAAGTGACCTTGAAGCTCAGATGTAGTGGAATGTAATTAGTAACTTATATAGCGCCGTTCACTGCAGTGACTATGCAGTAGTGGTCCCAGTGCGAGTACCCCGAGAGAAGAAATAGGTTTTGAAGAAAGAGAGAAGTAGGAATAGATCTAGAAGGAATGGAAACGCGTAAAGAGGAGGGGATGGAATTCCACATGGCAGGCCCAATGGTGAGAAATGACCTAGCTTGCGCCAAAGTGGTCCTAGTTCGCGGGACAAAGAGATCATGCTGGTCCAAAGAGAGGAAAGGTTGGAGAGAAGCTGCAGAATGAGAAAAGCGATCGAAACCTATAATGTTGATTGAACAGATTTTTGGCGGCCCTTAAAATCATAAAAATTATTAGACATCAAGAAAACTATTCTAGCACTTGTAGTTTCGGAGAACCAAAGGTTAAACATTTCAGGTCAATGGACCCTGAACTACAGTCATGCACTCAGCATATGGTGTTGATCGTAACTCTGTAGAGTACACTTCTTTGGAATCCAAGACTCTGAAAAGCATCATATACGCCAGGATTTTTTTACATAACTTGTAGTTCCAGTGAGGCCAAAGGTTAAACATAACAGGTCGAGTGACCTTGGACTACAAAGTCATGCGATGGTCATACGAAGGTCATACCAGGTTGCTTATAACTCTATTTTATTTCCTTGAGCCCAGTGGGCCTATCTTGGACTGACACCTTCTTTTTAGCCTTCACCGAAAACGAAATAATTATTATGACAATAGATGTCAAATGACCTTGAAAATGAAGGTCATCCTATTGTCCTACAATGTTAGAAATAGCATTTTTTAGTTCTCCCCGGAAAACCCTGTCATATACACAAAAATCACTTCTCGATTGCTTTTAGTTCCTGAGATAGGCTACTCTGGAATAAAATTTCTCAATGGTAAATTAACGTGTATGGCTCAGCTATACAATGCTTAACTTAGAGTCGCTTGAGCCACGCCTAAATGTTAATCTAATTAGCTGTAACTTCGTACAATATAATAACTAGTCCTATAGAAACTTTCTAGAGGTTGGCCATCAAGATATATAAACTTTTGAAAAGTCTCTGTCGTTTTGGGACACCCTAACCGAGGTCGAAGGCGCGATCGAAGCCCTCCAGACGCTCAGTGCGCCGGTGTTGAAGTGGAGGCACAGCCTGCTCGTTGCACACCACAGACAGTCTTCTGTCTTCTCAGGGTTGAGCCGCAGTCTGTTTGATCGCATCCATTCAGCGATCCGCTCGATACCAAGCTCCATGCGCTGCCGCTGGTGTACAGCCGTTGATGGAGGTCCTGACGTGTAGAGCTGTGTCCGTCGTCGGCAGTCAGAGTACAAGTGTCCTTCACGTCTGCAAATGTCCCTCACGTGTTTATATCAATAATATTATAGTCAAATCTACTGCGCAATTTGTTCATTGGGTGCAGGCGTCTTCGGCCAGCGTCCACCCTGAATGAAGGAGTTAAATGTACATGCATTCCGAGTTCCACACTCGGTCAATCTAAGTACACATGTCTATAGTTTTATGTTCATACGGTTACATCTACACAGTATAATTATTCTATACATTTAGTTTATGTTCATTCGTATCATCGTTTTAATATTGTCATTGCTCATTTACCTCACTGTCACTACAGCGCTCTGCTTTCATGGTGCACCATTTCTAATTTTGGGGTTAATGTTATAAAATCATCCGGCCCTGAACCTGACTCCTGGACATGCTTGCATTTATTTGAATTAGAGGTGATATAGTTCCATTGAATTTTGTCCCATGCTCGCGGTCCTCAAGGAAGGCGTATGCATAAACATTGCATATGCAAATGCATGTATCTACAAACAGACTAAATACAGTAGCCTAATACTTTGTTTTTTAATTTTTTACTGAACTTTAAAAAACTATGTGGAGTACAGTACTGGGCTAATGAAATGTGAACCTGCATCAATGTTGTGTTTTAGTTACAGTTTGATTGTATCTTTCATATTATGTTACACTGCTTATAATAATTATATGATATAATCATATAACATGTGTGTCAATAAATAAATAAATAGTCAGTCAGTCAGTGGCTGCAGTCAGCTTTTGTTGGCAATGTGTAGCAAACTCATAATTAAGTATAATACAGGTAACTAGTTAAAATGCTATGCCTACTTTGCAGGCTAAACATCATGGGCCCCTATTACTTTAGCTTTTACCATTTTAGTAATGAGTAACACTCCTTTAACACTTGCTTGCAAACATTAGGTCATATAATTATTAATTGTTGTTTAAAAGGCAGTAGATGATGTCAGAACTTTGTCAATAGCTTGTATGGGCCTAATGTTTGACATTAAAATACTTAAGGTGCTTTTAAATGAAAGATAGAACTATAGCAGTTTATTAAGGACATATTGTTCATTGGCTTTAAAGTGCGGACGTCCGCAATGTGGAGGGTAATTCCAAATGCGAACAAGTGCAGGGAAGGACAGTGAGGGTCCAAAGTAGATCATTTTTCGCGGACATCCTTTATGGACGACCCCTTAAGTATTTTATTTTTCAAATCTGGAAGAAGTTTTCAAAGTTAGTGCCAAAAGGCAATCATGGGTATGAAGTATTAGCAACTTCATCTTCTTAGCCTCGAGGGATATGGGCGGTGGCCAATTCATGAACTCACTGTCTGATATTTCCACCAAAATTGTACAGTATTAAAGTGTTAATGATGAGTTAATAAATAAAAATCCTAACCTAGAAATATAAAACATCAATGTATGATCAATCTGGACTAACCTTTAACCACTCCTATGATGTTTTTCGTTTTGTAGATTTCCAATGACGTTGGTTCAGTCATCGCGAAGTGGATGTCAAATGATCGCAGTTGGCGATCAACAATTGATTTGTTCAGCCGCTTCAACTCAACAGCTTGTTCCTTCAGCTCGCTTGCCATCTTACGGAATAGGCTGTCGTATCGGTCATTTGATGCTAGCTTTGCACAATATAACTCAAAGTTTCTAAGACAATCCAGATGTTTGCTAAGTTCTTTCTCTTTGATTTCAATGTCCTCAATTCGCCTCTTCTTGAGAACATCAAGGTCCTCCAACAGCGAATCCGCATGTCGGTCGATAAGCACTTTCAGATCACGCCTTGCTTGGTTCACTTCTGCTTCGACATCTTGTATCTTTTCAAAGACAGCAGTTTTCTTCTGAAGTAATCTTTCTTTCTTCTTCAACGCATCAGACATGCATTGTTTGGCAATGCTAACGTTGCTCTGAAGCTGTGAACGAAGTATGTCCGCAGCGATGCTCAGTCCTGACAGTCGATGGTTTTGATGGAAGTCATTTACGCACACCAAACAAAGTACGTCATTGCATTCTGAACAATACAGAATTAGATTCTCGTGTTCATGTTTATCGCATACATTTGAAGGCCCTTGTTTAGTAGTTGTGATTTCAATCAGTCTTACCATGAAGAAATTCTTCTCTAAGGCAGCAAAACCATCCTTAGGAATTGTGAACTCTTGTCTACAGAGTGGACAAAGCATTGGATCTCCCGGATTCTTGTCAATGCGAGTTCCAATACGTTGCAGGCAAGTAAGGCAGTAAGTATGATCACACGGCAAAATCACTGGGTCTCTGTATGTTTCATCGCAAATGCAACATGTAGTTACATCGACGAGTTCGTCCTGAACTGCTGCAGACTTTTCTTCCGTGGGAGTCCTTTTGCAGAAATTCTTCCAGCTGCTTTGTGTTTTACAGTCCCACTTCACGTCATCGACCTGCCTTACAGGTTTCTGCCAAGAACCGAACTCACTCGTTGCCTTAGGGATATTTTCTTCAGTCATCGCCTGCAGTTAAATCGGATATTTGTGGTAGATGCAATCGCATTTTTAAATATGCAGATGATTGCTATCTCGCTGTCCCTGCATCAAGTCTTAGTATCACTACTACTGAGATTGAGCTTCAGCATATTAGTGTATGGGCACAGAGTTGCAACCTCAAGCTTAACTCAAGCAAATCCTGTGAGATAATTTTTACGCGTCCCCGGGGTACCATCGGTATGTTCCCCCCTCCTCTAAAAGGTATCGCAAGAGTGCAAACCCTAAATATTCTTGGTGTTGAGCTTACAGCGAAATTTGGGTTCTCCAGTCACATTAAACGTCTGACCATAAAAGCAAGGCAGTCCTTTTATGCACTTCGGATCCTGAGGTCGCATGGGCTCTCGGGGGATAGTTTATTTGATGTAGTTCGTGTCACTACGGTTGGTATGATGCTATATTGCTCGCCTGTGTGGTGGGGCTTTGCGAGAGTGCAGGAACGGGAGGCCTTGAGGGAATTATCCGAAGGTTGGTACGCCAGAGGTACTTACCTCCATCTTCTCCCTCATTTGAGACTCTCTGCAGCAATGCGGATACTAGACTATTTGCCTGTATTCTGCACAATCCTTATCATGTATTGCATAAATTGTTGCCGCCGATCAAGCAATCGCACTACTCCCTGCGGCCACGGTCCCATAACCGTGAGCTTCCCATGTTTGACAACCTGTCTCAGAAATGCTTCCTTGCCCGAATGCTATACAAATAAACTATGTTTTCCCTAGATCTGTCTATTTAAACCCTTCATTTTCCCCTATGACTAGCTCTAGCTCTTCTTCCTCTGTACAATAAAGCCTCTCATTCAATTCTATGGTTGTATATATAAATTTTTGTTTATTTGTTTGAATGTATTAATTTGTTATGTACAGTGCTGTGCGTGTGCTAGTGCTTATCAATAAAGGAAATACTTACTTACTTACTTAGATTTCCGAGATTGCACGAGTAGAGTTTACCGTACGATTATGTTAGAAGAGAAATATTTCAGGTAACTCTTTTATCGACGACCAATTTCGCTCTCGCTAATTAAATCTCGACAAACTGCTGACTGACCTTAGTTTATTAAGTTGCGAAGAAAGCACTATTTAAGTCTTTAAAAGCGCTGGCGTTTTTCCGCTAGTTTTGCTTTTAAAAATTTCTAAGATACTTCCGGTAAAAGAAAGCGATATAGAGGAGCACCTCTTACCGCATTACTTCTGACGCATATATGACGTAATTATTATTTCGTTATTAGAGTATGGTCAGCGTTATATAATTATGAGGTCGTTGATGGTGAGCTACACTCGCATATTTCGTAAAGCTACGTTTGAAAAATACTTTAAAATAGTTAATTCTGTTAGATTTTTTAATTAGGCTATAACTACAGGCTCATAGTTATAATTTTATCACAATTTCTAAGCATAATTATTTCTGCAGGTAGAAGGCAGGTCGGGTTTTCAGGGTGTACAACTTAATATACATTTTTTGCCGTTAATTTGGCTCTACTTTCTTCAAAAAGAGAATATTACATTAAAAAGTTTCTTTTTCTTAAATGAATGCGAATGACTGTCATAGCTCACTGTGAGTCCCCACTTATCTTTCGTTTTCTCTTTTATTACTCTTTAATGGCGATTTATACCAGTAGGAGCCTAAGTCCCAACTGGTTTCACTGTGAACCATAATGTAAGAGAAATCTTACATTAGGCTAAACTGTGAACATTATAACTAGCAGAATAGGTCTACACATTGATGCAAACAAAAGAAGCAGTACACACCTAATAATGAGCTAATGTCTGTGTTGTCGAGCAGAATATGAATAGGCCTAGTAGAATCCATTACCGGGAAAAGATAATTATACGCATGTAAGTTTTTTAAACAAAATATTTGCAAGGAGTTTGAACCTCAATCCAGGGCCGTATTATCCTTTAAGCGGAGTAGGCATTGTACTTAAGTCCTACGAACCTTTCAGTGGCCTACACAAGTCTGAAAATGAGATATTGGAAAAAATAAAGTTTAATAATTAAATTTGACGCGAAAATCATAAAGAAAATTTCCAATTATAATTTAATACTTTTTGTAATTATTGTACTGAAATAGTTTAACTTTAAGATAGGCTACCAACTTAAAGTAAAGTTAAGCTGGGCAAACTTAGGCCTATCCCAGCTATATAATAATATAGGCCCTATTCTTGATTGAAACAATCTGGTTGACAAACCGCAACCGGTTACAGTGTACAGTTATGCAATTGAAACAATTCACAAGAACACGAATGACAGAAGACATAAATCTCGATCTCGGTACCTCTCGCTCTCTATGCCAGTGTGTTATCCAATGCGCTAACGCCCCCCCCCCATGACGTCGGTTCTGCGTTGTGATTCGTTCCCGTAAAATATAGGCCTACACGAAATGGATATGCCTAGAGGGCGGTGTTTCATATGACGTATTATGTCGTCGCGATTAGGGTAAGGTAAGGTAAAGTAATAAAAGTAAGTGAGCGTCGGTTATGGTGACGTTATGGTTACATGTGGCCTATATTAATTTTTGCCATGTTTTTGTAATGACGACACTAACCGAACCCTGACCCTGACCCTAACCGACACTCACGACGCCTTAAAGTTTTAGATTAAGCTCAGGTAAGTACATAAGTAAGTGAGGGTCAGTTAGGGTCAGCTCCGTAGCGAGGGGTGTGCCAGCGGTGTCATGCATGGCACAGGGCGCAACTCGAGAGGGGGCGAAATTTTGAGACGGAACGAGGGAGCACACCGCTGCTTCATAAACCCTATGTTGATTACACGATGGGACACCCATGGCCTACGGTGGGGATTTCGAATTTATAAATTTGGTCGTATTGTCTGCAGTCAAACTCAAACACGACTCTAACTACATCTAAGCTACGAGTGACAGCTGATTCCTATCAGCACTGAAATAATAGAGCAATCTGTTAAGATGACACCTTAAAATGCGACCACAACAGTGCGGAAATAAAAAAAATTAAAGTGGGGAGGGCACAAACATCTCCTTCTGGACCTCGTTGTGCACCTCGGCAATCGTCCATCGGACGCTCTTTCATCTCCCAGACATACCTAGACTCCAGCCCCCTCCACCTCAGAAGAGGGGACAAGATTAAACACAAGCTCATGGACCTCACATACGCCCTTTTGGCCCCCTCATAAACCTTATGGATCGGCCCCAAGAACCCCTCACAAAACCTCACTACTCTTGGATGTCTCCGGGAGTCGCCTCCTGTTGAATGTAAGTCTGACTACGTCACTGTTTTGACAAAATGTTTACTATAATTAATATGATACTCAAAACGAAACAGTGCGTTTAAAGAAAATGTTGAAGAACAGAAAAGATTCTCATCCACTTGTGCTATTGAAACGAAGTGAACGGTTGTTTTATAATTAAACAGCCTCTGAGAACCTCTGAACCTTCCAATAAACAAACAAGAACTAATTAGTAGGCTCGCAATATGGTGGATTCGACCAGTTAAATCCATCTAAATACTGTATAAACAATATGGCTATCCAAAACAGCTTCTAGTGCAGTTATTGAAAAAGTACTGACTAATTGAGTAATATGAAAACACACTGGAACTCGTATCATATCCGATGGATAACCTATTCCTATCTGGAGAAACTTAGAACACGGCATCTTTATGCATTTCGTTGTGCATGAAGTCAAAGTAACCTGAAGAAAGTAAACTTATTGCCTCCCATACATTCCTCTATGTAGCATAAGAGTTTCAATTTACTTATCATTCAACCCATTCATGCAGTGAAAAAATTCCGAAGAAGTTTATTTGATGTTGAACACGAGAACTTTGCTGTAGCTCCACTTAAACTGTTCCCAGTTGTTGTCTGCAATGTAAAGTCGACTGGTTTTCTCGTCTAAATGCATTGCCACTGGCCTTCGCAATCCATCTGTCTTTTTAAGAAGTACCACTTTGAATTCCAGTTCAGGACTGAGCAGCAAAACACGACTGTTGTTCCTGTCAAGTACTAAGATGTTTCCATTTTCATCAATAGCCAAACAGGTTGGGCTGTCTAATTGCTGGATGCTGGAACCTCTCTTGTCACCAAACGATTTTATTATACCACCAACATCATTTACGATACACACTCGGTTAACAGCGTCTCTGAAACTACCATGACTGACAACGAAATGTCCGTTTCCGAGTTTTATTGCATGCTGTGTATGAACAATAGTCGAGCACAATTTGATTTCGTGAAGTAGAGTTCCCTGTAGCGAAAACTCTTTTAATGCATTTTTTTCATAGCATGCTGCAACTATGGTTGATTCCTGTGACACAGAGAGACGTCCAACATAGTTTTTAGTCGACCATTTCATAAAGTCTCGATTCTGATCAATTCGGAGAATTTCTCTCGTAAACCCATTCATAATGTAGACATTTCCAGCGACACTGACACAATGATGAAGGTCCACCTCACGGACAAAACCTTTTAAGGTCATTTGTGTCGTGCACTTATGCGTATCTGTGTCATATACGCTGACAACTGGACTGTTCTCGTACACTATGAAGACATCGTTATCGGAGACTGCCATGCCAGTGATGCCATCACGTTTATTTACTGCAGTGTTGTTTGTTCTAAATGTCGTCACCAGTTCTGGTTTTTCACTGTAGTCGATTTTTTCTAAACATAGTGGCAGCACCAAGTAAGCAGGGAAACATTTTATGAACAGCGGTCACTTTAACTATTTTGTGACTTCAATACACATTGCCTAAAGCAAACATCTTCCGCAGAATGACCAAAATATCACAGTATTTTTTACATAGGCAGCATTAATTACTTGCAAGACCTGAATATTAGGGTGGAGTGAAAAAGCGAAAATTAGAAAATCAAAACGTAATAGCAACCAAAAGTTGCCTAATGGTATGGGGTCAAAAAATGTCGAAAAATTGTTAAAAATATTAATGTCTTCCGCCCCCACCAAAGGACCAAAGTTACGAAAAATAGCATTTTTTCGAGAAGATTGCACTTTTTCTTGTAAAATATTTTAATTGAAAATGACATACTAAGGGTTGAAATATCTGAAAGGATAAAGAAGTTATTAGTGTTTAACCGTTTTCAGGCTTAGCGACATGTCGCGAACCAGAGGAAATGGTAAAAAGTTAATAACTTCTACAAATATGGAAATATTCTGAAATTTAATACATCGTTTTATTCAGTATTAAGAGCTCTATCCAACGGTATATTGAATGATATTTAATTAGTTTTGAAATAAAATATTTTACAAGAAAACCTGCTATTTTCTGGAAAAAATGCCATTTTCGTAACGTTGGTCCTCTGGTGGGGGCGGAAGACATTAATATTTTAAAAAACTTTTGGACATTTTTTGACCCCATACCATTAGGCAACTTTTGGTTGCAATTACTTTTTAAATTTCTAACTTTCGCTTTTTTCACTCCACCCTACTGAATATCACAGTATTCACAGTAGCTGCATAAGATCACAGTATTTTTCATCTATAAACAACAGTAGTTCAAGACTAAACGATCACAGTATTTTTCCATAAGTAACTGTAGAGCTGCCAGATTTAAATATCAGAGTATTTTTCCATAAGCAACAGTAGCTGAGCCATTTCATTGCCAGCAATAATAATTATGCTGAACAGAAACTTCAATTCAGCCAACATTTGGTTTAAATTCTTAGGTCAGTTCTGAGAAAAATTGCCGAAATAATTGGTTTAGTTAATCATGAATCAGCATATGCATGTATCTACAAACAGATTAAAATACTGAGCAACTTTGTCAGCAACTTTATTTTAGTGGACTTAAATAGCAGCACATGGAGTACGGTGCTAATGAAATATGAACCTGTAATCAATGTTGTCCTATAGCGATGTACAGTTTGATTGCATGTGCAATACATGTTACAGTTCTTGCATGGTGGAGCTTATAATATTATATGCTATATAAATCTCCGGAATGAATATAATGCATGTATATGCTTGACGATAAACGAGTCAATCAATAGATCAATCAATCTTTGACTGGCTTCAGTCGGATTTTGCTGGCAAGGTGTAGCGAACACATAATACAGTAATACCGGTAACAAGTGATAATGGTAGGTCTACAATGGAAGCAAAGCATCAAAGGCCCCTATTACTTTAGTTTCTGTCATTATAGTAACACTTCTGAAACGCTTGCTGAGCATTATATTAGTTGATGCGGACAACATGGAAGGGAGAGGAGGGGCACTTTTAACTGGTTTGTAGTGCTGTAGGCAGATGTACTGTTTGACACTTTAAATACTTCCGGTGCTTTTAAATAAGATAGAACTAGTAGTTTAAGACGGCATTCATGTTGACGTTTTATTTGGAGCGCGGACGTCCACAAAGGAGGGGTAAGGCCAAATACGGACAAAAGCGAACAAAGGGGAAGGGAGAGAAGGGAGAAGGTGTTTAAAGTCGGTCATTTCCTGCGGACGGATTTTACGGAATAACAATCAAGCATTCATTATTATTCATATCTGGAAGAAGTTTTTTAAGTTTAGTCCCAAGAGGCAATCATGGGAATGACTTATTTACAACTTCATCTTCCTAGCTTGAGGGATATGGGTGGTGGACAATTGTGTCACTCACTGTCTGATACAACCACCAAAATTGTATGACAAGTGTTAATGATGTGTTCCTACATTAAATCCTAATCTAGATATACAAAACACGAAGGCATGAATTCTCTGGACTAACCTTTAACTACTCCTATGGTGTTTTGTGTTTTGCAGATTTCCAATGACGCTGGTTCAGTCTTCGTGAAGTGGATGTCAAATGGACGCAGTTGGCGATCAACAATTGATTCATTCAGCCGCTTCAACTCAACAACTTCTTCCTTCAGCTCGCTTGCCATCTTACAGAATAGGCTGTCGTATCGGTCATTTGATGTCAGCTCTGCACAGTATATCTCAAAATTTCGAAGACAATCCAGATGTTTGCTAAGTTCTTTCTCTTCGATTTCAATGTCCTCAATTCGCCTCTTCTTGAGAACATCAAGGTCCTGCAAGAGGGAATCCGCGTGTCGGTCGATAAGCGCTTTCAGATCTCGCCTTGCTTGGTATACTTCTGTTTCAATATCTTTTATTTTTTCAAAGACAGCAACTTTTTTCTGAAGTAATCTTTCCTTTTTCTTCAACGCATCGGACATGCATTGTTTGGCAGTGCTAACGTTGCTCTGAAGCTGTGAACGAAGTATATCCGCAGCGCTGGTCAGACCCGACAGTCGATGGTTTTCATGGAATTCATTTAGGCACAACAAACAAAGAACTTCCTTACAATCCGAACAATACAGACATAGCTTCTCGTGTTCATGTTTGTCGCATGCATTTGAAGCCCCTTGTTTAGTTGTGATTTCAATCAGTCTTACCATGAAGAAATTCTTCTTTAAGGCAGCAAAACCATCCTCAGGAATTGTGAACACCTGTCTACAGAGTGGACAAGGCATTTGATCACCGGGATTCTTGTCAATGCGAGTTCCAACACGTTGCAGGCAAGTCAGGCAGAAAGTATGAGCGCACGGCAAAATCACTGGGTCTCTGAATGTTTCATCGCAAATGCAACAAGTAGTCACATCGTCGATTTCGTCTTGCACTGCTGCAGACCTTTCTTCCGTGGGAGACATTTTGCAAAAATTCTTCCAGTTTTGTGCTGGTCTGCCCCTCTTCACGTCATCGAACAGCCTAACAGGTTTCTGCCAAGAACCGAACTCATTTGTTGTCTTAGGAATATCGTTTTCACTCATCGTCCGCGGTTAAATTCGATATTTTATGGTAGATTTCCGGGATTGCGCAAGTAGAGTCTACCAGTACGATTATAATATTATTAGAAGCGAACTATTTCAGGTAGGCTAACTCTTTTATCGTCGACCAATTTCGCTATGGCTAAATAAATCTCAACAAACTTCTAACAGTACTAACCTTGACTTATTTAAATTGCGAAGAAAACACTTCTGAAGTCGTTAAAAAAGCTACGTTTTCCCGTTTCGTTGTATGTCCTATTTTAAAACAATTAATATTTTCTAAGATGGCCTACCTCAAGTGAAAGAAAGCGATATAATGCGGCGCCTCGCGTCTCCATACGTCTGACGTCAAAGTTAACGTAATAGCTTATTAATTTTTCATTTCCGAAGTACTGAGTTATGTTGAACCAAAGACCTTACATATAAAAGGCAAGTCTTTGTGTTGAACTATTAATCCTTGTCGCACATTCCGGAAAGCTACTTTTGAAAAGTATCTCACTTTATAACTGCTTCTATTATAAGTTATCCCACTTTTAAACATTGATCAAGGTAGCCTAGGTTGCGTTTTCATGGTGCACAACTTCAGATTGCAGAAACTTTTTAGCCGTTAATTTGGCTCTTTTTCAGATGAAGAAGTGAACGTGACTTTAAAAAAGTTTCCTTTGCTCGAATGAATGCGAATGACCGTCATGACTCATGGTGAGTTCTCACTGATCTTTCTTTTTCTCATTGATTCCTCTTTAATGGCGATTGATACCGCAAAGCCTGAACACCAAGCACATTCTTCGCCTCTGACCTCTCACAACCTTACTCAACTCAAACTGGGACCTACCCACAGCCTCGCCCGTAGGCTATCATGGATATTAGGCTATTTATTTCACGTTCATCCTCTCTGATTGACAATATAGACATATCTCCTCCAGTTCACTCGGATCAATGGATCACTCTATTATCCATTTTACAAGTTACTGCCGCAACCTCCTCCTCCTCCTAGAGTCTGCAAGAAAACTGAATGAAGATCATTTTCCAATATTGACATAGGCCTACTTTCATTTCTAAAAGATCTTCAAGCATCGGAACTCTACCAGTTAGGCGTGTCTCTGCAACCGACTATAAGCTACCACTGCCTGCAGAGATGAATCCCTGTTTGAGGTCTGCGGGTAGAGCATTTTATTATTATTATTATTATTATTATTATTATTATTATTATTATTATTATTATTATTATTATTATTATTATTATTATTATTATTATGAGAATCATGATGACGACAATGACCGTGTTTCATGGATAATCGTGCTGCCCAACTGAATTTCTTAATGTTCGGAGTATGGCTTTTCAGATTTATGGCCCAAAATGAAACGATTTACCAATATTGGTGCAATATAAGAAGGTTATAGTAACACCTGATGCAGCTATGGCATCCACCATAATTTGATGCCAGAAAAACTCAGAATTAACAATATTATCGTCGAACTTTCAAACTTCCACGGCCGATTACAAAAGGGTACAGATGTGACGTTATGTACCGCCAGCTATAGTTAGTCTGACTCACCATTACATGTAACCCCATAACTTCAGTTCGGTACGGGTAAAACCGGGTATACCCGTACCCGTAAAGCTCCTACCCGTACCCGACCCGACCCGTAAAATGTCGACCCGGCCCGTAAAATGTCCACCCGACCCGCGGGTACGGGTCGGGTACGGGTAAACCCGCGGGTACGGGTATACCCGCAGACTGTTCGCCCTCTACGACCACACGCTGGATGAACTTCTGAACATTCATGCTCCCCTCCGTTAAATCACTATTCGCCAGAAAATTTACTGTATATGGTTCGATGCTGACTGTTCCGCTTCAAAACTGAAAACTCGACACCTTGAACACTCTCCAATGGACACGCTTATGCTCAGTCTACTGAAATCACTAGCACGTAAGCAAAACAAAACAAACTTTTCCAACATAAGCGCTCATCTTTCCCACGGCAACATATAGAAGAAGCAGAGAATGACGGCAGGGTCCCCTGGAAATCATTAAACAATATCATCCCCGCAATCCCCCTTGACTACCCAGTATTACCCACTCTCTCCCAAAGAGCTGCTTGATCATTTTGCAAATGAAACAGAAGCTATTCGCCAATCCACTAACTTGAATTCTAGCCACTTGAGTTTTCCTGGCTTTTTGAAATTTTCTTTTGATGAGGTCATTTTGCCTGAAGTTGACAAGCTCCTCAGAGGTTCCTCCACCAAGCGCTGCGAACTTGTATTTAGCGCATCTTACAAAGGCAAACACGACATTGGAGACTGACAAATTTCAGAAAAGCTATGTGTAAGAGTAACGCTACCAGTGGCGTAACTAGGGGTTCGTGCGCCCGGGGGCAAGAATTTCCAGAAATTTTTTTTCTCAGTTCCGCCAAAATTTCTGATGACCTTTTTTTTTGCTTTTCCCTCTGTTTCTCTGTTTTTCAACAAGAAACTACTTGTCAAATATCATTTTGCGCCCCCCCTTGCCCGCGCCCCCAGACTCACGTACAAAAGTTACTTTTTTCAACTATTTTTCTATTTTTACCTGATTTCTTTAACAAAAACCACATTTTCAGACCTAATTTTGCGCCCCCCCGTCCTGCGCCCGGGGGCGGCCGCCCCCTGCCCCCTCGTTACGCCACTGAACGCTACGTAACAGCAAAATGAAATTCGGTACCAAATCCAAGTAATTATCTGAGTTCGACCTCGATGCCAGAAGTAGGCCCTATAATTATGCAGCTCTAACTGAGTCTGATCCTAGGCGGAAAGACCGAAACTGCGGTGGTAGTGACTGACCATGACAGCTGAGTATAATCCAATAGCAGGTATGTACATGGGTATTGTTAACGACCTGGGATTCGAACTCTGACACCGGGATGCATATACCCAAATCCCAACCCGCACAGCAGTTCGTAAATATAATGTTTTATTAAAAGTAGAAGTTGGATGAGCGATGAAACCATAGTATAAATGCTAAATTATTGTAGTAACACTAGAAGTTGTATGAGCCTTTTTTTAGCAGAAATAGAAGTTGAATGAGTGATGAAAAAATTATTCTGACGCTAAATTGTGGCAGTAAAACTAGAAGTTGGATGAGCGACTAAAATATTTTTAGGAGTTGTAGAAGTTAGATAAAGGATGGGAATATCAGACTATTCACTTGAACAGCCTCACACATGGCTGCTACTTCTCTGATGGCTCTTCATCTGATCTAGATTTCAGGATCAAAGAAATTAAAGCACTCAAGCAACGCCCTCTTATTTTCTTCTTGCAGACCGAGTCCAGCTTCGATTGCTTGCTCCCCTGCATCCTCTTCTTTAACCGAACTCTTCTTTCTACAGTAATTCCACATTCCTCTGATTTTAAAAGCGCCTGCTCAGTTGAATGCTCAATTAGGTGGCTGTTCTCCTTGTTTAGAAAAAGTCCTAGTGCCTTTAGCTTTTTTGCCAGGTGATTTGAAGCATTTTTGCAATTGGATAATATTGACGGCACTGACCGGAGCGCATTAGAAGGCTCACAAAAGTGAATTAGTATAGGGTTTCAGCTTTAAGTAAACTAACTGATACAATACATACTGATGCAAAAATGTTTTTGGTGTTTCTGCTATTGTTAAATTAAAAATAATAAATTTCTGCTGAAGATATGAGGGTGTCACCCGGTGCCCAAACCCCCGCACCCCCTAGTGACGCCACTGATGCAGCGATTGCATACGTAGGCTAGTTCAAACAGCAATTATAACATAAGCAGATCTTACAGACAAACAGCACATGCACAGATAAATGCAACAAAAGATACGTCGATTGAACAAACTAATTTAAACAGTTTAGATTTAACGATAGGTAGCATGGAAAGCTGTCCTCTCTTGCAAAGTGAGTATTCTGTAGGCCTGTGCTCAGAGGTTATCAGCCCACGGCTGGCTTGTAATGCAGGATGATAAACTGATATTCTGCGCTGGCTTTTCAGTCAAAATAAATCAAAATTAGAAACATTAGATCTAAAAAAATCCAATCCTCAGTCAACCTCCTTATCTTTATACAGTAGGCTACGCTACAACACAACTATTATTTGGCAATGCAATACTTATAAAGTTCAGAAGTGCGCGTGCAATCTGGGTTTTCAGCACCTGCTCGGTCTAATGTACAACCTTCACGGACCATTGCTGTTTTAAATCCTATTCTAACTGGATCGATTGACAGCTGGTGGTCGTGGATGCAGTCCGTAGGCTAAACTCCGGACAGATGGCGTCCAGCAACAGCAACACTTCTTTTTGCGGGAATACGGAGGTAGCTGTGAGTTTCTATGCTTGAGCCGTATACTTTAGGCAGTAGATATTTTCAGCCGGATCTCTGGATCTGAGATCCGGCACCTTAATTATGAGATGCGCTACCTTAAAGAAGAGACCTACAATGTAAATGTGTTTAATTAGCCTACAATGATCGACCCTATGCATCTTGTTTCAATTATCGATCATATGCATCTTGTTTCAATGATCGACCATATGCATATTGTTTCAATGATCGACCATATGCATCTTCTTTCAATGATAATATGCATCTTGTTTCAGACATTTTATGTTTCATCAGAATAGCGAGTAAGTTTATCCGATGTATCGGCTATAGATTTTCCAGATAGGCCTAGGCTTAGCGTTTTAGCTTTTAGAGTTGCTACGATTTGGATATCCTAGACGTAGCTTAAGCAAAGTCGGAGGTAAAATTCTCATCCAGAGGCATCTGGATGAACAATTGCCTCTGACTTTTGGTTAAGACTTAAATAGTGCAGTATTCGATGTGGATGGTCATTCGCTGCAGAATAATCTTCCATATGATATTTTCAGCTGGTGAGAATATTGCAGTTCGCTGTTTAAAATTTACTTATGCCGTTATGGGTTATTCAAAATATGACATACTCCGTAGGCCTACTAGTTTTGCGAAGACGACCGAGTTTTTGAAACTATTAGAGTATGCTCAGACAAAGTCTACCGAATGAATAATGATCTGATGACGTTACCGACAGACGCATCGTGGTTTTATTACTGGCGAGCTTGGTATTACACTGTTAAAAGACTAACACAATCCAAGATTATTTCAAGATCAAAAGGTCAAAATCAAGGAAATATGGCCTAGCTCAGCCAAATGTTGTTTTATCTGAGTGGTTCGGAGTTATGGTCATTTGGCCTTGATTTTTACCTTTGACCTTGGATTGTGTAAGTCTTTTAGTAGGCCTACGTTGTCTCTGGATATGAAGCCCTGATCCGTCTGAGCAAACAGGCAAAAGAATAACACAAACAGAACAATATTTTACTGAGTTATGGCCATTTCCTCTGATATTTCTCAGAAATGGACCTTTTTGTCCTTAAAGTAACCTTTGATCGTCTTACATTTTGTATCCTTGTTTCCTATCGCATGTAGCCCTTGATAAGACGAGAAACACAAGAAACATTAATCAATTTCAACAATTATTCGCCGAGATCTGATCATTTCTCTTTGGTTTTTGTTAGATTTCGTTTCGTATGACCTTGAAATGACCTTGAATGACCCTGAATTTAGTTTCTATAATATACCTGGATATAGCTCTCATCAAGATAAACAAACAGTAAAAAGTTTATCCAAATCGGAATTTTCGTATATTTGTTGTGATAAAAAGAGTATAATTATCGACAATGGACCCAAGTTATAAGACCCGAGCATGGGCGCCTTCAGTCTTGGGAGTTTAAGTAGGCTAAGTATGTTCGGGGGCTTTGAGGGACCTCAGGATAACATTTTAAAATTCTGTAAGAAATATTTATAGACAACATATGAATAGAATAATGGGGAAAATAGGGAATGGTTGGTTTCTGCGATGTATCATATTTCTGGACACCCTACAACAGTTATTCAATTTAATTGATAGATACTGATATTCTGCAATTATTGTTCTTGTCTTCTGACTATATATAGACAGTAGAACTCAGTGGCACCTAGAATTATGAAAATGTTATACAGACTAAAACTGTGATACTAGTTATTCGCTTAAATTTAATGATCTAAATTCTAAAGAATGTTGTCAGTTCTAAAAAAACTTTTTGCATTAAAACGCTTTGCATATTATGCTTCTGGATCTGGTTCCGCATGGTGTATTGTTGATAGAATTGTGCAACACAAATGGTTTTGGATCGAAATTGGCTGTGCTGTGCATTGAGTGAAATAGCAAGACGATTATTTACAGCAGTGCTTTTTTTTCTAGAAAAAAGGTTCCGGAACTCAACAAAAAAGGTTCCGGAACTCAACAAATCCAGACCAGTTTTAGTGGCATATTTTATGATAATATTTCTATTTCATATAATATCAATATCAATAAAGACTGAAAGCACTTAGATTAAATGAAGATATCTAAATAATTTACAAAAATTTTAATGAAAAACTTAAATTAGCTAAATTATTTTGGAATAGCTGAAATTGGCTGTGCTGTGCATTGAGTGAAATTCCGGCAAGACGATTATTTACAGTATCCATGGTCATGTATAAGCGATGTGGAGAGCGGATATTGCTGTGATGTGAAATTATACGCTCCACCTGCAAAGAATGCGGTGACAGTGTCATTATTGCAGCCAGAACTCTCTGTAAAAAACCTGTAGTTGGGCGTACTGGTAATAATTGATGCAATCTAGTTGACGATAAACAACCGGTATCACGGATTCACTCCCTTCGGGCAAATGCTGAATATTTTAAACCGAAACCCAACACTCACACACACGATCTGTAAACTTGCTTATAATAGGCCTACAGTATTTCACCAGGGAACAGCTGTTGAACCAATGGAGTTCCTTCTTTTATTATTTAGTGGCATGACTTAATTAGCCCTTTAGTTATAAAAACAAGAGCTCAGTTAGATAATTAATTGATGCAGCATGTTTTTTTTGCTAGAGACACTGTTGAGCAGTGTAAGCAGCTGGGATTGATCCTTGGGCACCTTCAAGCAGTTCTTGAAGGTTCTACATAAGACATATGGTAGCAGTGGCGTACCGAGGGGGGCAGGGGGCGAGTCGCCCCGGGCGGCACTTGAGCAGGGGCGGCAAAATAGGGTTGAAGAAAAATAAAAGAAGGAGTGAATGCATAAAAAAATAGAAAAAGTATAAGAGAAAGTAATAAAAGTAGACAAAGAAGGAAGGAAAGGAAGAAAAATAATCCAGTAAATAGCATACAGTGGCGTAATGAGGGGGCGGCACGGGCGGAGGACAGGGCGGCTTCTGACAATGATAGTATAAGAGGGAAAAAAATAAGGTCATCAGAAATTTTAGCGGAAGTAATAAAGAAAATTGTCCGAAAATTTCCAAAATTAAGTGCGCGGCGCGGTATTTTGGGCCGTCGCCCCGGGCGGCATTTAAGCTCCGTACGCCACTGTATGGTAGAGCTATTGTTTACGTTAGGTCTGCAAGGGTTTCTGGTTTTCAATGACACTACCAATGCCGGACTCAGTTATAACAAAGCATTTTATTCTTATTAATATGATAATGGTACTCGATACCAAACAGTGCATTTAAACAAAATATTGAACAACAGGAGAGATTTTCATTTATTCAATTAAATGTTATTGAAACAAAGTGAACATATGCTTTATAATTTCACCGCCTGTTCTGACAAGCCCTTAACCGTTAAACTATTAAACACAGAACTAATTAGATGAGCAATATTGTGGACTCGACCAGTTAAATCCACCAAAATACTGTATAAACAATGTGGCTACAGCTTCTAGGGCAGTTATATAATAACAGTAATGACTAATTGAGTAGTATTACAAAACCTGGGAACTCCTATCATCCAGTAGACAGAGATCTATTCCTATCTAAGAAAACTTAGAACACAACATTTTTATGTGTTCTGTTGCGTGTGAAGACAAATAACCAGCAGAGAGGGAAATTAGATAAATTAAAACTCAGCATATAGAAAGCTCCTGTAAATATTCTACTATGCAGAATAAGAGTTTCAGTTCACTTATCATTCAAATCATTAAAAAATTGAAGGTGTTTATTTGATGTTGAAGACCAGTATTTTGCTGTCACTCCACAGCAATTTTTCCCAGTTGTTGTCTGCAATGTAAAGTTTGCTGGTTTTCTCGTCTAAATGCATTGCCATTGGCCTTCGCAATCCGTTCGTCTTTGTAAGAAGTTCTCTCTTGAACTCCAGTTCAGGACTGAGCAGCAAAACACGACTGTTGTTCCTGTCAAGTACTAAGATGTTTCCAGTTTCATCCATAGCCAAACAGGTTGCGACGTTTAGCTGCTGGACGCTTGAACCTCTTCTGTCACCAAACGACTTTGTTATACCACCAACATCGTTTATCATACACACTCGGTTAACATCGTCTCTGAAACTACCATGACTGACAACGAAATGTCCGTTGCGGAGTTTTATTGCATGCAGTGGACGACGTATAGTCGAGCACAGTTTGATTTCATTAAGCAGAGTTCCTTGTAGCGAATACTCTCTTAATGCATTCGTTTCGTAACATGCCACAACTAATGTTGATTCCGCTGAGACAGAGAGACGACCCCAATCGTTTCCAGTTGACCATTTCATAAAGTCCCGATTCTGATCAATTTGAAGAATGTCTTTCGTAATCCCATTCATAACGTAGACATTTCCAGCGACACTGACACAATGTCTAAGGTCCACCTCACGGACAAAGCCTTTGAGGGTCATTTGCGTCGTGCACTTATGCGTATGTGAGTCATATACGCTGACAATAGGACTGTTCTCGTACGCTATGAAGACATCGTTATTGGAAACTGCCATGCCAGTGATGCCATCGCGTTTATTTACTGCAGTGTTGTTTGTTCTAATTGTCGTCACCAGTTCTGGTTTTCCACTGTAATCGATTTTTTCTAAACACAGTGAAAGCACCAAGTAAACTGGGAAGCATTTCATGAACAGCAGTCACTGAATCTATCGTCACTACAATATAGGATTGAATCCGAGGTGCACGACAATAGTGAGTAAAGGGACTTGCTCAAGGTCCCCCGAGAGCTAGAACCAATCGGCCTAAAGGCAAACAGCTACCGCAAAATGACCAAAATATCACAGTATTTTTTTACATAGGCAGCATTAATTAGCTGCAAGACCTAAATATCGCAGTATTTTTAAGCAACAGTAGCTGCATGATCTGAAGATCACATTATTTTCCCACTTATAAGCAACAGTTAGGCTACTGTAGCTGCCAGATTTAAAGATCACAGTCATTTTTCATAAACAACAATAGCCGAGTAGGATTGCCACCTTTCATAACTAGGAAGTCGGGACGCATTTTTTGTAAAACACCTTGCGGACAATGCAGAGGCGGCGGCGCAAGTCGCGCTTCGGACTAATTCTTTGTGTTCAAATACTGTTTATTAAAGATTTTGTGCAAACATATAGGTCGATGGGTACAAATATATTTCTACAAATTTCATGATATCCATTGTTGTTCTTTTCCAACACTGATTTCTGCAATTTTGTTAAATTGTGACCGAGGTTCATGAAACTTTAAGAACATAGGCTATGCAGATTCTGTCGATCAAATGAAGTTTTGGTGAACTTGTAGTTTAGTGTCGAAAATAACTCGCCAATAGCTTATTGTTTTTCATCAATCCAACTTCTACTTCGGCAAGAATCCTTTTAATTAGTTCAGCTTCTATTTAGGCAAGAATTCGTTTCATCAATCCATCTCCTATTTAAGCAACAATTATTTTTCATCATTCTAGCTTATATTTAATTAAGAATTAATTTTCTCGAATCCAGCTTTTATTTAAGCAAAATTCTTTTCGTCAATACCCTTCTCTTTATGCAAAAATAATGTTCATCAATGCGACTTCTAATTAGCAAGAATCCCTTTCGTCAATCCAACTTGTTGGAGACCGGGGTTGGATTTCGTATTTTCTTGTAACATTTTTTATGTTTGGACCAGCCTACAACCATTTTAGCCCATATAGATAATTTACACATGTACATCTCAGCATCAAACAAACCTATAGGGACGATCTCGGCGACAAAGCATTTACCCACAATAGCTAACTGAACAGAGGGCTTCGAAGTGTTGCAACCAAACCCGGACCTGTGTTGGTTGCAGCGACCCTGGAGAAGGTTGCAGCAGTGTTGAAAGTAGTCTAATTATTCAACTGAGACCGCGTAGCCTAGGGCCTACCTAGGCCTGCCTTCATATAAATATGTAAAAATGTGAAGAAATAAAAAATTAATCAAAAGCATAAATCAAGATATTAAACTGTTTTGCTGCAATAATCGTCATGTAAAAAGTCCAATATATATATATATACACTCGATAGGCCGATATCTCCTAAATACTGTGCAACTTTGTCAGCAACTTTATTTCAGTGGACTTTAAATAGCACCAGATGGGAGTACTGGGCTAAGAAAATACGAACCTGCATCAATGTTGTGCTATAGCTATGTTTCTACAGTTTCATTAGGCCCCTATATCTGCCATACATGTTTCACTTCTTGCATGTTGGTGCTGATATAATAATATGCGTGTCATAAACGAGCCAATCAGTAAATTATAAAACAATCAATCAATCAATCTTTGACTGGCTTCAGTTGGCTGGGGTCACTTTGAAATAGCTTGTTGGGCTGTATGCATAATGTTTGACATTTAAAATACTTAAGGTGCTTTGAAATAAGATAGAACTAGTAGTTTATTTAGGACGGTTTTCACAATGTTGACGCTTTAGTTGGAGTGCGACGTCTGCAATCCGCAAAGTGGAGGGGTAATGCAAATGCGGACAAATACGAAGAAAGGGAAGGGAGGGTAGGCAGAGGGAGGGGTTTAGAATAGGTCATTTCTTTCGGACGGTTTTTATGGACGAACACTTGAGCAATAATTTTTCACATCTGTAAGAAGTTTGTAAAGTTTAGTCCCAGGAGACATTCATTGGAATGAATTATTAGCAGTTTTAATCTTCCTAGTCTCGAGGGAGTCGAGGGATATGGGTGGTGGCCAGTTCTGTCAATCACAGTCTGTTACATGTAGGCCTAAGGTAAGTGTTAATGATGCGTTTCTAAATTAAATCCTAACCTAGATATACAGAAACATGAATGCATGATTTCTCTGGACTAACCTTTAACCACTCCTATGATATTTTCAGTTTTGTAGAGTTCCAGTGACGTTCGTACAGTCTTCGCGAAGTGGATGTCATAGGAAAGCAGTTGGCGTTCAACAATTGATTTATTCAGTCGATTCAACTCAACAACTTGTCCCTTCAGCGGGCTTGCCATCTTACAGAATAGGCTGTCATGTCCATCATTTGATGCTAGCTCTGCACAGTATAGCTCAAAGTTTTTAAGACAATCCAGATGTTTGCTAAGTTCCTTCTCTTCGATTTCAATGTCTTCAATTCTCCCCTTCTTGAGAACATCAAGGTCCTGCAACAGCGAATCCGCATGTCGGTCGATAAACGCTTTCAGATCACGCCTTATTTGGTTCACTTCTGTTTCAATATCTTGTATCTTCTCAAAGATAGCAAATTTTTTCTGAAGTAATCTTTCTTTCTTCTTCAACGCATCAGACATGCATTGTTTGGCAGTGCTAACGTTGCTCTGAAGCTGTGAACGAAGTATATCCGCAGCGATGCTCAGCCCCGACAGTCGATGATTTTGATGGAATTCATTTAGGCACACCAAACAAAGAACTTCACTGCAATCAGTACAATACATACATAGCTTCTCGTGTTCATGTTTATCGCATGCACTTGAAGTCCCTTGTTTAGTAGTTGTGATTTCAATCAGTCTTACCATGACGAAGTTCTTCTTTAAGGCAGCAAAACCATCCTCAGGAATTGTGAACTCTTGTCTACAGAGTGGACAAGGCATTGGATCACCCGGATTCTTGTCAGTGTGAGTTCCAATACGTTGCAGGCAAGTCAGGCAGAAAGTGTGAATACACGACAAAATCACTGGATCTCTGTACGTTTCATTACAAATGCAACAAGTAGTTACACAGTCGATTTTGTCTTGAACTGCTGCAGACTTTTCTTCCGTGGGAGACATTTTGCAGAAACTCTTCCAGCTGCTTTGTGTTGGTGAACCCCACTTCACGTCATCGAGCGGCCTAACAGGTTTTTGCCAAGAACCGAACTCACTCGTTGCCTTACGGATATTGTTTTCAGCCATCGCCAGCGGTTTAATTTAATATTTGTGGTAGATTTCCGCGATTGAAGAAGTAGAGGTAGCCTAACCAGCGCGTTTTTGTTAAAAACGAAATATTTTGAGTGCCGGGTAACTCTTTTATCGACGACTATTTTCGCTGTCGCTAATTAAATCTGAAGAAACTATACTGACTAAACTTTACTTAAATAAGTTGTGAAGAAAAAACTATTCAAGTCTATAAAAAGCTGCTTTTCCCGTTTCGTTGTTTCTGTATGTCCTATTATATTTCAAAACAATTTCTAAGATGGCCTACCTCAAGTGAAAGAAAGCGATATAAAGCGGAGCCTCGCGTCTCAATACGTCTGACGTTGAAGATGACGTAATAACGTCTTATTGCATAACGAAGTTGGCAATGGTGAGCTATTATAGCCTATAAATTATGCCTACTCGCATATTCCGAAAAACAAGGCCTACTCTTGAAAAATGCCTCACTCTATAACTGTTTTTTATAACATCTACCGGCTAATATTTATTATTTTATCCCACGTTTAAACATTGATCAAGATAGGTTACTTTTTCATGGTTGGTATATAGGCTAGGCCTAACTTCATATTGAAGAAGTTTTTTAGCTGTTGATTTGGCTCTTTTTCAAAAAGAAGAAGAGAATGTGACTTTTTATAACATCTACCGGCTAATTTAAAAACATTTCTTTTGGTTGAATGTATGCGAATGACCGACATGACTTATTGTGAGTTCCCACTGATCTTTCTTTTGGTAAAAGTGCATTTTAGCGTATTTTATTGATAGTGGAGGTAGAGTTGTAGGCCTATTTTAACGTAGGCCTATTTAATCATTTCAATGATTTTCATGATTGCTGTAATGAATCCAGCTTCTATTTAAGCAAGATTCTTTTCGTCAATCCCACTTCTATTTAACCTAAAATTATTTTCATCAATCCAACTTGTATTCGACCAACGCTGAAACCCACGCAATGGCGAGTCATTTAGGCCTACGACGCTAAATTACACGCATTTTTCATCAATCCAGATTTTATATTAGTAAATAACTAGTTTCATCAATCCAACTTCCATTTCGGCAAGCAATTGTTTTATCAGCCCAGCTTCCATTTACGCAGACACACGAGAAATAATCTAAAACACTCGGCCGACAGCAGCATGAATTAAATAGGCCTACGCTAAAATGCCTCTCTTTTTCACATCCATCCCTCTTAAGGGCCTCTTTAAATGGCGACTTATACTAGTAGGGTATAAGAACCAACAAGTTGGGCTACAAACTTATCCTAGGTAAATCAGACAATGTGCTATTGTCTATGTTGCACAGCTGAATACGAAGAGACCTACAAGAATCCTTAGCCTAAACTGGAGAACTATAGGGTAGTATAGGCCTACAAATATAGGCTTCTTAACATTAACACTAGAAGGACGGCTCTTTTCTACCACCTAAAAGGACGGAATGGGTCATTTTGACCCATACAGTTTCATTGATAGAAATCATGTATTTTTAAGGATAATTCTTCTGCAGCGGAAAATTCCGCCCCAGAAGTAATATTTTTGATATAATTCCGCGACAGAAGACCTTTGCGCATGCGCAACCTTCGGCGCATGCGCACTGTCCAAACTGCGTTAATTCTATCAATTGGCGTAGTGAGGGTCGGTTATGGTGAGATTAGGCGTTGTGAGGGTCGGTTAGGGTCAGTATTAGTCGTCATTAGATAAAATGCTAAACACCTTCCGCCGCAGAAGTAATTTCTTCATGCGCTGCGTGGCGGAAAAAGGACGGAATGAGTCATTTTTGACCCATACAGTTTCATTAATAGAAAACATGTATTTTTAAGGATAATTCTTCTGCAGCGAAAAATTCCGCCCCAGAAGTAATATTTTTGATATAATTCCGTGACAGAAGACCTTTGCGCATGCGCAACTTTCGGCGCATTCGCATTGTCCAAACTGCGTTATTTCTATCAATTGGCGTAGTGAGGGTCGGTTATGATGAGATTAGGCGTTGTGAGGGTCGGTTAGGGTCAGTATTAGTCGTCATTAGATAAAATGCTAAACACCTTCCGCCGCAGAAGTAATTTCTTCATGCGCTGCGTGGCGGAATATTCCGCCGCAGAAACACCACGCATTTGTGAACAATTCCTGACAATAACTGAATGATTTACTGATCTCATTGTTATAAGCTTTCAGAATGTTAAACTTTTAATTTATTTATGCTGCCCCTAAAGTACCTGAAGGTAGGCCTACTACTTAGAGGCGTCAAGTTCCTCAAGCGATACTGACACGCTCGTGCTTCCCTTTCAGTGCATCGTTGGATGATATAGCGCATCACGCCTTCATCAGCTAGAAGTTGAAAGTCGCTCAAATAGAATCTTGTCTTATTCGCTGTGTCGCAAACAGTGGCGGCGCCAGAGGGATAGGGGGCTCAGCCCCCCTCAAAGTGGGAAATCACTGCAAATCACAGGGAGGAGGAGACAAAGGGGAAGGGCTTGGAGCTTTAGCCCCCAAACCTGAAATCCTGGTGCCTCCACTGGTTGCAAACAGCGTTATAAGTCTTGAAACTTCGCTGAGCACGTTCTGACTGTTTAGCCTTCCACGAGGTGCATCATCAGATGAAATCACAATCCAGACATTGCCGTCTCTGGATGTTTCCCTGGATTCTGTAGCTGCTGCTTGTGTGCTGTCACGATGTTGAAATTATGAGTGACCCCATCTGTAACCACGACCTCGTCCTTGACCACGAGAACCCCCTCGACCACATGCACGCACACTTCCAGAGATAGGAACTTCAGGATTTGGAATGGTCTTGTCCACCATGATCACTTCGACACTTAGAATAGAAGAACTACTTCTTGCCTCAACGGACAGGTTGTGTATTCCGGTATCTGAGACAGAGGCATCACTATCATTGTCTCACCGATTTCTTGAATCAAACGAAGGGCTTGGTTTGCTGTATGCATATAATCGTACATGACAACTCATTTTAGCGCAGGTATTGATAACCCTCAGATATAGCTGTTTTTATATCAATTGTGTTTGAAACAATAAACAAAACTGTTTACAAATGGCGGGAAGAACGTGAGTTTTGCAATGCCGTCATAAATAAGTAAGGTTAATATAAGATAAACACTAGAAAAATAGGCATTTGCAGTAATAGTTTCATGGGTCAAAAATGACCCCAATCCGTCCTTCTAGGTATTCGCTGTTCTAACTCCTATACCTGACCAGCTATTAATAAGATTTTTCTTCTATGCCTTTGCGACCACAATGCCATAGATATCATAAAATATTTTCCTTTAATGTTTACTGGGTGCTACATGGCACGCTCGCAAAGTGCGCTATGGGTAAAAAATGACCCATGCCGTCCTTCTAGTGTTAACCAGATTAGGTGTCTTCAAATAGGTGAATTTATTTATCGCCTAAAAAATGGCCTACTCCCTCAAGTATTCAACAACTACCTCCAATTTGGCTCTGACATTCACACTCATTTCACAAGAAACGCTAAGAATTCACTCCAACATTCGTCGGTTCACCATCAAGTCATTTGGCATTTCTGTGTGGAACTCTATTCCTACTGAAATTCGCAATGCATGCAATCTCCACATATTTAAAAAACGGTATCGCTCTTTTCTGCTTGATAATTAGAACTCATCACAACTTCACCGACTCTCACTCCAACTCTATAGAATCGACCGCTCTGAGTGCAATACCGCGTTCCTTAGTTAAGTCTGTAGTTAAGATTGTAGTTAAGGTTTACAAATGACAATGTAATGCTCCTAGTCAATTCTGGATAATGGACTATTTTTTAATGTAGCTTATACCGTGGCTGTTTACTTTGCATTCTGTGTCTTTATTCAATACCATCTTTCGATTGATTTGGTAATTTTCGTACTTAGGGTGTCCCTTCTAGCGGGATTTCGATCCCTTTTGGGCCTCCCCTTTGTAACCTTTTTACTTTTCCTTATTAATATGTACTTGTGTGAAAATTGGTTGCAATAAAAAAATACTTGACTTGGCTTGAAATGTGAGTTTTGTAACAAAATAATATTATTTGCAAGGAGTTGGAGCCTCAATCACCATGTAAAAGCCCATTTTTGTAGAAAAACCATACGAGTGCAATGTGTGTCATAGGCTAAACGTTTCGCTCTTTGCTGACGTCGAGGTTTACGCAAGAACCCCAACTGGAGAAAAGCCATAGCCTACTTTGTCGGTTATGCAACAAAATGTTCTCACAACTTGGTCATCTCTGTGTGCGAAACACAACTCAAACTGGAGATAAACCATACATACGCATTTTATTGATAAATCATTTGCACGTTGGCAAACCTGCGCACTCGTGGAAGAACTATATATATATATTTTCGTTTATTGAAAAAAAACAAGTTGTCATACTGCAACGAGGTACAAGCAGTGAAAATTTAAGAAATTTATACCGGTGCAAAACCATATGCACGTAGGCTAAGTGCAGTTCATGTCACAAGGCGTTTGTAAGGATAGTCCAGCTCGATAACAACCACTAGGCCTTCACTATCGAGCTAAGTTTTACATAATGTGAGACTGCTACAGAAGGCGTGTGCATATTTACAACACGGCAATAAATAAAATCACAAACAGTACTGTTGGAAAACATTGAATTCAGAGTTATTTTAAGAAGTTCAGGAGTGGAATATATAGCCTAGTGCAGTGGTTAGAGTAGGCCTACTGGACAATCAATCGAGAGGTCGGCGGTTCAAATACTTGTCAGGGATTTTTCAAGGTTTCTGCAGCTCCTGCGCACCCTAGTCAACAGGGCTATGATGAGTATACTGACTTTACACTGCCATTGAGAAGGTCAGGCGCTGAGGGAGAGGAATGACCATCTGCCATCTTTTGGAAAGGCTAAGAAAATGAAATCGCTAACACTTCCCATGCCCATAGCTGCCTCTCCGGCTAGCTTAACACTAGAAGTACCGAGAAATCGAACTTCCTAGAAGCACCAAGGGGGTCATTTTGACCCCAAATAATTTATAATGCAAAGTCAATTGCAAATTCAATTAAATTGACTATCAACTTTATTAACATAAATTACATGAGCATAAACAAGTGTAATAAGTAAGTTGGTATGGAATAATAGGAGATCCTCTCCTCTCACCAGATCTCCTATCCTCTCGCCAGACCTCCTCCGCTCTCACTACATCTACTATCCACTCACCAGATCTCCTATCCTCTCACCAAATTTCCTATCCTGTCACCAGATCTCACCCTATCTTCTCGCCAAATCTTCTATCCTCTCACCAGATTTCTCATCCTCTCACCAGACCTCACCCTATCTTCTCACCAAATCTTTTATCCTCTCACCAGATCTCCCTCTCACCAGATCTTCTCTCTCTCGCCAGATCTTCTATCTTCTCATCAGATCTCCTCTCCTTTCACCAGAAAACTCTCCTATCTTATCACCAGATCTCCTATCCTCTGACCAGATCTCCTCTCCTCTGACCAGATATTCGTTCCTCTCACCAGATCTCCTTTCCTCTTTCCAAATATCGTCTTCTCTCACCGGATCTCTCTCCTCTCACCGGATCTACTCTCCTCTCACCAGATCTCTCTCCACTCACCAGATCTCCTCTCCTCTCACCCGATATCCTCTCACCAAGTCATCCTTCTTCTCGCCAGATCGCCTATCCTCTCACTTGATCTCCTCTCCTCTCACCAGATCTACTACCCTCTCACCAGATCTACTACCCTCTCACCTGATCTCCTATCCTTTTTCACTAGATCTCTCCTCTGACCACATCTTCTTTCTCCCACTAGATATCCTCTTCTCTCACCAGATATCCTCTTCTCTCACCAGATCTTCTCTCACCAGATCTGTTCTTTTCTCACCAGATCTTCTCTCACAAGATCTCCTTTCCTCTAACCAGATCTCCGCTCCTCTCATCAAATCATCCTTCTCGCCAGATCTCCTATCCTCTCACTTGATCTCCTCTCCTCTCGCCAGATCTACTATCCTCTGACTAGATCTCTCCTCTGACCAGATCTGCTTTCCTCTCACCAGATCGCCTATCCTCTCATCAGATCTCCTATCCTCTCATCAGATCTCCTCTTCTCTCCCAAGATCTTCTTTCCCATCGCCAAATGTCCTCTCCTCTCGCCAGATCTCTAATTCTCTCGCCAGATCTCCTATCCTCTCACTTGATCTCCTCTCCTCTCGCCAGATCTAATACCCTTTGGCCAGATCTCTCCTCTGACCAGATCTACATTCCTCTCACCAGATCGCCTATCCTCTCATCAGATTTCCTATCCTCTCACCAGATCTCCTCTCTCTCCCCAGATCTTCTTTCCCATCGCCAAATGTCCTCTCCTCTCGCCAGATCTCTAATTCTCTCGCCAGATCTCCTATCCTCTCACCTGATCTCCTCTTCTCTCACCTGATCTCCTCTTCTCTCACCAGATCTCATCTCCTCTCGCCAGATCTCCTATCCTCTCACCAGATCTCCTGTCCTCTCATCTGATCTTCTCTCCTCTGACCAGATCTTCTTTCCTTTCATCAGATCGCCTCTCCTCTCACCAAATCTCCTCTTCTCTCACCAGATCTGATCCTGTCCTCTCACCAGATCTCCTCTCCTCTCACCAGATCTCCTCTCTTCTCACATTTATTACGTAATTAGCTTTGATATATAATATTATTGAATAAAAACAAGAAATGCGTAAGCCTGATATGCAAGTACTGAAACAGGGGTCAGATTGACCCCTTGGTGCTTAAAGGTAGAACAGCAAAAATCTCAGAAATTGTGAATCCCTCCAGTTCAAATTTTGGCAGAGGGTATACCCTACGAAGTTAGGAAAAGTCATGAAATTACAGGACTCTGGCTATATCTGGGGCCGAGGTGCGTTCCGCTAAAAACCAAAAGGGGTCAGATTGACCCCTTCGGTGCTTCTAGTGTTAATGGACTGCTTTTCTTCTTCTCTAGGGTATACAAATACTATACATTCGTCTCAGTGTACCACAATATTAAAACAAAAGTGACTTATCTGGGCCCTTGGAATTCATAAATGTGTTAGGAAGTTTCGGGTTTAAATCAGTTAACAGTTTCAGGTGTCTAAATTCACTCTGAGAACCTTGTAAGGTAAAGTTTGAGTTACACCCTCAAGTCTGAGCACCATTGAGTAGTTGTTTCTTCAAGTGGCTCTTTATAAATATCAAATTACAGTTACAAATTGAACGTGTGCTACTGATTTTGAGAGATATTATTATTAAAGCACGGAAGGAACAAAAGATGTCCCATCTTTTGCTCAGATTGCTTCCCCTAATGATATCAGATATAAAATGGGAAGCTGGGAATTGAGAGGACTGGCCACCCGGCTTTGTGTGCAAACTTGCAAAGGCTAAAAAATTGAACTTGTCTAACTTTAACTCTCCACGTACATGGATGGCCCTAAATTTAAATCACTAGGGGATTGGCTGTTCTCTGCATGAACAATTGTACTGATACTGCCCTCATTCTGAGGTTCAAAAGTCCAAACGCGACCATACGACAGAGTATCGATGGTGAGTAAAGACTTATAGTAAAGGACTTGCTCAAGGCCCATGCAAAATATTTGCCGCAGGAACTCATGAATCTGCGTTAAAAGACACGCGATCTAACGAATTGACTGCAGCTCTATACCTGGCCAAAAACACAAACGCACGATGTCATAGAGACTGTCACGGTTGAATTGTAGTAAGTTGCTTGATAAAAGACCAGCTTTAGTCTCATAAATTCCTAATTTGGTGGGCTTTAACATGTAATGCTGTTGAGTAGGCCTACTCGTGTATTTCTTCAAACAATTTAGGCCTATAATTATTAGTTCAGAAATTCATTTGACAATAAATAGATAAATGTGAACATTGAAAACTAAATTCTCGTACAATTAAGTCTTTGATTGCTGTTGCTTTTGGCTCAGCTAATACACTGAATGTAAAACTCGTTACTATTGAGACATAACTGGTCTCTTGTTCTATACATTCAGAGGTGAGGCAGATTGATTGTGAGTCCATCACACGATTTTTGACTGCAAATCGCTTGTCTAAGCGTTTTCAAAGGGAACAGTAGCAGAAATGAACGCAGAGAATGAATGTAAGATGTAGGAGAATGTATACTTCTGTTTGAATTTGTAAAGCAAAGGTTTACATGCACAAACTTGGTAGGCCTATTTGTGCACTCGTCAAACCATGTTGTAGGAGAAGTTAGGCCTACTTTTGTTTTAAAAACAATGCTTTCTAACTACATTTTGTAATGTGAACATAACTTCTTCAACCTGAACATAACCTAGGAGAATTTACTTGTTTTGAAAGCAATGCTTTCTAGTTAAATCCTGTAGTGTGTTAATAAACTTGAACAATGATTTAGCAGAATTTACTTGTTTTTAAAAGCAATGCCTTACATTCAGAAGTCGCTACAGTTATCAAGCCCGAACATGATGCAAGACAATTGGCTTTGGTTCTGAACGCTATGGTTCTGCTTCACGTTTTCACCTGAACGTGTGTGTTTAGTTAGAGAAACTGTTGAACATTATAAGCTGCTGGAATTGGTCCTTGTGCACCTTCAGGCTGTTGTTAGAGGTTCTACGTAAAGGCAAATGGTAGTTGTATCGCTGGCAATAGGTGTGCAAGGGCTTCTCTTTTTTCATGACACACCATCAATGTCAGACTGAATTCTAGCAATTTTTTATTCTTATTAATATGATACGCAAAACTAAACAGTGCGTTTAAAGAAAATGTTGAAGAACAACAGGAAAGATTCTCATCGACTTATGCTATTGAAACGAAGTGAGCAGATGCTTTATAATTACACAACCTCTGAACCTTCTATAGTGAACAAAAAGAACTAATTAGTAGACTAGCAATATGGCGGATTCGACCAGTTAAATCCATCTAAATACTGCATAAACTATGTGGCTATCCACAACAGATTCCATTGCAGTTATAGAATAACAATAATGAATAATTGAGTAGTATTACAACACCAAGGAACTCGTATCATACCCGATAGACAACCCATAGCCTACCTATCTGGAAAAACTTAGAACACGGCATCTTTATGCATTTTGTTGTGCATGAAAAAGAGTAATCCGCAGAGAGGGAAATTTGTTCCGCTCATGCATTCCTCTACAGTAAGTAGCATAAGAATTTCAATTCACTTATCATTCAAACCATTCATGCAGTGAAAAAATCCGAATAAGTTTATTTGATGGTGAACACGAGAACTTTGCTGGCGCTGCACTGATAATGTTCCCAGTTGTTGTCTGCAATGTAAAGTCGACTGGTTTTCTCATCCAGATGCATTGCCACCGGTCTTCGCAATCCGTTCGCTCTTGTAAGGAGTTCTCTTTTGAATTCCAGTTCAGGACTGAGCAGCAAAACACGACTGTTGTTCCTGTCAAGTACTAAGATGTTTCCACTTTCATCAACAGCCAAACAGTTTGGGCACTCTAACTGCTGGTTGCTGGAACCTCTCCTGTCACCAAACGATTTTATTATACCACCAACAGCATCTATTATACACACTCGGTTAACATCATCTCTGAAACTACCATGACTGACAACGAAATGTCCGTTGCCGAGTTTAATTGCATGCAGAGGATGCACTATAGTCGAGCACAGTTTGATTTCATTAAGCAGAGTTCCTTGTAGCGAATACTCTCTTAATGCACCCGTGTCGTAACATGTTGCAACTATTGTTGATTCCGCCGAGACAGAGAGACGACCCCAGTTTTTAGTTGGCCATTTCATGAAGTCCCGATTCTGATCAATTCGGAGAATTTCTCTCGTAAACCCATTCACAATGTAGACATTTCCAGCGACACTGACACAATGATTAAGGTCCACCTCACGGACAAAGCCTTTTAGGGTCATTTGTGTCGTGCACTTATGCGTATGTGAGTCATATATGCTGACAACTGGACTATTCTCGTATACTATGAAGACATCGTTATTGGAGACTGCCATGCCAGTGATGCCATCACGTTTATTTACTGCAGTGTTGTTTGTTCTAAATGTCGTCACCAGTTCTGGTTTTCCACTGTAGTCGATTTTTTCTAAACACAGTGAAAGCACAGAGTAAGCAAGGAAACATTTTATGAACAGCAGTCACTGTAACTAGTGTGACTTCAGTACATATTGCCTAAAGACAAACATCTTACGCAGAATGACCGAAAGTTCACAGTATTTTTAGATAAACAGCTGTCATTTCTTGCAAAACCTAAATACCACAGTATTTTTTTTACATAAGCAACAGTAGCTGCAAGACCTAAAGATCACAGTTTTTCCATACACAGTAGTTAAGCCTCTTTAATGCCAACAATAACGTGCTGAAAAGCAACTTCAATTCAACCAACATTTGGTTTAAATTGTTAAGTCAAATCTGAGAAAACCTGTGTACACAACTGGATCCGTGAATAATGCACATCACATACGCAAGTACCTAAAGACGAACTAAATGCTGTACAACTTTGTCGGCCACTTTCTTTTTAATGGGCTTTAAATAGCACCATATGAAGAGCTGGGCTACTGAAAGTGAACTACTTTGGGGTGTTCAATAAAGGACGTGCGCAGAGAGGGAGAGGCCATACAAATGCGGACAAGCGAAGAGGTTACGACCAGTGCATAGGTCCGCATCCAGAAATTATATAGAAAATACTTTAATCTAGAAGAGAACTAAGTAGGCTACGATAACTAAAGCGAAATAATTATAGTTAATCTCAATTGGTTGCTGGATGGGCACTTGCTGGCCTAACGATATCAATTAGGGCCACAGGAGCTGTTGTATTAACTGGTCCTTTGGTCAAAGTAGTTTCAAAGGGTTAAAAATCGTGTCGAGCATTTTGGCCTCTGGATTAGACCTACCATTAAGTAATACAATACAACTCAACAAAACTGTAATTTGTTGCCCGGAAGACCTTGGAAATCCGTAATTGTGAACAATGTGGACTATATTTTTCCTCCAGTCAGCAAAACGTATTCATAACAATATTCACAAACAGAAAGACGAGTCCGCACAGGGTGAAGAATGCCCAGCACAAGACACTGGCGAAGTGGTGCTTGAGAAATCTGCCAATTTTCAAAGATCACCAACTTCTATTTCTGACAATGAAACCACGGATAATGATGGTTTTTACGCTACGGTCGCTACCTGCACAAGCAATTGGATTAGTGAATCATGCGTAAGCATAAACATGTCGAGCGAACATGTCATTAAGTAATACAATATAACTCAATAAAACTGTAATTTGATAATGTTTCAGTTTTAGTTTTAGTTTCAGTTTTCAGAACTGTTCAGTTTGTTGAATTTCAAATACTGTAGAACTTTGTCAGCAACTTAATTTTTAGTGGACTTTAAATTGCACCACTGGGCTAATGAAATATGATCCTGCATCAATGTTGTGCTATAGCAATAGTTTGATTGAATCTGTCAAATATATTACAAGTGCTTCTTATATGTTGGTGTTGATATGATATTAGTGTCAATAAACAAGTCAATATACAAATAAATAAATCTTTGACTGGCTTCAGTTGACAGTTGGCGACGTGTAGCAATCACATAATTCAGTAATACGGGTAGCAAGCGATTATGGTCGGCCTAGGGCCCACTATGGAAGCTAAACACCATAGGTCCCTATTACTCTAATCTTTGCCATTATAGTAGGCTAACACTCCTTCAGGGGGGGAAGAGAGAGGGAGGGTTTCAAAGCAGGTCAATTTTGCGGGCGAGTTTTAGGGAAGGCTCCTTAAGCATTTATTTTCACATCTGGAGGCAGAGCCGGTATCACGAAATAAAGTACCCGTTCTAAGAATTATCCGTGGGGATGTATGAAATTATACCCCCGGATGGAATAAACCGGTTTAGAGTATCCGGGGGGATAAACCATTCTATCCCCCATCGTCATATGCATCACGATAGCCTCGACGAAAATCCAGTCAAAATCACCAAAAACGAAGTAAAATAATTTCAGGTCGACGTAGAAACTAAAGATACGCAACTTAAAATATTTTTTTGTACAATAAAACCCAAACAGTATGACTGAATTGTGGCGAAACTCGTCCCCTTCGCGTAGTCTGAATTGACCCCACTGATGGGACCAATGTGACAAAACTGGGGTTTCGCCTCAGGATGCGAGTGTAAGGCGCGTGTCGCTCAGGATGGAGCGTAAGTACTACCTTCGTTGTATTTCGAAGGGTTTCTGCGTCTGCCCGTCGACAAGCCCAGTCGATCAGTGTCACCCACCGAAGGGTTCAACATCAAAGTTTCAAGACGATCTTTATTCAACACCACCCTCACAACAGGCCAAGCTCTCCGAACACATTAAATTGTTTCGGCTTAACGACACTTTCATATCGAAGATGATTAGTGTCGGAGGCAGAAAGCAACCTCGTACTCCACGTTTAAATTGCGACCGAGCCACCCGCAGTAAAGATCCGAGAAATTAATCTCTGATAAACCGACCCGACCGGGAAGCGAACCCGGGGCGCCGGCGCGGCGAGCAGGCTACCAGCCCACTCGGCCACTCAGGATCTCCGAACACACAAAGCGCCCTCCTTATATACCCAGCAGGGGTGAGGGGTATCGACCGACTGAGGGTCGCTTGCAGTAACACCGTCGCCCGACAGAGGGTGTCTCAAAGAGACCGCCGCCGGCCGGGAGAGGGTGTCTCAAAGGACCGCCGCCGGCCCGGAGAGGGTGTCTCAAAGGAACCGCTGCCGGCCCGGAGAGGGTGTCTCAAAGGAACCGCTGCCGGCCCGGAGAGGGTGTCTCAAAGGATGCCGCCGGCGGGGGAGAGAGATCGCCCGAAGAGCAGCAGTCGTAAAGTCCAATACAGCGGTCGGCGGGGGAGAGATAAGCGCCCGACAGACCGTGTGAAAGAGACGACCACCAAAAGCGCTAATGTCCGTCGAGTCGGCAGTCGGCGGGGGAGAGAGGCAATAAAGACTCAAGGCGTGGGAAACTAACGGTCGGTGAAAGAGAGAAGGACTCAATGCACCAGACCACCCAGATCGCCACAGAATACACTTAGAAACCGCCAAAAATGCAAATTAAACCGAATACTCCATTTCGCTAAAGGGGATACTCATGTATGGGGGATACTCTATTTCGTGACACCGGTGTCACGATATAAAATCTCCCCGAAACAGAGTCGCCCCCTTGCCGTAACAGAGTCTCCCCGGAGACTTTGTATCGGAACAAAGTCTCCCCCATTGAAATAGAATCTCCCTATCTACGATACAAAGTCTCCCCTTACTAAAATCGCCCCCTCTGTTTTCATTTGCTTTTCTATATTATTTAAAATAGGATTTAATATGTGCATTTCTGAAATAAATTACTTTCAAGTTTATTAGTTGAATTGGACATGAAACAATTATGGAATTAAATGCGAAAATTGTGAAATAAATGTTTTACAGTAGTAAATGCATCAATAGGATGTCGGACGCGCTTATGTCATTACAACGCAGTGGAGAGATAACACACTGTTATAGGCTATAACTAAGAAAATAGCTCACACAACAAGTAGACTTTAACTGATGCTAGTTGGCACTGTTTGCTGAAAAGATTCTGAGCATTACCAGTCACTAATTGATACTTATTCATTATGCCAAGTAGAGATAATTAGCTTCAAAGTGATTCTTCTAAGGTTAGACCTACCACTGAAATTGTGTTGGATATTAGTCGTTCAATATGATTAGCGTCAGATGTATCGGGTCAGCTTATTAGCTAAATACAAGTAGTCTGAAACAAAGCCTGCGAGTAATTATAACTGTACTGGCCTCCTAAGACGAACTAGCATTGGCTTCTATGCGATTAATGATGCGGATTAGGCCTACCCTTCAACTGGTATCAGTCAACTGATAAGACTTTGCGCTTGATTTTCAGTGATTCATCTGGTTAGCCTAATGTTTGCTTATTATTGTTTGCTGGTGTCAGATTATTACCTAGAACAGGAAAGTCATAACCAGTGATTGTAAATGAAGTACTGGCTTTCGGATATGAGCTTGCCCTTGCTTTTCTGGCATTCATTGATAAAGATTAGGCATTCACGCAATTATTGGCAATAGGAATACCCATTAAATAATCGCAGCTAAACCAAACCTATTTAGTATCGCTAGGCCAATAAGCAAACAAATAAAGCATTGTAGTCCACGAAGCCAGTACAGTCTAGTCTTGAGATTAAGCGTACTAGGCATTTGTTGATCCACGGAATTATTCGGCTTAGAATGGAATTTTGCACACGGGGGTAATAAAAGCTAGAACAAAGTTGATTGGTTGACTATACAGGGTAGAACACCATAAACTAATTATTCGTAGCTCAAGTTTATTTCTGCATAGGCTTTGATGATCTTAAAGGATTCAATATTAGTTAGTAGGCCTATATCTATTGGGTATAAGTTGCATTAATAAGTACTACTTAGTGAAACATTTCAAAATTATTTTCATGGATGAGTCTGAGTGTGAAGCTTTGCTTAATTACGTTCCCAAAAATGAAGAGGATCATTCAGCAGAATATTCTAAAGATGAGGAACGTCGTCTATGAGAGAAATCTGTTTCATTCTGTGTCAGCAATGCAGACTTTGCTGATGGATGAAGTTACCAATTATATAACTTCCATTTATCAAGCAGGTGAGTGAGGTGGAAAGGAAGGCCCAAAAAAGGACGAAAATCCTTCTTACAGGGTCAACTTTGCTAATAATTAACTTAACAATATAACAGAGCGGTTAAAATATGCAACTAATATGAAACCATTAAGCGAAAAGAGACAAACATAAGGGAAAAGGACAACTTAACCAGCAGATTAGCAGTAATTAATAAGGCTAATTAATAATGAGTCTTAATGACATCATATACCAAGTGAACGCATAACATTTTTTAAACCATTAAAGATTTGCCGCCTGTTGGATGAAGAGAGGAATGTTATTCCAAACACTCAAGCTTAAAATGTTAAACCAAGGAAGCTAAAATAAAGTTGATTGGTGAGCTATAATAAGTGTAATGTAACTGAACATTAATATAGTACTTCTTCAAGATTTCTACTAACAGGTGCTCTCTGCGCTAGTCCATACGATGTTAACTGTCATTACAAACGAATATATTACGTTAGTTAGCAAAACAATGCAATAAATATGATGTTAGTGTTGGCTATCTTGTGTAGAAATAAAGTATTCCCCGGGGGAGACTTTATTTCGACGGGGGATGAAATATTCTCTCCCCCCGGAGACTATATTCTGAAACAAAGTCTCCGGGGGGCGAATTTATTCTGAAACAGATCCGCCGGGGGAGAATCTATTTCGAAATAGAGTCTCCGGGGGGAGACTTTTAGGGGGAGACTCTGTCACGCGACACCGGCGCTAGGTATAGGCGATATAGGGGGCTATAGAGCGACATTTTTCAAGGGGCGGCAAATTCCGGCAAAATAAAGCAAGAAAAGCATACTTTTTCTTGAATTTTAACCATTTAACATCTGCCAAATTTCTATGCAACTGTTAATGACGAGTTTCCAAATTAAATCCTAAGTTTGATATACAAAAATGCATGTATGATTTCTCTGGACTAACCTGTAACCACTCCTATGATGTTTTTAGTTTTGTAGATTTCCAATGATGTTGGTTCAGTCTTAGTGAAGTGTATGTCAAATGAACACAGTTGGCGTTCAACAATTGATTCATTCAGCCGCTTCAATTCAACAACTTCTTCCTTCAGCTCGCTTGCCATCTTAGAGAAATGGCTGTCATATCGATCATTTGATGCTAGCTTTGCACAGTATAACTCAAAGTTTCTAAGACAATCCAGATGTTTGCTAAGTTCTTTCTCTTCGATTTCGATGTACTCAATTCGCCTCTTCTTGAGAGCATCAAGGTTCTCCAACAGCGAATCCGCATGTCGGTCGATAAGCGCTTTCAGTTCACGCCTGACTTGGTTCACTTCTGTTTCAACAGCATGTATCTTTTCGAAGACGGCAACTTTTTTCTGAAGTAATCTTTCTTTCGTCTTCAACGCATCAGACATGCATTGTTTGGCAGTGCTAACGTTGCTAAGAAGCTGTGAACGAAGATTGTCCGCAGCGCTGTTCAGATCCCCCATTCGATGGCTTTGATGGCATTCTCGTAGACACACCAAACAAAGAACTTCACTGCAATCAATGCAATACAGACACAGATTCTCATGTTCGTGCTTGTCGCATACACCTGACGTCCCTTGTTTAGCATTTGTGATTTTAATCAGTCTTACCATAAAGAAGTTCTTCTTTAAGGCAGCAAAACCATCCTCAGGAATTGTGAACTCTTGTCTACAGAGTGGACAAAGCATTGAATCGCCCGGATTCTTGTCAATGCGAGTTCCAATACGTTGCAGGCAAGTAAGGCAGAAAGTATGGGCACACGGCAAAATCACTGGATCTCTGTACGTTTCATCACAAATGCAACAAGTAGTTACATCGTCGAGTTCGTCTTGCACTGCTGCAGACTTTTCTGCCGTGGGATACATTTTGCAAAAATTCTTCCAGTTTTGTTCTGGTCTGCCCCATTTCACGTCATCGAGCAGCCTAGCAGGATTCTGCCAAGAATCGAACTCACTCGAAGCCTTAGGGACATCGTTTTCACTCATCGTCAGCGGTTTAATTGGATATTTAAAGTAGATTTTCGTGATTGAAGTAGAGTTTACAAGCACGTGTATATAATATATATAAACGAAAATTCGGGTGGGCTAACTCTTTTATCGCCGACCTTTTTGGTTCTCGCTAATTAAATGTGAACAAACTACTAACTAGCCTTGACTTAATTCAGTTGCAAAGAAAACACTATTTCAGCTTTTAAAAATGCTGCACTTTTCCGCTTCGTAGATTTTCTTTATAATAATTATTATTTCATTTTCAAACAATTTCCAAGGTACCTCCAGAGAACGAAAGCGATATAAGACCAGCGCCTCGTTACGTCTGACGTAACAGATGACGTACAAACTTATTTCGTAAAGGTGAGAGAAGAGGAGGGAGTCAAGAGGGTGCACAAATAATAAACCATCAGCGACGACTTGAGATACCTGGAATGTCGTTGGAGGAGGCAGAGCAGCTGGCGATGGACTGGTAGTTCGTAAACTTAAAGCTAGGCCTACTATTGAAAAATATTTCATTTAATAGGTTTTCATTGGCCTATAAATACAGGCTCGCATTTATAATTTAATTCCGCTTGTGTGCATATTTGACGAAGGTAGGTTACGTTTACAGGGGGCGCAACTTCACAATTCAGAGACGTTTTAGCTGTTAATTTGGCCCTTCTGTTTCAAAAAGAAGAAGATAAAGTGACTTTCAACAGTCTCTTTAATTTAAATGAATGCGAATGACTGTCATGACTCATTATGAGTTCCTAATGATCTTACGGTAAAACCGTAGGTTGCGTTGCTAAATAGGCCTAATTTTACAGGTCAATTTAAAATTGAAGCTGGATTGCTGAAAATAATTGTTTGCTTAAACGGATGTTCTATTGATGAAACTAATTCTTTGCTTGAATAGAAGCTGGATTGATGGAAATAATTGTGTCCGTTAGTAGAAGTTGGACTAATGAGAATAATTAGTTGCCTAAATAAAAGTGCTATTGATAATTTTTGGCTTTTACAGAAGTTGGGTTGGTGAGAAGTAGGCTAATTTTTCTGAAATAGAAGGTGGATTGATGGGAATTTTTTCCTTAAATGGAAGCTACGTCAAGTACGGCATTGAAGACATTAAAATAATTTAGCAACGTAAACTACGGGATAACTTACCTCGTTGCGTGGAGGTTGTAGCCTAAATGTTATTAGGCTAATAGCCTAGCCTAATAACCGAAGCTTTCGATCAATTTTTGGACAGTAGGCTAGGCCTACCTAAGGTGCATTTATTTTGTATTTCATATATAAAATACAACAATTTATTTATTTTGTATTTCAACTACTTTTTGAAGAATGCATTGTGCAGGACTATCTGCATTTCAAAAACTTTTGAAAAGTGTACTTGTATTTAGTATTTAAAATACATTTACAGAGTATTTTACCCAGCACTTACCAAATCTTATCTTGATTCCTGCTCTTTCCCCTTAGTTCTCTCGCCTCTCTAAGTCTAAACACCACCCACTGTCGCCGTCTGACTGGCTGTCTGCAAAGCGCCCATCACGTCCTACTAGGCCTACTCATTTTAGCCTACCAACGCGCCATATCACCAGATTTGGATTGCCTCGAGACACTGTCTCGGTCTCGAGACATTTCGAGATAGGTTTTTTGATGTCTCGGTCTCGGACCCCACTGTCTCGGTCTCGAGGTCATTTCTTGACTTTGTGGAAACTGTCTCGTTCTCTTGTTGAAGCTGTCTCCATAGTTCTAGCGCAAACTGTCTTTATAGTAAGTTCTGAACTTCTGACAGTATCGCGCTATAAAATTGTCCTGTACAAGTGTACAGTTCCGAACGGACAATTAAACAAACCCGGAACTTTAAAAACGCTGTGTTCTGGTATTAACAGATAATTTGATTGAAAAAAGCAGTATTGCTTTATTTCAATTTTATTTCTATCAGTGCAAATATCTTAAAATGTTTCATAAAGAACCTGAAATAGTGAAATTTGCATTCACGCAATTTGAAATCATTGAAAAACAAAATAAATGGCCGCTGGTATAAAGCCAACGTAAGCGAAACGTTTGCAATATCATCTAGAATCTCGAGGTTAGTGATCTGACTTATGTCGCTAATAATTTTATATGGAATTTTATTGGTTTAAATTTTAGAATCATTTTGAAGATTTCAGAACGCCTTAAATATGTAAATTTCTTTATAATTTATACAATTCAGCTGATCGTCTGATATCAGTGACTTGTACCTGGTGTCCTATAGACCTATAAGACTTCAAAATTTGAGAGAAAAATTGTTTCGGGATTTGGGTCCAATGTGCATTTCACTAGTTTTGAACTGTCTCGGACCTTGTTTCTCGTCTCGGTCTCGGATCCCACTGTCTCGGTCTCGGACCCCACTGTCTCGGTCTCGAAGTTTGATGTCTCGTATACAAGTCTGCATCTCACGAATGATAGGCTGAGTGGACTTGTTGGGAAGGTTGCAGGAAAATATCCCGCTTCCTGCTGCTCTTCACGCCAGTGATGTTACCACTACTCTATGCAGAGTTGAGTTGCCGTATCTTAACTGCCTTGGGAGATCATCATAAGCACAATTTCATCTGTTTTCTTAGCCTTAATTCCATTGCCTTTGGAGTCACCGTCTTTCCGGATAGTCGGCATACTGGCTTGATTTGATCCAAGACTGAATTTTGTTTCATTCCTGAGGGATCATTTTTGCCTTTGGGAACAATAACAATAACACATTTAATACAATACAATACAATACAACTGTAATTTGATAATGCCCTCCTTACAAAGTTCAGAAGTGCACATTGAAGCAGGGCAACTATTAAGAATTTAAGAGCCATAAATAGACTGAAAGAGGTAACATAACAATTCAGTGCCCTTAGGCCTATTTACTTTATTGAACAAAATTAAAGTTGACTTCTCAATATCTATGATGACAATAGCACTGGTCTAGCCTTCCAACAATCTCTGGATAGTGCTAATCACTAGCGTAAAACAAGTAGGGCCTAGGCCTAAACAGCTTTAGACCTCGTGAACAACAGCATGTGCATTTGTAGGTGAATGATGTTCGCAGAGCAGGAAAAAGTCTTCTTTCATCGGTTGGCTCTCGAACACTTCATCATTTTCTGGTCTACGACATGTAGCTTCCAATTCATCATAGTCCAAGCAAAAATTTTACAGGTGGTATGTGAGGAATATTCCGGCTACAGGGCCTAACTGCGAATGACGGTATACCCCGCAGCCGATCGAGTCGATCGATCAAGTCGATCGTAAACTCGGCCAAGTCGAGTCGATCGAAAAATCGTCGACTCGATCGACTCGCCGATCGAGTCGATCGTGAACTCGGCCAAGTCGAGTCGATCGTTGTTACCTCGACTCCACTCGACTCAGAAATATTTTACTTACTTTTTTCACAAAATAACAGACTTTATGATAATAATGACGTGATTCTGTCAATTTCTGTGTAAACACAGAACTACCGTATGAACCTTATATGAAGTTCAGCGCTTTCTTATTAATGGAAGTTATAGAGATACTTTTTTCAGTTTTCTGTGACAGAACCCTCCAAGAGGTTCCAAGCCTGAGACTCTATAACTAACTTCAGTAATCGTGAGCAGTTTCAAGTTTTTTTAACTAACTCTAATTTATTACGAAGATTTATATAGCGCCTAAGACCAGGATATAATATAAACATTAAGACTTATGCGTCCTAGCTAGCGCCTCTAGTTCCTCTACTGCCGTTTGAGCTGGTACTAATTTCTGTACCTTACTGTAGAAGATTCCACTGTAGCCTAGCTGCCTACCTGATCAAGTCGACGGATTAGGCGAGGCTTAATCCTTACAAGTCAACCACAGGCACATACGATATCATTATAAAACCTGAAATGTTACTTATCAGTTCAATTACAGTTTGAAGAAGAGTGTGCAATTGAAATTCATGAGTAATTTAGGTACTGGAATATAAGAATGCAACAGTCTTCAGCAATTTTGGCCATGAGACTACAGTCCAAGTCGACGAAGTCGATCGAGTCGATCGTCGTCCGAGCCAAGTCGATCGAGTCGTCGAAAGGTCGGCGAGTCGACGAAGTCGATCGAGTCGATCGTCGGCCGAGCCAAGTCGATCGTATACACTCGACTCGATCGACTGCGGGGTATAAATGACGGTTGTTTAGTAATGTAGTAATCGGAAAACTTAGATGCTCAAAATCTGTGGCATTACCAAGGACGAATTACTTAGAACCAAAACTCCGACGCACTTTACAAAACTTAAAGAAAACGATAATATGGTGTGCCAATTCAGCAGCAGCAACCAAGACTGTAACAACTCGGATGGATCGTTATATGGCAGACATAAGGGAGAATGATACTAGGAATGCTCTTGCTTTCTGGAATGAAAGGCGAACTTCGTACAGCAAAATTGCACCATTGCAGAGGATCTTTTGTCAGCTCCAGCCTCACAAGCCTTTGTGGAAATAATTTTTCTGTATGTGGAATCTTGACTGATGGACGAAGAAATCGCATGAAAAAATCTCTGGAAATGAGTGTTCTTGAAATGGAACAAAGATATCATATACATGTAGCCTATGTAGTAACGTTAAAATACTTTTGACTGCACTGAAATTAATAATTATTTGGAAAACTAAAATAAGAAGTAAAATTAATTGAGAACTAAAATAGGACTGATAAGTAAAATTATTTGTGAAGTAAAATTAGAATTAGAAGTAAAATTCAAGGACACAGAACTGAATTAAAACTGAATTAGGAATTATTTTGAGAAGTAAAATATCACTGCAATGGTGATATTGCAGTAACCTGGAAGAACGAGCAGTTTATGTTAAAAGTTGTTGAGAGGCACTGCAAGACAGTTCCAGATACTAAGAAGTCTAGCCTACTGTTGTTCATCAGCAATGCTATGCTCAACTGCTCATGGTGAAGTTAACAATTATAATTATATACACTCTGCATAGCAATGTAGGTCTGTATTGCTCTTGATGCATCATGGAAATTTAACTTTGCTTGATGTTAAAAATTTGAACCAATTTGAGATACCAGGAAATTTTCTCTGATTGATACCAAAATTTGTCTCCTTGTTATTAATAACCAACAGAACAATGTAATGTAATGTAATGTAAATCTTCGAAAATTTCTCAGCGCCCACAAAAGCCACGTCAGGGAGCAGTGGCGTCTAACCCCCAGTAGTCAATGGAGAACCAACTCCCCCCACTGGGCCCAAAAAATTTTTGCATCTGAAACACACATTTCGGTGCAGTGCTTTTTTCGGCCGGAACGGCGTTCCGGGACCTTTTCAGCTATTAAAACTAATTTAGTAAATTAAAATTTTTACTAAAAATTATTTAAAATATTACTATGTAGAGACTAATTTAATTTAAGTGCTTTCAGTGTATATATATTTTTTATATATATAATTATATATGATATATATATATTATATATGATATATATATTATATATTATATATAATTATAATATACATTATGTATCCTTCACAAAGCAATGCATCCCTACTCTAGGCCCTACTCTTGCCTAAAGCTATTTAAAGACGGTATTTAAAGAAAAATGAATGTGAAAGTGTTAACGGCCAGTGATAATGCATGAATACCAACAAACCTATATATCCTTTTCCTGGACTTTTTCTTTGTGAAGAAAGTCAGCAAGAAATTATCCTTCTAACCCTGACACAACATGGGGCTTGGCCAAAAGGATATAAAATAGATCATTGGGGTGAATGTTACGTCTGTTGTTACCATGTTATTTGGAACCCTTCACTCCTTATGACCTTATCTAGGTCAAGTTTGAAGTCAATCGAACTAAAGCTGTTTAAGAATTTAAGAAATGACAGTTAAAACATTATTTTTTTCGTTTGGCCTCTGGCTGGCGAAATAACAAATTTAGATATATATTTTCTAAATAAGTGTATTTAAGGACATCTTAGGGGTTTTCTATACCAAGCTGAAGTTTGGAGTCAATCTGGCTATAGTTAGTTAGTTAGTTAGAATGACTTTAAGTGTTTAAAGTCTTTAATGCACCATCTAGCTACACAGACGATGGTGCCTGGTAAGGACACTGGCCATGATTTGCGCACAATCTATACATGTAGATCTGTTATTAGCTATTTGCAATGTGGCTATACTGCTATAAGAATAGGACTTTTCATTTTATGATGATAATGCGAAGTTCTCTACCAGAAGGCAGACCCATTGTTTTTTATGCCGCCCGGGGATAATACGATTAAGGTGGTTTCCCGTTGCCTTCCTGCTTCCTCACAGACAACTAAGGGTGAGCAACTTGTCCAGGGTCGCTACACAATTGCTTCAACTTGCTTGAGGTAGATTCAACCTGCGACCTTCCGGTTACAAGGCAGAGAACACATCGCTACACCACCTCGTCCCTGTTTATCATTGTGTATCATTTCATAAAAAATACTCACTCAGAATGCAGAAGAAATAAAGTAGGCTAAATGAATCAACTCGCACCGCGTTCATATAGTCGTGAGTCCAACGTAGGCTATAATTATTACTCCTATGCATATATTTTCATTTGAAATGTCCGCCACACACTGACTGGACAGGTCAGAGAGGGCTAGAGATGAGCCATTTCGATGGTTGAGCCAGATAACGGCCGAAGTGATGATACACATGATGCAGATTGCAGGTTTGCAGCGGAGATCGCTGCCAGTCTGGGCCGCCGTGTCATTAGCGCAGCAACCTCAGGGTCCTCAACCCTCCCCAAATGTTTGGCCGGTATATCGCGTAAGCCGTTGGCTGTAGACTCGTAAGGGTACAGCTGCCTTGATACACGGACGCCTGGTATACCGGGGTCCATGCCTTGATATAACGGGGTCTCCAACCCAACCCCACCCCACCCCATGGCAGTGCAGGCTGTGCAATAAGTGTTCTGTTGTACAAGCCGTTTGCTACTGTTATGGAAACAAGAGAATTTCGATCCCACGATAATGGTTTAATGTGGGTTAATATTATCACAATCATACAGGAGAAAAGATATATCATGAAAAAATGAAACCCCCCCACTTTCGGCCAAAATCGCTCAAACCCCCCCACTTTTGAAGTTGGATGGAGATCGGTCTCCAAACCCCCATTGGTAGACGCCACTGTCAGGGAGACCAGCTTATTCACCGGCGCTATATCAAATCAGTCCGCAATAGCCAAAACTCCTCTGTTCGTTTCGGTGCCAGGTCAAAATCCGGGGAGGTCAAGCCGAGGAGACAGCATGGTGCTACGGTGGCAGTCGGTGATGGTGGTGGTCGTGTGGTGGCGAAGGAGTGGAATCAGGATTAATGTAGGGGTGAGACATAGTAAAATGCATACATCATTTTGATTGGCACCCTAATAAACACACATGCAATCATACTCATAGCTTATGCACGCAGATAAGCACGCTACAAAGAAGTCAGAAAATCTGTTCAGGTAATTTTTCCTTCCTCACGTTTGTTTCGAATGGTTTTAAATCTTAAACACAGTCAGCAAACATCGCGCAAATGACTCACCAAAAAGAACGAACCCACTGAAAGGCCGCTATATATAATATATATGGTGTCCCGTCAAAAGCGCGCAAGACAAAAGAGCGCAGGACAAAAGCGCGCCGACAAAAGAGCGCTCGGTTCAAATATATATTAAATCAAATTAAATCAAAGTGAGCGATGTTTATTAAGTTCTTGTTGAAGAGTGGTGTGGATCTGCAGAAACTGTCACGCGGCTCAGAACCGAGTCGAATGGAGAGACATGGTGAAGAAGGCATCGGACACCTACGGGCACTGAGCCCATGGTTATTGATGGAGATGATGATGATGATGATGATGATGATGATGATGATGATGATGATGATGATGAGGATGATGAGGATGATGATGATGATGATGATGATGATGATGAATAATAATAATAATAATAATAATAATAATAATAATAATAATAATGATAATAATATCTTTTCTTTAATCAAGCGCCTGACAAACGCACTGCGCTGTACATTTACATGTTATGACAATTAAACAATTCACAAGAGCACAAATGACAGAAGACATAAATCTTAACTACTAACAGAACAGACAGCCTGCAATACACGATGATGATCATGATCATGATCATGATCATGATGATCATGATCACGACGATGATGATGATGATGATGATGATGATGATCATGATGATGATGATGATGATGATGATGATGATGATGATGATGATGATCATGATGATGATGATGATGATGATGATCATGATGATGATCATGATCATGATGTTCATGATGATCATGATGATCATGATGATCATGATGATCATGGTGATGATCATGGTGATGATCATGATGATGATGTTTATTAAGGAGCAACAACAAACAATAGTACAGATCTGTGAAATAAATTGAAATAAATCGCGGTAGTAAGCTTATGCATTGATGTCAGACAAGCAGATACTGTACTATTATTATGATCATATAGGAATGAAACATTCACAGTTGAGCTCATTAAAGGGAAACCCCAAAGGAACGATGTCCGGTGTATCCAATGGTATTCATAGGAGGACGGTTAACAATTTAATTTATATGGATATCTTCGTAGTCTTGACTAAGTGAAGAGATGGAAAAGAATTAAGAAACCTTAACTAATCAAACACTAATTACAATCATCATAATAACATACATACATAGGCCTACATATCGAGAGTGACAAAGTGTGCGCCTTTTGTGGTGCATTATTAGGCCTCTGCATTGTATAGGCCTGTATAGGCTACACGTTGACACGCATAGGCCTACTAAAAGAATTGCCCCCCTATACCGTTGAATCGCTAGGAGCATACATGCATTCATAGGTACACACTACATTGGCCTAGGCCTACATATATCGATCAGCAAAGCATAGTGTTAAAAATATATTTTCTTTGATCAGCTGGTGACGTGTCTGGAATTACTCGGATTGGTTTCGGTGAGAAATTTTGGCATTATTACGCCAATGCTAATTTTAGTCTCATCTGGTTAAATAGAATCAGCAATACTAGAGGAAATGACTCGTTATATTCTGAGCTTACGACAACAGGCAATGGTTGTATGCGATCAGCATGATTGCTGGGTTCATGCGCAACATATTTGGGAAATCCATGGGTAAAACTTCTGCCGTGAAATTGCAGAGCATTGTGGCTTTAGGCCTGGTGCATGATTTTTGCCTATATATTCTGTGTATAAACCGAGCGGGCGCAGAGAGGAGTACTCTAACAGCTTGACTGAGGACCTCTTATTTCTACGAATTATCAAGGTTTGTGAAAATCCAGACTTGAAGAGAAGATCATATCTATTCTATATAATAGGGACAATTCTCATAAATAGCCTATTATAGCCGAACCGAGAGCGTTTCATCGCTCACTTTGACCCATAAGGTAGGCGAAGACTTTAAGAAAACATGAAAGACGTCGATGTATTCCACCAAGATGTACTGAAGTTGGCGCTTAGCTCATTAGAGTTGCTGCAACATAATTTGGAGGAGAAGGCGAAATGCCAGAAGACGAATATGGAGGACAGCTATACATCAAATAAAATGAGAGATCTTATTGATGAACTCAAAGAGCTAGTCTTCGAACAACTGGACTCCTTGAAACAGGAGAATTTGAAAGACACTGAAGCTAGAGAAGCAGCTGAACAGCAAGTGAGCAGTATGAACGGCATCCTACAGCTCAGCTGCAATCAGTTTAGAACAGAAAAATTCACTACTGACATCTGTCGTTTGGAAAGTGATTTGCAAAGAATAGACGAGTTGAAGGAATGCCGTTCACTTCAGTGTTGCCGTGGTTTGTATGACGTGTCCTTTCAACCAACTGACAGCAACAAAGAGAATGGCATCTGCCGCATCGAAGGTTAGATTTAAACCATTATTATACGAGTTTTGAAGCACAGTCACATTTAAAATGCAGCTCATTTTAGGCAGTATATGTACCTACACTTGACAAAGGTGTGTCCTGAAAAAAGGGAACCCCTTATGGTAATACGAAAAAACTAGTAAATATTGATCGATTTTTAAAATTCCAAAACCATTTTAATCCTGACATAATTAGCTAACATGGTTAAAATGTACAAGTTCCTGTCATATAATAATGACGTCATTTGCATCAAAATTTAAGTATGACAAAAATTGTGCATCGGTTCTTCGTGAAACGGAAATCCATTTAACAGAACCAGGTGGAAAAATAAATAGAGCTTTTTACCGTGATTGTTTGCTGTGGGAAAATTGTTGCCTGATATCCGGGGTATATTCGGATTATTACACATTCCAACAAGATGGCGCTTCAGCTCACTGAGCTCTTGAAACTGTTGAACTGCGGACAAAGGAGACTCTGGATTTCATACCTCCTAATCTTTGACCGAAAAACAGTCCGGGCTTAAATCCGGTTGATTACAAGATTTGGGACTAATGCAAGAGAAGGTTTACAGGACAAAAGATCAGAGACATTGAAGAACTCCCTGTGCGTATTGTTAATGCCTGCACGGGATGAATTTGATCAGCTGGTTATCGATGCTGCTATTGGCCAATGGCGCGCTCGTCTTGAAGCTTGTGTAGAGGCCGAAGGCGGACACTTTGAGCACGCCTTGTAGTCTAATATTATTCAAATAAAAAATAAAAATAATTTATAATTGATAAATGACAGTTTAAAATAATATTGAAAATTATAGATGATTTTTTGTGTCGTCCTTGACACTTGAATTTTGACGAAAATGACGTCATTATGACGTCATTACTAAATAACAAAATTTTTTATACTTTAACCAGTATTTAGCAAATTATGTCAGGATTACAATGGTCTTGGAATTTTAAAAATCGATGAACATTTACTAGTTTATTTTCATATTACCAAAAGGGTCCCTTTTTTCAGGACACAGTGTAGATGCTAAATAAATAAAACATATTGTTTTCTTTAATTAAGCTAACTTCTTCTATCATCTGGAATGCTTAATTTTTAATCAGCCTATTTGGGTTTGAAATTTTTCATATCGTTTCCTCTTTGTCTTTGATTTGAATAATAATGCAGTAGCCAATACTTAACTAACTACAATTATACACAGTAGGCCATGTTGCATTTCATGAATGGCCGCGATTAGAAGTAAAAAAACAATCTGGCCTTGTCACCAATAAAACGAACATTTACAGTTCTGTTCTTGCATGAATGTAATGGCCTACATGCAACCTACAATGTTTTTCTAATCATCATCATCATCAGTGCCTGACGCCGGCCATTTGCAAGTGATGGGTACGAATAAATTACTTTCATTGTCATCGATCATTTGTCAAGTCCATTACTCCCCTTAGTTTAGGTCCAAGTGATAGGCCTATTATCGTATTGTATCGTATTGTATTTTTGTTTATTTCATAATTAGCTGTCAAAACGCACCAACAAATTACAATGCATGGCCTCAATTTATATTTTCTGTCTTGGTCTGCCGAATCTTGCATGTAGTACTTTGTGTGGAATTCGGTCAAATGGCATTCTTTGTACAAGTGTACATGTCCAAACTATAGGAATATTTGTTGAACGACTTTGTCTAGCAAAATTGCTTTGAAGCCTAATGCTTGTCTAATGTCATTTCTGTTCTTATTATCCTCCGTCTTGAAATCCCATTTCTGCTGTAAGAATTCTTTTCTCATCTTGTTTTCGCATTGTCCAGCATTCCGATCCGTATAGGAAAATCGTTTGTATCATCGCTCGTATATTTTTATCTTGGTTTTCTTTGTTAATTATCTGCTTCTCCATAATTATACTGTTCATCATTCCAAATGCTTGTGAAGCGCGTCCTGTTATTCTTTGCATGTCTTTATCCTTGCTGCCACTTGCGTTTATTAGCCCTCCTATTCAGACGAATTGTTCTACTTGCTCAATGACATCTCCTTGGATATTGATACTTTTTGGTGTCTCTTTGATCTTTTCAATCACCATTGTTGGGTTTTGTCTGCGTTGCACTTTAGGCTGAATCGTCTACTGGTTTCGTCAATCTGTGTCGTCATATGACATTTTATTTATATTTATAGGCAGTGTCGTCTGTGAGAATACACCACAGTTTAAACCACCAATCCCAAGAAACAGCGTCATATGTGGCCTGGATATCTTGGACAACGAGTTGTATGTTGCAAGTAATACTGACATTGAAGTTTTTGATGCGAGAGCTGACAATCTAAAATTCATTCGTAAATTTTTAGTGAAGGGTTTAGTACAGGTGACAGACGTAAAGGCATCCGTGAAAAACGATTGCTTGTATATAATGGATGGAAGCAATGGCCAGCGCAACGAAATCTTTGTGACAGACAAAAATGGAAAAGTGTTAAACAAGTGGCCAGTTGAAAACTACGGAAACTTATCGATTACGGAAGAAGGTACCGTAGTTTTATCTGTCAACGCTAGTGCCAAGATAGTTGAGTATTCGCATGATGGCCATCTGATCCAGGAAGTTTGCTTATCGGAAGCCAGAGTGCAGAACCTTTGGCATGCCATTAAGCTCAGTGGTGGAAATTTTGTTGTCAGTTACAACCAGAAAGAAAACCAATTGATCAATGCCAGTGGAACAACCAATGAAGAGTTAAGCGAACCAAATCGAGCAGGGATTTCCATAGTAGATTCAAGTGGAGTTATTCTTAAAGAGTTGCGAAATCTAGAGTTGCGCGATCCCATGTATCTTGCTGTCGACAAATGTGGTTCTATCATTGTTGCTGATTGCGGCAACGGACGGGTGCTTCTGTTGAATTCTGATCTACAATATCAGCGAGAAATTGCAACGCATTCGGATGGAGTTGATGCACCTACAGCTATCTGCCTTTGCAATTCAACAGACCAGCTGTTTGTGGCTGACAACAGTAGCAACTTTAGCCGCTGTTGGGCATTTTGCGTTTCTGAGACGAAATGACTTTGCATGACACACAATTATAGCGTAACCCTCCACGAAGCGTGTTGAGTATCCATTGTATCTATTAGGCTAGCTTCAGTATGATCTTCGTAGATTATGACGTATACCGCCGAACAACATATAGTCTAGATTCTAGAATATCATTTTCCTATTTTGAAATTGTTAGAGGTCTCTAAAAATAGGCTATTCGCGACCTGGTTTCACATACAATGCATGTTGCTTTCGCTAACATTTCTGATTTTGTTTGCTATGTAGCCTTTCTTGAATAAAACGTGTAAATACCAGTTGCACATTCTATGTTCATTCTTCAAGTCATTTTGGTTCTGATGTATAGTGATCAGACTCAAGATTTTATTAGATCTCTCTTCAGCTCGTAAACATGGCTGACCTCGTAATTTTATAAAGCCCCCAAAGCACAGTGTAATATATCTAAACCCGAAACATCTTGATTTCTGTTAATTACGATAACCGACAGCTATGCACTGTAAAGGCCTATAGTTTGTGCAATGTGTAGTTTGTTAAACTGAACAGTAGATGTAACTATAGGAATTTTCGTTTGGGGGGTTCTAAGCCCTTAGCATGGCAAGTGCAGTATAGCACAAATCTATAGTGGGGCTGGTGGGCTTGATTCGTGGGGCTTCAGCTTCGTTTGGGGCTTAAGCCCCCAAGCCTAACGCTAGTTACGTCCATGAAACTGAACTCATCTTACTAATAGCCTACTTTTTTATACGTTAATTATGAAATTGTGAGGTTCTGCCTGTGCCTGTTGATCCCTGTTGAAACCGAATTGTTTTTGGACAGTACCGTACTGCATTACTTTTCTCAAAAATAATAGAATACATTAAAGTGGCAGAATAAATGTGCTTACAAACTGTATTTTCTATGTCCTGTGTTGCACATTTTAGGCCTATTATCCATGATCCATTCAGCCAATTTTTTATAGTGATCGGATTTATTTATTAAAACCAGCATAGGGTGAATAAAAAAAACTGTGTTTAATCAAGACAACTTCCTTCAAATTAATAAAATAGACGAATATACTGGAAGTGAGATAAAGTTTATCGAAGGGTTCAGTTCTTTCCATAACGCCGCCTATCGCTTAAGTTGATCCCATATAATTTAGCCCCACGTGGAACCCGTATAAGGTGTCACGACAAGTCGTCTACAGACATTTCATCTATACGACACTTCGTCTACAGACTGTAGGCGAGTTGTCGTGGAACCCTCGTATAGAGCCTGTCCGTGGAAATGCTGGTAGGGTTTGACCATCGGTAGCTTTCAGATTCAAAGACAATCTACCATAATTTATAGGCCTCAGACACCTCAATCCGCAGAGTCTTGTCGACAGTTAACAAGTCCGCTAAAATATTACCCTAGCCTATTAGGCCCTATATTGGAAATAATACAGATCTGCAATTAGAAGCAATAATTAGGCCTATTATACGCTCCGGTCATAAACTCAGAAACCCTCAACTAACAACATTATCGAGATATTTCTACTGATGTCCAACACTATCAACCAGCAATGCGGAACCCGAATGGGAGGTCTAGGCCTAATTCCTGCCCGCAAAAATTTAGGGTTTTTGGCACATACACTGCCCTATCCTCTTTCCGTTGTTGCTCCACTGGTCCCGACCGGATCCCACTCTGGCTCCTTTCTAACATTGCCCACCTCTTGGCTGAACCTATTACGTATCTATTCAACCTCTCGATACATAACTCCTCAGTCCCTGACCAATGGAGGTCTAGTTGCATTACTCTGATTCCTAAGATCCCTTGTCCAGCGACTGAGGCTGATTTAATTACTGGCCAGTATTATGCAGATTGTTAGAAAAACTTGTAAATTGTAATGCGCCTATATGTTTATCCCATCCTCACCATGCAATCACGACCTGAACCGTCCATTTGCTGACCAAATCGCCTTCAGGCCATCTGGATCTAGCTCTTCCGCTCTCATGGCCTTTAGGCCTACTGGTTTCATTTTCAATTATTCACTTAATTCTAAACCCTATGTCCGTGTGGTTTCTCTTGATTTCTCTAAGGCTTTTATTTATACGATCAGGCACTCTTAGGTCTACTTGGCCGATCAACTGACCTCTTGACCTAACCCAATTACTATCTTCAACTGGTTTCGATTCATCTTGAGCAATCGTAGTCACTGTACGCTGTGCTCAATCGCTTGTGTAATTTCGTTCTCGGCTGAAAACTTACCTCTTTCAAATTGCTTATCCACCGTAGGCTGTCTCTCTGTCTCTTAGGGACTGATCTTTTGGATGTTGACCTGATTACGGCTTGGTTTTGGTGTGCCATCGTTTGATGCCTTGTGCATTAGACACCGGCGCAATAGAAGTTGCTAATTACATCTACCAAGTTCCGCGGCCTGTCATCTTCACTGGCTTACCCATGGCATAATTATGCCGACATAATACAGGATTCTACCATGGGCCCAGTAAACTTTGTGGTGGTCATCTCCGGCCTGAAACCTCTCCCCAGCATCCATCGTATTTTCAGATAATATGCTGATGATTGCATTCTTGTGATCTTGGCTTCAAATAGGGTAATACCCACAATAGGGTAATACCACAAGCGGACACTCTGGCACGTAAAACATTTATATTGCGGATGATTTACGCATGCGTTTAATGCCGAGGATAGATAGCACACCAAAACTTTTATGACATGTTAGGTTAGCCCAACACATAAATGTGATTCTCTTGTAAACCAAAATGCGGTTAGCAATTGGTATAATAAAGGATATACTTACTTACTTACTTACTTACTTAAATACCTCTACCACGGATGCGGAATTAGATCATATTAGTGCCTGGGCTTAATGTAGGCTAATCTCCATCTGAACCACTCTGAATCCTGCAAGATTGTTTTTACCAGACTAAAGCTGAATCTTATACAGGGCCATCCAGTCCTGCGTTGCATTAAAAGGGTTATGTTACTGAATATACTTAGCGTCGAGATTACCGAAAAGTTCGGTTTCCCCCTATGTTCAAAGACTTTGCACATGGGCGAAACAATCTCTCCACGCTCATCGTATTTTGATCTCCCATGGGCTCTCCCGGTCGGGCTCGATCCATGTGGTCCAGGCAACCGCTGTCAACCGCAAGTTACCGCATGCCCTACTGTTCCTAAGTACTACTTTCCTAAGTATGGTGGGGCTTCGCTAGTAAGCAGAACTTGACTCGTTTAGTGCGCTGGTTCGCAGGTTGGTACGCCTTGGCTTCCTCTCCAAATCTTTCCCCACCTTTGAAAAAAAGCTGACCAAGACCTCTTCAAAAACACCTTTAAAAATCATGGCCATACCATCCACGACCTACCCTCTGTCTGTTGCGCTGTTCATCGACCTGCACCCACGCTCAAATAACCGTGTTCTCCCCGGATTTTATTCCCTTACCCGGCGTGGTTTCCTGGCTAGGATGTTTTAGGACTACAGTTAGACTTATGTTTTCTAGTTGACTTTATTTTCTTCTCCTAATTTTCGATTCTTTACCGCAATTATTTTGACTTTGGGTAAACCCGTAGGCCTAGTTTAGGTTTGTAAATTATTTTATATCGTCAAATTAAAATGGAAGCTGGATTGATGAAAAAAATAGTTTCCCTAAATGAAAGCGGGATTGATGAAACCATTTGTGTATTTAAATAGAAGTTGGATAGGTGGAAATAATTTTTACCGTAAATAGAAGCTGGATTGATGAAACTAAGTGTTGATGCAATAGAAGCTGGATTGAAGAAAATAATTGTTTCCGTAAGTAGAAGCTGGACCAACGAGAATAGTTCTTTGCCTAAATAAAAGTGTCATTGATGAAAAATATTTTTTGGGTTAAATAGAAGTTTGGTCATTTTTTGCATGAAATGGAAGCTGGATTGATTAAAACAATTCTTTATAAACTGGAAGAGGGATTGATGATAGTTATCATGCACATGCCACATAGGTAGACTGCTTACTTACCAACGTGAAGTACGGCATTGAAGACATTCAAATAAATTATTTACCAACCTAAACTACGGGATAACCTGACTTTGTATGTAGGCCTAAAGCGCTGAGCGTTGGTGGCGTTTAATAAAGAACACACTTGCTTACTTAATGAAACAGATCCTCCTTTGCGCTGGTCAATAAATAGGCCTAAATCAAAGACTTTGATCATCTTAGACGTTGTCATGCGATGATACCGGAAACACAATAGGCCTAAACATTGCTTAGGTAGCAACTGAAGCACAGTCACATAAACATGCCGTGATCTTATTATTATTTGATTTTTGATGTGGATTATTAAAAGCGTCGACCGTGACTAAGAAGAAGTCGGTCGGTAGGCCTACTCCTGCATTTTAGCGCCGTGTAGGATAGTTATTATTTTTATCAATCACTCTTCTACTATGGCGAGAATAATTTTCATCGATCCAGCTTCTAGGGCCCAATTTAGGAAAGAATTCGCTTAGGCCTAATCAATCCAGCTTCTATATAAGCAGGAATTATTTGTCATCAATAAAACTTCTATTTAATTAGGCCTAAATATTATTTTTCATCAATCCAGCTTCTATTTAAGCATGATTCTTTTCATCAATCCCACTTCTGTTTAAGCTAAAAATTATTTTCATCTATCTGTCTTCTATTTAGGAATAGGCCTAATTCTTTTCGTCAGTCCAACTTGTATTCGACCAACGCAGCAACCCATGCAATGGCCAATAATTAAAATAATTGGCCTGCGCTAAAATGTAGGTTTATCAAGTCAGTCTATAACACGTACATCTCGTACCCGTATGTGATCTGTAAACTCTACTGCAGTAGGACTGTAAGGGATTCTCAAAGCCGTCCAATAAAATTATATTTAGACGCGGGTTCTTTGTAAACGTGATGACTAGGGCAGTCCCTAAATCACGAATTCACGGAGATCACGGAAACCGTGAATTTCGCCGTTTGCCGTGAATTTTGCTGTTTGCCGTGAATTTTGCCTTTTCCCGTGATTTTCCGTGATTGTTCACATTTTCAGCACTTTTTTCTAAAAACACGTTATAAATGGTTGCGAAACACGTCAAAAATGGTGACGACGACCAAAAAAAAAAGGTCATCGGAAAAATTTTTCACGGTGCCGTGAATTTTTTGCACGGTGCCGTGAATTTTTTGATTTTTGCAAAAGTATGCCGTGATTTTTTCACTTTTTGACCGTGAATTAGGTGATGACGGTGGGTAATAATTATAATCCACCTCTTTACATGTTAATATGTTCAGTGTGACCACTCCTTGTGATCTTCCCAAGATTTTGGGATTTGGGGGTTCGACTTGGGATCTGGGGATTTTGCTTAGCAAACTTGGGATTTTTTGAAGGTCTGCAGACTAGTTTTTACTGTACTTTTCGACGGTGGCAGCGAATCAAATGAGAAAACACTCGCTCAGTGTGAAAGACGTTTATTATTATTGCTAGGGCCTGTATACCTGGTAGGCTACTTGTAAACATCGTAGGCTAATTATTTTGTTAATTCAATGTTATGCTCCGGCTGTTTCTTTGCCAGTTCTTAGCTAGACATTTTTGTGAATAATTGTCATTGTTAAAACGCATTTCATATTTCAGGGCAACCTTTTCCTTTTAAGTAACTTGGAATTTTTGTAGGCCTACACTTTTGGCCAATCTTGGGATTTTTATGGCAAGACCTTGGGATTTCAGAAAAATGGAGAGTGGTCGCACTGAATATGTTTCAATGCACGATGGAAACGAGAACCTCGGGACAGTTTCGTTATACAGAAATTTTTCAATATTATTGTATTTACATTAATTTTTTTGCTTTTGGTAACCTTCATGATAAAATTGAGAAAGTTGATCAGCACTTAATCTGCCCGTATATTATATGAGCATTATATTATATTATGGTAAAGTCGTAGTTTACGTTGCTAAATTATTTGATGTTGTCACTGTAAAATGGAAGCTGGATTGATGAAAGAAATTGTTTCCCTAAATGGAAGTGGGATTGATGAAAACGTTCCTGTGTTCAAAATAGAAGTTGGATCGATCGAAATAATTTTTCCCATAAATAGAAGCTGGATGGATGAAATTAAGTTTTGGATTCAATAGAAACTGTATTGATGAAAATAATTGTTTCCGCAATTAGAAGCTGGATCCATGAGAATATATCTTTGCTTAAATAAAAGTTCCATTGATGAAAAATATTTATTTCATGAAATAGAAGTTGGATTGATAAAAGTAATTTTTTCAAATTAAATAGAAGTTGGATTGATGAAAAAATTTCTTAATGAAATGGAAGGTGGATTGATGATAGTTAAAAGGCACATAGGTAGACTTCTTACTTACCAACGTCAAGTACGGCATTGAAGACATTAGAATAATTTAGCAACGTAAACTACGACTTTACCTATATTATTATATTATTAGCACAGAGTTATAATAGACAGTAATTTGTAGTCGGGAAAATGACTGAGAACAGTTTAGTGAAGGCGTGGTGCTTCTGCGGCGGAAAATGCAGCCACGCAACCCGCTGTTTTCAAGTTGCATGTGCGGCGCATGCGTGGCTCATGCGCAAAAGGTTACCGCCGCAGAAGTAAAATTTTCGTTTATTTTGTGGCGGTATCTTCCGCCGCAGAAGATTTATCTTAGTGAAGTAGCCTACTGAGAGCTTCACGCAAGGTAAACTGGTAGTTTAGGTCAACTGGTAAATAATCTAAAATGACGGGAGAAAATACACGCACCCCGATACTAAATGCGGTTATCCCGTAGTTTAGGTTGGTAAATTATTTGAATGTGTTCAACGCTGGTAAGTAAGCAGGACTACCTATGTCCATGATAACTATCATCAATCCCGCTTTCATTTCATCGTGAAATTTTTTCATCAATCCAGCTTCCATTTCGTGAAGAAAATTATCCAACTTCTATTTAACCAACAAAATATTTGGTTATCCCGTAGTTTAGGTTGGTAAATTATTTGGGTAAAATATCGTGGTAAAGTCGCACTTTACGTTGCTAAATTATTTGATATTATCACTTTAAAATGGAAGCTGGATTGATTAAATATATTGTTTCTCTAAATGGAAGTGGGATTGATGAAAACATTCCTGTATTCAAAATTGAAGTTGGATTGATCGAAATAATTTTTCCCGTAAATAGAAGCTGGATGGATGAAATTAAGTTTTCCATTCAATAGAAGCGGGATTGATGAAAATAATAGTTTCCGTAATTAGAAGCGGGATCCATGAGAATATATCTTTGCTTAAATAAAAGTTGCATTGATGAAAAATATTTTTTCGTCAAATAGAAGTTGGATTGATAAAAGTAATTTTTTGCAATTAAATGGAAGTTGGATTGATGAAAAAATTTCTTTATGAAATGGAAGCTGGATTGATGATAGTTAAGATGCACATAGGTAGACTTCTTACTTACCAACGTCAAGAACGGCATTGAAGACATTAGAATAATTTAGCAACGTAAAGTGCGACTTTACCAATATCGTTTTAGTGGGTTTAATTATCCGCCATTGCATGTGTTTCAGCATTGGTCGTAAACAAGTTGGATTGACGAAACGCATTCTCGCTAAATAGAAGTCGGATTGACGGAAATATTTTTAACGAAATAGAAGTGGGCCCGATGAAAAGAATCTTGGGTAATCCCGTAGTTTAGGTTGCTAAATTATTCTAATGTCTTTAATGCCGTATTTGACGTTGGTAAATAAGCACTCTAACTATGTCTATCATAACTATAATCAATCCCGCTTCCATTTCATCGAGAATTTTTTAATCAATCCAGCTTCCATTTAATGACAAAAATGACCCAACTTCTATTTAACTAGAAAAATATTTTTCATCAATGTAACTTTTATGTAAGCAAAGAACTTTTCTCATGGGTCCAGCTTCGACTTACAGAAACAATTATTTTCATTATTCCAGCTTCTATTGCATCAAAAACTAAGTTTCATCAATCCAGCTTCTATTTACGGTAAAAATTATTTCCATCGATCCAACTTCTATTTAAAGACAGAAATAGTTTAATCAATCCCACTTCGTGTTATTGAAACAATGTTTTTCCTTAATCCAGCTTCCATTGCAACTTGACGATATAAAATAATTTAGCAACCTAAACTACGGGTTTACCGAATCTTGCTTAAAGAGAAGCTGGATTGATGGAAAATAATTCTTAATTAAATAAAAGTTGTATTGATGAAAAATAATTCCTGCTTAAATAGAAACTGGACTGATGAAACGAATATTTGCCTAATGGAGGCTGGATCGATGAAAAGAATTCTCACCAAAGTAGAAGCTGGATTGATGAAAAATAATAAAGCTACAAATAACAAATATTTACCAATAATTAAACCCGCTAAAACGATAGATTACCATTATTTGAATGTCTTCAATACCGTACTTCGCGTTGGTAAGTAAGCAGTCTACCTATGTAATAATAATAATAATATCTTTTCTTTAATAAGCGCCTGGCAAACGCACTGCGCTGTACATTTACATGTTATGCAATTGAAATCTTAACTGCTAACAGAACAGACAGCTTGCAATACAACGGCGCTAATAGCAGCCTACAATGCATATCCGCCCAACGGGGGCTCGAACTCGGTACCTCTCGGTCTCTGTGCCAGATGTTATCAATTGCGCTATCGGGCCCCCCAAATTATAACTATCATCAATTCCGCTTCCATTTCATCCAGAACTTTTTTTCATCAATCCAGCTTGACCCAACTTCTATTTAACCAATAAATATTTTTCATCAATGGAACTTTTATTTAAGCAAATAACTATTCTCGAGGGTCCAGCTTCTACTTAAGAAAGCAATTATTTTTATCAATCCAGCTTCAAGCATCAAAAACTTAGTTTCGTCAATCCAGCTTCTATTTACGGTAAGAATTATTTCCATCAATCCAACTTCTATTTAAACACAGAAATGGTTTCATCAACCCCAATTCCATTTCGGGAAACAATTTTTTTCATCAATTCAGCTTCCAGTTTAATTTGATGATATAACATAATTTACGAACCTAAACTACTGGTTTACCAAATATTTTTCATTAATGGAACTTTAATTTAAGCAAAGAATTATTCTCACGGGTCCAGATTCTACTTAAGGCAACAATTATTTTCATCATCCCAGCTTCTATTGCATCAAAAACTTAGTTTCATCAATCCAGCTTCTATATACAGTAAAAATTATTTTGATCAATCCAACTTCTATTTAAAGAAAGAAATGGTTTCATCAATCCCACTTCGAGCCAGTGAAACAATTTTTGTACTTAATCCAGCTTCCATTTTAATTTGACGATATAACATAATTTACCAACCTAAACTACGGGTTTACCCTAAATGCTTGCCAATTATTTTATATCGTAAAATTAAATGGAAGCTGGATCGATGAAAAATTGTTTACCTAAATGGAAGTGGGATTGTTTAAACCATTTCTGTGTTTAAATAGAAGTAATAAGATTCTTTATTGAAACAATCCGGTTGACAAACCGCAACTGGTTACAGTGTACAGTTATGCAATTGAAACAATTCACAAGAACACAAATGACAGAAGACATAAATCTTAACTACTAACAGAACAGACAGCCTGCAATACAGGTAGGATTGATCGACATAATTTTTACTGTAAATAGAAGCTGGATTTGATGAAACTAAGTTTTTGATGCAATAGAAGCTGGATCGATGAAAATAACTGTTTCCGTAAGCAGAAGCTGGACCCATGCTATTAGTTCTTTGTGTAAATAAAAGTTCCATTGATGAAAAATATTTTTTGGTTAAATAGAAGTTGGGTCATTTTTTTTATCAAATGGAAGCTGGATCGATGAAAAAATTTCTCAATGAAATGGAAGCGGGATTGATGATAGTTATCATGGTCATAGGTAGACTGCTTACTTACCAATGTGAAGTACAGCATTGAAGACATTCAAATAATTTGCCAACCTAAACTACGGGATAACCGTGAAGCAAACCTTGCTGTTGGTGTAGATGATCACCGTAAGTGTTAAAACAAAACCTATTGGCGTTTAAGCGAGAATGTTGTCGTTTGTTGTTCTGCAGAAATGTTTTTTTATCCCATAGTTTACGTTGCTAAAATATTTTTATGTCTTCAATGCTGTACTTGACGGTAAGTAAGCAAACTACCAATGTCCATGATAACTGTCATCAATTCAGCTACCATTAAAAATTTTTTCAGCTATCGAACTTCTGTTTCAGCACAAATTATTGTCATCAATCCAACTTCTAATTAACTAAGACTTTTTCATCAATCTAACTTCTATTTAGGCAAGAATTATTTTCGTCAATCCCACTAATATTTAATCCAAAAAAACTTCAATTATCCAGCTTCTGTTAAAGCAAAGACTTAATATAATCAATCCAGTTTTTATGGAAACAATTCATTCCATCAATTCAGCTTCCATTTTTAATTGACAATGTCAAATAATTTAGCTAAGTAAACTACAATTTTACCGAATTTTTGGAGTCTACCAAATCGTTGAAACCAGATTCTCCAATTGTGATGAAAATTCGAAGTTTACACAATTCCCAAAAAATTTCTACAAAGCATTAGAAATCCCCAAAACTATCAGTCTCATAAATATTAGGAAAATATCCAAATGTTAGATTTGTATAAATAATCTTCTTTTTTGTGTTCACTCCGAAAGTAGTTTTGGAATTCGGTAGCAACTCAATTTTTAGCCAAACACGTAGGCTATTTAAAGAGAAACAGCCAACAGTGTGTAATTTGTTAGTGCATTATAGCACTTCTTAAAGCTTATTAATTCGAGGTGCTTCTGGTATACCATGGTTCTTTAATTGTAATTGTAATTAGCAACTTCTATTGAGCTGGTGTCTAATGCAGTAGGTATCAACCGATGGCACACCAAAACCAAGCCGTAATCAGGCTAACATCCAAAGATCAGTCCATAAGAGACAGAGAGACAGCCTACGGTGGATAAGCAATTTGAAAGAGGTAAGTGTATAGCCAAGAACGAAATCACACAAGCGACTGAGCACAGTGTACAGACACAGGAAGAAAGTTAAAAAAAGTAGGTCCAGCAACTGAAAAAGCTCGTTTGCCAAGAACAGTTCTTGATGTCGGTATGACCAGACAAAGATGATCAGATGACCTTATTGTACTCGCAACGCTTAGAGGGACCTGGAACATGCACTGAGAACGTTGTCGACATGCTGTGAGACCACAACAAAAGAATGGTGTTCTGTCACTAATGAAAATAGAGGCATAGAAAGGATAAGCTCATTGCACAGGTTGTTTGACAGCTATATTCTTGAATGAAGCTTCCATTTATACATTGGGACAACGAGAAACTGAAAAGTGAAGAGAACCATGACCGCGAACAAATGACACTGAACTGCACAGCTCCCTAAGGTAGAGTGGAGCACAAATGGCTAGGCAGTAACACTTCAGCATAAAGATCTTAAACTTTGCGTCATAAACCAATGTAGCTCGTTCTGCATGAAGTTAGACATGTTACCAAAATCATTAGCAGAGCAAGAGAATTTAAAACGGTTTAAGTTGATTAATCTGAAAGAGAGGCAGAACCACGTAAATGGGATTACGATAGTCGACTCCAATGCATATAAGTACATGCATCATGGTAGAAGCAGCTTTGGCAGAGAGCGAGTAGTTTATAATGCAGATTTTGCAGATATAATAAAAGTATATTTGACATACTGTCTTCACCTGTCCAGAGAAGGTCAGTTCCTGGTCCATTGTCACAGTAAGGTCATGCACACTTTTCACAGTGGTAGCAGAAAGGAGGCATTGAGAAAATAAAGGTACAAGTTATGTGGACTTGCGCTTTTAGAGTTACAGAAGGTAACCAAGCTAGATCAGTTGAGTTTTACAAGAATGAGCAATTGAGCACCCACATGTAGAAGCCTCAGGTATCTCAAATATTTTCTCAGATAAGACGACTGTATATGGGGCCCGATAGCGCATTGGATAACACACTGGCATAGAAAGCGAGAGGTACCGAGATCGAGACCCGTAGGCGGACATGCTTTGTAGGCTGCTATTAGCGCCGTGTATTGCAGGCTGTCTGTTCTGTTAGTAGTTAACATTTATGTCTTCTGTCATTTGTGTTCTTGTGAATTGTTTAATTGTCATAACATGTAAATGTACAGCGCAGTGCATTTGTCAGGCGCTTCATTAAAGAAAAGATATTATTTATTATTATATTGGGTGTCAACCAATGACCAATTGCTATAAACTGTTACGACGGGAGGTCTCCAAGACTCATTCACCCAGTTACAATTTCAAGTCAATCGATTTGAGGTGTTTTGGATGTATATGGGGATCCACCTATGTCGTTTCATATGCTTTAAGAAAGTGGCTGCTAAAACTAGGTTGCTGCTTTGTGTGATAAGCAATATGGGTTTGAGCTTTATATTTGAACTGCGCATTTACTCATACAGATCACGGCGAAGGGCTGTCGAAGCTGCAATAATATCACTATGTCGCAACAGAATGAAGATACCATTTGCTGTATATGCATCGATACATACAAAGATCCAAGAATATTACCGTGTATGCACATGTTCTGCATTAAATGCTTACAAGAGACTGGACTGAAAGCGAACAAAGGGCCTGGGGATGAAATGTCTTGCCCCATGTGTAGACAGATTTTCAGTATTCCTTTGGAAAGTTTAACTGGTATGCCAAAGAATTCCTTCATGGAAAGGCTGATTGAAATGACTCAAGAGTCAGTTCCAACTGCACAAACAAGTTTATGCGATGCATGTTCTGCAGAGGAAGAAGAAGATGAATCTAAAGAGATTCCGGCAGCCAATACTTACTGCATTGACTGTAAACAGAAACTATGTGAAGAATGTAAGAAATTCCACAAGAAGTTGAAATTGTGTAAAAATCACAGACTGGTTCCAATAAGTGAACAACACACAGATACTGGGATTACAGCAGAAAATGTAAAACCAATCAGCTGCAAAGTACATGATGACAAGGTCTTAGACATATACTGTGCTGAGTGCAAGACAGTTGTATGTGCCATCTGTTTCATTGAAAATCATGAAGGTCACAAGGGATTTCATGTCAATAAGGTTGTCGATCAATTCTGCCAAGAGCTTAAAAACAATATTGAGAGTGTAAAAGTGTATAGCTCAGAAGCTGAACTGAAGAAATCGGAACTTATGGAAGCAAAGCTTAACTTCCAACAGAAATTAGTAAGCTTCGAATGTGATATAGCGCTTAGAAAAGATGCACTGAAAGATATAGCAGATAAGCATGCAAAGTGTCTTTTAGAAGAGCTCTGTGCAGTAAAACAAAAGTGGTCAAAAGGCCTTCAAGTTGAAATTGATGATTTTGATGCATATCTGTTGGCAGTAGAAAGTTACTGTACCCATTGTCAGAAGATAATGACTTGTGGATCTGCCAGTGATATTTGTCATGATGTTTGCGATTTATCTGCAAGAGCAATGGAATTAAAGGAGCAAGGCCAGTGTTTGTTTCAACGTGAATTTCGTCCATTTAACACGGATCTATGCTTCAGGAAATCAGAGTTTGAAGCTTTTCTGGAACAGGAGGGTGGCAATATGATTGGAGAAATTGCAGGTAGCTATCATTCTCAATGGTCCTTTTGTTTAATAAAATGCAATCAGTTAATGTGATTATTATGAAATGTATTATATGACTATGCAGTTAAGCCATATAATTATAGTTAGAAAGATAGATTCGTGCATTGTTGAAACTAAAGATTAAAGCATTAAACTTTTTTGGCTTAAAAAGGTTTTTAAGATTTTTCAGCCATAGGCATCACATAATTCAAGTGGGATAAGTTCATTTCATTTCTGACCTGGATGATCTTAACATTCATATAAGTATAATGCTAAATGATTTTGTGAGAAGGGGGATATCCTAATTCATCAAACGAGGAAGAAGAAGCTTAAGCTAGCCCTTGGGCAGCCATGTCTATGAATTGTGAGTGACTTCATTTCTCTAAGCCTTAGCATATGAGAGCGGTTGATCAGTGCTGTCTCATCTTCCCACTGACAGTGTGCGTTATACTGGAGTCTGCAAGAGACACAGATGGAGCAGAAATCTTGGGACAAATTTCTTCCCTCACGGGGATTTGAACCACCGACCTCTCAGTTGACATGCTAATCGCTAGACTATCGCGTACCCCAGTTCCACCGTAAATACAGCAGTTAATGAAGTGAATAATATAGATAGAGTCATTACTCCTATAAAAAAAACTAAACCCAGACAACTTGATAGGTAGCTTTCAGTCTTACTACTTGAAAATATATGTCAACTGATACAAGGTCCAACAAATTTTCTTTCTAAGAAGAATATTTGTTGACAGGCTGGCCCCAGTGTTTTACTAGTTGGGAAGTTCAACCCATTAGCTGATCTTCTATACTAACTCCCTCAGTTAAGTAAATGTTGGAGTTCATGAAACTGAACTATCTCATGATTCATCCATTGTTTCGTGTGAAACATACTAGCATTAGATAGATGCATTTGTGTACTTTGGTAATCTGCATTTGCATACTGTTTCCTGTGTATTTATGCAGCATACATTTGCTAATTGTTTTGAAAATGCACTTGTTTAGATCTGTTAGATAGTCATAGATGCAGCGATTTTGTATTGTACTTAAAATGCGCTAAGTGTCCTGATATGCACTTGTATACATTTTCCATTTTCCAAGAATGGCTTAACCTGAATTACTATTGCACAACATAGCATAAAATAACATTGCACAACACAACATAATAACATAGGATATTATAGCACGACTTGACCACAAACAACATCTAACAACACAACATGACAAAGGTTTGGTTTGATTAAGAAGACTTTGAATAAGTGCTAAGACCACCACAAACTACCAGCAATGCTCAATAGCCAACTCTATTAATTTTGCTTGAATTCCAACCTATTAAAACATCTTTTTGAACACCCTGAAGAGGTTTCAGACATATACTGTTATGATTTGCTTTAAGAATATCTGTTTACTGTTTGATACTCTAGAACAAAGTGATCCGGACAAATCCAAAATGTGCTTACACAAAGAAAATGTCATTCTGAAAAAAGACATTGAACAGCAAAGCATAGCCCAGGAGAGTTTGAAGTTAACAATTGAAAGCCTGAAACTGAAATTAAATAGAGAGGAACAGACTAAACATGCTCTAATGTCAGAAATGGATCAAGTGCAAGTGAGAAACAATGAAAGTGACGACAAACTGAAGCACGAGCAAGACATTAATAGGACAATTACAACTGACAATTCCAAACTCAAAGTGGTCTTAGGAAACGTAGAACAAGCCAACATTGTACTTCAAAGAGAAAACTGTAATCTTATGGAACGTTTAAGAAACGAACAATTGACAGTGAAAACACTTCAGGCAACTAATGATCAAATGAAATTGGAATTGGACAGAGAGAAAATGACAAATAAGACGCATCAGGCAACTAATGATCAAATGAAATTGGAATTGGATAGGGAGAAAATGACAAATAAGACACATCAGGCAACTAATGATCAAATGAAATTGGAATTGGATAGGGAGAAAATGACAAATAAGACACATCAGGCAACTAATGATCAAATGAAATTGGAATTGGATAGGGAGAAAATGACAAATAAGACACATCAGGCAACTAATGATCAAATGAAATTGGAATTGGATAGGGAGAAAATGACAAATAAGACACATCAGGCAACTAGTGATCAAATGAAATTGGAATTGGATAGGGAGAAAATGACAAATAAGACACATCAGGCAACTAATGATCAAATGAAATTGGAATTGGATAGGGAGAAAATGACAAATAAGACACATCAGGCAACTAATGATCACATGAAATTGGAATTGGATAGGGAGAAAATCACAAATAAGACACATCAGGCAACTAATGATCAAATGAAATTGGAATTGGACAGAGAGAAAATGACAAATAAGACACTTCAGGCAACTAACGATCAAATGAAATTGGAATTGGATAGGGAGAAAATGACAAATAAGACGCTTCAGGCAACTAATGATCAAATGAAATTGGAATTGGACAGAGAGAAAATGACGAATAAGACACTTCAGGCATGTAGTGATCAAAGGAAATTGAAAGTAGATGAGAAAATTACAATATTTAAGACACTTCAGGCAACTAATGGTCAAACGAAATTGGAATTGGAGAGAGAAAAAATGGCAAATAAAACACTTCAGGCAACTAATGATCAAATGAAATTTGAATTGGACAGAGAGAAAATGACTAATGAGACCCTTCAAAGCACTTGCAAGAAGCTACAGCAACAATTCGATATTAGGGAAACAACCTACAGGTCACTTCAAAGCAATTACGACAAACTGAGGTTGAAATTAGAAACAGAGAGAAAATCCAGTGAAACCTTGTTACAGACTATTGAAAAATTGAAAGAAGAATTGGAAAAAAAGAAAATAGGTATGAACAGTTTAAACATAATTTTTGTTTGGCACTTTCATCTCATCGTTGTTGTGCGCTGACCATGTGTTCATTTAATGTAAATATTCTAATATAATCTGTAGTCTAATCTTATTAATTAAAAGGCGTCATTGTCATCATTCGATGGTCGCTTGATAAATAAAATTCGTGATCCGCTGGAGAAGCCCAATTAAAATCCGATTGCTCAAGAACTTGTAGAATGTACAAACCTGACATTTCCCCCCAAACACTAAGTAGGTAACTCTACCATTGTACCTTAGGGTGGTCCTTATAAATGAAAGTTGAAAACTTGGAAGTCTTACCCCTCAATAATGTTCTTTGTGTTAAGAAAATGATATACAATTTTTTTGGGAATGATTGGATGTTTTGAAAAGGTGCCACAAGCTGCTAGTTGTAAGTAACTGTTGAATGTAAGAAAAATTCACATTCACCGTTAACGTTTTTGCAAGAAAAGTCACATACCTGTGATAAATACTGTTCTTAATAGGTATTAGGTAATTAGGTATTTATGATAGCAGGAAGCTGTAAACTCCCTAACTGACTACATACAAAATAAATTCTAAACAATTTTGTTATGTTACACAATAACCTAGTCTACAGATAGATTTACAACTTGTTAATATTTGCTATTGTCGTGAGTTCTTAGTTACTGTCTGCTTCGGTGCATATGGATACTTTTGCTGATGTTGCTCCACTAGCTGCAGTAGGAATTGTTTTTGGTCCTCATTCTTTGTGAGAATACTATTGAAATTCTGAAAAAGTGCAACTCCCTTTCCGCAAGTCGTTAACGACCTTCATTGTTCAAACAAACTCAATGGCACCTTGGTAGTCAGGTGGCTTTTCCCATTCGAGTGGATCAATTATCAGAAACTCTGTTGGAAGACTCGACACTTCACAGAAACTACATGAAGATTTGGTTACGAAGTAGAAACGGTCTTTTCGCTGATAAGGTGTTGCAGCAACTTCAACAATTATCCGTTTTGGAGGGTGCTCTTGTGTTTCCAAGGCCTTCACCAACTCACGCTTGACTGCAACAGAGATGTCAGGATAAAAAAATGACAGTGATAAAAGAGTTTCACTCAGGTACCAAAGGTGTCTTTAAAAAGTGCTGCTAGCCGCTTTAGAGACAACTTTGATTCCATAATTAAGAAGCTTGATGAGGAATGCCAAGTCGCTTGCAAGAGCTGCAGCTACGAGCAGAGCTAACACCAGTAGCGGACATAAACCTTGGGAGGCAAAGATAGCAAATTTCTGTATACCAGCTTGCTCATGTTTAATCTTCACAAACAGGGCGTTATTTTGATTGCACAGATGACACGAGCCATCCACCTGGCTCGATGGAGTGCTCTTGGTTGCAAGAACCGGATTCCTCTTGCAGGGATGTCACCAAAGTAGATGATTGTCAGTTCCAGCAGCTCCTGATAGTCATCATATGCTTGTGTTATCACCAACTGCTTTTTGCAAAACACTATAATATCTTCATTGTCTGCCACGCCATCACCAAGAGTTGTGTACTGTTCCGTGTCTATAAATTGCCAATGTTGTTCGAAACACTTAAAGAACAGAATGTCAGGACCAGTTGACTGCATGTCACACGTACTAAAGGCCTTATCTGCAAGAATTTCCATTATGTGATGGTGGCATGAAAGTTGGAGTGTCTTCCCATCTTTAACTCGATTAATGTACAAGCTCCAAGATTAATGCCAGTTTTGCTACTGGTTTTATCAAATGATATTGCCTAAACGCAGTCTTTGATATTCCATTCTTTCAAACAGTCTACCACTGCTTTGGCCATTGCCTCACCTGTTCCTGCTGGCAACTTGGGAACACCTCCAGACATAACCACTGGTAATCCTTCAACTTTGTTGTCTCCAGATAGTTCAGGAGAAATTAACTCATAACTAACATGTCTGCATGTCTGTTTTCCATCTGAAAGGGAATATGTCGATTTGCTGCAGAGTCAAAACGAGAACTTCGTGATGAGTGTGGCACCTCTTAATCATATTATAACTTTACATATTTTGGAGTTTAATTTGTTTTTCATTACATATAACAATATCCAGGGGTAAGAAATCTAAAAAGTGCCCATTTATGTTTTGATGCCACATAAGGACAACCCTATTGTACATGATAACTCTTGATTAATCCAACTTCTATTGAAGCAAAGACCTTCTTTCATCAATCCAACTTCTATTTAAGCAATGAAGTTCTTTCATCAATCCGATTTCTATTTAAACAAAGAACTTCTTTTAAAATTCAGCTTTTATTTAAGATTATAATCTTTTTCATCAATCCAACTTCTATTTAAGCATAGAATTTGTTTCATCAATTCAGCTTCTATTTAAGGAAAACAATTTCTTTCATCAATCCAACTTCTATTGAAGTACATAATTATTTTCATCAGTCTAACTCCGGGGGGAAACGTCCAGGGGAATGTCTTAGACCCGATATGTCAATGATGCATAAATGCTACATTTTCTAATTAGGCTTAGTATCACAGTTTTTATAATGAAATGGCAATTCAGTTCAAGTGACAATTCACATGAAATTATTCTGCACGTTGTTGCCGCTACGTTTTCTGATTAGTATCACAGTTTTATAATGAAACGGCAATTAAGTTTTCACATGTTCAGAATATTATTATAATATTCTGAATATTACTATAATATTCTCAACATCTGTATTATTGGTCAGACGATGAATATTTCCAAGTGAAATGGATAACTGTTAAAAAAATACTTGAAACTTCACAGTACAACAAAGCAAAATGGAGAGAGTAGATTTATAACAACCATATATTCATTCCTCAGAATGAAAAGCTTGGTGGAATCATTAGAAAATTAAAATGTTTAATAAAATGATTCAAAAAATGTATAAAAATTATGCTTCTTCTTTCGCTCATGGTAAAGCAAGATGCTTCTTCATGGAATAAATAGGGAGAGCATGGATCTCTTCATCCAAATCTGACCTGAGTCAACCCGATGTACCCCGGATTAGTGTAATTTAAAATTTTAATATCGTTGGTAATTTATCGTTTTTGCGTTCTAAATTATTCGGCCATTGTAATTCCTGCTTAAATAGAAGTTGGATTGATGATAAGAATTCTTGATTTTAAATAGAAATTAGTTTGATGACAGTTTTCATGGACATTGATATTTAAATGTCATGTATAGGCTAGCCTATAAAACGATGAAACGATATTTTGTAATGCATACAAAATGAAGAATACTTAGGCTACATTTATAATTCGTAATTCAAAACTATCAAGCGTTTTGGAGCTACCGTACTGCATTAAAAATTAACTTCGAGGCCTACTTGCTCTTCCTGACAGTATGTTATCGAAAGTGATTTCTGGCCCACAAACGATGTTTTTCGGGCCAGTGAAACCTTGCCTAATGAATACTGTTATGTTCGTGACTGTTAATGAAGGCAAAAGTACGATTTTATGAGCCTAATTTGAATGTTGTTTGCTAAAAAAGCACCGTTTAAAGATTTGGTTTTTCAAAAATGTTCGGGAAACGTGCTCACCGAGCCCCCTCCCAGACCCCTACCCCAATTTTGCTCAAGCGCTTTCGGCACCCTGACCCGCCACTTGCTGCAAAGTATTGCCACTGGCCCACCACTAAAAATGTTGGACACCGCTGTCATATAATTATAACATGTATTCATTTAATAGCAAGACCAGATGACACTGGGTACATTAAAAGGGGACTACAAGTTACAACTGAACTAAGATTGTTTTAAGCATCAGTTTTGGCTTAAAGATTGTAGGCGATATTTTACTGATTGTCAATATAGGGTTCGAGGATTAAAATCACGGTCATAATTTGCTGGCAGAGTAAAGTGATGCAGAGTAAAGTCATGCGACCTCTGACGAAGGCTGTACTTTGTGGCGTGCCAGCGGGGGAAGCAAACTGCGCACGACGTGGGTCTCACTAGTTACTGCCGCACGAAAGAGGCCCTCTTCTGCCTTGGCAGCCCTCTCTTCCGTATTGGGCGCCACCTACCCCTACGCTGTGCGCGGGGCAGCAGTCGCTTCATCCTTAACAGTGTCAAACTCTTTGGAAAAATCGAGGGAGATGATCGCAACGTACGCATTGTGCAATATGGAGATGAGTGCGGCTGTTTTATATGGGTCTGCGTCGCGGCGATGGTCCAAGGATGGATATTTTTCGGCTCGGAGGATGCCCAGTGCTGCCAGCTCCGCGCAAGCCCCTGTCGATTTTTGAAGAAGGCTCAAGACGGACTCAGCGTGGCGTACAGTGTACATCCGACCTGGGCTATGGTGGTGGCACGGGCGCTACCATCTCCGCTCCATCAGACCGTGACTAGTGAATGGCTGTACAGTTTTCAACGAGTCAGCTCGAAAAACGCTTTGATGAACAGTTCTCACGCACTAAAAACACTGCCAGCAACCGGGTTACGAATCCCTTGTAATCGGGGGAGAGTGTGAAGGAGGGGAGTGTTAGGAGGGGAGGGAGGGGTTTGGAGGGGAGACGTTCGGAGGGGAGTAGAATGGACATGGAGGGAGAGCATGGGATGGGAACGGAGGTGTGGGAGGGGTTGTAGGGGAGGGAGTTGGGAGTGCGAGGGGAGTGAAAAAATATATTTTAAAATTGTTTTTTATCCGTCCTAGGATGGGGAAACATCTAGTAGGTAATAGTTATGATCAGGAAAGACAACCAAATGACCGGGTTGAATAACAATATAAAGGATGTGGTATAAGGACTGATTTTTAAGTATTGCGGTTGGCTGGAGTTCAATAAAGTGGAAATGGCTTCATTCTAAAGTCTTTCTAATATTGCATTTGAGAGAAGCTTTTTTTGTTACAGAAAAATGTGGAGAAATATTTAAATCAGATGCAGTCTTGGTTCAGACGTTCAGAACAAAAGTCGGAGAAGAGGGAAAGAAACCGATCAGTGGATTAACTATTTTAGATCAAGAATTGTTTGTTGTTAGTCGTTGGAGTTCACAAGTTGATGTCTACGATTCTATGAAATTCAGTTTCATTCGAGATTTCAAGTTACAAGAGTTACTTTCTCCAAGCGATATAGTATCCTGCAACAGAAATAAATGTCTCTATATCATGGATTTCAAAGATAACAATTTGTGGAAGGAAATACTGAGAGTTGATCCAAATGGAAATTTAATAAAGGTATTGTCTTCACGATTGGACTTTGGTCGCTTGTTTATTACGAATGAATCAAATGTGATCTTAACTGTTTATCAGAGAAGCAAATTAAATGAATATTCGCCAAATGGATCATTTATCCGTCAAATACACCTGTCACAAGACACAAGTCTATGTCACCCATGGCATGCCGTAAGACTGACCAATGGTGACTTTGTGGTCAGTCATGGTGACTTTGATGACTCTGTTCACAGAGTGTGTAGAGTGGATGAAGATGGAAACATGAAGAAGTCTTTTCCTAAATTCAAAGGATCGTCTCTTGGGCAACTTCGTCATCCATGCTACATGAACATTGATAGAAATGGGTTTATATTGGTAGCTGACTGTAGCAACAGTCGAGTCTTGCTACTGGATTCCAATCTGGAGTTCAAGGAAACACTTCTCACAAAAGAAAAACACGGACTACGACGTCCAGAGAGGATTTGTCTCGATGAGACAAATGGTCGACTCTTTGTCGCGGACAACGACTGGCATTGCCAGAGTACAATATGGAGAGAAGGTCGAATTTTAGTTTTCGATCTGGCAACAGTAGATAAATAAATATAATATTAATATTTCTGAGCAATCTTAAGTCACAGGTAGGCCTAATACACGATGTTGAGTTGTTTGTGTTCTCTATTAAACGCAGTGGAATCATAAGGTCAGAAAGGGTTTCAGGATTTTCGATCAATGACAGGCTTAATAATTACTAGCTTTTTATTCTTTTTAAAGTGATACTCATAATTCCGACAATGCATTTGAAAACATTGCAAAACCCCAGAAGAACATTTTCATAATTCAGCAGACCTACCATAACATAATACGTCCGCGAAATTAACAGATAAGCAGAGGTGCTCAACTCGCGGGCCTCAAGTGGCCCGGACATATTGTCCTGTGCAGCTCTTGGGACAATTTAAAATGACAAAGTAAAGTAGCCCGCGAACATAAATCATATAAACTTACATGTTCTTAAAACTTCACTTATTATACTACTCACAGTTTGGGACCTATGACAACTTAACACAGCTCTAATATTGTCTGTTTCTAAGATTTTGATAAGCGGCTCTACGCGATCTCGTTCTATAGTTCACTGCGCTAACCGTTCTAGAAGTTAGCTACAGTATTTCATAATAATAATAATTCTTCGCCCCTCTCTGCAACTTCGCTGCGTCCTCTTTGATCCTCTGGTCGGCTTGGCCTCTTTGTTCCCCTCTTCAGGACCGCCATGGCTCAATCCAGTTCCGTTGCTTTGCTTGCATAGGTCCCTCTCTGTGGAATGGACTTCCCCTACCTGTCCGGTTCGCCATCCTCTGGTAATCTTTCATCATCTTTCTCTAAACTCATCCTGCCTTTTCTATCGGGGTGGCTCGCAATGGGAGCGCTTCTGACAGGCTCTTGCTGAGAGACGCGCTTTATAACATAAATAAATTCCTTAACTGCTCGGATTCAGTTTAAAATTCTCTTTCTTACTTGCAAAACGTTTTTAGGTCAAGCTCCACGCTACCTCTGTGATCTTATGAGACGGCCTATCTCCGCTACCTCTGGAGTCCTCTCCGCTCTTTAGACCATCATGACCTTCGAGTTCCTCGGTCTCGGACTGCCACAGCACAGCATCGTGCCTATGCCTCTGTTGGCCCTTTGCTGTGGAATGACCTTCCTGCTTTAACTCGTGCTGTGATGTTATCTGGGGCACTACTGTTTCTGCTCGTTCTCTTAAGACTTCTTTTTTCGAGGGTCCCTTCGCACTGGAAGCGCCTCTGATTAGGTTGTAGCCTTGTAGGCCTACTGTGAGAGGCGCTTTATAAGTCCGTAAATAGAATAGAATAAATGGTCAAATACAATACAATAATAATAATAACCAGCGGGTCTGTTTCGAGTGGGTGGTAAAAGACCTGACGGAGCGACCCTCATGCCGTGGACGGGAGGGAAGTACATGGCGTGTTACGCAACGGTCGTCCATACCTGTGCGACCTCTTACATCGGAGGCGGTTCGGTCGGGCCCGCTTCAGTGCTAGCTAGACCTAACCATCGACTGATGCGCTTTGTATTATGATAACTGGTGCTATAGAAGGTACTAGATTAGATTATAGATTGGATGTGAGTACTGCGATAAACCCAGAAATGCTTACATCAGAATAAACCTAAGTTGAATACAATTTGAAATGCAGACACCTAACACGTGAAGAACATGAATCTGAATTTATAGTAAGCTGTAGCCTAGTTCCCGTGTTAATTGTCCCTCTGGCTTGTATTCTTTCAATGTTAATTCTGAATGAATAACCAAAGGACATTGGACTCATTTGTGACAGATAGGCCTATGCCACCGTAAATGGATCCTGTTGGCCATTTCTTTATCAATTTTCCGTTTGTGTCCACTCTCAAGAGAACGTTGGGATTCCCTCTATAGGCCTATTATCTTTGATGTTATAAAGCAACTTAGGTTCAAAGCACGTAATGTATACCCCCAAGCCGCCGCCATAGCCGCCGAATTTTTGTCCAAGCCGATTAGCCGCCGGAAATTTTACGGCTTAGCCGAAAAACCGCCGAGAATGTTTTTACGGCTAGCCGCCGGAAACATATTCAGCTAATTCAGCTAGAACACGCACAAAGTTGTGATTGTAAAGTTTTCCCGCTGGATTCAAAGAGTTATGACTTTGTAGATTGCCGTGCAAGTTCGGACTTATTGAAACTGTACTGTTTCGAATTACTTTTTGTGTGCCATTATTAATTGTTCGTTTTTATGGCATTGTAGCAGATGTCCTAATGTCTAATTAATTGGCTTTTTGGAACTCTATAATAGTCGATACACGTTTTGAACGAACTATGTTTCAAGCCGTATTTTTTACGGCTAGCCGAAAAAGGTAGTTTACGTCATTTTACGGCTAGCCGAAAAGCCGCCGTAAATTTCCTCAAGCCAGCCGTTAGCCCAAAAAATTGCGGCTTGGGGGTATGACGTAATGACACTTATCTATAAACGAAAACCTCTACAAATAATTGATAGCAGTTCAAGCAATGGGGCCGTCCATAAATGACGTCACGCACCTAGGGGGAGGGGGTCGGAAATTTGTGACGATGTGTGACATGGGGGTGGGGGGTCGGAGAAGTGTGACGTCACACCAGGTCTATGTTTTTAAATGTAACAATTAACAACAATTTAATTTTAATAGTAACAGCACTCATTTTGAGGATTAAATTTTCATTATTTTTTAATTATTTTAATGTATACGGGCACAATTATTAATAATTTTCTAATTATTTCAATATTTGGTCACCGTTAGATTTTAAAATATTCATGCTTTCCCTATTTGTTCCATGAAGGAGCATTTTGCTTCGCCATGGAAATTTGGTTTTAGGGGGGTCAGAGTTTTGTGACGTCATTTTCAGAGGGGGTGTTGCTTTTTGTGACGAAGTGTGACGAGGGGGAGGGGGGGTCAAAAATCGGCCAAAATTGCGTGACGTCATTTATGGACGGCCCCAATGACACATTTTAATGGAAAAGTAGAGCCTGCTACATTAATAGTGTACTTATCTTCTGGGTGTTGCCTCCTTACGGATTAGGTTTGGTGCGCCATCGTTTGATGCCTTGTGCATTGGCGCGATATAGATTACTAATTAATCATAATATAGGCGCCTGTTTTACCAGTATCCATCGTTATAATGCCATAGCATTTCGAGGCACATTAACTGACGAAAACTGATTCTCCACATTATTACGCGGAACAGCGCCTTGCTAATATGTTTGGTTTCTAAAGGATTCAATTATTTCGGATAAAAATACATTTATTATTCTGCCTCTTGTTCTTGTTCTTATTCTTATTGTTCTTCGTCTTCATCTTCGTCTCCTACTTCTCCTTCCTCTGGTTCTTCTTTTTGTTTTTGTTATTGTTCTTGTTCTTGATACGTCGAAAAGCTCCTAGCTCAAAATGTTTGGCTTCAAAGGGATTCAATTACCTCGGGTAAAAATACATTGATTATTCTTCCTCTTAATAAACAGCTGGGATTGATTCTCGAGTGTGCAGCTCCTGAAGGTTCTATGCAAGACATATGGTAGATGTATCGTTTGCATTTGGTCTGCGAGGGTTTCTGGCTTTTCATGACACACCAGACTGAATTATAACAAACTCTTGGCTCGTATTAATATGATACTCAAAACCAAACAGTGCATTTAAAGAAAATGTCGAAGAACAACAGGAGAGATTGTCGTTATTCGCTTATGCTATTGAAACGAAGTGAGCAGATGGTTTATAATTACACAGCCTGTTCCGACTAACTCTGAACCTTTAAACTAATAAACAAAAGAAAACCAATTAGTAGATTGGCAACATAGTGCAATCGACCACTTAAATCCAACGAAATATTGTATAAACAATGTGGCTATCCACAATAGCTTCCAGCACAGTTATAGAAAATAGTAGTGAGTAGTTAAGTAATAACACACCTGGGATATCGTACCACATCCGATGGAAACCTACTTGAATGTGGGACAACACTCTTTTGTGCCTGAAGACAAAGTAACGAGCGGAGAGTAAAACCCATACATTCCACTATGTAGAATAAGAGTTTCAATTCACTTATCATTCAATCCATTTAAGTTGCGCAAATTAAAATCTGAAGGTGTTTATATGATGTTGAACACGAGTACTCTACAATCGCACAGCTCAAGCGTTTCCCGGACTTCCCAGTAGTAGTCAGCACTGTAAAGTTTGCCTGATTTCTCATCCAGATGCATTGCCACTGGCTTTCGCAATCCGTCCTCCTCTGTGAGGAGTTCTCTCTTGAATTCCAGTTCAGGACTGAGCAGCAAAACACGACTGTTAAAACTGTCAAGTACTAAGATGTTTCCATTTCCATCGACAGCCAAACAGGTTGGAACGTCTAACAGGCTCCAGACGCCAAACGATTTTGTTATATCACCCCAATGGTTTACCATACATACTCGGTTAATAACGTCACTGTCACGACCATGACTGACAACGAAATGTCCATTTCCAAGTTTTATTGCATGCTGTGGATGAACTATGCTTGAGCAGAGCTTGATTTTTTGAATTAGGGTTCCTTGTAGTGAATACTCTCTTAGTGCACTTGTTTCACAACATGTTGCAACTATCGTTGATTCCGCTGAGACAGAGAGACGACCCAGGCAGTCTTTAGTTGACCATTTGATAAAATTCCGATTTTGATCAATTCGGAGAATTTCTCTTGTGATCCCATTCACAATGTAGAGATTTCCAGCGACGCTGACACAATCTCTAAGGTCAACATCACGGACAAAACCTTCTAGGGTCATTTGTGTCGTGCACTTATGCGTATATGCGTCATATATGCTGACAACTGGGCTGTTCATGTACGTTAGGAAGACGTCGTTGTAGGAAACTGCCATGCCAGTGATGCCACTGATGCCATTTACTGCAGTGTTGTTTGCTCCAATTATCGTCACCAGTTCTGGATTTCCACTGTAGTCGATTTTTGCTAAACACAGTGATAGCACCGAGTAAGAAGGAAGCATTTCATGAACAGCAGTCACCTAAACTATTGTGACTTGAATACTCATTGCCTAAAGATAAATCTACCACAGAATGACCGAAAGATCACAGTATTTTTACATGTGCAACAGTAGCTACAAGGCCTTAGAATCGCAGTATTTTTACATAAGCAACAGTAGTTGCAAGATCTGACGATTACAGTATTGTTACATAGGCAACATTAGTGGCAAGACTTTAAAGATCACAGTATCCTTTACATATGCAACATTACATTGTAGTTTCAAGACCTAAAGATCACGGTATTTTACCATAAGCAGCAGTAGTTCAAGACCTTAAGATCACAGAATTTTCCATAAGCAACAGTAGTTGAAGACCTTAAATTAAGATCACAGTACTTATTCTTCCACAAGCAGCAGTAGTTTAGCATTTTTATTGCCAACAAAATTGTGCATTATCGAAACATTTGGTTTAAATTAGGTCAAATCTGAGAAAACCGGCAAAACAATTGGATTAATTCACAGTATCCATTCTGGGAATTTGCATAGCTCCTCTTTAAGGAACCTACTCAGGAGCGAATGCGTGAATCGTGCATCAGCGTATGCTTGAATCTACAGACTAACTAATAATTAAACTCAATACTAAATAAACTAAGTACCGTAGCTTACAACTTTGTCAGCAACGTTCTTTTAGCGGACTTTAAATAGCACCATATTGAATATAAGAGTACAGGGCTAATAAAATATGAACTACTTTCGGATCATCAATGAAAGACATTCACAATGAGGCGCGAAAGAAGTCATCCAAATGCGGAAAAGGGGAGGGTGTTACGACCAGTGCAGATATCCGCATGAAGATATCATCTAGAAAACTCTTAAATCTAGAAAAGAAGAGTTTAAATAGCTTGTAGACCTACTCTTTGACCTTATAAATAGGGCGCTTTTAAGCAAAGACAGAACTAGTAGAGTTTAAAAGACGTTATTCACAATGCTGGTGCTTTATTGTTCATTGGCTTTGGTGTTACGGGCGTCCGCAAAGAGGAGAGGAGGGTAAGGCTAAATGCGGACAAATGCGAACAAAGGAGAAGGGAGGGATCCAAAGTTGGTCATTTTTTGCAGATGTCCTTTGTGGACGACCCCCTAATCATTTATTTTTAAATCTGGAAGCACCGTTTTTAAAGTTAGTACAAAGAGCCTGAAAGAGGCAGTCATAGGAATGAATTGTTAGCAACTTCATCTTCTCAAACTCAGGATATGACGAATGGTGTCCAATACTGTCACTGAATTCAGTAGCCTATTCGTTTCACTCTCTGATATGCCCACCGAAATTGTACGGTAAGAGTTAACGACGAGTTACTAAACTAAGTCCTAACTTTGAAATACATCAAATGAATGCACGCTTTTCTGGACTAACCGTTAACCACTCCAATTATGTTTCTCGTTCTGTAGATTTCCAATGCTGTTGGTACAGTCTTCGTGAAGTCGATTTCAACTGAACGCATTTGGCGTTCAACAATTGATTTATTCAGACGCTTCAAATAAACGATTTGTTTCTTCAGCTGGCTTACCATCTTACAGAATTGGATGTCATGTAGATCATTAGATGTTAGCTCTGCATAGCATGTGCCATAGTTTCTAAGACAATCCAGATGTTTGTCAAGTTCTTTTTCTTCGATTTCAATGTCCTCAAGTTGCTCCATCTTGAGCGATTCAGGGTTCTGCAACAGCGAATCTGCATGTCGGTCGATAAACGCTTTCAGATCACACCTTACTTGGTCCACTTCTGTTTTAAACTCTTCAATCTTTTTAAAGACAGCAACTCTCTCCTGAAGTAATCTTTCTTTCTTCTTAAACACATCAGACATGCATTGTTTGGCAGTACTAACGCTGTTCTGAAGCTGTGAACGAAGAATGGCCGCAGCGTTGCTCAGAGCCGACAGTCGATGGTTTAGATGACTGTCATGTAGGCACATCATACAAAGAACTTCACAGCATTCAGAACAATACAGACATAGATTCTCGTGTTTGTGCACGTCGCAATTCTCGCATGCATTTGAAGCCCTTTGCTGAGTAGCTGTGATTTCAATCAGTCTTACCATAAAGAAGTTTTTCTTTAAGGCAGCAAAACCATCCTCAGGACTTGTAAACTCTTGTCTACAGAGTGGACAAGGCATTGGATCACCCGGATTCTTGTCAGTGTAAGTTTCAATATGCTGCAGGCAAGCCAGGCAGAAAGTATGAGTAGGCCCTACACGGCAAAACCACTGGATCTGTGTACCCTACGTTTAATCGCAAATGCAGCAAGTAGTTACATCGTTGAGTTCGTCTTGAACTTTAGCAGACTTTCCTTCCGTGGTAGATATTTTGCAGAAATTCTTCCAGCTGTTTTGTGGTGTTTTGCCCCACTTCACTTCGTCGAGCGGCCTATCAGGTTTCTGCCAAGAACCGAAGTCACTCGTTGCCTTAGGGACATCGTCTTCATTCATAGCCAGCGGTTAAATTGGATATTTGTGTTAGATTTCTGGGATTGCACAAATTCGAGTTTACCAGTACGATTGTAATTATTAGAAGATAAATATTTCAGGTAACTCTTTTATTGACGACAAATTTCGCTCTCGCTAATTAAATCTCAACAAACTACTAACTACTAACTAAGCTTTACTTAATTAAGTTGCGAATAAAACACTATTAATAATAATAATAATAATAATAATAATAATAATAATAATAATAATAATAATAATAATAATAATAATAATCTTTTTCTTTATTAAGCGCCTGACAAACGCACTGCGCTGTAGGCCTACATTTACATGTTATGCAATTGAAATCTTAACTACTAACAGAACAGACAGCCATGTAATACAACGGCGCTAATAGCAGCCTACAAAGCAAATCCGCCAAACGGGGGCTCGAACTCGGTACCTCTCGGTCTCTGTGCCAGCTGTAATCCTAAGCGCCACGGGCCCCCCCTTTATTAAGTCTGTAAAATGCAGTGGTTTGCGCTTCGTGATGTAAACACTGCCGGTGACAAAAGCGATATATTTTAGCAGCGCCTTATTACGTCTGACCAGTGTTGCCAGGTACTTTCCGGAAATCCCGCGCAAAGGCTTCCCAAAATCCGCCCAAAAGTAGCCCAATCAAAATCATAACGTAAACAAAATGAAAATAGCTGAAAGTGATCAGAATTTATGTAATTTTTTACTTCTATTTGAACTTTGGTAACTTGTTTCATCATAAAGTTCAAAAATTGAATTCATCTGAACGACGTCAAAAGTGACAAAGCGTAAAATAAAGCAAAACACCCTAGTTCTAAAATCTCGCTCGCCAAGCATCTGAATGTTTTCCCCAGCTTTTGCAATACCGTTTTCCGTACAGCGGACAAGAATGAAAGTAGCCCAAAAAACCGCAACCCGCGGACAGCGAATTTTTCCCGCAACTCAAATTTGAAACTAGCCCAATTGGGCGGGAAAACCGCGGAACTGGCAACACTGCGTCTGACGTAAAAGATGAAGTAATAACTGATTTCGTTTTGGTGAGCTACACACATAAAAGGCCTTCTGAGTAGTAGCCTACCTTCGTTCCTAAAACTACTTTTAAAATTTAGTTGCTCACGAGCTCTAGAGCTGTTTGTATGTTATACGATAGATTCTTGAAGGTTTTTGACCGAAGCTAGTGCTACGAGATTTATTAGCTTGTGACCTCGATGTAAGGTTGAATGCAGAAATAAATAGGCCTACATTGAGCTTTTCTATGACTCTAAAAGGTCACATTCACTAGGTTTTAAAAACATGTTTTGAGTATAATTGACTGTAGCCCAAGGACTTTATATTAAAGGACTGGTTACTCGCAATAATATCGTGTACTTCCGGTTTAAGGCATGGAGCCTGGCGCCACCTGGCGATGCGGGTGTAAGGAGCGTCTTTGGACGTAAAAATGCATGGTGAACCCGATGTGTTGTTCAGCGATTAATTGCACGAATTTGAGGAAAACAAATCAGAATTATTTTTATTTCAGTTTCTAAGGAACGAAGAAAGGTAAATAATAATAAATGTAAAGATATTTTTAATGACTTTCAGTTAAATAATCTAAACTACGGAGATAGGCGTTTAGCATGGTAAACACGAGGTTCTACGCCTTTGTCGCTAGGTGGCCAGGCTCCATGAGCCGCCATTTTCTCTCCAACGCGCTTACATAAGGAGATTCCAGTCCTGTGTATATTGGTCCTTGACTGTAGCCTAATGTTGTTGCTAAAAATAACCTACAATGAAACAAGGGCAATACATAATTATGGTGCGGTATCATAGTTTATGTCTTTATGTTTGCGATGGTAATATCCTTTTTGAAAAAGATGTCGCTACTTAGCCTAGTCTTATTATGAAATTGTTTCTCATTGACTTAAAATTGAAAACTGTTGTTCTTGTTCTGTTCCTATTGCTGTTCTTCTTCTATTAATGTAATATGTATGCAATATTAATGTACAAGTTTGTTTCATTATTATTTTACCTGATGTAAAATTATCTCTGAGAGATTAATTAAAACAATATATAATTATGTGAAACATTTGGGAAGCAGATCTTAGGAAATCAAGCCAGCCTAACTTCATTTGACTGACAGGCTGTAACATGCGTGGTCAGATCAAACCGTAATTGTTAGATTGACCTGGCATATGGTCGTCAGATAAAGCTGGCCAATGCTATTAGCCGCCTTGATGAGCTTGTGTGTCTGGCAACCCCTTAATATGTAACAAAAAGCTCGTTTCCTGCCTTGCTAATTATCTGTAGAGCACGTGGGTGTGTCTATATACCCAAACTTTCTAGGTTAGGTCTATGATAATCAGCATAATGTTGTGTTTCCGATGATTGACCACAGAAAGGAATCAGCCCGCAGATCTGATGGTGAACAGGTTCCTAACAGAGACATTGCCAGTGCTAGTCAGCCGGTCATCCTGAGTGTGCATCCACATATCTGACGGTCCCCGGGTCAAAACACGACCCAGATTGCTGCCAGCGACAACGCCAGTGTTAGTCAGCCTGCTTTGAACAGCACCCGTGATCCTCAGCCTACTGTTGCGGATCAGATGAATCAGAATTCATTTATGGTCTATATTGCTATTCCAAAAAGGAATTGGGTTCCTCGACAACTCGTCTAGACTTTTCGTCTACAGACATTTCGCCTGCAAGTGTACCTGTATCCATCACGGCTAATCAACAGAAACCGCATTCTTATAGTTTCGCTAAAACATGCTAAATATTCTCAGGAATCCAGCTTCTAATCACTGAAACGATTATATTCATCAATCCAACTTCTATTGAATGGAAAACTTAGTTTCATCCATCCATCCAGCTTGGTATCCAGCTGCTCTTTACGGGAAAACTGATTTCGATCAATCCAGCTTCTATTTCAACACAGGAATGTTTTTTCATCAATCCCACTTCCATTTAGAGAAACAGTTTTTAATCAATCCAGCTTCCATTATAAAGTGACAATATCGAATAACTTCATAGACGAAATGTCTGTTCCAAATGCCTGTAGACGAAAAGTCTGTAGACGAATTGTCGTGACACCAAGGAATTGATCAACAAGAAAGTGAAAGAAAATGCTGAGTTATTGTCTGACCAGCGAGAGTCCCGTGACTATTTAAATACAGTAGCCATTAATAATTTTGTAAAGGTTAAAAGCGATGAAAGATAGTAAAAGCAGCACCTGAAATAATTATTGCGTTCCACCTTATCCGTGATAAAATAGGCCTATCATCACATTACAAAAAGTAAATCGAGATTTAAAATCAAAACTGTTCGTGAATCATGATTAAACATGACGTTAATAAATAATGTCAATGCGTATTTAAACGTTTAGCTTTAGGCCTAATCCAGAGCTCGCAGTTGGTATTTATGAATGCAGGTTTACCTAAGGCCCACGACGATCTTGTAACGGCACTGGGTGGATCAGATGACAAGGGAGAGGACTGGTGTGCAAAGGCTAAGCAATTGAAGTTGGCTAACATTCCAAGTGAAACTTTTAATTTTTATCAATATGATACTCAAAACCCAACATTGCATTTAAAGAAAATGTCGAAGCACAACAGGAAAAATTCTCATTAGGCCTATTGATTTACGCTATTGAAACGAAGTGAGCAAATGCTTAATAATTACACAGCCTGTTCTGACTACCTCTGAACCAACAAACAAACAAAAAAGAACTAATTAGTAGACTGGCAATATGGTGGATTCGACCATTTAAATCCAACGACGTACTGTATAAAGTTATAAACGACAATATCGCTTACAACAACAGCCTCTAGTACATTTATAGAGCAAGATTAATGACTGCTTGAGTAATATGAAAACACCCTCTGGGAACTCGTATAATCTCATAGATAAAGAAGCTATTCCAATGTGGGAAAGCATAGCATGGTATCTTCGTGCATTCTGTTGTGTATGAAGAGAAAGAGAGAGAGAGAAATAAGTGACTCATACATTTCATATGTGCCTCCCGTACATTCTACGACGTAGCAAAACAGTTTGAATTCACTTTTTATTCAACCTGTGCAAAAGAAAATGAAGGTGTTCATTTGATGTTGAACACGAGAACTTTGCTATCGCTCCGCCGATCATATTCCCAGTTGTTGTCAGCAATGTAAAGTTGGCTGGTTTTCTCATCCAAATGCATTGCCGCCGGCCTTCGCAATCCGTTCGCCTTTGTAAGAAGCTCTCTCTTGAATTCCAGGTCACGGCTGAGCAGCAAAACTCGACTGTTGTCCCTATCGAGTACTAAAATGTTTTCATTTTCATCAACAGCCAAACAGGTTGGGACGTTTAACTGCTGTATGTCGGAACCTCTCATGCCACCAAAAGATTTTCTTACACCACCAACATCATTTACCAGACACACTCGGTTAACATCGTCTCTGAAACTACCATGACTGACAATGAAATTTCCGTTGCCGAGTTTGATTGCGTGCAATGGATGCACTATAGTCGAGCACAGTTTGATTTCATTAAGCAGAGTTCCTTGTAGCGAATATTCTCTTAAAGTACTCGTGTCGTAACATGCTGCAACTAATGTTGATTCCGCTGAGACAGAGAGACGACCCCAGTCGTTTCCAGTTGACCATTTCATAAAGTCCCGATTTTGATCAATTCGAAGAACTTCAAACGCAAACGAACTCACAATGTAAACATTTCCAGCAAAACTGACACAATGTCTAAGGTCGACCTCACGGACAAAGCTTTTTACGGTCATTTGTGTCGTGCACTTACGCGTTTTTGAGTCATATATACTGATGACAGGATTCTTCTCGTACACTATGAAGACTCTGTTATCGCAAACTGCCATGCCAGTGATGCCAGTGATGCCATCACCTTCATTTACTGCAGTGTTGTTTGTTCTAATTGTCGTCGCCAGTTCTGGTTTTACACTGTAGTCGATGTTTGCTAAACACAAATATAGCACTGAGTTAGAATGGAAGCATTTTAGAAACAGCAATCAGTTAAACTATTCTGACTTCAACATTCACCTCAAGACAAACGTCTACAGTAACTGCAGAGTAATCAAAAGATCAAAGTATTATTACATAAGCAACATTAGATTAAAGGCCAAAAGATCACAGTATTTTAACTTAAGCAATGGTAGCTGCAAAATCTAAAGATCACACTATTTTTATATAAGCAACAGTAGGTCAAAACTTAAAGATCACAGGAATTTTCCATAAGTAACAATAGTTGAGCCTTTTTATTGCCAGCAATAATGTATTTTACAGAAACTTCAATGCAGCCAATGTTTTGTTTAAATTGTTATGTGAAAGCTGAGAAAACCTGCGTAAACATTTTGATAAGTGAATCACCCTTCAGCATATGCATATATCTACAAACAGACTAAATACGGTCAAACTTTGTCAGTTTTTTGTGTCATGAAATTTAAATAACACCATATGAAATACTGGGCTAATGAAGTGTGAACCTGCATCAATGTTGTGCTTTAGTAACTGTCATAAATATTACAAGTGCTTCTTACTGGTGCTGATATGATATGCATGTCAATAAACGAGTCAATCCATCAATCAATCTTTGACTGGCTTCAGTCGGCTTTTGCTGACGATGTATAGCGAACAAATAATTCAGTAATACAAGTAATAGGTGATAATGGTACGGGGGCCCGATAGCGCATTGGATAACACTCTGGCATAGAGAGCGAGAGTACTGAGTTCGAGTCCCGTAGGACGGACATGCTTTGTAGGCTGCTATTAGCGCCGTATTGCAGGCCTGTCTGTTCTGTTAGTAGTTAAGATTTATGTCTTCTGTAATTTTGTGTTCTTGTGAATTGTTTCAATTGCATAATTGTACACTGTAACCGGTTGGGGTTTGTCAACCGGATTGTTTCAATAAACGAAAATATTATTATTACTTCGGAAGCTAAACATTATCGGTCCATATTACTTTAGCTTTTAATGTTTTAGCAATGATCAACATTCCTTAAACACTTGCTTGCTGACATTTATAGTACTTCTTTGTTGCTAAAAATGCAATATGGTTGATGTCAGTTTTAAAATAGCTCGCATAGGTCCACTGTTTGACTTTTAAATATTTCAGGTCTTTTTAAATAAGATAGAACTAGTTGTTTATTAAGGACATTATTCACAATGTTGGTGCTTTATTGTTTATTGACTTTGGAGTGCGGATGTCCGCACTTTGAGAGATAAAAGAATGATATGGAAGTTTTAACAAGCACAGTAGGATCTGGAGTCGAAAAGCAATGATAAGGACACACCTCTGGAAGGCAGTTACACATGTTGTGGTAGTCTATAAAAGAGGATTAAAAACAACAATCATCATCTACACAGCTCAGCAAGAGAGCCTCTGTGACTAAGCATGAAGCTGCAGCTTTGGATCAAACAAAAGTCACTAACATGGCAGCAACACATCCACATCTATTGGCTGCAACTGTTCAATCTCTAGGTCATGAAGTTCGAGGCTCGCATATGAGTCGCAGTTCTATTCGCCAAACTTGAAGATTTTATCAAGAAGAGCGTGCTTCTATGAACAAAAATGAATGCTCTCCAGATTGTGCAATAGTTGTTAACTGAGATGGTAAGCTGTTGCCCGACATTGTGTCTGGCATTGGAACAGAGCAACTTCTTCGTGTCCCGAAGATTAACTCAGGCACTGGAGAAGTTCAGGCAAGCGCCGTGATCATCTACACAGATGACTGGTAGCTGAGAAGGAAGATTAAGGGGATGTGCTTTGACACCACAACGAGCAATACTGGACAGAAAGCTGGGACGTGAACACTGATAGAAAAGGGACTTGGTCGGAACTTACTACATCTAGCAGGTCGTCACTACGTGATGTTAATTGCTGCTGAAAAGGCATTCAGTGTCACGAAAATTGCTTCCTCAACTGGTCCAGACATTCTAGAGATTATCTTGAATCACAGGCAGTCGTCATGTAACTCAAAGTAGTCAACGACACCGCAGAGAGAAGTGTAAAGCTAATCCATGAGTACAACTCAATCCTGACAATTGACGAATATCAGAAACAGTATTGGCTTCAAGTTGTTGATGCGCATCGAAATCAATTTCCTGACTCGAAACAAGAACACATTGCTGGCAAGTTTGTATGGTGCCGCTGTCAGTGCTTAAAACGACCACTCAATGAAGATAAATCAAAATATTTATGACGTTTTCCCTTTAAAACTAGCATTTGAACTACCGAAAATGATAAATTTAATCACAGACTTTAAACGCTGAAACGGTGAATAAATTGTCATGTCTTTGTATTGTATTGTATTGTATATTCGTTTAATAGATCCTCCCGATGTCAAACCGCATCAGGTTACAATCATTGATGATAACAGTGAATCGTTAGTCAATAAGCAAACAGCTGCCGAACCGAACAATTACAAGACTATCAGACATAGGCCTACTATATAGGAGATTACCGTGAGAGTCTTCTCTCTGCGGTGTCGTTGACTACTTTGAGTTACATGGACTGATGTTTGTTTGCCATCAAGGTGCAGTCCTGAATTTAAGTATACATAACATAACTTTGGGTGGCTTGCGCAACCCCTTAAATATGGTTCAATTTTGCTAAAATTTCCAGTATGTTAGTTTTTTAATAGATTGACTGCAATGATGGGTTCTAATCTTGACTTTTCGAGAAAAAAGTTTTTTGGACCACACTAGTAGACATGTATCACAAAAATTGTGTGGTAAGTGTTAATGACGCGTACCTAAATTAAATCCAGACTTTGATAGGCAACACATGAATGTATGATTTCTCTGGACTAACCTTCAACTGCTCCTATGGTGTTTTTCATTTTGTAGATGTCCAACAAAGCTGGTGCAGTCTTCGCGAAGTGGATGTCAAATGAATGTAGTTGGCGTTCAACAATTGATTTATTCAGCCGATTCAACTCAACAACTTCTTCCTTCAGCTCGCTTGCCATCTTACAGAATAAGCTGTCATGTCGATCATTTGATGCTAGCTTTGCACAGTATAACTCAAAGTTCTTAAGACAATCCAGATGCGTGCTAAGTTCTTTCTCTTTGATTTCAATGTCCTCAATTCTCCCCTTCTTGAGAACATCAAGGTCCTCCAACAGCGAATCCGCATGTCGGTCGATAAACGCTTTCAGATCACGCCTTATTTGGTTCACTTCTGTTTCAATACCTTGTGTCTTTTCGAGGACAGAACATTTTTGCTGACGTAATCTTTCTTTCTTCTTCAACGCATCAGACATGCATTGTTTGGCAATGCTAACGTTGCTAAGAAGCTGTGAACGAAGAATTCCCGCAGCGCTGCTCAGATCCGACAGTCGATGGTTTTGATGGAATTCACGCAGACACACCAAACAAAGAACTTCATTACAATCAGAACAATTCAGAATAAGATTCTCGTGTTCATGTTTATCGCATACATTTGAAGCCCCACGTTGAGTAGTTGTGATTTCGATTAGTCTTACCATAAAGAAGTTCTTCTTTAAGGCAGCAAAACCATCCTCAGGAATTGTGAACTCTTGTCTACAGAGTGGACAAAGCATTGGATCACCCGGATTCTTGTCAATGCGAGTTCCAATACGTTGCAGGCATGTAAGGCAGTAAGTATGAACACACGGCAAAATCACTGGGTCTCTGTAAGTTTCATCGCAAATGCAACAGGTAGTTACATCGTCGAGTTCGTCCTGAACTGCTGCAGACTTTTCTTCCGTGGGAGTCCTTTTGCAGAAATTCTTCCAGCTGCTTTGTGTTTTACAGTCCCACTTCACGTCATCGACCTGCCTTACAGGTGTCTGCCAAGAAGCGAACTCACTCGTCGCCTTAGGGATATTTTCTTCAGTCATTGCCAGCGTTAAATTGGACGTTGGATAATAAGATTTTCGTAATGCGCAACTAGAGTTTACCAGTACGGTTATGTTAGAAGCGAAATATCTCGGGTAACTCTTATCGCCGAACAATTTTGCTCTTGCTAATTAGATATAATCTAAAAATATACACTAACTAACCTTTACTAAATTAAGTTGCCAAGAAAAAAACTATTTAAGCCTTTAAAAATGCTGCCTTTTGCGCTTCTTTATATCCACCTTTAAACAACTTATAAGATACCTCAAGTGAAAGAAAGCGATATAATATACACTAACTAACCTTTACTAAATTAAGTTGCCAAGAAAAAAACTATTTAAGCCTTTAAAAATGCTGCCTTTTGCGCTTCTTTATATCCACCTTTAAACAACTTATAAGATACCTCAAGTGAAAGAAAGCGATATAATTATATTAGTGGAGCAGCGCCTCATTGCGTATGACGTAGTATATGACGTAATAGTCCTAACTAGTCTATTATATCGTTACTGGATTATGATGAGCAATACTCGGAAATTTCGTAAAGTAAGTATTGTATTGTATTTTCGTTTATTGATCAACTCTGGCTGTCATAACGCAGCTAGTTACAAGGTTCTTCATCGTTAGTCGGCTTGAGTGAAACGTAGGTAAGTAAGTAAGTAAGTAAGTATTTTCTTTATTGAGAAGCACTAGCAAACGCACAGCACTGTTCATAGCAAGATTAATACATTCAAACAAATTAAAAAAAATTATATATACAACCAAAGCATTGAATGAGAGGCTTTATTTTACAGAAGAAGAAGAGCTAGAGGTAGTCATTAGGGAAAATGAAGGGTTTAAATAGCCAGATCTAGGGAAAACACAGGTTATTTGTATAGCATCCGGGCAAGGAAGCATTTCTGAGACAGGTTGTCGAACATGGGAAGCTCACGGGTATGGGACCGTGGTCGCAGTAGCGCGATTGCTTGATCGGCGGTAACAATTTATGCAATACATGACAAGGATTGTGCAGAATACAGGCAAAGAGTCTAGTATCCCCATTGCTGCAGAGAGTCTCAAATGAGGGAGAAGATGGAGGTAAGTACCCTGGGCGTACCAGCCTCCGGATAATTCCCTCAAGGGCCTCCCGTTCCTGCACTCTCGCAAAGCCCCACCACACAGGCGAGCAATACAGCATCATACCAACCGTAGTGGCACGAACTACATCAAATAAACTGTCCCCGAGAGCCCATGCGACCTCAGGATCCGAAGTGCATAAAAGGACTGCCTTGCTTTTATGGTCAAACGTTTTATATGACTAGAGAACCCAAATTTCGTTGTAAGCTCAACACCCAGAATATTTAGGGTTTGCACTCTTGAGATACCTTTTAGAGGAGGGGGGAACATACTGATGGTACCCCGGGGACGCGTGAAAATTATCTCACAGGATTTGCTTGAGTTAAGCTTGAGGTTGCAACTCTGTGCTCATACACCAATATGCTCAAGCTCAATCTCAGTTGTCGTGATACTTGATGCGGGGACAGCGAGATAGCAATCATCTGCATATTTAAAAATGCGATTGCATTTATTAACTGGTTTTAAATCAGAGATTGCAACTACGAAATCCATCGGGCCCAAACCTGAACCTTGAATAACACTTGCATTAATTCGTGCAAGAGAAGATATTACACCGTTAAACCTAGTGCAATGACTTCGATTATGAAGTAGATTCAAAATCCAATTAAAAATTGATCAGGAATTGGGAGAGAAGCAAGTTGTTCGACTAGATATGAATGTCTGACAGAGTCAAAGGCTTTGGAAAAATCCAATGAGACCAAACGTACATAAAGCTACTTTTGAAAAATATTTCATTCTCTAGGCTAAGTTTTTTAAACATTCATTTGCGTCGCATATAATGTTTATTTCCTTGTTTCTTATCGTGTAGGCGTAGTTTAAATTTGCAAATTATTTTAAAACTTCTAATAGTATGATTCATTGCGTTAATCGAAGTTGGATTGATGACAGTTTTATGATTACTGTCATCAATCCAACTTCTATTGTAGGCTACACAAAGAATTATTTTTATTAATTCAACTTATATTTACGCCTATTATTTATCGATAGCCTACTGGAATTCCTTCAGACACGGCCCTAGGCACTCTTGCATTCGTAGTCTCGTAGACCCAACAGTAGCCTACTGCCAATTCTGATGTCACACGAAGCAGTAGCCTAAAGTTTACATAGCCTAATGTAGCAAATACAAGCTTCGCCCGAGACCGCATTAATTACTTTTGCCGGCTAAGGACGTCATAAATTACAATCAGCGGGTTTATTTGAGTGCATTCAGTGAGCTTACTTTTTTTATTTCTTCTTTACCAGAGTTTAACGACATCTTATGACACCAATGGTCGTTGACGTCTTTTTTATTTAATTCCCTATTTGAACTATATTCTACTTGAGCCTAAGGTTGTTCTTGAACTTGAAGGCCCGGGATGACACCAGCTCCTAACGGACAGTATCGCATTTGGTTGCACCAATCAGCAGGTAAGCCTATGCTACATGTCGTCGGCATATTTCACCATTTTCTTCTCAGAGTGAACTGGATGGAGGTGGACGGCATTAAAAAAGAAATCCCACGACCTCTGAACAACGCTTGCATTGATAGACGCCGACAACCAAATCTCAAACCATGTTGCATGTTTTCGGTCCTTGAGGAACTCGACCAGCCATTACAGATATTACAAGCATGTCGAGTCTGGCTAGCTTGTCCGCCAGGGTGGAGTAAGTAAGTAAGTAAGTAAGTAAGTATATCCTTTATTATACCAATTGCTAACCGCATTTTGGTTTACAAGAGAATCACATTTATGTGTTGGGCTAACCTAACATGTCGTCGGCATATTTAACCTTTTTCTTCTCAGAGTGAACTGGATGGAGGTGGAAGGCATTAAAAAAGAAATCCCACTGGCGGACAAGCTAGCCAGACTCGACATGCTTGTAATATCTGTAATGGCTGGTCGAGTTCCTCAAGGACGAAAACATGCAACATGGTTTGAGATTTGGTTTTCGGCGTCTATCAATGCAAGCGTTGTTCAGAGGTCGTGGGAGTGTTTGACCGTGTCGAAGGTCCGTGAAAGTTCAATGAAATGTGGGCGCGTAGCTGTTAGTCGCGATGAGCGAAGTGACGTGGTGATGCAGTGAGACCAAGGCCGCGGTCGTTAACCCCATACTGGTCGTCAAGGACTCTAGACATTGGTGGAGTTACGAAGATTGGATATAGGAATCGATGTACTTCTGCACATAGTAGTCTGCTTGACCACCATATAAGAATTCACTCGGAGAAACCATTTAACTGCAGTTCATGTCACAAGGCGTTTGTAAAGAGGCAATAGGCTATCTATCTATATCCCTCCTGCTCTTCATCTATGTACGCTCTGAAAACTCTGAGAGGACGTGGTATGCCAGCACAAGCCTTGCACGTGGTGACACGTGCTACCACGATGGCGAGAACGATGTATGCGTCTCCAGCCTGGTGGGGGTACACGGGAGCAGGAGACTGAGAACGCCTGGAGCGTTTCACTCAGCGACTGAGAAGTGCGGGGTTTCTGCCGGGAGATGCCCCGACTGTCGATGGCCTGGCCAGCCGAGCTGATGACGTGTTGTTCAATGCCATCATAGATGACCCCGGGCATGTCTTACGTCGAATGTGCCAGGAGCGACCGACAAGTCGATATGACCTCCGACCTAGGCCCCACCCTTTCGTCATTCCAGCAAAGGACAGCAAGAACTTTCTACCGCGCATGCTGCACAAAAACACTTACTAGCTGCTCTGTGTGGTCTTACATTCCATAAAGAGTACAACAATCCAATACATTTATTCAGTATAGATTTGAACATTATCCATATCTATAATTAGTCTTAGCTCCTTTAAAATTACAATAAGTTACGCACTTTTGTCGTTGGCTGCGTTATGACAGCCAGTTTTCAATAAACGAAAATACAATCTTGAGGTAGGCCTACTTAAAAGGACCCACGCTGGAGAAAACCGTACTTTTGCCTGGTTTGCAGCAAGACATTTACACAACAGCATAATCTTTCTTTGCATTCAAAAATCCACACTGGGGAAAGCATTAAAGAACATAAAAGAATGAATACTGGAGAAAAACACACTTTTGTAATTATGTTAAATCGCGACTCCCACGCTGGAGCAAAATATTTTAAAGTCCGTTACTGCCCTTTGATTAATAGGCTAATTATGGGGAGGATAATTGGGCAAGCAATAATGACGACGTGTGAGAGACGCTTGTTTGTAATACTTTTGAATTATAAACACTCGTATAAATGCTTATTTATGTTAAATGAATGAAACAATATGGTTTGAAAAGTCTGGCCCTTAAAGTTCACAACGAGGTTGACCCTTCTAGTTTTCTGCAATAAAATAAAAGAATGTAACAAGATACAACTGTATTGTTATTGCCGTCATTCTGAAGTTCAAAAGTGCATTAACGATCATATGCCAGAGCAACTCTGAGTAAAGGAATTGCTGGAGGTTATAATACTAGAAAGTCTAAAGACCTCTCCTGTCGCACTTGAAGTGTTACAATTCATTCATTCATTCAGAGAACTTATATAGCGCCCCTCCAAGATAACCTACTCAGAGGCGCTCCAAATGCCGTCATTACAAGCTAGCAAGTTGCTTGTTAAAATTCCAGCCTTAGTCTCATACTTTCCTAACTTCCGTCAGCTCTGTTTTTGAGTTCTTGTGTATTTTCTTCAAGCAATTCAGGAATTATTTTGGCAGTAAAACATTATGAACCTTGAAGATTCGATTCTAGTACACTATCAACTAAGCCTTTAATTTTGGTTGCTTTTGGCTCAGCTAATATATTCAATAGAAAACTCGTTATTTAAATTAAGACATAATTGGTTTCTTGTTTCAAGTTCAGATTCTGGCAGAGGTGAGAATGGTTGCCGTATCGATCACATGATTGTTAACCGCAAATCATTTGCCTAAGCGCTTTCGAAAGGGAACAGTAGCATGAATAAGCGCACAGAATAAATGCAATATGTAGGAGAGTGAACTTCTGTTTGAAAGCAACACTTTACATCCACGTGTCGTTGCAGTCGTAAAACCTGAACTTGATATAGGTGAATTTACTTTTGCTTAGAAAGCAATGCTTTCCTGCTACGTCATATAATCTGAACATGTCTGTTTGTGGCAGACACTGTTGAGCAGTATTATAGGCTGATGGGATTGATCCTTGAGCACATTCAGGCAGTTCTAGACGGATCTACATAAAGACGCGTATACGGTAGATGTATCGTTTACATTAGGTCTGCAAGAGTGTTATGGTTTTTCATGACACACCACCAATGCCAGACTCGATTATAGAAAAATTTGTTAGTCTTATTAATACGATACTAAAAAAACATTGCATGTAAAGAAAATGTTGAAGAACAACATAAGAGATTCTCATCATTCACTTATGCCATTGAAACGAAGTGAACAGATGTTCCATACTTAGGCCTACACAGACTCATCTGACTACATGTGAACAGTCAAACTAATTCTAAAAATGAACCAGTTAGTAGAACGGAAATTTGGTGGATTCGACTATATTTAAATCCTACTAAATACAAACAATAAACAATATGGCTATCCACAACAGCTTCTAGTACAAATATAGAATAAGAGAAATGACTTATATTACAACATCTGGGAACTCGTATCATATTCGATAGATAGAGAACCTATTCCAATCTGGGAAAACTTAGAACAAGGCACCATCTTCATTCTGTTGTGCGTGAAGACAAATTAACCAGCAGAGAGAGAAATAAGTGCATTCTGTAGACCTGCACATGTATAGTTGTATACGCCCTACATACCTCTAAGTAGCATAAGAGTTTCAAGTCAATTAGTTTTCAACCAATTCAGTGCAACATATTGCAAACATTTGAAGATCCTTATTTGATGCTGAACACGAGTACTTTGCTATCGTTCCACCGAAAATTCTCCCAGTTGTTATCGGCAATGTAAAGTTGGCTGGTTTTCTCGTCCAGATGCATTGCCGCCGACCTTCGCAATCCGTTTGCCCTTGTAAGGAGTACCATTTTGAATTCCAGTTGAGGACTGAGCAGCAAAACACGACTGTTGTCCCTATCGAGTACTAAAATGTTTTCATCTGCATCGACAACCAAACCAGTTGGGACGTCTAACTGCTGGATGCTGGAACCTCTCCTGTCACCAAACGATTTTGTTATACCACCAACAGCGTCTATCATACACACTCGGTTAACATCATCTTTAAAACTACCATGACTGACAACGAAATGTCCGTTGCCGAGTTTGACTGCGTGCAGGGGATGCACTATAGTCGAGCACAGTTTGATTTCATTAAGCAGAGTTCCTTGCAGTGAATACTCTCTTAATGCACCCTTGTCGTAGCATGTTGCAACTATTGTTGATTCTGCCGAGACAGAGAGACGACCCCAGTCGTGTTTAGTTGACCATTTCATAAAGTCTCGATTCTGATCAATTCGAAGAATTTCACTCGTAAACGAACTCACAATGTAAACATTTCCATCGACACTGACACAATGTCTAAGATCGATCTCACGGACAAAGCCTTTTAGGGTCATTTGTGTCGTGCACTTGTGTGTAGTTGAGTCGTATACGCTGACAACCGGATTCCTATCATTGACTATGAATACTTTGTTATTGGAAACTGCCATGCCAGTGATGTCACTGATGCCATCACGTTCATTTACTGCAGTGTTGTTTGTTCGAATTGTCGTCACCAGTTCTGGTTTTCCACTATAGGCGATGTTTGCTAAAATCAGTGACAGCACCGAGTTAGAAGATAAGCATTTTATGAACAGCAGCCAGTTAAACTATTGTGAGTTCACAACATGTTGCCTAACGACAAACGCCTACTGCAGAATGACCGAAAGATCACAGCATTAAAACACAGTAGTTCAAGACCTAAAGATCGGTTTCGCGACAACTCGTCTACAGACTTTTCGTCTACCGACATTTCGTCTACAAGACTTAGTGTATCTGTATCCATTACGGCTAATCAACAGAGGCCGCTTTCTTACAGTTTCGCTAAAACGTGCTATATATTCTCAGAAATCCAGCTTCTAATTACTGAAAAGATTATTTTCATCAATCCAGCTTCTATTGAATGGAAACTTAGTTTCATCCATGCATCCAGCTTGGTTTCCAGCTTCTATTTACGGGGAAAATTATTTAGATCAAACCAGCTTCTATTTCAACACAGGAATGTTTTAATCAATCCCACTTCCATTTAGGAAAACAGTTTTTTCATTAATCTAGCTTCCATTTTAAAGTGACAATATAAAATAACTTTTTAGACAAGTGTCGTAGACGAAATGTCGGTAGACGAATTGTCGTGACACCCTAAAGATCACAGTATGTTTCCATGAGCAACAGTAATTGAGCTTTTTATTGCTAATAATACTGATGCACAGAAACTTCAACTCAGCCAATCGGTCTAAATTGTTATGTAAACTCCGAGAAAACCTGCATATATATATAGGATTCGTACGCATCTATAGAAGACTAAATGCTTTACCACTTTGTCAGAAACTTTCTTTTAGTGGACTTTAAATAGCAAATGAATGAACTACGTTGGGATCATCAATGAATAACGTCAGAAATTAGGGAGGATTCATGGAAATGTGGGCAAGGGAGGGGATGGTTAATTATGACTAGTGCGGACATCCGCATCTAGAAATAATCTAGAAAAGACTTACAAGAACTAAAGTATGATGACTAAATGATTACGAAATTGTGATGATAGCTAATTACAGAAAGTTAGTCTCAACTGGTGACTGGAAGTGTAATAACTGGTTTAACAACACCAATTAGGGACACAGGGCTGTGGTAATGGCTTGCCCTTTAGTCACAGTAGTTTCAAAGAGTTAGCGATCAGGTCAAGTGTGTTGGCCTCTTAATTACCATTACTATACAATAAAATATAGTATTGCACATTACACTGAAGTACAATACAATAAAACTGTAATTTGATAATGCCGTCCTTACAATGTTCAGAAGTACACATTGAAGCCGGGCAACCATTAAGAGCCATAGGCAGACTGGAAGAGGTAAGTTTTCAGTTTAGAGCGAAAGTCGGTCTCCAAAAGCCCTGGAAAATTACATTCTGATGCTGGATGACTTTGGAAAGCGCATATGTGAACGTTGTGGATAGTATTCTCCCTCCCAGTCAGCAAAAGAGTAATTATATCCGTAGTTACAAACAGAAATACGAGTGCACACAGTACAAGAATGTCGAGGTGATGCTTGAGAAATCTGACAACTTTCAAAGTCCATCAACTTCTATTTTTTGCAATGAAACTACGGATGATTTGCCATGATGATGGTTTGTATGCAACCTCTTTGCTTTGACTGGCTTCAATCGGCTTTTTTGGTGATGTGCAGCGAACGCATAATTCAGTAATACAGGTAGCAAGCGATGCTGTTAGGCCTACTTTGTAGGCTAATGATCACAGGCCATATTACTTTAGTTTTTGTCGTTTAATAAGGAGATACAATCCTTAAACAATTGCTTGCTTAGCAGTGCATCAGTTGCCTGTTGTTCTAAAATGCAGTAGTTGATGTCAGTTTTATGTAGCTGGTAGTCATTCTTTTTGTCATTTTAAATACTTACGTTGCTTTTAAATAAGATAGAACGAGTAGTTTATTATTAAATGACATTATTCGCAATGCTGATGCTTTAGTTCCAAGAGGCTATCATGGGAATTGAAGTGTTAGCAACTTCATTCTTCATAATTATTCTTAGCGTCAAAGGATATGACGGGTGGTGACCTATATAGTATCACACACTGTCTGATATATCAACCAAAACTGTGTGAAAGTGTTAGTGACAAGTTTCTAAACCAAATCCCAACTTTGATCTACAAAACACGAATGTATGATTTATGTGAACTAACCTTTAACTTCTCCTATGATATTTTTAGTTTTGTAGATTTCGAATGATGTTGGTTCAGTCTTCGTGAAGTGGATGTCAAATGAACGCAGTTGGCTTTCAACAACTGATTTATTCAACAGCTTCAACTCAACCATTTGCTCCTTCAGCTCGCTTGCCATCGTACAGAACAGGATGGCATGGCCATCATTTGATGCTAGTTCTGAACAGTATATCTCAAAGCTTTTAAGACAATCCATATGTTTGTCAAGTTTTTTCTCTTCGCTTTCAATGATCTCAATTCGCTCCTTTTTGAGCAAACCAAGGTCTTGCAACAGCGAATCCGCATGTCGGTCGATCAGAGCTTTCAGGTCACGCCGTATTTTGTACACTTCTGTTTCAACATCTTGTATCTTTTCAGAGAGAGCAACTTTTTTCTGAAGTAATCTTTCTTTCTTCTTCAACGCATCAGACATGCAACCTTTGGCAGTGCTAACGTTACTCTGAAGCTGTGAACGAAGAATGTCCGCAGCGGTGGTAGGATCCGCCATTCGATGGTTTGGATGACATTCACGCAGACACACCAAACAAAGAACTTCATTGCATTCAGAGCAAAACAGACACAGATTCTCGTTTTCGTGCTTGTCGCATACACTTGAAGCCCCTTGTTTAGTAGTGGTGATTTCAATAAATCTTACCATAAAGAAGTTCCGCTTTAAGGCAGCAAAACCATCCTCAGGAATTGTGAACTCTTCTCTACAGAGTGGGCAAGGCATTTGATCGCCCGGATTCTTGTTAGTGTAAGTTCCAATATGTTGCAGGCAAGTCAGGCAGAAAGTATGATCACACGGCAAAATCACTGGGTCTCTGTAAGTTTCATCGCAAATGCAACATGTAATTTCATCGTGGAGCTCGCCTTGAAATGTAGAAGACTCTTCTTCCGTGGGTGTCCTTTTGCAGAAATTCTTCCAGCTGCTTTCTGTTTTACTGTCCCACTTCACGTCAGCGAGCGGTCTTACAGGTTTCTGCCAGGAACCGAACTCACTCGTTGCCTTAGGGATATCGTTTTCACTCATCGTCAGCGGTTAAATTGGATATTTGTGGTAGATTACCGGGATTGCTCAAGTACTTATGCTAGAAGAGAAATATTTCGGGTAACTCTTTTATCGACGACCAATTTCGCCCTCGCTAATTAATTCTCAACAAACTACTAACTAACCTTTACTTAATTAAATTGCGAAGAAAACTCTAAGTTTTTAGCAATGCTGGGTTTATTCGTTTCGCAGATTCTCTTTATATTTCAATTTAAAATTATTCTGAGGTACCTCCAGTAAAAGAAAGAAAGATATAAGAGCAGCGCTCACATCTCATTACGTCAGACTTAAAATATGACGTAATTTATAAATATCGCTATGCGCGGAGCTAGGACTAGACGAAAATCACGAATTTGCTGAATTCATGGAAACCGTGAATTTTGGCGTTTCACATAGCATAAATAGAAGTTGAATTGATGAAAAGTAATTGTTTTATATAATGGAAGTTGGATTGATGACATTTTCCTTAAATGGAGGCTGGATTTGTGACAGTTATCATGGACATTGGTAGACTGCTTACTTACCAACGTCAAGTACGGCTTCGAAGACATTAAAATAATTTAGCAACGTAAATTACGGGATAACCGGGATTTCAACCTGGCTTTCCAAACTAAGTTTTTGATGCAAGAGAAGCTGGATTGATGAAAATAATTGTTTCTGTAAGTAGAAGCTGGACCCATGAGAATAGTTCTTTGCTGATATAAAAGTTCCATTTATGCAAAATATTTTTGGTTAAATAGGCCTAGAAGTTGAGCCATTTTTTATTAAATGGAAGTTGGATTGATAAACAAATTTCCCATGAAATGGTAGCGGGATTGATTACAGTTATTATGGACATAGGTAGACTGCTTACTTACCAGCGTGAAATACGGCGTTGAAGACATTCAAATAATTTAGCAACGTAAACTACTGTACAGTATAACCATTTTTGTAAATGTTTCACTGTTCTTGGCTTATGGCAAATGGAGCCAAACGTCTGACTAATTTATTAGAAATATATGGGAGAACTGATAAGCAAAGCCTAATCGCTTTTGCTTAAGAGAAATTCCTTATGCTAGGAATTAATCCAGACTCGAAATCCTAACTTTAAATTACCATCATTACCACATGCATTTCAAAGTCGTGCAAAGTTATCTTAATCTTAAAACTTCCATAGCACCAGCAAATACAAAGTGAAACTGAGGCTCTGGCTGTCGAAACCGGTTCAGCGATCCATGGTAGCATGAAAAATTTGGCACAATACATTGATCATCCACCAAAAGGCTTTAACTCTTCAAAATTGCCTTCATGATGCATCTTACTTGACACAGAAACTGACCAAATAATCTGGCTCTTGCAAACAGAATTTGACTAAACGCCAGTGATTAAGACGATATTTCTGTCACATAATTAAAATATCTAAATATTAATTATTAATCTCTTCCCATTGGTTGGGGGTTGTAATGATTGTTTAGGGTAGAACCCTTCTCAGTTGTTGCCGTATCCTGCTCGTAATTATTCCTGGCATAACGCTATTCCTCGCAGCGTCATTAACTGGTTCTCCTGGGAGGGGCTCTATTGCAGGATTGTATTGTATTGTATTCAAACATTTGTAAAGCGCCTCTCATAGGGTGAACCATTCAGAGGCGCTATTGGAAGAGAGGTTACTAGATGGAGACAGCGCATTCCAAAGAGAGGGACCAATTGACCGGGACTGAGCCATAGCTGTTCTAGTATGAGGTACCGGTACTAGAAGCTCAAGTCTGTTTGATGAGCGTAGTGGTCGATGGATTAGTCTGAAACAACGCCTACTGCTTGCACGTGACCGTATAAGAGCTGTCACTCACTGCATTCGGAAGAGCCAATAAATAATCTTTGTCGGCGACAACAGCCTATGTTGTCATAAGCTTCCGTTAAACTGTAGATCCAATTCTGAAGCTGTCGCACTGTTCAGCTCACGAGGTAGGATTGTTATAATTTGTTATTATTATTATTATTATTCAATAATTGAAGAAATGCACATATTACATTGTAAATCCTATTTTAAATAATATAGAAAAGCAAATGAGAGAAATAACTAGATTTTGCGAGGTGGCGGCAACCATTAGGCCTACTGGAATTGACCAAATTGAGAGGCTTTAGAAATAGATTTAGGGTAAACCCGTAGTTTAGGTTGGTAAATATTATTATTTTATATCATCAAAATAAAATGGAAGCTGGATGGATTAAAGAAATTGTTTCCCTAAATGGAAGTGGGATAGATGAAACCATCTATGTGTTTAAATAGAAGTTGGATTGATGGAAATAATTTTTACTGTAAATAAAAGCTGGATCGATGAAACTAAGTTTTTCACGCAATAGAAGCTGGATTGGTTCAAATTATTGTTTCTTTAAGTAGCAGCTGGACCCATCAGAATAGTTCTTTGCTTAAATAAAAGTTCCATTGATGAAAAATATTTTTTGGTTAAATAGAAGTTGGGCCATTTTTCACGAAATGGAAGCTGGATTGATTAAAAATAGTTTTCGATGGAATGGAAGCGGGATTGATGATAGTTATCATGGACATAGTTAGAATGCTTACTTACCAACATGAAGTACGGCATTGAAGCTTAGACATTCAAATAATTTACCAACCTAAACTACGGGATAACCAAATCTATTTAGTAACGAAGCTCCATACTAGTTCTGTTGAAGATCTGTGATTATTGAAAGGTGATTAATTGAGATAATTAAAAAGAATTTAATTATGATTCGAGCGTTTGTCATGGATCCAGAAACTCAATTGAATTTGTTAGATCTGAAGTTCAAGGACCCAGAGTTACGTTCATTCTACGCCAGATGCGAAGATTTATTCCTTGGTGCTAGTCATCCAGATTCCGTTCTCACTTAGAGAGATCTGGTATCTGGTTCAGTTAGACACTGCTGATGAAGCCGTATCGTTGTATGAGAGTCCATGGGAATAAATACACAGCCTGTTTGTGGTAACGGTCACATGTTAAAGAACGTGAATATAGATGTAGTTCAGTCGATTTTAGAGATGAAGGACCGACTGTCGGTGCCAAACACAAGTTATCTGCGCCTGACGTGCGTCGTAGCGTATGGTTACGGGGATAGGCACCAGTGACTTATCCATATTTAATCCCTCTTCCTACAAGACCACCTACCGCTCTCACCAGATCCCCCATTTCCAAACAGCTAGCAGCCCATGAGAAAGAAGAAAACGCTACATAAGTATTTATGTATGTATGCATGCATGTATGTATGTATGTATGTATGCATATGTTTGTATGTGTGTATGTATGTATGTATGTATGCCTGCGTGTATGTATGCATGGTATCGTATCTAAACATTTATTTTTTGGTTTTTCTTGTAATCGCATTGCGTCCTGACAATGTGTTATGAATAAACGTAGATTCTATTCTAGAATTCTAGATTCTATTCTACATGTATAAGCTTATAAAACGCCTCTATCAGAATAACTATTCAGATGCGCTCTCAGCACGGAAGAACCGGTGTAAAAGAAATGCCTTTAAAGAGCGAGAGACCGATTAGGAAAGCCAGTCCTACTTTAGCCCTTAGTGAGGGGAAGGTCATTCCAAATTGAGGGACCCACCACTGCAAACGCCCGGTGTTGGGACAGAGGAGTCCTAGTCCTAGGAACACAGAGGTCAAGCCGATCTGCAGATGAGGATGCCAGTTGACCGAATCCTACGCAATGCACCACTTGCATGATACATACGAATAGAAAACATGAAATCAGGATGTAGCTTAACATTAATAAATTGGATTAACGCTGAGGGGAGTACTGGGCATAAACTGACCGAGTACAATGAGGATAATTTATTCGTGCTTATCGCCGTCAAATGTACATGTAGGCGTCTCGAACTGATGGTGGTCATGATGATGGGGAAGACGATGATGCTACGCTTCTACTACTATAGGCTACTAAGCAACTACGGTTAAGAAGTAATAGTAAGGATTCGATGGCAGCGAACCTGTTTATGTGCTGCCCCACTCAATTTGTCACTGTTTGGCGTGTCGCTCTTTTCGATATTCAGGGCTCGCAATAAAACGATTAGCCAATATAATTATTGCAACGTAATCATGTTTTATTACTTTCACCTGACGTAGCCTTGTCATCCGTTAACTTCTAAGCGCAATACACACGTAGTATTTGCTCGGAGTAAAAATAAGGAAAAGCTAATTGAGATATAATTAGGCTAAGGGTCATCCATTAATTATATTAATTATGTCGTCAACAAATAGGGGAGGGGTTTGGAAAAGTTTGACAGTTATTGACAGGGGGAGGGGGGATTTGGTCCAAGTTGACGTCAACAAATTTTTGTTTAATAAATGGAAAAATATGGTAAATGACTAAACAAAAAGGTCATCAGGAAAAAAATGGCTAAAAAACGGTCATCGGAGTCTAAAAAAGGTCATTGAGAAAAAAGTCAGCCTGGCTACGCTGCCGGTAGGGGGGTTCTGTGATTGTTGACATAATTTTTAGGGGTCCGTCAATGTTTGACAGTTGTTGACAAGGGAGTGAGGGGGTCAAAAAGGCCTAAAATTTGTTGACATAATTAATGGATGACCCCTAAGTATAGAGAGGAGCATTGACTAAAGTCTATAATTCAACGGCACAAAGCTATTCAAGAACATGGACACAGTATCTTTAGCAGGAAAGTCAGGTAAGATATTCTTCATTATTTCGTTCTTTTTATCCATCTAGTTTAACTTGCGGAAATCTTGCAATCTTGCAATCTTGCTTGCTTGCTTGAGCAACAGGCTAAAAAGTCAAATCTTGCGACGACTAATTCGATCACTTACAATCATTCAATCGTCGTGAAACTTGGCAGATAGACTCGACCTCGCAGACACTTCATTCTGTAAAAATTTCAGCTCCCCCAAAAGGCTAGCTTATAGAATCAGGGACTCAACTTTTCGAATCGGGGAATCCCCTTTTTCCATACGCAGCGTTGCCATTGGCCAGCGTTGCCATTGGCCGCAACAGAAACGGGTGCGCTGCCTCATTAAACGTGCTATGTTGTAAAATGAACGCGGACTATATATTTGTAGAGGTAACTGCTTCATAAGACCCATTATAGGATACTAGATGGATATAGTAAAAACTTTGTTTTTACGGGCTGTATTTTATTATCCATCTAGTTTAACTTGCGGAAATCTTGCAATCTTGCTTGCTTGAGCCACAGGCTAAAAAGTCAAATCTTGCGACGACTAATTCGATCACTTACAATCATTCAATCGTCATGAAACTTGGCAGATAGACTTGCCCTCGCAGACACTTCATTCTATCAAAATTTCAGCTCCCCCAAAAAAGGCTAGCTTATAGAATCGGGGACTCAACTTTTCGAATCGGGGAATCCCCTTTTCCCATACGCAGCGTTGCCATTGGCCAGCGTTGCCATTGGCCGCAACAGAAACGGGTGCGCTGCCTCATTAAACGCATGCTATGTTGTAAAATGAACGCGGACTATTTTCAGAGTACACGTTATAGAATACTAGATGGATATAGTAAAAAACTTTGTTTTTACGGGCTGTATTTTATTCTTTGGACTCTGTCAGAAATAAAAATTTTATGGCCACTTTAAAACGCATTTATTTTGACCAGTTATATAGCCAAGTTTGCAGCATCTGTGATAGGTAATGAAACCTAATAACAATAATTGTTCATTGATTAGTAATTATATGCTTCTAATGCACAAAGGTACCAACCGATGGCGCACCTAATCGAAGCAGTAGAAAATATCCAGAAGATGAGTTCCCTGAGACAGAGAGACAGCCTGTGTTGGATAAGCATTTCGAAACAGATACAGGATAGGGTCTTAAATCTCTTCATACCGAAAAATATACCTTTACATATAGACATACGTGTAGACGTTTTCTTGGATCACACACGCAAGATCGATTTCCCGTAGTGCATGCATTATTGGCCTTTGTACCTACCTGTATGGCAGGTCAAACCAGATTTCAATCAGTGCCCTTCTTAAAATCTTTGTATCTAACTCAGCAGCCTACAGGCAAGTAGAAAGAACGCTAGCAACAACGATCGAAAGCGGATGTAAGCTAAAGTTTAATTATAATTGTTTATTCCATGAATTGATCGTGTGATATCCTTCACCAACGCTGTTAATTTGCTTACACGCCATTCAATTTATGAAAGAATGATTCAATGTCATGAGACATGATACAATGTCATGAGACATGATTGACTATTTGCAAATCTATAATTCCATTTTGTGTGAGATATTCATTAAAGGTGTCCGGGAATTTGCTAATAATAATATAATTAGACCAATGTGTAGCATGGCGACCTATTATGCGCTATCTATTCGGTAGCGAGCTTAGTTTATAATCTAGCAATTGCGGGTTCACATCTGCTATGCAGATTCCCTTTAACGACCCTGTAAAATATGTTACTGGGTTTCTAGTTTTTCTCAGTCGGTGCTCTGAAATTTGTTGCATTTTCCTCCGTTGCGCTGGTTCTATGATTTCGTTTTAGCTTATGCTACCATTGAGATCTGATGGCCACTTTAAAACGCTTTTATTTTGACCAGTTTTGTAGCCAAGTTTTCGGCATCTGTGATAGGTAATGAAACCTAATAACAATAATTATTGTTCATTGATTAGTAATTATATGCTTCTAAAGCGCCGGTGTCTAATACGCTAGCTATCAGCCCATGGCGCAGCCTGTGTTGGATAAGCATTTCGAAACAGATCATACAGAGATAGGGTCTTAAATCTCTTCATACCGACAAATATACCTTTACATAATTATAGACGTTTTCTTGGATCACACACGCAAGATCGATTTCCCGTAGTGCATGCATTATTGGTCCTTGTAGCCTACCTAACCTGTGTTGCAGGTCAAACCAGATTTTAATCAGTGCCCTTAAAATCTTTGGATCTAATTCAACCGCCCACAGTCAGGTAGAAAGAACGCTAGCAAGAACGATCGAAAGCGGATGTAAGCTAAAGTTTAATTATAATTGTTTATTCCATGAATTGATCGTGTGATATTCTTCACCAACGCTGTTAATTTGAATAGGTGACAAGCCATTTATAAGGTGTCCGGGTACGGATCGTGATAAGTAGAGATCTAAATCTCTTAAATGAGCCACTATCCGGAGGTGAATCGTGATCCGCCCGCACTCTCAGATATCAGACAGCCAGACCCCGTCAGACAGAAATTAAAACAGTAGGCCTACACGACAAGGTAGCTAGCAGACATAGCGACGTATTGTGCATTAGCGGGACGGCACTGTATAAATGTTATGTAAGTGTGATCATTGCGGAATACTGCTAAAACTATTATAATGCCGTAATGACAATACTATATTATACTCCCAAATACATGGATTAACAGGTATTTGGATAAAAAAATTCAGTGCGTTAGTCTTAATGGTATACGATGAGTTCAACAAGGGTTCTTGGTAGTTGAGATTTGAGCGGTGGACACCAGAGAATTTCAATCATAACTACATGAAAGCAGGCAGTGTCTGCTGTAGGTATTCCGTCAAAGATTATTATTAATGCGTGACTTCTATTGCGCCTGTATGTAACGCAAAAGACATCAACCGATGACACATTAAAAGAAAGCCATAATCAGGACAACATTAAGAAGATTAGTCCGTTAGACAGAGCAACAACCTACATGTACTGTGGATAAGCAATTTGAAAGAAGTACGTCTTAAGTCGAGAACGAAATGACACAAGCGACTTAGCAGAACGGACAGGCATAGGGAGAGACTTGTAAAAAAGTAGCTCCAATTACAGTAAAAGCTGGTTCACAAAGAACAGAAATCTTGTTTAATTTATGACGAGATAAAGATTATCAGATGACCTTGTTGAATAATAATTCTGAGCACCAAGCTTCGATCAGGTATCCTAAATCAACTTAAGACTCGTCTCTTATAAATCTTCAAAAGACCAGTTCTTTAAGACAGACAGGTAGCCTCTGTAGAGACAATTTGGAAGAGGTAAGTCGTAAACCGAAAATGAATAGACCTGAGCGACTGAACAGAACGGAGAGATATAGAAAGTGCTCTAGAATCCGGGTCCAGCAACAGAATAAGCCATTTGACCAAGAATTCTTAAAATCCTAGGCATGACCAGAGAAAGTCAATCAGGTGACTTCGTTGAAAAGTTATTTTTGAGCAATCAAGGTTGGCTTCGTATGCTGTGGATGGCCATAATTTAGTGCTTTGGAAACTATGAGTACGAAACACAATTACACACTAACCAGAACGGGAAACCAATGCAAAGATTTAAGCACAGGGATTATACGTTAATAGTTAGAAGTAGTTACTAGTTACAGCCTTATAGAAAGAGTCCTGAACTCTTTGGAATTTCCTCATGTTTGACTTTGTAATGTGAACAAGAAGTGAATTGCAGTAATCGAAAAGAATGGATGCTAACGCGTTTACAGATATATGAAAGGGATGCAGAGCAGCATAATTCTTACTTGTAAACTAATGTAACAACTACTGATCCATTAAAAAAGACATGTTCCATATCAATAAATTTAATGAAGTATACAAGGTTCTTTGCTTATATGCATTATGCTATTGAGCATTCAAACAAATTGTTGCATTTAGACGATTCTTAGTCATTCGATTCACTAACATCTTGTCCAAGTCCAAAAGGATTACAATCTAAACAGTTCAAATAACCCAACTGGTTCGCATGATCGTCACTAGCGTAGCAGGGTTTAGCGTTTTAAGTTGGGGTAAACGTTCTTGCAGTTCACGAATTTTTACGAGTAGCATGTCCCATTCATCCAATTTCAGCGCGATGCCACTTCTTTGGTGGTGTTCGGGGGTAAGAAATAGCGACGGATGTTGACGCACTTGAAATCCTTGGAAAATGGAGACGGACTAACGTCCACCAACGTGTCGATAAAAGTCGACAGGTTGATTCGCCTTCAGCAGATCCACGCTTCTTTCCATATCGTCTAGTTGTCTGATGAACATCGCCCACCGAGTGTTGTTGAAAGAAACATCCTTTTTCGTAGGATACAGTTTTTCATTTCCCTCATCGTACTCACGAATGTGTAAGTTATCATGATTTCCTTCCTGTACATGATGGCGGATATGTAGCGATTGTTACCGATCGATTCTTTGAAAAGATCTTGGGTTCTCTACACATATAAAAAAATATAAGAAAATTCATTATAGTTTCAGGAAGAAAAAATGTAGAAACATACAATTCATAGTATAGCGCAAGCGATTAACTTAATACAAAAAGATGTGTACTTACTGACATTGAAGTCATCTTGTGTAGCTTAAGAAAGTGGAGCTGTGCTTGAGCCATGTATTCTTTCGAGTGCTGCAAACGCTTTGGGAGCGAACTACGAATGAAAGAGTTAAAGTTATATTTTATAGCATAAGAGAAAATGCACTTTATACTATTGAACAATAGAGTATTGCTTAGAGCCGAGAAGAGGCTTTATGTGGGCGGACTGACTCGTACATACCAAGGTTCATATCATCATATAGGCGCATTTGTGCTGATATCATCATTTCCTAAACTAATATTATCGTGATTACTTTTATTATTGCTTGCTAATTAAAGTTTGCTTTAATTGCTCATTGCGTATGAGCGATGGTTGCTATGATCGATAGTCCTATTAATTATGCCCTATGATCGGTAGTCCACATGCTCACGATATCATACTGGTCATAATATAATATCAGACACAGTCACGACCGATATGCAAACTGACTTCCTTGTTCAGAGAAGCGTTTCCAAGAAACCCGCAGGTGAATCAATCTGAATTAGTAAGATTTCTAAGAACATTTCCAGAGGTCGTACTTAACTGCAGCATTTACGTACAGTCATGAATTAGTCTAAGCCACATTGAACAGCTATAAATGTGTTACACTTCACATGCAATCTGTAGACTTCTAGCTTTTTATATCTTGTTATGCCTCGTTGATGAAAGAAGAGAAACAGTTTCTTGAACTAATCCAACGAGGGACTCCATAGTTTGAACTGTCATCGACACATGAGGAATCAGAGCCAGTCCTCTTTATAGCCGTATGTGTGCCGACAATTTACCCATTCTATATCTGACATCGCTCGGGCGCAAGTGGAACGGAAAGTTTGCTAGATTGGGTTTCTTCCTGTAGCGGAACTACAACGTCTAGTGTCAGTAGGAATTTCAATCGACCGTTACTTATTTGGGTAAGTTGAAAGTCTTGTACACATTATACAAAAACGGTATCCTATCACATTAGATTTTGGCCTGTATTATCACTTTCTACGCTTCAAAACGACTTTCGGTTTAGTCAGATTTAAAGGTTTTTCAGTTACTAGTTAAGATAATCGCTGACCTGGGCTGTTCTTTAATTAATCCAGTAAATAGCGAATAAATGATGACCATAGAATCTGCGTCAAGAAGCAAAGCCTTTTTCATATCATTATTCTTTCACATGACCTGTCACGATGGTCGGCTGTTTTGCTGAATTGAAATATAAAGTTTGACTACATTTAATGTGACTCAAACACGAAGACGATAACAATGATCCCATTATACGTAAAAAGATAGTGGATAATGTGTTCATGTATTTTATACGCAAAAGTGGAGGAATTCAAATGAGTATTTGCAGTGGCGTCTAGTCAGAAAGACCAAAGAAACGAAATTATCAACTATGTCGGTCAATCAGAATTTTTCCCCATTGTGACATGAATCACCCTTATGCCTACGCCATATAAATTAGAAGAGCTTTTATTTACGTAAATTTATAAGACCAAGAGCTCCGTTCCACCTATGTATTCAGAACTCCCTGGGTCGTGGTCAAATATGGTGTTCCTCAGGGCTCTGTCCTGGGTCCTCTCCTCTACCTCTTATATACGGCCGACATTTCAGCTATATTCTCTAAACACTCCTCAACTGGTCACCTCTATGCTGACGATGTACAGGCCCTTGTCCATGGTCCACCCTCTGTTCAGCTTGCTCTTACTGGCCGCACATTTATGCTCTTTCTCGAGACTTGCACCTCGGAATGTCTCTCCAATCGGCTCTCACTGAATCCAAGTAAGACGCAGCTCATCTGGTTCGGCACTCGCCAACAGCTTTTTAAGCTAGATTTTCCTCTTCTTGCAGAGAGATTCCCGTCCTTCTCTTTCCACTCCAGTGTACGAGACATTGGCGTAGTCCTGGACAGCACCCTTACCTTTTCTGAACATATTGCCAATCTTACACGTTCTTCTTACTCCCACCTGAGGCGTCTAAGAGCAATCCGACGCTCGGTCTCGTCATCTGTCTTTACTTCTATTGTCCATGCCTTCATCTGCTCTCGGATTGATTACTGCATCGTCTGCATGTGATTCTCTCTTGGTTGGTCTCGCAAAGGTTCGCCTCTTACCTCTTCAGCCTGTTCTAAATGTTGCAGCCAGTAGCCCGACTTCCTCGCTCATCCCACATCTCTGCTTTCATGTTTGACCATCTTCATTGGCTCCCTCTCATTGCTCGGGTTCAGCTCAAGGTACTTTCATTCATCTACCGGTCTTATACTGGCCGAGTTCCCAAGTTTCTATGTGACCTTATACGGCTGCCGGCCTCGGCTACTTCCCTTCGCCCGCTACGCTCACTAAACCGGCATGATCTATTTGTCCCGCGAGCGAGAACTGCTATGGCTAAAACGCGAGCCTTTGCCTTCATTGGCCCTTCAATATGGAACCAGCTTCCTCCTTTGACACATTCCTGTTTATTAACTGGTGGGCCAAGTGCCTCTTTTCGTTGTCTGAAGACCTCTTTCTTTTCTCTGGGTCTTTCGCACTGGGAGCTCCTCTGATTGGTGTGCACTGCGAGAGGCGCTATATAAATTGATAGATACAATACGATACAACACAGATTTTGTTCTAAGATGAGTGCAGTGAACTTCTTAAAGAACTCCATTTATACCTCTCCATCAGAAACGTGCGAATTCGATCATATTCCGACCTTACACCTGCATGAATACATCGATGTATTGCTCCCTTTCCTGGTCCATCTCTGACTAACGGATCTTAACCATCAAATCAAGAGCGTGAGATTTTTTTTACCATCTTTGAAGGAACCTGGACGGGATTCGGAAAATAGCATCATCTACCGACCAATCTCGAACCATGCTTTTTTATCGAAGGTGATCGAGGCAAGAATCGACATTAGGATGCAAGTGACCTCATTCAGAAGTCTAAGTAAGACTTTAGAAAGGGTCATTCCACGGAGAAAACGTCTTACTAAGACGCCAGATCTTCTTGTTAGCGCGGCATTCAACACGGTCGATCCTGACATTGTCCAAGCAGCCACCGCCATCCTCCGCCACTAAGCCATCAAGTGGAAACCAGTCGCTAGGCAGTCGACTGCTAATGACCTCGTTCACTAAAAACTTTTAGTATTGTTTCACTCATGGTTCAGAGTTTCGACGACATGAAGTCATCTGCCACAGGAAAGGAGCAACACTTGCTTATTAAGATACGACTCACTGTGCAACAGACTAACAGTCTAACAACAGACTATATCTTATCAACAATTCAAGCTCGCTACATGCGATCAGATTTCTGAGGGCACACGGTCTTCCATCAGCGGCGCTTCACGAGGTCACCCGGGCTACCACAATTGCAATTGCACGCCTTCTGTATGCCTCACCGGCCTGGTGGGGGTACACCTCCGCTAGCGATCGAAACGGTCTACAAAGGTTTTTACAACGAGTCAAGCGAATGGGCTACCTCCCACCTCAGCAGCCAGATGTAGTCTGTATGATGGAAAAGGCAGTCAATCAGCTTTTTCGGGCAGTCATAATTATGGAACTCATGTCATGTACTGCGCAGCCTTTTTCCACCGACAGTCCGACGGAGCTATGCACTGCGCCAAAGACCTCATGACTTTGAATTGCCAAATAAAGACGATCGTAGCTTCATTCCCCGTGTGCTCTTTAAGTCAAGGTCAAAGAGATAGCTCGTAACGCAATCCAATCCATCGGTTCATTGTCGTACTGACATCTGACGATAACACTAATAATTCACTGGTCTACAAAAAATTTTTTTTTGTCTGGTGTCTAAGATTTTTCAACTGATTTATAGCAATATGGCAATGCTGAATCCAAGAATGACACTCATTTTTCTGTATCAGGTCATGTTTTTCTGCTAACTCGATTTTAAAGAAATCATTAGAAAGTCGGAAATCAGACATCTGATTTCAACAAGAACTTTGTATTTCTTAACATATTATATCAAAAGTTACAGAAACTGATGTTTCTCAGCATCATTGTTACAAATTCATGGCTTGAACTTGAGTTTCTTGGAACTCCTTGAAAAATTAGCAGCAGGGACGTCTCTTTTCAAGGTCCAGCAGTAATCTGCCATCATTACTGCATCCCAACGCCCCTGATACCTTGTCTCCATCTCTTTCAGGTCTTGATGGAACCTCTCCCCCTGTTCGTCACTCATTGATCCAAGATTCTCAGGAAACCAACTCAAATGGGAGAACAGGTAGTGCATTTTGATGCTCATGTTGCATCCAAGGTTTCTAAAAGCAGTCAGCATCTTGGTAACAAGTTCTTCATAGTTCCTGGCCTTATTGTTGCCAAGGAAGTTGTTGACAACCTGAACAAAAGCCTTCCACGCTTTAATCTCCACTGATTTAATTGAGCTCTCAAACTCTGGATCTCTCATGAGCTGTCGAATTTGAGGACCGTCAAAAATCCCAGCTTTCAACTTTTCAATAGTTAATCCTGGAAAAGCTTGGCACATGTATGCAAAGCAGTCCCCATCCTTGTCCAGAGCTCTGGTGAATTGCTTGATCAAGCCGAGCTTAATATGCAGCGGTGGGAATAAGATCCTGTCTCTGTTCACCAGTGGCTCGTTGATGATGTTCCTTACACGGCAGGGCAGTAATTCTTAACGTATAGGCCACTCCTTCTTTATGTAATGTTGTGCTCGATCCCTACTGTCTCACAAACAGAGAAAACATGGGAACTTTGTAAATCCAGACTGTTGTCCCAACAAAAAGTTAACCATTTTCAAATCGACACAAATCAGCCACTCATGCTGATCATAACGAATTTTCTCCAGAACGTACTTCACCGCCTCATACTTCTCTTTGAGTGTTGTTGAGTGTGCGATGGGCACAGAGGCAAACTGGTTGCCATTATGCAATAGAACACATTTCAGTGATCGCTTACTGCTGTCAATAAATAGTCTCCACTCTTCGGTTTTGTACTGTGTTACCCCTAGTTTATGCAGGAGCTGTGCAATATCAGTGCAGTACACCAGGTCATTATCTTTAGTGAAAAACGGGAGGTATTTTTCATGCCTGCTCAGGTAGAATGTGATGCGAGCACTATGAGAGAGGAGGTTTTTGTCCTTCAGTCTCGATGCCAACAGCTCAGCATTCGATTTTGACAAGCTGAGATCACGAACAAGGTCATTAAGGTCATGTTGAGAGAACGGATGTGGAGCGTCATCGTCAGGAACAAATTCTTCTCCTTCATCTTCTTCAACACTGGAAGAGGAGGAGAATTCTTCGTCGCTCATGTCGGGAAGATCATGAAATACAGGCACTGGAATCTCATCGCATTGGGGCATAGGACGACGTGCTGATTCCAGATCAGGATATTTGAGGCAGCTCCGGTTTTTCTTGTTTATTCCAGTTACATCAATGGCACAGAAGTAACAGTCAGTTGCATGGTTGGAAGGTTCCCTCCAAACCATAGGGATTCCAAATTTCAAAGAACTCCTCGTTCCTTTGGTCCACTGACGAAGATGCTCTATGCAGGTCTTGCATATCATGTGAGGTGCCCAAAGTTTATCTTGATCACCCAGCTTCATACCGAAATAAGAATGATAAGCACGCTTTACAAAGTTGGTGACCGGGTTCCTGTTGGCAATAAGGGTGTATTCACCACAGATGTATCAAAATACATAAGGCTTATTTTTACAAGATCTTCTACCTGAAGCCATCTTTTCACTGCAACAACAATTGAATAAATGAAAGAACCAACTAGAATCTAGAGTTAAAAACGCATAGATATCTCACTTACTATTATATCGATGGCAAGCATAGACACGTAAAAAGTTCATGTGGCGCTATATAAAAAATTGACCTCACTAAACAAAACCAATGTGATTTTTCGATTCAGCACGTGAAAATTGTCCTAAATCAGCTGAAAAAACTTAGACACCAAATTTGCTGTAGACCAGTGATATATAATTATAGCTATTTTTTCTCTGTTTTTATTCTATGTGAAAAGTTGCGGTCTGTCAACTTTCTATTTTCAATAAACGAAATTATATAACGTTCTTTACTTACTACCTGCCAGTCCTGCCTCTGTGGTCTCTGTTACGTTGCAAGACATCACGCATTCTGTTAGTCGATTAGCTCGTCTAGACAGTCAATAATTCTTTAGCGACTGACTCCGAAGACTATAATGACACCTTCATCACACGTCTCAGAATCTCTTATAATATATCTGGACGACCTCTGGGCATCTGGATGACCTTTGGTCATTCTTCCTTTGTTCACGAGGATACAATGGTAATGACCATTGGCTCAGACTACACGCCTTGGACACCAATTTCACAGGTCTCAGAATTTGGCCGCTTCTGTAAATTAAATAAACGGCCGAATTCACACGACTCATCTCTGACGACGTACAACTGTATGCCATTCGTCTGACACAATTGCTTCTGTGACTTCTGCTGTTCTGCACATGAACGCCAGAACTCTAGAACAACCATGTCGGTCGTTTGATAGCGGAGGCAGTTTTAAAATCAAGCACGAGTCGACTGCAGCGAATGTCACGAATATACATGAAGCAGATGTGCGAGAGGTTGAAGAATTGATAATGGAAAGACAAATATGGATGTTATCAATTTTATTATACACTTGCCAGTTCTTTTATTTAATGTTTATGGCACGAATATAATGTAGTAATGACAGTACAATTCATTTGTGTTCAGTATTTTCAATGCACATTTGTGCAATACGATTTTACAGAATTGACAACCATTCTAATCTTTCCTGCTGATCTGTTTGGCTTTGTCTGAGTGCTTGTTAATAAACCGATTGCTGCGACTTAGCTTTCTTAGGCACTGTAGAAATCGTGAGATTACGATTATGATAATAGTTATATGTTAAGCTATTTAAATATTATTCTTCATAGTGATGTTGATGTTGTAATAAACTTGTTATTTTCTATTTATACAATGTTCATGTCACTTTATTGCTCGAAGATAATGTTGCACATGAGAGAATTTTGTAGTCATATACAATTCATTTGCATGCAGTATTTTAAGATGAACATTTGAAGTTGACCTTGAGTGATGCAATTTTATCATTCATTCATTCATTCATTCATTCATTCATTCATTCATTCATTCATTCATTTATTACGAAGATTTATATAGCGCCCCTTCAAGGTTACTATTCAGGAGCGCTCCCGACCCCAGCACGGCTGAAAATTACAGTTTTGAGGCAAGAATAGAAAGATTCAGAGTGGATTCTGGGATGCAATCGCAGCGTCAAAGGGAGCCCATTCCAGAGGGAGGGGCCAACCACTGAGAAGGCGCGATTCTGCTTAGTAGCAGTGCGGGCAAAGGGCACGCCCCGCTCCGCAGAGCGGAGAGAGCGACGACCCGGAGCACTCAAGGTAGGCAGCAGAGGTCGCGTAGACAGGCGGAGGCGAGGCCCAGGAAGGACCGCCAGACCAAAGCAATGATCCGATACGAGATCCGCTGCAGGAGGGGAGCCAATGAAGCACATCCAGCATATATGCTGAGACATGGCCAAATTTGGGGATGCATCCGCAAAGGCGTGCTGGCAGAGCGCAGGACCCGGTCCAGGCACCCAGACCGACAGGCTGGGAGACCAAAATAGAGTGAGCAACAGTAATCAAGTCGGACTGTGATAAAAGAGTGGATGAGTGTAGCAGTGGCGTCTGGAGTAAGTGAGCGAGCAACAGTGCGGAGCTGGCGCAACTGATAATATGAATCACGGCAGAGGGGCAAAGGTTAACTCATGGTCAAGTGTAAATCCAAGGTCACGGACAACAGAGGAAAAGACAAAATGTTGTGATGGTGATACTTGGACCGGTTCTGACATTCCCTGCATATCGAATTTGCTTTAACTGAGACTTTATGATTAGGCTGGTTCCCAAGTCTTAGCTTAGGCCTACTTGGGTGCTGTAGAAATGTTGATATTACGATTAGGATTTCAGCTATTTGTATTGACTAAGCTATTTACGAAATTTATTCGTTTATATGCTGATCATAATCGCAAACTCCAAATTTCTAAAGCGCTATTCTTAAGTCAAGCGAAGAGAACCAGCCTACTACTTTTCATGCACGGAAAAGCCAGTAGTAAATGATTCCCTACCCTATTAATCCCTTTTATTTTCACTTTTATTTGACTTGAAACGACCATAGATTGACGTCTAAGCATTAGCAAATTACATAATATTTCTTTTAAGAGAAACATAACATGAACGGTTTGTAACTATTACTTCTATGTTTTTCTTTGAGTATAGGCCAATCTAGAAGAATCGCAGACCTATGTCATGCATACCCGTCTGTCAGGAATGCGCTCCCGGGAAATTACACGTACTTATTTGATTGCACTACTAACTATTCTCCCTCAGTCCGGTAAGAAATATTCAATAAAAATCTGTTCATCCATGTAATTTATGTCTGAAATATTTTCCCGACCTTACCCTAAGGACCTACTCATTTCGCTTCAATGGTAGGCCTACATACAGATAAGCGTCTCCATTTAAAACTACATTAATTTTAGATATTATGTTTAGGTATAAACTTGACTCAACAGTCATTTTGACTCCTAATCGCATTATTCACTTGCTATTAAATGCCAAACTGGCCTGAATTTAATTCCTTTTTGCATAAATCATTCTATGGCAGGTTTTTTTGGCAGTAGCTATAGCACCTATTAATCTCAATTAAACAGGGATACTCGATTGACTGGGAAAGGAGGGAGATGGTTCCGGAAATCTACCCAGGTATCGTACGGAGAAAGTGTGGACGTCAATCCAAGAGAAACCTGCTACTTCCGCCCATGCATCGGCGGAAGTGGCAGGTAATCATTCTATCTCCCTCTTCTGGCAGTCTTGGTCTATCCTGCTCCTCTGGTAATAATGTCAGTCTTCGATGGTCGCATCAAAGTTCTCCCTCTTCTAACGTCTTCGTCTTTGAAGATCCTTAATCTCCCTTTCTCACTGAATCTAATTATCTTAGTCACCATTTCCTCTTCTCTCGCTTCTTCGTCAGGAAATTGTAGTCTCGTGTCCGCCTGTCTTAATCTCATCAAGTTCCATTCGGTCAAACTTCTTCGTGTTCGGAGATCCATAATCTCAACTCCTGCTATAATCTAATCATCTTAATAATCCCATGATCGTCGCCATGTGTGACGTCATGGCTCCTGCTCTGGTCAGCGTGATAATTGTCGTGTCGGTCGATAGAGGGTTAGTGTGCCGATGCATACTTCCAAGGGCGGAAGTCGCAGGTTTCTATGCGATTGAGTCCACGCTTTCTCCGTACGATACCTGGGTAGATTCCGCTGCCTATCTCTCCTTTCCCAGCATCAATCAACCGAGTATCCCTGTTTCATTGATTCACCTCGAGTCGTAGGCCTATCTGTTCATGCTGTTAAAAAATCGGCCGTCAGAGATCGCTTCAAACTTAAAAAGCGAGATGCAGCTCAATTACAGTAATAGGCCTATGGCCGTCTTAATGCAAGTTCTGTAAGCTTCTGCTCCAGTAGCAAGTTTCCTTACCGTCACACAATTGCATCTTTATGATACAGAATGAGACTGTATCCTCTTAAATTTATAGCTGCTGTTTGTTCACCTATTTTTTAACTCCATGTACAATTATTTTATAGGTCTCAATAAGATCACCTCTCATTCATCTTCTTTCCAAACAAAAGAAACAATATTTGAAATCTTTATTCATACAGCATTGTAGCTGATTAATAAATAATCGCTAAGATATACTAACTGCTCTCATTTGATTTTAGTTGAATCCATAATCGTCCAGGGACCATCTAATACAACCGAAATGATGAATGGTTCGACCTATTTCAACTGCTCAACATCGATACGACCTGCTGGAGAACGAAATATCAGTTGGCTTCATTTTCCTTTGGACGGAGGAGGACAAAATAAGTACGTCTATCTCGATGGAAGAATTACGACTCACTACATGAACAGATTTACCACTGAGAAAGAGTTGTCTTCTGGTACAGTGAACTTACTCGCTCTGAGGCTGGAACTCAAGGACGCCGGCTCATACGTGTGCAAAGACGATCTGTTGGAAGACGGTGCTTCAGCCGAACTCACGGTTTTAGGTAAGAATTACACTTTATGTGCTGTGTAGCCTACTAGTGTGTAGCGTTATGCCGTGGTAGTAAACGCAGTTATGCTGTGCTGGGTGTGTAGATTATTGATTTTAAGAAAAAAAACGAGTTTTAAATAATACCTCTGTTATTGTTAAGTATTTTATTATCCTTTACAGTAGAATCTTGTTCCTTGAATTGTCCGCTTTTATTCATTCATAATGCTACTGCTCGGCTGATCGAGAGAGTTTTCTTATGCTTAAGGTTATGTACTGTTTAATGCATACGAAAATAGTATGTTTCCTCTTCATATAATTTTACGATTTTAATTTAAGACGTAAATGCCTCAGAATGAATTGCAACGGCGAGAAAATAGAAATTAAAAAATCCTCTGAACTAGATTTAATCATTGCGGTGGCGTTCATGAAAGTTTGCTGATGTATTCGTGCCATTAACTAAGAATAAAATGGGTGATAGAGCCTTTCGGTTCGCTGGTCCACGTGCCTGGAACAGTCTTCCTGCACTTATTCTGGAAGCCAAAAGCCTTTCTGTTAATTAAAAAAACCCCAGTTAAAGTGCACTTGTTAGGTAACTCGAAACATTAGCATTAATTTTGCGCTGACGGTAAACACTTTTGTAAATCATCCTAGAAGTAGTTTGCTACCAACGATGCTAGATAGGCCTATATAAATTGTCGTAATTACATTTACAATTGTGAAATCACTCCGTTGGGTAGATTTGTTTGATATAATTTCAATTCGTCATGGAAGTCGTTAGCGAATATCTTTCACCGGCATTTCTGTAGATTCTGATGTGGTTTGTGAGTCGGACATGGATCCTGGTGGAGTCGTTGGACCAACTCAGTGCGACTGTGCACCAGTAGCGCCGGATAAACTGCAACTGTCATGTAGAGTAACTTACAATGGTAGACATGCTCCTCGGATGGCATGGACAAGAGCCGGAGATTCATCGAACTCAACAAAGACTGACTGCATGGCTAAAGACAACCTCGTATTTTGTAATACAACGGTCACAGCTAACTTACAGCTGAACGGATCTGTTTACATTTGCGGGTTGCCTACAAAGAAGTACAACTGCTCTTTGAAAATCGAAAACGTTTTATGTAAGTACATTTTAAGAGTAATTTTAGTTTTTTTTGTCTGTCTATGGAAACACATGAGTGCATTTATTATTGCTGCGTCATTGTGGTAGTTAAGGAGTATGAACGCAAACGAAGTTCAAGTAAAGATTGGTGTCCTCAATTGTCTATCTCTGTCTATTTAAAAGTGATTTATTAAGTGAATCGAAACAAGTCCCTATTATGTCTATCGTCTCTTTTCTAAGACCAAAGATTAGTCGTGGAAAAGATGAGACAGGTCTACTTTTTGGCATTAATGCAGCCTGGACGAAAGCCGAGGACACAACAGCTTTGCGTCGCATTCTTTGAGACGGCTATTGCTCAGAGAGAGAGAGAGAGAGAGAGAGAGAGAGAGAGAGAGAGAGAGAGAGAGAGAGAGAGAGAGACAGACAGACAGACAGACAGACAGATAGACAGACAGACAGAGAGACAGAGAGAGAGAGACAGAGAGAGAGTCTGTCTCCTCTCTCTCTCGCTCTCTCTGCTCTCTCTCTCTCTCTCTGAGCAATAGCCGTCTCAAAGAATGCGACGCAAAGCTGTTGTGTCCACACTCCACAGACACAGACACAGACACAGACACAGACAGAGAGACAGAGACAGAGAGACAGAGACAGAGACAGAGAGACAGAGAGAGAGACAGACAGAGAGAGAGAGAGAGAGAGAGAGACAGACAGACAGAGAGAGACAGACAGAGACAGAGAGACAGACAGACAGAGACAGAGAGAGAGAGACAGAAAGACAAAGGCACAGAGAGACAGAGAGACAGAGACAGAGACAAAGAGGGACAGACAGAGAGCGAGTGATATCTAAATATCTTAATAGCTTTAATAACATCTATGCTAACTTTAACAGCTGGTCGTAATAATGAAACATGTTCCTATATTTTACAGATGCTTTTGCTAATACCGCAACGAAGAAATACTACATTGGGGACGAAGTGATTTGTGTTGCCAACGTTAGCAGCCAGCTGCCATGTACGAAAAAATGGTATAAAGATTACTCCACGGAACCGTATTCCAATGATACGTTCATGCTCATTGATCCTGGGCTATACAGATGTGAGGCTCAGTGTAAAATTCGAAATGACAGCTGTACGTTCATCGCCATGGTGATCAGTGCAATTGGTCCAGGTAAATTAGGAGATTTGGCAATCGTATCCTCAAAAGTGAGATTCTGATATAATTAACATGTGTTGTATGTATGCATTCACTTATGTATATATGAACTCGCGCATGTCATTATGCGTCAGCAAACTTTTATAGCGCCTTCTACACGTCTGTCAAAAGCGCTGGCCTGTTTTTCCATGTTCTTTTTCTATGAATATTAGCACAATTGCATATAACTAAAACAAGTAATCAAGTAAGCTAGAAACATAAAATGTTCAGTGATGTATGTCGATGCAATGTAATCAAGATAGAGTAATGTATTTCAAGAGGAAAACCATTTCAAGAGTAGGCCTATTTGACTTTTATAATTCAAAAACATCTGAAACCTGAAACATGAAACATGATTTCCAAAAGGAATATCTTAAATTTTATGAACCATTGAATCGAACGCGAGCTAGACATTGGAGTTCGAATGGAAGAACATTCATGCATCATATAATGAATATATTATAATTTTTAAGTAAAAAAATAGTTGCATTGGCTTTGCGCGGGAAAAGAACTTAAACTTGGCTCCAATATTGATTTTCATTGCACTGTTATGAAAATTCATAACGCACTAGTCACATAGAAATGTCAATAGAAATCTTGTTGCCGCTGCTGGACTATTCCAATAAATCAATCCTTTCTATGCTGAAACCATTCGCCCCATTTGTCAGAGTCTAGTTGTTAACAGGCATCTTCATTGAAATTACATTAGCAATGACATCCTACACATTAGCCTTTGACATATAATAACAGAAAACAGGGAATATTGAATCGAGACACTCATAATACAAATTTACACTAACTGATGCGGAATTTGGCTGCTTTTAAATCTTGTAAATGGACGTACGCTAGAGACACAAGTGACTGATTATTAGGAGAAATTTATTTCGAAATACAGACATCGATTATGTTGCTATTCGCCAAGAAACTACTCTCTTGTCATTTTGAAAATAATTTCCTATTTTTTAAATTTTATTTTAGGCCCAAATTCACTACATTGTCCGTGGTCGTTGTTCCTTGTCCCTGTTATCATTGGAGCTTTAATTCCGGTGATTATCTACGGACGCAGCTGGTTAATGAAGTAAGTTTTATTGTCCAGATCTTCAAAGAACAAGCGATGGTTTCTGATTCTATTAATTTGAGAGGGAATTCTTGAATGCTTCAATGAATAACTGAAAATGTCGTCCCATGGATGTAAGAGAACTATATAATAAAATTCACTGGCACATCGAATCATCGACTCATTTCAAAATAAGAAGTTCAAGGAAAGATTGAGACAGGATTGTACTAAAGAGATATAAGCAGGATCAAAAGAAATCACAACATAGAGAAAGTATGCATGATTACAATATTATATTGTAGGCCTATTACGTTAATGGCAGTAATGCTATATCATTATTCTCGTACATCAAGTTGGTTCAATTATCTTTAGAATTAACTTCGATCAATAATTTTTGAATGTTGGTTCAAAGAAAAGAACGAAAGACCGTCTTTTGGTGATATTGAAGATCCTCGTAAGAATCGTCCACTTAAATTCATTTATTTCATCAGAGCATGTGAAGCCCGGTCCGTGGAGCGTCTCCCGATCATTCTTATCTTTCATACATAAGAGAAGCCTTATATTATATACTAGCATCTTGTACCTGGCATTGCAACGGCTGCAAGTAAAGGCTACTTAATTACTTACTATATATTATGGTGAAGGGCTTCAAATATTTTAAATGTTCACATATCTGAATGGAAACGATATTTAGAGGCCAAAATTAATTAATTCATTCATAATTGTTTTAGCGCCCTTCCAGAGAACTACTCAGAGGCGCCCCCGACTCCAGCACGGCCAAAAGTACAGTTTTGAGCTTAGTAAAGAAAGCTTCAAAAAGTCTCAGGGAGCAGGCGTATCTCCTGGTGATTCCAGACCACTGGGCCCACCACGGAAAAGGCTCGATTCTGCATAGTTGCAATTCGTGCAAATGGGACTAAAAGAACCCCCTTCTATGCAAAGCGGAGGGGGCGGCGACCTTGAATACCAGAGGGGCAGCAAAGCTCCCGCAGGTAGACTGGGGCTAGACCCAGCTGACATCGTCGTACGTACATCAGAGCGCAAGACTCGGTCCTGGCACATTAGTCGATTTTAAGGAAGGTCAAAGTAGAGTGACGAGCAGTAGTCAAGGCGGAATGTAATGAAAGAATGCACTACGGTGGTTGTGGCACTAGATGTACGCGAACGGGCAATGGTGCGAAGCTGGCGCAGCTGATAGTAGCAGTCCCGGGCAAGGCGGTAAATGTGTGGAGCAAGAGTCAGTTCCTGGTCCAACAGAACACCAAGGTCGCGGACCGTAGTTGAGAAAGCATAACTGGGAATTCAGTTGCAAGTGCAGCGAGGTCAAGTTTAGCAAGTTGCTTCCGGTTGCCTAGCCAGATAAATTTAGTCTTCGCTGGGTTCAGGCGCAGTCGGTTAGACGACATCCATGCATCTAGGGCCGCTAAGGTCCCACTCATGTCCCGGACCGCTGAGATGGCATTTGATGACAGGCAGTGCTTGCCGTAAGACAAAATTTGTCTTACGTCACGCCACTCACGCGAGGCTAAAGATTTATGCGATTTAATGGCCGCCGTTATTGGTAACCATAATACCTCATCATTTCGAAATTTAAAATGTCCATATCCCAGCGTTTAAATTAAATTGCGAGCTTAAAATAGTCGCGTTTACCTACACATGCCCGTAATAATGTTTTGTAAAAAATTTAAAATCGCTATTAAAGCGTTCCCTTTCGGAGCCTTTAGTGGCAGGACAAACATACAAAACGCAAGGACAAACTTTGAGTTTTGTAATGTAAGATATAAATTATATATAATGTAAATTTACGTGTTTATTTATATATAACTCTGGCCTTATATTATAGAGCTACTTGTATTATTATAATACATGACAGATTGTAGCCAGCACAGCATTGACGTGAGCACGATAACGTTTTAGGACACTAGTACTATGCATATGCCATTATGTATGCTTGAATGCCATTATGTATGCATGTATGAATTGCTGCAGAATGCTGATGAAATGCAATCAAAGATCTAAGAATTCTGGAATTATGTGTTGCATACACAGTATCCTAAGCCTACGTTTTGTACAAATATTAATTAGAATACATTTAACTTAGATGTCTGTGCATAAACAGGAAATAGATAGCAAGATCTGTAACAAGAACTGTGTACTAAGTTCAAAATATAGACAAGTAAGTAGAAGAACTAAACTGCATAATTGCATAAGAAGGTTGCCAACGTAATTACAATTTGTAACACATTGGGCCTATGCTTCCAAATTACAACGACTATGCTGTAAGTTGACGTTATTGAGCACCATCTTCCAGTTGGAGTAGGAAGCTGAAATTTTCTCACAATAATACAAATGACAAGACTAGTGTAAAAAGTTAGGGGGGTGTCTTGGTTTCTAGCTTGACTTTTATGATTTTGGACCACCCTACTAGTGGAGCGTTATGTATAATTATGTGGTGCAGCGGTGCTTTACGTGAATATAAACATGCTTTTACTTCGTCGTCATTTAAAAATATGCGTAGGCTACTGACTTAATCATTTAATTGTTATTTTACAGGAGACGCCAGGTACAAACACCGCTGCCACTGGAGATGGAGGTAACCTTCTAAAATACACAATTAATGCAGAATGTCTAATCTAATCTAATTCTTATAAGTCTTCTATAGCACCGCTTTGTGTCAAAAGCTCCTGGTAAAATCACAATAAATATTATCCATTTTAGAAGCAAGATTAAAATTAAGCTGAAATAAGAAACCTATGGCTATGGATGGTAGAGGCCTATGGATGTTGAAATAGATGAATACACTTTTTTGTTAGAGCCTACGCAGCGAGTTTTATAAGCAGATTATAAACTCCAGACCAGAGGCAGCTTAACTTCCGGAACGATTTCCATCGAATACGTTACAATTCTACCAGTGTTGGGACAAATAGTCAGGTTGACTATTTAAATAAAATAGTAACTGGTACCTGTAAAAAAACTATTTCAATAGTTTTTAAAATAGTCAATAGGTGCAAACTATTGCAAATACCACTTAACTATTTAAAAACTACGGTATTTAACTTTTATCTGTTACTTTCATCGGTGTCAGTTACATACATACATACATACATCCATACATACGTACATACATACGTACATCGTACATACAGTCATACATACATACACACATACACATACACACACACATGCATGCATACATACATACATACATACATACATACATACATACATACATACATACATACATACATAATTATGTATATAACTACTTTTGGCTGGCAGGAGGTCTCTAAATATACATGAGACAGCTGTTTCTGCAGTCAAGTGGTTTTAGGCTATTGGAGAATTTGTAATTAGCGTGTCAACCTTACTCTGAGGTACTGTTTGTCAATTACGTAATTTCAATTACATCAATTAAATAAATTACTGCCCATCCCTGCAGTGCAGTACATTATAAATGCTTCAATACAATACAATACATTAGCTACGCGTATTCCTCCTTATGGTTTACTTTGAACCGCACCAACTATCGCTGCATCCATAGCCCAAGCTAAGATAGACTACTCAATTCACTCTTCCGAAATTAAACGACGCCAAGTAAAAAGCCTTCTAGATATCTCGAATGATGTCGCATGTGCGCTCACAAGAAACGCCAAAGATCACCACAACTCTTTGGTCCTCAAAGCACTCCACTGGTTAAAAATATCTGAACGAATAGAACACCAATCTACAACACACATCAGTCCTCCAAGCCTACATATCTTCGACAGTTATTCACAATCCAACCACTTCGCTGAAACCGCTCCTCCTCTTCCGCCCTAACACTTTTCCGCGCTTCAGTCACGTCTTTGAAAAAAATTCTGTCTACGGACTCCTCCTCTTGCTCTCACTGCCTAAGTCTTTCACTTACACCTTTTTCACAAATCCCATCATGATTCCTCTCTTCACTCTTACCTTCCTCGTAGCTCCAATTCTAAGCGCCATAAATCACAGCCATCTTACTGCTTGTCTTCACGAAGTTTTGGATCTTGACCTAGAACTAATTTTCAATTTATTCATTCATTCAGTTTACCTGCCTATCGATTTGACCCAGTGCCTGTAAATAAGCTGTCTTCCACGACTTCGCGTTTTGTGAGCTTTAGAAATCATGAGATTTCGATTTATAGGAACATGTGTCTGGTACTTTTGGAGCGGGGCGCAGTCGATGAATGTGTGTTGTGGGGCCGAGAGCGCAGTTGGTGACAAAAAAATACATCCACCCTTGCCCCCGCCGGGGTGAATGCGCAGCTGGTGATAAAAAGAAATCACATCCCAAGTTTTGGGGCCCTGTCGAGCCGCTCCCACGAGGCAGGGCTCAAACAATTTGCACAGTTTGGAAATACCAATTGAAAAGGTGTACAAGTTATCGTATACAAAATAATGGCCGGAAGAAATATATGTAAGCATCTTCTAATGAGTAAAATGTTCTAATGTTCTCGCATCTGTATCCGATAGTACTGGTTTAAACACCTAGCACAATTGGGAAATTGGGTGGGACAAGATCGTGTTCTAAATGTGCAAAAAGGAGTTGCATTATAGGCGTATGCGAACAGTGTGGTTAGGAAGGCACAGATTTCGTCCAAGACTACCCACATTTCAGCTACCACAAACTGTTGGCCGATACAACATAATGTCCGAGGGGTAACAAATTATCATTACATATCTACAGAGAATAATTATTATCCAAGTATTTAAGCTTGAGCTTGAGCTTAACTAAACAATTTTAATTTTTATTCGCATACTTGTCGAACTTGAAATGCATAACATTTATCATCTTGCTCAAAGAAGCAATATGAAGCAACTTAAATTTTAAACTATTTTCTTTTGTTGCAGCTCTAATGCCACGGAGTTAGTCGACAGCTGCACAAGGTTATACTCAAGCACACAACTATATTGTAGAATTTCTAGTTTTATACATGTTATTCATAAGAATTTTTAATTAAATTTAGCAACTACTATGGCGACGGTGTCTGTTGCATAAGGCAGCAACCGATGGCGCACCAAACCAAATAACACCGGCAAGTGTAGACCATGACCGACGGTTTACAGCGGAGCCTCCTTCCATTTTTGACCATGGCCTTTACCTCGGATTGCTTCTTTCTCGGAGTATCAGTTCTTCCCAGGGATAACGTTTCCCTGGAGCGAAAGTCGCCGTGCATCTCCAGGAGGTATTGAATCCTGACGAGACCCTCCGTCGGATCGTGTGATCTACGTTCCAGGCGCCTGACGTAGGACTCGATAGTGAGAGTCGAACCAGGGCTGAAGTGGTCTATGGCGGATCCGATGCGAGCGGAGCTGGAGAAGAGAATCGATCGGAGGAAGACGTCACACGGAAGAGGGCAGAGTTCCTCGGATGAGTACTCAGGTTCTAAGGAAAAGTCGACGCAGAGGGGTTAATGAGCAGTCCGTGACGAAAAGCCTCCCGATTTCAATTTCTCCATCCGCGGGAGGTGTCGGAGGGCTATGTGGACTGAACAGAGAGGAAGGGAATACTGTAGAGGAGAAGATCATGGTCAGAAATGGAAGGAAGTTCCACTGTGAGGTCGGATATGTTGCAGTCCTCACGCGTAATGACGACATCGCGCCAGTCTCGGAGTAGGGAAGAATGCCCTGCATTGGATGAGGTCAGACTGAGAGAGAAGGTCCAGGAAGCGGGCAGATTTCGGAAGAGAGGGATTTTCTGGAAGGAGATTGAGGTCTCCGGTGTTAACCAGTTGACCATTGCTGTTGAAGATTTCCGTAAAGGAAGAGAACTCTGGAGGAAAAGGTTGGCGAGAGCGGATAGGAATCATGCCGATTGATGTCGAGTAGTCTACAGTTAATAGCCCTCTAGAAGAGAAGTAGTTGTGATCGGTCTAACTTTCTGGAATCGGTTGCGTTGCTTAACGTCCTATGACATGAGCTCATTGTTTTTTCTTTAATGTAATGTAATGGAAATCTTCCAATATTTCTGAGCGCCCACAAAAGCCACGTTAGGTAGACCAGCTAAATCACCGGCGCTATATCAAATCAAGTCAGCAATAGTCAAACTCCTCTGTTCGTTCAGGTGTCAGGCCAAATCCGGGGAGGTCAAGCCGAGGAGACAGTATGGTGCTACGGTGGTAATCGATGGTTGCCATGTAATGGCGCAGGTGTAGAATCAGGATAGGATAGCTTGAAGAGTTCAGTTTTCAGTCGTGAGTGAAAAGCAGAAGAGGAGAGTGCAAGCGGAGGAGAGGTTGAGTTAAGAGGCGAGATAGGATGATGAGCAAACTGGCGGAGGTCTTTTGGGAGTCCGTTCCAAAGAGCTGGTGCAGCATAGACTAAGGAGCGGTTGCAGAATTTAAAAGATGAGATTGGAGGCCGGGATAGAGAAAGGTATGATGCTGATGAGCGAGTAGACCCAGGCAGTTGGATGGTGAATAGCTGGCGAATGTAAGAGGGTTTAAAGGTTTGAAGGGCATTTTAGGTAGGATATACTATTCTGTACTGGATGCGCTGAGGGACTTTTAGCCAATAAAGTGATTTGAGAACAGGGGCTATGTGGTGTTTGGGAGTTTTGGTAACTGCGCGGGCGAGAGCGTTTTTGACTGTTTAGCAGGCGGTCGATTTGAGAAGAGTCCATGTCCTAAACAAGGGAATTAAAGTAGTAGAGTTTGGAATGAACAATTGAGGTGGCTTTTGTGTTATCTTTATTCCGTCAGTGTTTAAAAACCATTCCTTTCAATCTCTTGAAGACGCGTCAGATGAATTATAAAATTGTAGTCGATAGTTGTGAAATGTTTAAGTCTACGTTACATACGTTCATTTTCTAATTTTCCTGATTTGTTATTTAGTTAATAAGGATGGCTGAGAAAGTGGATCATCTCTAAATGAACCAACCTATCTGATTGTTGATGAAGAAGGCTTCATTGTGGTTGTCGACTGCTGTTGCGAGATTCCGACTTAAAGTTAAAGGGACTTCATCACAAACTACTCTCGACTGCTAAATCCTGGTAAAAGATCCTGCAAAGACACACAAAACTTACTCATGTATGAAATATATATAATGCTAATATCCAGCATCCAATTATCACGCTTCTGCTTCTAATTTGAACGCTTTGGGATGTTGCTGTATTCAGTTTGGTATAATTTGAATATCAATGTTTTAATTCTATCTTTTACAATGTTCTCACATTGGACTCATATGGGTCCCTTACACAGCCATTATTGTTTTTCATCATAATTATGTTCATTTTGATGCTGCTTCTAATTTGAACGCTTTGGGATGTTGCTGTATTCAGTTTGGTATAATTTGAATACAATGTTTTAATTCTATCTTTGAATTCTATCTTTGAGAATGTTCTCACATTGGACTCATATGGGCCCCTTACACAGCCATTATTGTTTTTCATCATATGTTCATTTTGATGCTGCTTCTAATTTGAACGCTTTGGGATGTTGCTGTATTCAGTTTGGTCTAATTTGAATATCAATGTTTTAATTCTATCTTTGAGAATGTTCTCACATTGGACTAATATGTCCACACACTCATTATTGTTTTTCATCATATTATGTTCATTTTGATGCTGCTTCTAAATTGAACGCTTTGGGATGTTGCTGTATTCAGTTTGGTCTAATTTGAATATCAATGTTTTAATTCTATCTTTGAGAATGTTCTCACATTGGACTAATATGGGACCCTTACACAGCCATTATTGTTTTTCATCATATGTTCATTTTGATGCTGCTTCTAATTTGAACGCTTTGGGATGTTGCTGTATTCAGTTTGGTCTAATCTGAATATCAATGTTTTAATTCTATCTCTGACAATGTTCTCACATTGGACTAATATGGGACCCTTACACAGCCATTATTGTTTTTCATCATAATTATGTTCATTTTGATGCTGCTTCTAATTTGAACGCTTTGGGATGTTGCTGTATTCAGTTTGGTATAATTTGAATACAATGTTTTAATTCTATCTTTGAGAATGTTCTCACATTGGACTCATATGGGCCCCTTACACAGCCATTATTGTTTTTCATCATATGTTCATTTTGATGCTGCTTCTAATTTGAACGCTTTGGGATGTTGCTGTATTCAGTTTGGCATAATTTGAATACAATGTTTTAATTCTATCTTTGAGAATGTTCTCACATTGGACTCATATGGGCCCCTTACACAGCCATTATTGTTTTTCATCATATGTTCATTTTGATGCTGCTTCTAATTTGAACGCTTTGGGATGTTGCTGTATTCAGTTTGGTCTAATCTGAATATCAATGTTTTAATTCTATCTCTGACAATGTTCTCACATTGGACTAATATGGGACCCTTACACACTCATTATTGTTTTTCATCATATGTTCATTTTGATGCTGACAGGGATTTTGCATTTCAGCGCATAGCAAAGTTTCCGCTTCACCAAAGTTTTCTCAATTAAGAAGTTTCAAATGTCTTAGTCTAAATCTGTTAATGTGCCTTCAGTTACTTGTCGGGATTCTTTCGATTTATTTCTACTGCCTGTGTTAAAATTGTGACATGATCAAACAGAATCTCGTTTTAAAGAATGTTTCTACATTTTCTGATATTTCTTATGACAACATCAATGATTTAGATCTCATTGTTTTTCTAAAGTACTTGTGTTTTAGCGAAAACGAGAAAATGTTCCATTACATGCATTAACAATTGAATGTGAAATGTTTCCTAAATTATTGCTGTATTAATTATTGTTACTGAATTCTTTTCACATGTCGTAGTTTAGACCTCACTAGCTTAGCAACGTGAGATAAGACTTCGGCTGCTGTATGGTTCTCATGGAGGGATATTCTTAAAGGTTAAGCCAAGCCACGTTCATGTGTCTTGATTAGTCCTTGTTGTACCACCTGTAATTAGGCACGTTCATGTGTCTTGATTAGTCCTTGTTGTACCACCTGTAATTAGGCAGATTTTCAACATGCTATGATCTATATCACGGATACCATTTAATCATTCAAGAAACTGTTCAGTTGCCTTATTAGCTGTCTTGAAACATTGCCTTACTTAACTCATAAACAGGCTACCTTATCAGCACACCTTTCCAATGACGCATCTGAGGCGTATATGGTTATAGTTACTTCCACTTTGTAAATCCTTATACAATAATAGTTATCGTTGTCATAAAAGTAAGAGTAGGATTAATAATAAAATTATAATGCTACTACTACTAGGCCTACTACTAATTATAATAAGTTTACTAATAATAATTTTGCAGTAACAATAATAATATTATTAGGCTACTAAAAATAATAGAATTAGAAGAAAATGAATAAAATCAACTACGTGTGTATTTGGATTTAGTGGTGGATTTCTAGAATTCAGTTTCCAGTTTCAGCTTCAGTTATTTCTAATGTTCTCTAAATAACGAAACACGATATCAGATAGATGTTAAATATTGAGGCCAGAAGGAATAACTGTGTTTTGTTAGCAGATTCTGACCTTAGTTACAGCCGATGACATGACTGTTATAATTAAAAATTATCGAAAATTGAATTGCTGTACATGGATGAGAAATCCTCTGATACTTCTGCGGTATTTTAGTCATATATAATATACAGTTATACAATTATACATAGCATATTCAGAATATTTATACGGTGGTATTATGTTAAGCTATTAAGAAAATTATTCATTATCTGTGCTGATGTTGTAATAAATTTATTTTTTTCTATCAAGCTGTTCGTGTCACTTTTCGTCGCATAATTATAATGTTGCCCATGTGATTATGTTTTACTTGTGGAAATAAATTTGTATGCAGTATTTTAAGATGAGCATTTGAATCTGACGTTGAGTGATGCAATTATATCGTTGTGATGGTGATATCTGGAACCGGTTCTGACTTTACCTGGATATCGACTTTGTTTTAACTGAGTTCCTATGATAAAGTTGATTTCCTAGGCTTAGCTTTCTTGAGCGCTATTCAGTTCTTGATATCAGGATTACGAATACATTTATTTCTATTCATTAAGCTATTCAAGAAAGCCATTCATTATATGCTGATCGTAATCGTAAAATTCTAATTTCCAAAGCGCTACTCTAAAATCAAGCGAAGGGCACCAGCCTATTCACGAGCGCTGCGTCAGGTCAGAAGGGTTGTCCAGAGATGCCAAGTGGAGGAACGAGTCCAGTTGCCAATGAGACCAGAGAGAGAGATGATGCAGTGGAGCTACTGTTCATGTTGTACACTTGTTATTTGCTGTCTATTCAATGTTCATTTCTCTTTATTAGGTATTTACATTTTGTATTTGTCGTCATGTGCAATTCATTTGCATGCAGCGTTTAAAAATGCACGTTTGATGTGAAAGTTGACTTATGCTATTTTAGGGCAATGCACTTATATTGGTCAATCATGAAAATAATTTCCCAAATGTGGTGTGAATCACCCTAACGTACAAGCATACATATATAGCGTATAGACAAATTAGACATACATAATTGTAGGTCTATGTGCTATACCTGTATGCATTACGATGGATGGATGGATGGATGGATGGATGGATGGATGGATGGATGGATGGATGGATGGATGGATGGATGGATGGATGGATGGATGGATGGATGGATGGATGGATGGATGGATGGATGGATGGATGGATGGATGGATGGATGGATGGATGGATGGATGGATGGATGGATGGATGGATGGATGGATGGATGGATGGATGGATGGATGGATGGATGGGTGGATGGATGGATGACAAACCTGTCTCTGATTCACCATTAAAGTTGTGTTCTGACTGTGACACGTTTGCGTGGATTCACCAACAGTGACCTGCCTCTCTCTTGAGCGTTGCAGTTTAAAAGGATTAGGCAAAACCTCCTCTTCGTGGACTAGTCGCTAAACTGAAGTCCAATGTTCAGCGCATGGGTGGAGAAAGTTCAGAGTTCGCCGTTTGGGTCTATGTGTGCCATAGACTCCTTAAATTACTTAATTTAAGCGTCTTAGATAAGTACCCAGTCGAACGAACTGACAATTTGCGCGGTCTTATTACTTGAAACCGATGGTTTTTCATAGAAGTGTTTGCTAACTATAGTTTTCATAGACGTGTTTTGTAAACTCTCATGTTTTTATTGCTTAGATCTACGTACAAAGTCTGCAAGTCTTAGAAATCCATCCAATGCGCATCGCTTTGGCCTACTATAAACCGATAGTTTTCATAGACGTGTTGTTGCAAACTCGTGTGTAATTCAAAATATTGTTGCGCTGTCTGGTTCAATATGTACGTTCGCTCAGGTTATTTTTATTCTAAATCTCTCCCCATAGACTCCATGCACTCAAAACCCTTTTATGGCAGTATTTTGCCCTCTCCGTAGAAAACTTGTTTTGCAAACTTTGCTTCCCTACAAACTGCCTGTCTGTCTGCTTAGCCATGTCACCCTTTTACAACGCGTGTGTAGTCCACTAGAAGTGACTGGGAGCCAATGCAGTTCGTCGTTTAATTAATAAATCATACAAGGCATTTGATGAGCCACACGTGCCGTAGGACTCTATAAATACCCATTTATCCGTTCGTTTGCTGCACATCGTACTTCCACGGAGCTCTCTTTAGTGTCTCATTTGAAACAAGTTTTCAAACACGTAGACTCGTGATAAAGGATCAACATTCAGGTAATATTGTGTGCTTGACTATATTATCGCTTTTCCAGTTGAGTTGATCATTTCCAATGCAATGCGTACGTATACTATTATAGCGTCCGCCGGGCATGTCAGTAGTTGAAAAGTTGCGTCTTCAGAGTTCTAGTCAGTTCGTTAACTTCTTCAGCAACTTACTAAAATGCGACTTAATGTTTCCGAGCCTATCGCACTCTGCATTTCGAGGGGTTTAAGCCAGAAGGTCGTATCTACGATTTTTTGTAAAATGGACATTTTCACAGAAATTGAATCAACTGACTACAAAGCAGGTACTGCCAGAAGGCCGTAGCTATAAGGCTTCATTTAAGAGAGTTGGTTTGAAGATACAACCCAAATTATGGGTCACATTTATGCCATAAGGATGTAAAAATAGCAGTTTTCATGCCAGAAGGGTTGCATCTTGAAGAAGATACATCCATCTGGCAGTACGTGAAACCCATTAGTCCAGTCAATAAACAACAATTTTTCATGGAGGTTCAACAAAATTTTTCCAAAAGGTTTCTCGATGGGTTTCACCTCTTTGATGTGTCTACGTTAAAAGAAAAAAAAGTTTCCCAAAATCTGACATGGGCAACTATGTGAAAATGGGTCAAATCCAAGATGGCCGCCGTCAAAATTCAGATCAGTCACCTGAAAATAAATAGTGGGGTACGGGAGCTGAAAAATATTTCACATACGGCAACTAATTATCCACTTTCGTTCCAGATAGTACATGGGTAGACGAGTTCAAAAAGCCCGGGACACAAATTTTGACGGTTATAGCGACTGTGGCAGCCATTTTACAAAATGGCCGACCGAAATACATATTGTTCAATATCCCAGCTTCTCCTTCTCTTATAATCGTGATTTTGGTGTCTAAACATACATATTTAGGGGCAAGGATTCCATTGGAGCTAATTGCAAACACTTATCTGCACGAAATTGGCAGCCATTTTCCAAAATGGCCGACCGAAATTAAACTGTCAATATCTCAGCTTCTAAGTGACTTATTATCGTGATCTTGGTGTTCAACATACATATTTAGGGGCAAGGATTCCAATAGAGCTAATTACAAACACTTATCTACACGAAATTGGCAGCCATTTTCCAAAATGGCCGACCGAAATAAAACTTTGTCATTATCTCTATTTCTAGTTCACTTATAATCGTGATCTTGGTGTCTAACCATACATATTTATGGGAAGGATTCAAATATAACTAATTGTAAACACTTATCTACAAGAGATTTTCAGCCAGCACGGTCATTTAGGGGAGGTGGGGATTTCCCCCTAGTTTGAAAATCAACCGTGATAGGCTCATGTCGCGTCAACTATAAGCATAGTATGATTCATAGTAATTCATTTCATCATATTATTTCTGAAACTCTATATAAGCAATTCAGGATGTTATTAATGTTCTCATAAATGTATATTGAACAATATTTCAGTCCACATTTCAGAACCAGTAGAGAAAGTACTCCCCACAGAGTTACACAACATCGTCCACGTCATTCATGGTCAAATAGGCCTCTACACAGACAGAGCAGTACACTGTAGAGTGTAGAGCAGCTTTCACGCATTGTCACTGTCCCCTACAGCCCTTCTCGCAATCACATCTGAGCAGTTCACGACAAGCATGAGACGCTTCGAGACGTGTGGTCAACTTCACTTCCCAGCCTCCTTCGATCGCTTGCAGCCACCCCCATTCACCAGGACATGGTAGTTTGGACCAGCTATGAACATCTGTGCCTAAACTTGACCTGCAAGGTAGGCGACTCTCTTTGTGTGTTCCACAAGTGCAGATTGAATCGGTGGAAGGCCATCCAACGGTCTGCCTAGATGAGAACAGGTGCTTCCGAACCTCGTTCTCCTCTCGTCACTACTCGCACGGTCGTACAGAAGAACTACAGAGCGATCCAGTACATCTAGCTGATCATCAACAGAATTGGAGGCTGATGCTAAGTAGCAGAAGGCTGGGGTCACGTCGTTGAATGTCTTCAAAATGTCCCACACAGTGCTTTTTCCAAAGTCAGCAAATGATGATACTGTGTCACATCTGCCAAATGGGTGTAGGAAGGGCAAGGCTAAGCTCCTCTCTGGGCCGAAAACCGGTGCCATCTCAGGTATCTGAAGCTTTTACCTGAGTGAAAACCAACCCACGGTTCGTCAAGGATGAGCTGCTGAACTGCTGCTATGGACAACTCCAACACGTCAGAGTCAATCACTTTACGATGCCATGTTTGGCAGCATCGGCGACATGCATGAAAATCAGCTTCCTCCTGAGTACATGAAGAAAGACCAGTTGAGTTCCTGGCTGATTGAGTACAGAGAACGTCCTTATGGTGTGTGATTATGATCTGTCTTTCTGTTTCTATTTCAAGTTTTCCTATTGGCAGGCTCAAGAAGGGAAAGAAGTCTGATTTGTTTTCTCGTTCCTCAGAATTTCCTGCCAGTTTCTAGGTAGAGCATTAGAAGATTCAACGCGCTGGTGGCTTCCCTTACCCCTATGTCTTCAAGCTTCATGCACATATTCCTCCCATAATTTTGCTCTAGCCGTCTTGTGATGTAGGGCAAAAAAATATGGGAGGCATGATCAGAAGGTGGATGCAGTGCCAGGCTTGAGCATGTTGACTAAGACTGCTCCATCCAGTTTAACAGCATCAACAGTAGGTACACCCAGTGGAAGGCCCTGGGTGGATATCTCTTCGATGGCATCATCTTTTGAAGTGGCAACCAGCTCTTCTAGACAGCTCACAATGTTAGCCGCAAATTGCCCTTATTCCAGAGTGATGGGTATGCCTGATTCTCAATGCAAAGAATTCCTCCAGGTCTCCTTCACGAGTCTCACAGATGTACAACCTTATAGTGAACAGTCACTCTTCACAGATGACAACATTTGCTGTGCGTGTGACTTATCCCGTACAGGTGGACGACTGAAGAGAGGGAAGTGGTTTTGTTTGCGATTGGGTCACTGACAGGTCGCGATTGGGTAACTAGCCGTTCGTTGACAAATTTCATACTGCTTTTCTCCAGTTTTCTCGAGGTTCCGCATTGTGTTGATCACTGCTTATCCGCCAGATCTCTCGTATCATAGCACAGTAGTTGAGAACAACCAATGGAAGAAGCATAACCCCTTCCAAAAAATCAGACTCATTTTCTGGTTTCTTCATTAATGCCTCAAGAGTCTTCGATCTCTGGTCCAGAAGCATAAATCGTACAATTGCAGGTCTTGTGGATTCTTTGTGTTCTAAAGCACCTCCGTCATCCTTCACACATACGTTGTTCTGCTCATGGGTTTAGTGTATGGCAATATTGGAGAATGCACGCCCTGTTTTCATTACTGTGAAGTTGCCATGCAGACATTCATGGTACACAGCAGAATAGATGTTTGTAATTACTTTTATTGGAATCCATCCCCATAAATATGTACGTTTAGACACCAAGAACACGATTATAAGTGAACTAGAAGCTGAGATATTGACAAAGTTTAATTTCGGTCAGCCATTTTGGAAAATGGCTACCAATTTCGTGTAGATAAGTGTTTGTAATGAGTTCTATTGGAATCCATCCCATAAATATGTATGTTTGGACACCAAGATCACGATTATAAGTCAATTAGAAGCTGAGATATTGACAAAGTTTAAATTCGGTCGGCCATTTTAGAAAATGGCTGCCAATTTCCTGCAGATAAGTTTTGCAATTAGCTCTATTGGAATCCTTGCCCCTAAATATGTATGTTTCGAACCAAAACACGATTATAAGTGAATTAGAAGCTGAGATATTGACAAAGTTTTATTTCGGTCGGCCATTTTGGAAAATGGCTGCCAATTTCGTGCAGATAAGTGTTTGCAATTAGCTCCAATGGAATCCTTGCCCCTAAATATGTATGTTTAGACACCAAAATCACGATTATAAGAGAAGGAGAAGCTGAGATATTGAACAATATGTATTTCGGTCGGCCATTTTGTAAAATGGCTGCCACAGCCGCTATAGGACCGTCAAAATTTGTGTCCCGGGCTTTTTGAACTCGTCTACCCATGTACTATCTGGAACCAAAGTGGATAATTGGTTGCCGTATGTTAAATATTTTTCAGCTCCCGTACCCCACTATTTATTTTCAGGTGACTGATCTGAATTTTGACGGCGGCCATCTTGGATTTGACCCATTTTCACATAGTTGCCCATGTCAGATTTTGGGAAACTTTTTTTTCTTTTAACGTAGACACATCAAAGAGGTGAAAACCATCGAGAAACCTTTTGGAAAAATTTTGTTGAACCTCAACTATTTAATGACCGGACTACATGCATTGCTTAGATACGTCTCTATGGCACAAATGAATTATTTTTAGGCAATTAAAATTAGCGTGAAAAAATGCTTATTTTACTTACTTTACTCTTCAAACAACTTAAACCACTTACTTACTTGCGTAGAAATTGGAGAGCGTAATATCATCTATGTTATTGTAAAGTTATTAGTTGTTTATACCATTTTGTAAGGGTGCGTTTTATGATTTTACACCAGAATATTGTATCTTCAAAAAAAAATTATTATCTTGGCCCATAATTATTAATAATTTGTGCTAGATTGTGCAGTATGACTCAGTGTTTCTTCAGATAGTTTTTGTTGGTGGTTATCTTGCAAATTACACAGAATTTATGATGTTTTCATCATAAAAAGTTTTCTCTTGCCAGAAGGTTGCATCTTGTCAAACTTTGACAAAATTCACCAAATTGTCACGTTATGTGTAAACAATACAATGCATACTTTAATGCATTTTGAAAAGGAGTCTTATTGCTCAGCATTTAGCTAGAAATAATTTTCATTGTTTAAATAAAAAAATGCTGAAAAAATTGTAAAAAAAAAATACTGTAACAAAATTTCCGTTTTCTTCGTTTATCTCGAAATGTCAAAAACCTAGTTACTCTCTTCTGGCTTAAACCCCTCGATTTATGGGAGTCAGCTTTGCGGGGCCTTCGTTTTTCAATTCAGTTAAAAACTGTTCTGCTGGTATACGAACTATCGCCCAATAGACCATCGCTTGTAGGACTATCGCTAATAGGACCATCTGTCATAAGCGGCCTTTGATCTGCATATGTGGACCCTATCGTGTATTGCAGGCTGTCTGTTCTGTTAGTAGTTAAGGTTTATGTATTCTGTCATTTGTGTTCTTGTGAATTGTTTCAGTTGCATAATTGTACACTGTAACCGGTTGCGCTTTGTCAACAGGATTGTTTCAATAAACGAAAATATTATTATTATACTCCACTTGTTATATTATTACACTGTACTTTTGATTTCTTCCTTACATGCAGTGACGTACCGAAGCACTCTTTCTGACTCTTGACTCGATCGCTCCCAATGTTTGACTGATTATCATTTCATGACCTTTTTTTATGGCATACGGGAAAAGCTTATCCCTGAAGTGCATTACTATTATTGCATTGTAGTTAGAGTTTTGTCATTAAATCATTATTGTCATAGGCTAGAAGTTATAGCATTTTCATCTGAAGTCCAATATTTGTTTCCTGTATGATGTGTGCAATTTAGTAAGCAATGTATTTGTCGAAAATTGATAAATGTCCGTACTTTGCTGTACATTATTTAATAAATATTTCTAAAGGCGCATGAAGTCAATTAATTACCTTGATCAGTTTTTTTTCTTGGTGTGCAGTGGGTAGCCTACTTACTAATTGCAGCAGTGACCAGCTCAGCTGATTACTGTTGCAATTGCAGGGTTAATTGGAGATGACCAAATAAGGACGAGATATGCGCCACTAGGAGGGCGAACCGTTCAGTAGCGCCCCCAGTGCGCAAGGCCCACCAAGAAGAAAGAGGTTTTTAGAAAAGCGAAGGAAGAAGAGAGACTGCTAGATAGAATTGCAAGGCGAACAGAAGGAGAAAGGGTATTTCAAAGAGAGGGACCAGTTGAAGCAAAGGATCGAGACTAAGCCATAGCTGCTACACTGCCACAACAAGAGTGTTCTTCAGAGTGTTGTTCAAATAACAAGCGAATGTGCAACAGACATTTCAAACATTAAGACTTACAGTCCAAACAATTCTATACATTTAGGTTAGGCCTACCAGCAATTCTTTGTCCAATTGTTGTTCATATGTTAGGCCTACCTTATCATCCTTATGCATGTTCGATTATTATTATACTATTTCTTTACCTATAATTTTGACAAGCATTTCATTAACGATACAGTTTCATATCACGAGAAGTCGCTCTCTTCCATTTCAATTTATAATAAATCGGAGCTGCACTTTGGAACTATCATGAGTTCTAAGGCTTTGATTTCAATTCTATTTCCTCCCTTATTTGCATCAGATCCTGCAAAACCAAACGTACCGTTCTCTAGCTATTAAGGAACCATCTGGCTTTCTCAGACCTGATGAAAAAGACTCAGAGGCTTACGCTCACACATGGCGCAATGGTCGTATTTTGATTTTTCTGAAAAATAGCAACGCTTAGGATGACAACGTTGGTGAGGAGATGGAGAATGTGTCGTCCTGGGCCAGTGCTAACAATCTTCGGCTCAACCAGTCAAAGTCTAGGGAGATGCTGATCATCCGCCGCAGGTGCGTCGACCCTCCTCCGCCGCCTCCGGGGGTCCAACGTGTGACCACCCTGAACATCTTAGGCGTTACCATCACCGATGATCTTCGAGCAACCTCGCACGTTGGCGAGGTTCTGTGTGCATGCTCGAGTTCTCTCTACGCCCTGAGAATGTTAAAGGCCCATGGTCTTCCTACTCGGGCCCTCCACACTGTAGCTGGTGCGACAACCGTTGCAAAACTTCTCTATGCGGCTCCGGCGTGGTGGGGATTCACTACTGCTGACGATCGGGCCCGCGTGGAGAGATTCCTGGATCGGATGCGAAGATCGGGCTATCTTCCGCTGGACTCACGGGGGCTGCGGAGATGGTGGGCGACGCCGAAGACGGACTACTACGATCGGTTGTACGATGCAGGACTCATGTGCTCCGTTCGATTTTCCCTCCAACTGTTGTCCGCCACCATGACCTTCGACCCAGACCACATGACTTTGTCCTACCGCTTAAAGATGACAGGAATTACATCCCAAGGATTCTATTTAAGAGCTTGATGTTGCCCCGTTGACCAAGTCGCCCTTTGCTGGAACAGATATTTAAAAACTATTAATTATTCACATTCTTCTTTTTATCTGGCAATACGACTTTCTGTAATGGGTTGCGGTGTGTCAACCTAGTGATTCAATATTAAACGAATATATATAAAAAACGCAAGCAGTAAAACACAGACCAAATCAAATGCGCATTTTCCTGCGTGTTCTGTACAAAAATAGACCTACAGGTAATGACTTTGGAATACTGTAGGAATAGAGAGGGAGAGAAAGGTGGCGATAGTGCAGGAGAGAGAGACAGAGAGACAGAGAAAGACAGAGAGACAGAGACCGAGACCGAGAGACAGAGAGAGAGACAGAGAGGAGAGAAGACAGAGAGAGACAGAGTCCGTGAATGTATGCTGTTTATGCTTTTGCTTAGGCCATTGCATCTACCTTTTTTTATTGGATTAAGGTTTTTATAACATTAATTTTTCTTACTTTTCTGACTGACAATTCTTGTTCACTTTCTTTTCACCATTTTCATTCTTTTCCTACTTTCCTAATTCTTTCTCTCTCTCATTAAACTCGTGGTTGGCCTTGCCTTCTGGGACTGGCTGCCATGCACCCTGCCATACAAGATTCTTAATTATGCCTGCGATTGAATACGATTCTATTTGATTCAGTTCATTAGCCTTATAATGATTGGTGTGTCTGTGTATAGAAAATGAGCTACAGAATCATACCAAAGTTAGTCGGAACCATAAACGGAGCCGGAGATAAAGGTGGAGCCATATGTGGCATCACGTTGCTCGACAACAAACTATTTGTACTGAGCTACGCCAACGAATTGATCAAAGTCTATGACATAGACACTCCATTCGATTTGAAAAGCCAGTTTAAGATATCTGGATTGCAGTTTCCAGGAGATATTGTCACCTGGAAGAATGAGTTGTTTGTGATCGACTGGACGAAGAAAGGAATAAAACAGCAAGTGCACATAATAGGTGGAGATGGAAACAGCGTTGGAAAGCCATGGTCGATCGAAGACGAATTTTTGGACGTTTCTCCATTACCCAGGACACCACGATTCTAGAGACATGCCATGATCAGAATGCGATGGTTGAATACAAGGTCGATGGAGACCAGATAAAGAAGATTAGCTTGAATCCCGAACAGGGTTTCAAGCATCCACATCATGCCATAAAACAGGACGACAAACATTTCCTGATATGTCATGGAGACCAAGGGGATGACCTGCGCAGAGTCTGTCTGGTGGACAACGAAGGAAACATTCTGAATTTGTTTGGCTCAGAGAAAGGGTCGGATTGGCAGCATCTTAACATGCCAGTCTATCTCCACATTGACAGCAATGGTTCGGTGTTTGTGCTCGACCATTTCACTGGTCGCCTCTGTCTACTCAATTCTGAGCTGATATACAAACAGGATCTGGTGACCAGAGACTCCGGATTGCGGTATCCGATGAAGATGTTCTATGACGAAAAGAAGGATCTTCTTTACGTTGCAGACAACGACAGAATCGACAACAAGATGACGGATGGCCGTGTCCTTATCTACAAATTGAAAGAAGACTTATAAGTTAAACCATGCAATCTGAAAAGTCTAATAAGTTAACGTCTATATCATCAGTTAACTTATTGGTCAATATAATGTATTTTCAGCTTTGCATTGCATTAGAATTTCTCATATCCTGCAGTTTGCTGCTTTATGCCAACTGCTTCTCACGTCTAACCAACTCTTGAATCTAGAAACTAATTAAGGACCCGAATGTATAATGCATTTATTTGAAATGCATAGCTGTTTGAGATATTTATAAATTTAGTAATTGTACGTTAAATGCTTGTTATTAATCATGTTTTAAACATTCTCGTGTTTAGGCCCAATTCGAAAACAGTATCTGCGTGATTTGATTCGATGTTGATGTTGTAAGAACATTTTAAGTAATTTAATCAAATCAAGCAACTGGAATTTCAACTATTACCAAACCATAGGATAAATTATGGGACAAATTTCTAACGATAGCTGTTTACTTTGGACGATCAATTATTAAAATTAATATGCCATGCTTGATGAAAATAAAAATATTTCAGGCTTTGTCCGTCGCTGTGAAGTGTTTATTTTTCTAATAGGGTCTAACCTTTTGCTTAACACAAGACTCATCAACTTACTTAAGTTTACGTTATCCTTATAATCTTTGAAATTTCCTTATTTTGTTCAATATTAGGCTGTTTACTGAAACTAAAAATATATCAGCTAGGTTACTAGGATAAATACCCCATACCTTACGTCACCTAATAATAATAATAATAATAATAATAATAATAATAATAATAATAATAATAATAATAATAATAAAAAAAATAATAATAATAATAATAATAATAATAATAATAACAATAACAATAACAATAATATCTTTTCTTCAGGGCCGGTCTTAGGCACAGGCAAAGCGGGCAGTTGCCTAAAGCGCCAAAATTTGGGGCGCCATTTTCACAAAAAAGTGTTTAGCATTTGAAACTGCTTTAACAGTTTTATGTTTGTCACTTTTTAACCACTTTTCAATTACAATTATTATTTTAATTTGAATTCAAAACCTTCGATAATGGAGCAAATTTTAAATAATTATTGATTTCATTGTACCTTCTCAAGTAGGCCTAATTCAATTTCAACACCGCACAAATTTTACTTTAACCATTTAAATTCAATTATTTCCCGTGTGTCTGTACTCTGTAGTTTGTGCCGGTAATAGTCATTCCGTCCGTAAATCAGATGCTGATATAGTGACATCTTTCGACTGAAAGTGTCAACAATTGAAGAAATAATGCGGTAGCCTATATTTTAATCTACGTAGTTAGCACCAAAATGCAAACAGGATGGATTTCCAACTATTTCAACAAAACTGAAACTACTTTAGCTGTTAGTCTTAGTACCCAGTCATCAGCTAGTAGGCCCTAATTGGTTTGTAATGTACTAATATTGCAGGTATTTGTTCAAATTGCTTTCAGTTTTAATGTATTTTGATAAACTGAAACCTAATGGAGAAAAACCACAAGCAGAAAAGATTTCTGATAAATTCAGCGAATAATTTTTTCCAATAATATTTTGGTCTGTTTTCGGTAATTAGAATTTTTTGGTGATTCGAAGTGTTTTTACTTTTAACCATTCCCAAAAATTCGAATTATCCAGGGTTGAGTGTAGCCTACTAATAAAAAAATTATAATAAATAACTCAGTTGAGCGTAATGTATTGGCTGGTTCATTGGGTTGTGACGTGGGGTGGACCGTGGAGTGGGAATCACAGGGCGCCAAATGTATGCCTTGCGTAGGGCGCCATTTGGGCTAGGGCCGGCCCTGCTTTTATTTATTGAAGCGCTTGACAAACGCACTGCGCTGTACATTTACATGTTATGACAATTAAACAATTCACAAGAACAAAAATGACAGAAGACATAAATCTTAACTACTAACAGAACAGACAGACTGCAATACACGGCGCTAAAAGCAGCCTACAAAGCATGTCCGCCTACGGATCTCGATCTCGGTACCTCTCGCTCTCTATGCCAGTGTGTTATCCAATGCGCTAGCAGGCCCCCCTAACTGCACTTTACATCGCCATACGTAAACAAGTCGACTACAGTTGGCTGAACTTACCAGACTGAATAAACATGAATGATATTAACACCAATCCAACCAGTTACTTACCATAATCAAAATAGATTTTTTTTGATTATGGCGATTTCCCTTCACCCGTTTTGGTATAATTAAAATCTGTTAAACATTTCAAATTCATTGTAAGATGGCAATTTCGAGAGATGGTTAACTTCTAGTTTTAGAATTTAAGAAGTAGATAAAAAATGTTAGAAATTTGGCGCAACATTGAATCACAGATACCGAATGCTTGATGACGTATTGGTCAAGCATTCCCTATGTAATGGTAAACCAGGGTGAGTATTAATGAGAAAGGCTCTCAGCAAACATGTCGACTTACATGTAGTCTTGGGCAATTGAGGAAATTGGGAGCTGAGTGAAAAAGATTGCGTAGCTATCAAGTGCTATGTTTGTTCACTGTTGAGCATATAATAAATATTCCTGCTAACATTTCCAAGAGTCAACGAAACTAGGTCATCTTCATTTAAGGTAGGCCTATATGTTAATATTTTGCTATAGCGATCGTATGGGTGAACCGTTCAGAGACGCTCCCAGTGTTATAGGCCGCGAGAGAAGAAATAGGTCTGAGAAAAACAATGGAGGAGGAGGGGTTATCAGCTAGAATTTGAGAGAGAGACAGACAGACAGACAGAGACAGAGAGCGAGAGACAGAGACAGAGAGAGAGAGAGAGAGAGAGAGAGAGAGAGAGAGAGAGAGAGAGAGAGAGAGAGAGAGAGAGAGAGAGAGAGAGAGAGAGAGAGAGAGAGATGAAAGAGATCAAAGAGAGGGACCAATAATTATTGAGGTAGTAAGGACCGAAGCCATAGCTGTTCTAGTCTCAGGAACCGGCTGATCAAGAACACCCATGGACGAGTTCTTGTAGATCATCCGAAAAAGACGACCAGCAGCTCCAGAAAGTGGGAAAAGAGAGGGAATGTCAGCCGTATATTGAATGAAGAGCAAGGGATCCAGGGCAGAGCCTTGAGGAACACCCAGTTTAATGTGGATTCAGTTCGTTCTGGAATCACGCGAGGTAATCATTTGGGCTCGCTCAGACAAATATGATCGAAACCAACAAGTGGAAGGTCCTGTATTCCATAAGAAGGCTGAAGACGCTGAAGTAGAATATTATTTGTGGTCAACCACATCAAAAGTCGCGCAAGCATCATAAGGAGCCAGGATTTCAGGTTGGGGGCTAAAGCTCAAAAACCTTCCCTTTTGTCTCCTCCTCGCTGTGATTTGCAGTGATTTCCCACATTTTGGGGGCTGAACCGCAGTTAGGGGGGCTAAGCACCCCTAGCCCCCTGGCGCCTCCACTGGAGCCAGAAGGGTGAATTCGGGTCGTCAACAGCAGAACAGATAGAGATAACTCGCCTTATGGGAATCGAAATAGTCACGCCCAATGACGCTTTGCGGTAACCTCTAACCATGTAGCTAACCGGGGTATTGGTACAATATGCCTACGACTTATTACAGCCCTATTGAACAAATGCAGAGAATCACAGTTTAATCAGTTAATGAAGACAAAGCGCACAATATATATATATATATATATATTGCGCGCTTTGTATATATATATATGTATATAACTATATATATATATATAAATATATGACATTATAATATAGGGCCTAGTCATCTACTGCAAGCCTTTATTCGTAATGCATCCAGGCCTTGTTGCAATGAATCCGCTTGTTCGTTCACTGGTTGTACTCTCGTTTCAGTCACTGCACTGAAGGCATTCAAACTTTCCTAGGAATGCAAGCTTGTCTTTGTCTTTGTCTAAGTTTTTTTTTATTTCAGCAGACTTGCCTCGTATTCTTTTTGAAAACTAATAGCCTACATGTTTGAAGTTGTTCACGAACGTTTTTGGCAGCAAATTGATATCTGCAAGCCAGTGGTTTTGGTGGTTGTCTTGGAGCAATTTAGACAAAATGGTTTCAATTTGGTACAGTACTAGGTCTATTGTTCTTCATGCACTTAGGAAAGGGTAACGTTGATTTGTTGAAATGTCTGCAAAGTGACACGATCCGACAATAATGTCATGGCAAAATAAGCTTTTCTCTACATTTCCCTAGTCCAACAGATCCATTGATAAGCTAACAAAGAACCAATAACCTGATGACACAAAAAATTTAAAAAAAACAAAAAGACCAAGAATACAATATACGATTTCATCCTTTTTTACAGATGTAGGTGAATGAGAAATTGCCTTCTTTTTATTCATTGATATGAACCAACACCGGCGAATTCACTTGACTGACTCAATTGTCAAAATTCATAATCGACCGTTGGATTCGAGATGCATCCTGGTTGCACATCGAAGTCCATCATTTCTTGAGACAAGTTTTCCTAGAAATTCCAAAACAGGACTCTACAGCAACGGCAATTTCCAGTATCAGCAACCGGAACCCTTACTAATATATCGCATTTTAAGTACCTCATAATAGCGATAGGCCTAAGGGGCGCGGTGGTGTAGGGGTAAGTTCGGTGCCTTGCAGCCGGAGGGTTGCAGGTTCGAATCCACCTCAAGCCGCCGCGTAGGGACCCTGGGCAAGTCCTTCACTCGCAATTGCTCATGCGCTTCGGCGTGAAACTCCGATTCAGTGTCCGCGCTGTAGTCGGGAGCGCCTCTGAGTAGAAATCTTGAAGGGGCGCTATAACAAGTGCTCATACATACATACATACATACATACATACATACACCAAACACTCATTAAACAGGTTAGCCTAATATAATAATAAATAATAATAAAATGATTATTATTATTATATTCTTGAATAAAACAGTTTCTATGAATAAATTCGCCTACTTTACACAATTGTTGATCAGATGGAGATCTCGAGATAATATATAGTTATTGACATTCTCTGGCCCCTTGAATCATGCATTGGTCACGATTCTAAGTTAGGCATTGTAAATAAAATTGATCAGTAGTTTGCTCACACGACTGATTTAGAGCAGCCAACTCAATAAACAACTTCAGCCAGTCCAAGAAATCGGTGAATTCCGCAACAACAATAGCTTCCAATGAACTTGCGCAACATATTTTCCAAAATCGAAAGCCAACTTCCTGTTTCGCAAAGTCTATCTGTTTTCAGCAAACAGTAAAGACGTTTAGCTACGCTGTTAGCCGAAAACGTTGCCTGCTGTACGTGTTTGTATGCAGTGCGCCCCAGGCTGCCCACTGCTGCACAGAGCGCGTTCTTGCTACTGTGTACAAAAATACACACATGCGATGAAGCCTGTGTCAGCTTTGCAGTCATTTGCCTATGAGCATGAGTCAGGCTGATCTTCCGGATGCTGATCTGACTGACTACGACTTGGCCTTCGTGCTAAAAAGTTACTAGCCACTAGCAATTACTAATATTAACAATTTTATGGGGTCTTTCCCAATGGGAATTTCCTGTACTAGAGTATGACATTGTATATAAGTAAAGTATGTGTGTGTGTGTGTGTGTGTGTGTGTGTGTGTGTGTGTGTGTGTGTGTGTGTGTGTGTGTAAACTACGCATGAATATATGAATGTGTATAATGTCCGCATGTTTGTATGTGTGTGTGTGTGTGTAATACTGTATATATGTATGTTTGCATGTATGTTTACATGTGTGGGCACGGTGTTGTAGGGGTATGTTTGGTGCCTTGCAGCCGGAGGGTTGAGGGTTCGAATCCACCTCAAGCCGCCGCGTAGGGACCCTGGGCAAGTCCTTCACTCGCAATAGCTCATGCGCTTCGGCTTGGGCTTCGTGCGCCTCGTTGATCGTAGGCCTACACAGTCGCAAAAAAAGTTTACTAACCACTAGGAATAAATATTACAAATAATACAAATTTTATAGGGTCTTTCCCAATGGGAATTTCCTGAAGCCTACTAGCGTTTTCAGTGTATACATGTATAGAAGTAATGCATGTAGACTATGTGACAGTATGTGTGTATGTAAACTACGTAAGCTTATGGGTATATGCACGTGTATATGTATGTATGTATGTGGTAATACTGTTTATGTATGTATGCATGCATGTGTGTATATATTTATGTATGTATGTATGAATAACTGCATGTAGGTAAGTATGTATAATATTATATATGTATTGATGAGGACACTTTATATAGCACATTTGGGTACCTCACAAAATCGCTGTATACCTTTGACTATCTAACAGATGTGAACAGGTACGTTTTAAGACTGTTTGCTAATGCATACTGAACAGAGTCAAAGGCAACAGTACTTAAGTGCAGTGGGAGACTTTTCCAGCAGGACGGTCCAGAATTCCAGGAGGAGTACGTGGGTGTAAATACGGTTTGCAGAGTGTATTATGAAGCATTACTGATAGAAACATCCTTCGCGTATTTTATTCCTACCATTCTTTTTCCATTTTCCTATATGGTTCTAGTATTTTGTGCTGGGTGTTTAGTGATTCAGCGGTTTCATGTACATGTATATGAAACATCATTCAACTTAGGCACGAGCTCAAATGCAATAAACGAACCAATCAACCAATCCAAACTATTTAGCGTGTTCATGTCATTGTTCTTTTAAGCAAACAAATAATTTAATATGCACAGCCAAGAGCCACTAGAATTGGAGACAACACGGCAACCATAGCAATGTTAAAAGTGAGTATACTTAACCCGTGAAGCAGTGACAGTGAATTACACCGTTGGCCTAGAGGCCCTAGAGCAACATTCAACAACATTGTAAATTACACTCCAAGGCATACCAAGCTTTCACGTTAGTGTTGGAAGCAACTGGCGAAGAATAATGAAATTACGTTATGTGACCAATATACAAATCCCTATCCCACTGATATGAAATGCAACAAGGGGATTTGCCTTACACTAAGAACACTTTGGCAACGATCGGGCTACAGTCACTGGTGGCATCCCTTTTCTTCTCTTCCATATTCTACCATTCTACCTTTGCTCCCCTATGGTTGTGTTATATTTAATGTTCAATTTTGTACTCACTTTCTCTTTCTCTGCACTCTCTCTCTCTAACTCTCTCTCTCTCTCTCTCTCTCTCTCTCTCTCTGTGTCTCCCTCTGTCTCTCTCTCTCTGTCTCTCTCTGTCTCTCTGTCTCTCTCTGTCTGTCTCTCTGTCTGTGTCTCTGTCTGTGTCTGTGTCTGTCTCTCTATTCGTCTCTCTGTCTCTGTGTCTCTCTGTGTCTCTCTCTGTGTCTGTGTCTCTGTCTGGGTCTCTCTGTCTCTCTCTCCCTCTCTCTTTGTCTCTGTCTCTGTCTCTGTATCTTCCTCTCTCTCTCTCACACTCTTTTTCTTTCTGAATATTAATTAATGCGTCATTTATTGTCTCCGCCTGTCTGAGTTTGCTTGAGATATCGTTTGCATGATCGAACATGCAAGCAGGAAGATATCCAAAACTCGGCTTCTGTATAAAAAGAGCCACAGACGATAAGATTATTATCCTGCCTGCTTTTAGAGTTCACTTAGCGAGAGATAATTTTTTATCAACCGATCAACTGGTAATCCTACACTTGCGCGTTTTGTGAACGAAGTACATACATTAATTATCACGAATAAGGTAATTCAAACGATTATCATTTCTTACTTTTCATCAGAATTTATGGAACTTTATTGGTCGCTGTTTAGGATGCGTTTGCATTTGATTTAGGCAGTGCTTTTTCAGCCGTAGTGGCGTTCCGGAACCTTTTTTCAGCTATTAAAAAATATTTTTGTAAATTTAAATTTTTATAAAAATTATTTAAAATTATTTAGGTACTATAATTTAATTTCAGTGCTTTCAGTGTTCATTGATATTGATAAATAGGAAGTAGAAATATTAGCATAAAATATGCCCCTAAATTGCTCTGACTTTTTCAGTTCCTTTTTTCCCAGACAAAAACAATGGATTTAGGGCTGTATGTTTAAATTGATTTTCTACCATGCTGGGTAAAGGACTAATCTTCTGAATATTTACTTGACTCTGGTTTGGAGTCGGTGTGCTTCGGTTGATGTCTTGTCCATTGGACCAATAGACATCAGCGCGACTGAAGATAACAATTATAGTTTCAGATACAAATCACAGACAGGCTAAAGCACGAAACGATCGACTATGATTAAGATTATAATAATAATAATAATAATAATAATAATAATAATAATAATAATAATAATAATAATAATATCTTTTCTTTAATTTAGCGCCTGACAAACGCACTGCGCTGTACATTTACATGTTATGCAATTGAAACAATCTAACTAGTTAACTACTAACAGAACAGACAGCACGGCGCTAACAGCCTACAAAGCAAATCCGCCCTAACGGGGCTCGAACTCGGTACCTCTCGCACTCTTCGCCAGATGTTATCCAACGCGCCACCGGACCCCCCACATTAAGATTATGAGGTACCACACAACATGAGCTTCTTGGTCAATCTTTACATCTGCGATTATGAGTCTCATTTGAACAAGTGCTATATAAATCTGTGATTATGAATGCAAAATGCAATTGAAATGCAATTAGCATATATGCTAATTAAACCGTGAAAACTACACGTTGAGTCACAAACTTTGGCTTACTAAGTCTATCGAAACCTGCTCAACATTACTATTCGTCACTTAATTCGCAAAGAAAATTAATATTGTATGTAGTTTATGTGCAGTTGTGCATATATAATTATGAATGATGCATGTGTGTTTGCATGTATGTATGTATGAAGCTATGTTTAATGCATGGATTATATTATGTATGTGCTCATGCTTGTTTGTATCTATGTATGTATGTACGCAGGTATGCAATGTATTGTAGGCCTATGTTGCATGTATGTATGAATGTATTTATGTATGTATGCAGGCCTATGTATATAGGTATGCATGCTTGTAAGTATCATGTACGTAAGTATGTTATATAGTATGTATCTGAGTATGTATGTAAGTATGCATGCATGTATGTTTGTACATAATTATATGTATATATTCATATTTGCATGTACAGTATGTATGTATGTATGTATGTATGTATGTATGTATAATTGTATATATGCACGCAGGTATGTGCTTAAGTATGTATTTGAAGTTTTGAACACTTACTATAATGCTTTTAATAACTTAAAAAAACAGTGTTTACGGTAACCGATATGATGTTAAATGTCATTATGACAACTGCAAGTAAAACAATGCATAGAAAACTAACTATAGATGAATCAACAATGGCGCGCCCAAGCACACACAAATAATGTTGATCCAATATAATTTATATTCTCAGAAGTCACGGTCTTGTATGATTGGGATAGGTGCGTGTGGATTCATCATCACCAGTGTTTGAGCCTCCCTCATGAGCGCTGGCGTTTGATGATTCTGCCAACCATCCCGTTTTAGAACTCATCTCCAATTGTATCCCTAGGCGGTTAGACAGGTCAGGCGGCCCAGCTGGTGACTTTGATGGGGGAAAAACCGTTAGGTTTTTTTAGAAGAGTGTTTGGATATGATACCAGAACTAAACCAAAATTGAGATACCAGTCAATACATCGTCTAAGTTACATGTCTATGACTCCGGTTTGCATTGTCTGACTCCGCCTACATGATTTCTAGAAACTGAGATGATTTATCCAGGAAGCTTTCATCACGAGATGTTCTCAACATTTAGAAATTTTGTTGTAAGTCTGTTGCAATACTGTTTACGGCCTATGTACGTCATAAAGTTGTCTCTGATTTTTATTTCTTAGTCTGTTTCTATCACAGACTCAACTACTCTTCTATCAGCCGATCTATAGGTCAATATTATCTGCCAATCTGCCTTTCTGTCTGCAATATTACAATTAGCAATTAGATCACGGACATAATTATTATAATTAGACTATTATCAAAACGTGGAAATTACGCATTAAGATAACAGATTGTTAAACCTTCTAAATATGACGTGTCCGTGTATTGGTACGTATGCATGTATGCATGCTTTTTGTATGTGTATGCATTATATGTGCGTATGTATGTGTACATGTATGTGTGCATGTACATTGTATATCTGCAGGTATATACACGCATGTATACATAGACCCTATATAAATAAGTAAGCCTATATTTTCATCTTATAAGCGTAGGCCCTACATGCATGAACATTCGCAAATGCATATTCGCATATATACATGCTTATAATATGCATGTGTGAGTGTGTAATACTATATATATATATATATATATATATATACTATGTACACACTCACATATATACATATTATAAGCATGCATACATTCATGTTTCTACGAAATTGAGGCGTCTGAAATGTGTGTCTGTAAATCTACGTGTCTTCGTCTAGTAGTCTCTCTGTCTGTCTGTCTTGGTCTGTTGTCTATGCAACTGTCAGAGGCAAATGAACAACGATCATACGTCATGTTTTTGCGAAAGCGAAACTACATGATTGTAGACCTCATTATAAAGGTCTATTTAGAGCGATCGATCAGCAGTTCGTATTTAAATTCGACGCATGGCTCCGTCTTGTTATCTCGCATAGATCTGGAAAATACTAGTTTTAACATCTGCACCGACTCAGATTCACTTTGCTCAACGATCAGCATTCAGGTAATGTTGAGTGGTCGACTATCTTCCTTTTCCGTTATAATAATTATATTTATCGTTTCATACGCAGTGCACACATTGTTATAATGACGATATAGAAGTCCATAGTTTGCCGTCTGGTCGATCTCCGGGATGACCAGAGTTCCCATAGTGTATGAAGTACTTAGTAACATCGCTGAAGTTCATGTGAAGTTTGTCCTTATCGATGAAGTTTAACTTGAGTCTGTTTATCAGCTTTCTCTGGATGGCTGCTAGTTCCTACTTAGCAAAACGACCACAGAGTGATATTGTCGTGGATACTAAGACAGCCGTTCTATAATAGATGTCATTAGATTAGATAGTCAGTTCGCCCTCTGTGCTAGTGAATTACATACATGCATTTTTTTTCTTTTCCTGTTCCATTTTCTGGACGCTCCAAGGCTTCTACTTCCAGCTACTTGAGCTTTTGAAGTGACTTATTAAATTAGCGCGATATAAACTGTTGATTTATAATACAAATAATGGTGATGATGGTGATGATGATGATGATGATGATGGTGGTGATGATGATGATGATGATGATGATGATGATGATGATGATGATGATGATGATGGTGGTGGTGGTGGTGGTGGTGGTGGTGGTGGGACTCTTGTAGCAGCCCTGGAGATAATAATTCTTCTCAGGAGCTCATTCAGTTGACTTCCCTTCTGTCTTAAATGACTGATCTTCTGTGTATTACTGTTCTTCACGATATCCGTTACCTTCCGTGCATGGACCACCAACTTAATAATAATAATAATAATAATAATATCTTTTCGAATAATTTTCTTTTCTGCGCTGTACATTTACATGCTCTGCAATTGAAACAACCTTAACTAGTTAACTACTAACAGAACAGACAGCCTGCAATACACGGCGCTAATAGCAGCCTACAAAGCATATCCGCCCTACGGGACTCGAACTCGGTACCTCTCGCTCTCTACGCCAGCTGTTATCCAAAGCGCCACCTTCTTATCCAATTTGAACAAAAATGCTCAGTCGACTTACAAATATCCAAAATGTCGCTCTTGCCGGAAGAGAGGGTCTTGGAATACGACTCGTGTCATCGAAGGCTGCGTTTTGGCGTCAGCCGCAGGCACTGAGTCAATACATGCCTCCATCCTGTCTCACTGTAATGTGCCCATGCTGGTTCTCAAGCATTAACTCTGGTACCGTACAATGGTGAGCTGAATTGAGTGCTCCTTTTCCGCAAATATCATTCCCTTACAAACAATCAGTCTGGGACCCACCGCTCGCTAAAAGGGACCTGGTAGTCTCAGTGGCCTCTATAACTACCACCAAGTCAGGTTAAAGGCAGTAACATCGCCGCATTCAGGCGAACGGCTTCTGATACTGACAGTGAGAGAGAGAGAGAGAGAGAGAGAGAGAGAGAGAGAGAGAGAGAGAGAGAGAGAGCCAGAGAGAGCAGAGAGAGACAGACAGACAGACAGACAGACAGACAGACAGACAGACAGACAGAGACAGACAGACAGAGAGATAAAGAGAAAGAGAGAGAGAGAGAGAGAGAGAGAACTATTTAACTTTGTATCTTCGATTGTCCTTTAATTTTCGCCAGTGGATTTCTTAATAAGAAAAAAATGCCTTCGTCTTTCTCAGCTTTCTTTCTAAGGCTTCGAAATGATAAGCCATGTCCATTCAATAACGTCCTTTTCAGCCTTTTTATTCTGTTTGCACTTTCGTACTTGTTCCTCTCTCGCAAGTGTTCAGTTTCACAAGCCTATTGATTTGTCTGTTTTCGTAGGGAAAATGAGCTACAAAGACAGACCGACTCGAATCGGAACAATAAAAGGAGCCGGGAACAATGGAGGAGCGATATTTGGAACGACCGACTTAAATGGCGAACTCTTTGTTCTGTGCTACTACAGTGATGTCATCAAAGTCTATGACGTAAACGATCCATTCCCGTTTCAGCGTGAATGGAAGATCGATGGAATGGTGTGTCCAGGAGACATCAAGACCTGGCACGAGAGTAATGCGCTGTTTGTGCTCGACTGGATGGATATAGGACAGAGAAAGAAAATGCACATAGTTGATCGAAATGGAAACAACATAAACACTTGGACGACGGAAGATGATTTTGGACGTCTCTTCATTACCATGGAAACAACGATTGTTGAGACATTCCATGATCAGAATGCACTGGCTGAATTCACCGTTGAAGGGATCGAGAAAGTCAAGATTCCCATATCACCTGATACAGGTATCAAGGGTCTACAGCATGCCATAAAACTGAACGACAATCTTTTCGTGTTGAGCCATGGTGATCCAAAGGACGAACTACACAGAGTTTGTCTGGTGGATGGCAGAGGAAGTCTTCTGAGGTCATTCGGTGGAGAGAAAGGATCGGGTGAGGATCAGCTTAATGTGCCAGTCTATCTTGCGGTAGACAGGAATGGATCGGTCCTTGTGCTCGACAAGTATAATGGTAGAGTTCGTCTGCTCAACTCTGAACTGGAATTTCAGAAGGACCTGGTGACCAGAAAAGATGGATTGCGTTTCCCAGTAAAGATGGAACTCGACAAAAATAAGGGTCTACTTTACGTGGCAGACAACGATAGAATCAACGGCAAGATGACGGATGGTCAAGTTCTGATTTACAAGATAAAAGATGACGTCTAAGTGAAACCTTGTAATCTACGGAGTCTAATAAGTTAACGTTTATTTGCATAAGTTAACTTAGCAGCCAACATAAACGTAGGCCTACTTTCAACAATACACTGCATCAGGGTTACCGATATTTAACTTATTCTGCTCTCTGCACAATGCTTCAATATTTTACCAATCTTTTATAGGCCTATAGAAACTCATTAAGGGCCTGAGCGTATGAGCTTGAATTTTAAGGTATTTATTTTAAAAGCATAATTTTTTAATTTTTTTATGAATTCAGTTACTTAGTGATTTAAATGCTAGTCGCTGATCATGTTGAAAACGTTAATGGTTATCCGAGATCGTATTACTGCGTGATTTGTTCATGTTGATGTCATAAAGACAGTTTAAAGTAATAATATTTAACCAAGTCAAGTAACCAGTAATTAAGCTGAAGCCAAAAGGACAGATATATATTTATGCGCGTGATTTCGGATAATAGTATTATTTAAATTGACGATAATTTTTTAACAAATTTGCTATGTTTTATGAAAAATAAAATATTTTTGGTGATGTGTCCGGCTGAATAAGTGTGCATTTCACCATTGAGTTTCACCCAATTAAGGGCGCAACTTGGGGCCTCGAAATGGTGGTGATAAGTCCCCTCCTCCATTCCTTTCCTTCCTTTCCCCTCCCCATCTCTCCTCCATCTCCTACCCCTACCTTTACCAAAATAAGAATTTAGTATATATTGTCCTCCACTTTAAGGTCACTGGCAGCTAACAAAGTCCATGATTTAATACGTTTCACAACTATTAATATGTTGACTACACTGATCACCCGATAGAGCTAAGCCATATAGTCACGTTGTTTGAACTTGCTTCAAACCAAAATAACGCTTTCGTGTTGCAAAAAGCTATTTCACCAGAGGGCTATAATACAGCAATGTTAACTGTCACCACTACTTTTAATTGTGGAGACCAGACATCACTTTCACAATACAGAGTTAGGCCTATGGTCTAACCTCAATACATGGATGATTATGTTATCTAATTTCGTTTTACCATTATTATTATTTTGGCTATCTTACTTTAAATAACTCAGTTGAGCGAATTAGCTCAGGTAAACTTACCATGCCATATCTAGCCTTACCTTAGGCTTAGGCCCTGCCTGTGTATCGCATTAAACTTGATAAATTATTTATTTACTTACTACACTTATCTGAACTTAGGCCTACCCTACTTACTTATTTACCTTATCAGTTTAAAACCAACTGAACTTGCTTCCACCACTTTGGGATTCTCTTCCTCTAAATTTAATAAATATATTACACATGGCTCAATTTAAAGCTCAACTGAAACATTATCTCTTGAACACATAAAAAGAATATGACTCGATAGATTGTACCTTAGTTAAGATTGTTTATAATGTACAACTGTGAACATTATAATCTGTTTTGTTTTGATTTTGTTTGTTTGTTTTAATCTTGTACTGCAATATTTTGTTATTTAGTTGTTTTGGCTATGATTTAGCCCTAACATTGTTATTTAAGTTGAATTTTCTATAACTATATGATCATAAAAATCGTCTTGCCATCAGTAAATGTAATATGGAAAAGGGGCAGCCCTGCAATAGCGGATTATTTTATCCTTTAGGGCTGTCCTGTTGACGGCATCAGCAGATTAACATTTTTTTTAAACGACTGATTGTTAATTAATTGTGCTGTTGTTGATTCAATAAACGGTTGATATAAAAAAGATATATAAAAAACTGCTGTGAGCTATGTCACATATGATATTAACACCAATTCAATCATTTTGCTCACGATAATCCTATAGGAAGTTGCATTATTAATCTTTCCTTCAAACACGTTTTACTATCTTTAAAATTACAGCAGTTCAATTTCGTAGCTTCATTTTGGTTGATTGGTACGATTAGCGCTGACGCATGGACTGATGCTATTTGCATCATGATAATGGCGCTATAGCCTATAGTTCGCTGGATTGGATGCCATAATAATTATCAGTTAATCGCTTGTGTCAAAATAAGTGATTCAAAGATGATGAACTCCTACCCAGAGCAAAAGAAATCACTCACATTTTAACATGACATGTCCATTGGATCGACAAGACATTCAGCAATATACTTTTAAGACTGCATCCGACACAATATGTTCCAAGGCTACATCCTTTACATTCAGCGAAAAGCTTTAATGACAAGCTTTATTCGCCTCAATATTTCCCGCTAAAACTTTCTAGCCAATCAATGTCTATCCAGCTCATATGACGCAGGGCTTAATGAGACTAGTATCCTAGCCAGGACTATTATAGTATGCAGGGCCTAAATGCATAATTAAGTACGACCTAAATGCAGAATTAGGTATAAGCCATACATAACCCAGGTTCAGACTTAGACACACCCACGCAGATATACCTAAACAGACAGACAGACAGACAGACAGACACTCCCACTAGCAGACTGAGTGACTGACTGACGCACTCACTCACTTGCAGACTCACTGATAGACTAACTGGCTCACTGATTGGCTACTGATCGACTGACTGACTGAATAATTGACTGACTAATGTTGTTGTTTGACTGACTAATGTTGTTGTTTGACTGACTGACTGACTGACTGACTGACTGACTGACTGACTGACTGACTGACTGACTGACTGACTGACTGACACTGACTGACTGACAGGATGGGTGGCTGAGTGGCTGACTGATTGACTGGCTCACTTCCTTACTCATTGTCTTACTCGGAAGAAGAGAGAAATTAGACAAGGAACTATATTATCGAAAAGAGAAGGAAAGACGAATATGATCAGTCGGGGAGGGGAGAGAGAGAGAGAGAGAGACAGACAGACAGACAGACAGACAGACAGACATACAGACATACAGACAGACAGACAGACAGACAGACAGAGAAACAGAGAGAGAGAGACAGAGAGAGACAGAGAGAGACAGAGAGACACAGAGACAGAGAGACACAGAGACAGAGAGACAGAGAGACAGAGAGAAAATGGTGAGAGAGAGAGAGAGAGAAAATGGTTTTTGCTGTGTCATTTGGGTTAGACGGAAAGCGGATACACAGAGCCAGACAGACAGACAGGCAGGCAGAGGCAAGCGTAAACTTGCGTCGCTAGGCGCAGTATTTAAGTGCAATTGAATTGCGAAGCCTAAGCATGAGTAACCGGAACAATGACCATGTCTCAACAACATGGCTTTTAACTCAGTTCTAACCTACTCCAGGCCTAACCTCGATTATATAGGGCAGCGGGAATGGAGGATCCTCACCCGATCAATACGTGTTAAAATAAGCAGTGTCAAGGACATACGGTCGCTCTAACATGAAGACTTCACAAGGAATGGTACCTATTGAAACGAGCAGCGGTGGTGAATGATCTCACCAGATCAATTCAATGAAAATTGAGGCCATAGGGTCTTCATAGAAAACGGGGACATTTACATTTAAGCATATGACGTGGCCCTCAGCCTGCCTGACTGCTAAAGATAGAATGCAATTATAGCTAGCTACGAAGTGTCCTCTAAACAGGATGAGAGTGAGCTATCACGTCAGCCTAGCCTAGTAACAAAACAAACAGCATGCTATTATTGTTGCTTGGGCTTTAAATTCGCCTCAGCGTTTTAATGTTAGCCAGCATAATAATTAATGTTGACAAAGAGGTTTTGATATAACGGTTGAATTTGCTTGTGTGAAAAAATATTTTAGACAGGTAAAAGATATACGCTGAAAATCACTCAGATATGGATCTGATTTTTAAGAAGTTATGATTGTGAAAATAGTGTGCATGTGTCAGGACTCATGAGAAACCGTTTTGTGGCTTGTTGGATTAGCTTGTCCCTTTGATGATATATGTAGGCCTACGCATGTTTATAATGTTTTATGTGCATATGCATTTACGTATGTATGTACGCACGTTGTATGGATGTATGTATGTATACATGTATATGTGTGTATGCATGCTTGTGTGTATATGTCTATGTTGTACTACACTACACGTACTACTTATATACGTACCTGCGTATGCACGTATGTATGAATGAATGTATGTATTGTATTGTATTGTATTTGAACACTTGTTATAGCGCCCCTACCAGATTTCCCATTCAGAGGCGCTCCCGACTACTGCGCGAACGCTGAATCGGAGTTTCACGCCGAAGCGCATGAGCAATTGCGAGTGAAGGACTTGCCCAGGGTCCCTACGCGGCGACTTTGAGGTGGATTCGAACCCGCAACCCTCCAGCTGCAAGGCACCGAACATACCCCTAAACCACCGCGCCCCAGTTGTATTGTGATGTGTTGTATTGTGTGTTGTATTGTACTCCACGTTTATAATGCGACCGAGCCACCCGCAGTAAAGATCCGAGAAATTAATCTCTGATAAATCGACCCGACCGGGAAGCGAACCCGGGGCGCCGGCGTGACGAGCAGGCTACCAACCCACTCGGCCACTCAGGATCATATCGTATGCATGTATGTAATGTATGAATGTATGAATGTATGCATGCATGTATGCAAGGACGTATATAAACACTTATGTATGCATGTATTTATTTACGCGTGTGTATTATATGTAGACTATGGATGTATGTGTTCATGATATACATGCATTCATATTGATACAATCGCATGCAGGGCTTTTTTTAAGGAATTTTTAGAACTGCACAACCTCTTCTCAATTTTCTAAAACCCATAAGTAAATTTTTCCCAATTGGATGACAATGACCTTTTTTAGCAATTTTTCACTGCACAAAAATGCTTTTACAGTTGCACAAATTGATTTAGAACTGCACATTTTGTGTAGAACTGCACGCTAAAAAGCCCTGATCGCATGTATGAATAAACTGAGTCTGTAGATGAACGAGACATAAGCCTATTCTAGCTTCCATGGTTAATTACGTTGCGAGACCTAAAAAATGACCCTGCGAACCTTACTGTCTCCGCAGATTATAATTGTTGATATTGGATTAGCTAAGGGATCAATAATATAGAGGCTTCTCTTTGAACTTTCTAATTTATTGTTTGGAAATATACAGGTGAAGAGAATGACAGTCTCCTATAGACACGATCTATAGAAATATTCTGACATAACGATATAGGATGAGAATGAGGTTTTCCGTTGCTAGAACTAGATTTTAGAACTCTCACCTTCTATCAGTTCGCTCTGCGTAGTCACATCTGTGCAATTTCGTTCTAAACTTAAGACCTACCTTTTTAAAATTACTTATCCATCATAGGCTGTCCTTATGACTCACATTGGATATCGGGACAATGATCTAAATTACGGCTTCACTTTTGCACTCCATCGGCTGATGCCTTGCGTATTAGACGCCAGCGGTATAGAATTTTCTAATTACTAATAATTAACCCTAGGGCTACCAAGCTTTTGTGACATCGGCTACCAAGGGGGGTTGAGACGACCCCCCTGGATTTCGTGTTTGGTTTCACATATCATAACTTGTAATACAGCATTGCATTCAACATTCATTTCTGCACAGAATGGTATATTTAGTTGTACATTATGGGAATGCACCTCGAAATTACATCACTTTTAACAACTGAACCCCTTAATTAGCGATATTTTATATTATTGCGTACATTTTGTACTTTTTGGAAAAAGAAATATAAAATTATGTGTGTTTTGAAACTGATCTATGTATCCAAGATACACATACATCCCTACATATGTTTATATACGTATAAATATACATCCGTACATATAATATCCATACATATATAATTATATATCGGTTTACGTTGTGATGCTGTATTCAGCCATTTTCACACAGATTACGCGTATTATTATTTATTTTGATCACTTCCGGTATTCATAAGACAAAGATCTAGGTATGCAAATGAAGCCCTACATTCCCTCTAAAGAATGGTATATTTGTTTCTCTTCCAGGAATATAAATGAATACGCTACCGACAAAAAACTAAGGGGAGTCCTTCCATTCAGCCATTTTTCACGCATATTACGCGTATTATTATTTATTTTGATCACTTCCGGTTTTCAAAAGACAAATATCTAAGTATGCAAATGAAGTCCTGCATTCCCTCTAAAGAATGGTATATTTGTTTCTCTTCCAGGAAGAAAACTGAGTACGCTATGGACGAAAAACTAAGGGGAGTCGTATCAACCCCCCCTGGTACCTCGGGTATATCGGGTGTAACTTTTGAATGGCATGAGATATATCACAATGATGCTTACCTCAAAATGTGCGCAAATGATCCTGCTACAGCTACCTAAATTATCAAAATTATATTCCACATGGAACAAGTTTTCGAAGCAAAAAACCTAGGGGATCTTCAACGGGTAACATCGCTGAAAGAGATTAGTGATACTTCTTATAATCATACTTTTCAGTTGTAAAAAATGAATCGTTGCTTATTTTCTTCAGACATGTTTGAAACTGACACCACAAATTTAGAAACGACAGTTCCCTATTTCAGAAATGAAGGCGCTGGTGAGTAAAATATTCTAATCAACGCATACATTTGAGATTAAATACTTTCAGCTATAATCCTTCATTTCCCTATATCTAACAGTGGGAGTTGGCAACATAAAATTAACTCTACACAAAGGTTTTAGTGCGCATTTCTAGGTTCCATAAAAGGCGGCTTACAAAGAGCGAGATGCATGCATACATACTGCATGCATACATACACATTGCACGCACAGGACAACTTACTTAGTACGTACCAAGATGCAATGCACAGACATAGAGTCATGTAGCCCACACTCTGATTCATTCTCAATAAATCTCAGGAGTTGTTATTTAAATCAATCTGGTGGCAACTACCTCTCGTTTGACAATATCTGAGTATACCAGTGATTGATCTAATCTACTGACTTCTATAGCGCCGTTATAAATATGCATAAGACATCAGTCGATGGCAGTGTTATTTCTATTAACTGTAACTGTAACTGAAATAGCAAAATAACTGAAAAATGTTGGTCAGTTAACTGTAACTGTAACTGAAACTGAAAAATACTGAATAACTGAAACTGTAATAGTAACTGAAAAACGAAAACTGTATAACTGAAAAATAACAAAAGTTAACTGAAAAATAAAACACAAGTGTTTTTCTTACTTACTTTTTGAATGGTAATCCTACTCTAGTCTACGGTCAGTTTTCTATACTCATTTCACTTCTTGTTTCTTTTCAGTTTTCTATGCTAGTTTCACTTCTTGTTTCTTTTCAGTTTTCTATGCTAGTTTCACTTCTGGTTCCTTTTCAGTCTTCTATGCAAGTCACTTCTGGTTACTTTTCAGTTTTCTATATTCGTTTCACTTCCGGTTCCTTTTCCTTTCGTTATGTTGTCATTGGCGCTAAACCGTAAATTCGTAAAACAATCCACAACTACGAGAATATTGTTTTTAAGCCAAGTAGTGGTCGAAAAGTAGAAACTGGCATGTGGGAACATTTTGTTTATGAAGCCGCAGACGACAAAAATCGATGTTGTGTTCGCACTGTTGCTTTAAAGGATGCTGAAATCAACGAGTGTGGCACACTAATTGTCGGAACAGAGCAAGTGTTAATCTGGAACGTCGTGTTTTCTTTAAAGTAAACCGACAATACGTTGATTTGCTGTGTAAATATTTCTGGTAACTGTTCAGAATAATTGTGGTCAGTGTGTCATTAGTCATGACTTGTGAAAAAAATAACTGATGCTATAACTGAAAAATAAAGAGAAATAACTTAAACTGTAACTGAAAAATAAAACAAATAACTTTTAACTGAAAAATCTGATTTCAGTTAACTGTAACTATAACTTTAACTGAAAAATCATAAATTAGATAACTTTAACTGTAACTGTAACTGAAAACCATAACTGAAATAACACTGGTCGATGGTCGCTTCAAGTCATAGCTCGTTAGAGAAAACCAATCTAAATCCGATAAGTCAGTGATACTGCAAGCTTATAAAATTATTGAGGAGCGGAATAGATGAGCCTTCGGTTTAGTTTGCGAATTCGCGAATTTTCGGTCATTTTTGAATAAGCATTAGCGTGACTTGTGTTATTTATAACGACAGCAATTTTGAATAGAATGCAGATGATACAATGCAGAAGAGTATAGTGCAATTCAATGCAATACAATACATGCATATAGAGCACAATAGATTTAATCAGGTTATAAATTGAATGTAAGTTTCTGGGTTGGATAGTTTTGCAGTCTAACACTTTGAGGATGTAATAAAAATAAAATTAAAATAAACAATTAATATGAATGCCAAGGGAATAAAAGTAAAAGTAAAATAAATAAATAAAAATAGAAAGAGTTTGTATAGAACCAATTAGAAAAATTATGCTATTAAGAGATGAAGAAAGACAGAAATTAAAGGAACCTCAGAAGACTAAAGGTTTGAACAATAAGAAAGAGACTGGAAAAAGAAAGAGGATAGAAAATGGTCATGATAGTCAACACACAGGATGTTTGTTTCAATGCTTGCAGATCCTGATTCAACGGGAAGTTGGGCATTTCCTTTGATTTTTGTTGTGATTGCTGCTTTGGGACCAGTTCTCTATTGCGGCATAAAACAGTTTAAAGGTAACATATGGTCACTAATAGCACTAATCAAAAAAAGCTGTTCGTCGCAGTTTCCATCAAAAGCAAACATAACTACATGTGCCGAACGCTTGATTAAAGGAGATTCACAGTAATTTGAGAACGATGCATGATAATTATACTAGACCATACATTTTAAAAAGGAATTTGATATTACTATAATACAAGTGACATTGATTTTCAAAAGTCATTTGACCGTTTCTTATTTGCAAGCTAGAAATATTTTTCATTGTAATTGCATTTAGTAACTTCTATGAGAAGTTCGAATAATTTTTCTATTATAATAATATTATAGGTCTGAGGAACGTCAAATAATTACAGTTCTGAGAAAAGAGGAATGATTTTAAATATGTGGTTGACCAGAGTATAATGTCGTATACACAAGAAGCCCTGATTTGAAACAACCCTTTGTTGACCAGGAAGCGAAGGCAAATATTAAGTGTGCAAGTTTAATGCTCTAATCAAATGGTTCTGAACTAATTGCAGTTTCTACATATTTAACTTGATATAATCGTAATCGTAATCTCCAAACTTCTAAAGCGCCATTCGAAAGCCAAGCGCAGGGCACCAGCTTATTCACGAGCGCTACGTCTAGTCAGAGGGGTTGTCCGAAAGACTAGTCCGAGGGAGTTCCGAGTCCGGTTTCCAGGGGATATACCGGTAACTATACCGAGAACTAGAACTAATCGGCCAAAACACTTCTTCTCGCATACAGATTTTACCGATTATTGCTTTTAATATTTGATTTAATATATGCCTGTAGAACGTCGTATGAGAAAGCAAGAACAGGTCAATTCTTCATATCCATCAGCTTCAACGAAACATAGTGAGAGATTCTATATTTGTTCATTTGGTGTCTTAATAATAATTTATTATTTGTCGACTTGTTTCAAGCAATTGGTAAGAATAATCTTTGACTAGATTCGATTGGAGTGGATGATTAACTGTTTAGCTCTCTTCATTTTGAAAATATGAGACTAGACCTAAGCCTTTTAGGTTAATTGTTTCATCAGTAGGTTATTTATTTTAGTCATAGGCCTAACGTATGCTGAATTTATAAATAACCATAAATATGAGAGGCGAGACAAAAGTGGGCGACCACTTGACGTTGCACCAAATCGACTCCGCTGGAAGTAATTTGCAATAAGTCACCGTTAGACCAACGTACGTTCTGAACAAAAATACTAACAAAGTATATATTTACGACTGACATGTGTTCGACAATACTAATCAACATAAAATGAAACTTAAAATAATTAATGTATAGACATGTACGTCCTATTAATTTAGAACCAGTTGCGATATACTTAATCAATAATCTGCAGTGTAAATGATCTAGCTTAGCTCTTACTTGGTACTTGGCAATGCTACGTGAATCAACGGCAAGTCAGTTTAATTTAGCAGATTTGTGTCATCTTATTAGTGATATTAAACTTAAATTTCTACATAGCTACATCTTTCGCAAGCATTGTATTGTATTGTATCTATCAATTTATATAGCGCCTCTCGCAGTGCATTCCAATCAGAGGCGCTCCAAAGTGTAGACCAACAGATTGTACGGACGTCTGCAGTCTGACGGTTTTGCCTTGAAGTACAAAGCTATGAACACTTGCACGTAGTTCCGTTTACAAATATGACATTAACTGTCAAAATCTGTTTAATATCATTTTAGAATCCATGGAATTACAAGAAATTCTTACGCTAAACTCTTACGATGGAAACAAAACACGGAGCACCAAGGACATACATTCTGCTGTCAAGTGTCAATGGTTATACAGGCAGTAGTAAACTTTAAATCACTATCATATGTACAGAAATATCACGCTATGAGTTAAATTACCTAAGCATTACGCAGACTTATCTTGCTAGAATCCATTTAAATTATGATTATAGTCTGGTCCCGAAATTGACCAAACAATATGACTCTTGTGGATTTGATATAACTAGTCTTCGTGAACACCTTTATGTGCCGCAATAAAAAAACATGGGTCTTACATTTTACATTTATATTTACATTGAGGCTTGGTTTTAGTGCGTCATCGGTTTAAAACCTTGTGTACAATGTGTACTAACCCTATGCATTGGTGCTAAATAGGCATCTAATAAGTAGTAACAACATGTAGGCCTACAGAATGAACAGCTCATCAAAATTGCATGTCAAACTGTCTTGCATACTGAATGATTTCACGCATATTCTGTATTGCTGTACACGTTTAACTTAAAGGGCTGAAAGCGTGGAAAAGTTTCTCTTTGCGCTTCTAAAAACATTTGAGTGACTATTGTATTATTGCACTATGCATTTCGCAAACTCAGAAAGATAAATATGTTTTAATGTTTGCAGTTCAATAATGAATTTATTTTTCATTTATCAGTTGCGCAATTACTCGTCTAGAAAATTAAAATTAATTGATTGAGGATTACACAACTAGGATTTTAATCCTCAGGTTTCAAGTCTGTTTTCACTGCCAAAATAATATATGCACGGGCTTGAAGGGTTTAAATAAATACAGCGAAACAATCGACCGTTACAACGTTAGGAAAGTATGAAGCTAAAACTGATCTTTTATCAGGTAATATGCTACAAATGCAAACTGTGATAGGAGAGTTATGTGAAGAACTATAGTTCATCAAAGTCCGTCTGGGATGCAGTTTCCCGTCAGCTGCGTACTGTGCCTATGGAAAATCCAGGCACGCTTGCGGTTTCGCATAGTCTCGTCCTGGGACTTTTCTACATAGTTATCCTGAAGAAGGGCTTTATAGAGATAATATGAATGCACATGGGAATCGATAATTAATTTGGTATGGTGAAATGAAGTGATAAACGGTATTATCAGTTCAAGTGTCTGTCACCATCAACAACGAGACATAGCGACTGCACTCACCTTTATCCAGATTGAGGCGATAGGAGTCGCGGCCTCGTGCAGTGGAGTCGGTCTCTACTTAGATGCTTACTTTCTTACTCTAGGGCAAAGTAATCACAACTGTAATCGTAATCTCGAGATATATACAGCGCCCAAAAATCGGAAACTTCAAATTATAGTGGCGGGAACCAGTTTATTCACAGGCGTAATCCAGGTTAAAATTGCTGATAACAGGTTCGACTTGTGTCGAATTCAGCTTCGTTTTCATAATAATAGCTATTCGAAACAAAGCTATAATAACCTCTAAAGGCGTTGCGCCTCGTTTCTTTTCTGCAATTTTGTTCAGTGCCTCTAGCAAATGTACGAACCAAGAGTCTCCGAATTCTTCTGTTCAAAGAACCTATAGGCGTTACCTTCTATTCTTCCTTCTTTCTCCTTATCTTTCACGCAACTCCTTAGTAGGCTACTGTGCCGCCAATCAGTATATATTCGGTCTGTAGTCTAGTATCTATCTGCTTTATTAACTTTTATCTAAAACCCGTCCTAGTATAGGTCTCACCAATTTTGCCTGTAATTAAGCGAATACTGTGACAGTAAAAGCCGAGGATCGTGATCGTAATCTCTAGCTTATTCATGAGTGCAGACTCATGTTTTCATATGGGACCCGTATATAGCCCATTATGGGTCCCATCTAATGTCCTTGCAAACGCTAGCAGGGCACCGAGCGTATGGCCTATATTATATGCGTCGCAGAAACTGTCCATACCTCAGGGCCTACTGAGTTTCAACATCACAGCGCTGTATCAAAAAAATACAAATAATGGCGCACAGGTTTAATTGATTAAAGATTTTAGTAATGACCGTCAACGGTGAAATTGTTATAAGGTTGTTAGGAATAAAATGGTATAAAGAACGGATGGCAGGCGTAGGATGATAGGCTACATGCTCTAGAGACAGCCTAGAGAATGCCTAGACATTAATCACTGTTGACTTTGACACTAATGTAAGTGTCTTAGGATATACCAGTGATCTATATTTGGGTATATTTCACAACCGGAGGCAAATTCAGAAATAGAATTAGGAAAAAATAAAGTCATGCAAAATTTAAAAAATTTCTTACACAAATATTTTACTAGCAGTGCTGAAGCATACTTAATATTGAGCAGAGCTTAAATTTGACAGATTTGGCCTAATTTTTTATTTTAGTTTTTTTACTATGTGAAACACATACAACTTTGATTCCTAATTATTTACAACTCCGTTACGTACTAAATACACATTACAAGATACCGCCACTATTTATAATTAATGATTAATTAGTATTAAGTGTGCATTAAATTATTACACAGCAAAATAAATTATTATGACGATAAATTATCTACATGTACCATTAAATAAATTCATTTTAATAGAAAAATAAAGTAACGGAGTTGTAGTAACGGAGTTGTAAAATATTCATAATTAGGTCTCCACGCTTACCGGGCGAGTTAAGATATAAAAAATAGTTAGTTTATAGTGGCCAGGCTGTCAGTTTCAATATTATTTCTGAAAGAAAAAAATTATATATACACGCAAAATGCAATAATTACCGGCACGGAGTTGTAAATCTTTTTTTATACTATAACATTACCGGATAAATTTCAGGAAATTGTCAACAGAAGCAAACATCCATATTGATTTCTTTTTGGTATAATCAATGCAGAAATGTTCCCTGCTATCGAAGATGTCAATTCAAAAAAATTGAGTTTTCAATTTATTCCACAGATGGCACACACCCATTCGTAACGGAGTTGTATGCAATATTTGAACACAGAGGGTTTTATTTATTTTTTAATTATTTAATTCGTTAGTAAGTTAATAACCACCATATGGAGCAATGGATATATGTAAGTTAATGATCTAAAAATTTTAAAACATCAGTTCAGCGCTTCAGCTGTTACCCTAACGTAACGTTGAATTGACGCACCATTAGAAAGGACAATGCAATTTCGGGTTAAAATTGGACTTTATAATTTTTCTCATACTAATCATCTAAATAATATAACATAAATAATTTTTTATAACTAACTTATGCCCTATGATGTATTTAAAAATCATACATTATAATTTTACTCTTTGTGTAATCCGCCCAAAGGAGAAGACGGAAATTTATCTAATTTGCCTCCGGTTGTGAAATATACCCATTTATAGATATCAGTGGAATAAACGACATATCACTGCTTCGGAGTCTACACATTTAAAGGATTGCGAACTCGTGAAAATTTTGTATAATTATGCGGTTGCCCTTCAGCCCACAGGTAATCGTAAACTCTAAACTTCTAAAGTGCCCCTCGAAAGTCAAGCGCAGTGCACAAGCTCATTCACGGGCGCTGGTGACGCAAAGCTGTAATTTTAGACCAAATATTAAATATGATGCCGTACCGTCCACGGGCTAATATTTTTAGTCTGAAATTATAATTATTCGTCGATTTTTATCTCTTGATATGCTAAACTTCAGTGCATTTGTTATGTAAATCAGCGACCTGAGTCGCGTATAACAGGATGTGATACTATCTGACTGCCAGAGGCGCTGTAATGCATATGCGCTCAAACTACATGTAGTCATACATCATTCAATAAGAACTCTCCAATTTGGACATTATTGGTCTTGTACCTTAGTTGCAGGTTCAACCAAAGATTTTAATCAGTGTCGCTCTTAAGACTTTAAGAGGGACACTGATTAAAATCTTTGGATCAAACTCAATACCCTACAGCACAGGTAGGTGGAAAGAAGTGAAAGAACGCTAGCTACAGTGATCGAATGCGGATAAGATTTAATTACCGGTAATATTTATTCAAAGAATTAATTGTGTGAGATTCTCACCAACGCTGATCATTTGAGTGTGTCATTTAAGGTCTCTGGGTATAGATCGTAATAACTAGAGATTTAAATCTCTGAACTGAGCCACTATCTGGAGGCGAATCTGTTGCAATTGCCATTTAGAGTTTTCACATATATTAACTGAACAATAACAAATATTTATTCATATCAGTAGATCAAACGACAGGTAGGGGATTAAGTGGGATTGGCAAAATCAGCGGATAAACAGAGCCAAGATAAGGACAGAGTATGCGAACCCCTTATAAATAGTCTTCGTCACGTACACAGACAGTGGCAGCCAGTTTACGCAGTCGACGGCACCAATAGTGTTGTGAGCCTGAGAACAAGCAGAGATCAGAATGTGTCCAGACTTAAATCATATCTGTACCCGACAAGTGAGACTGCAGACATAGCGATATAATGTTCATTAGGGTGTCGGCGATGTGGAAATGTCAGGTAAGTTTTGTCATTATTACGCCATTACTTTTGTAGTAGCGTAATAATTATACTTTTATTGTGGAACGTACTGCATTAAAGATCATCGTGCTCTCAAAAATATAAAAAATGTCTTCATTCAGTCGAGATTCCGACTTCTTGGTTCAGTCAGTGGAATCCTTCATGTTGTGAAAAGGCATGCCAGGGAGAACATTGATGCCTTGGTTGCCATGTTGATGGAGGCTTCCGAGAATGAACCTAGCTTGTGTTGAGTTCCTTGTTTCCACATTTTGAGTCTTGATCCGTTGATAGTAAAACACACCTGTTAAACAGTTAATATTCATACCACTTAATTGCTCGTCCATAAAAAGTGTTGGACATAAGAAGCAGTTGGAATCATGTATAATTCAATTCCATGTCAGACCTTAAAAAGCACATTGATTTTTATGTTGATGTTGATTTATGCAATTTTCGAATTTGTGTTGGTGACACCTGGAACCAAGTCTGACTTGACCTTTTTTTAACGACTCCACTTTCTTGGGTACTGCAAGTATCTCAAAGGGGATATTATAACCAGCTTGTTAAAATAATTGTATGTAAATTTAGAAGGACACGTTTTTCTATAGCGGCTGTATAATTGTTTGGCCTCCACCCTACTCACTTATCAATGAATTGATCGGGTGAGATCCTCTACCACCGTTGCCCGTTTGAATGGGCACCACGCCAATTCTAGCCCGTACTTAGCCCGAGATTTAAATCTCTTAAATAAACCAGCATCGAGAAGCGAACCGAGATCCGCATGCTCTCTGACACAGGAATGCATGGGAGGCAGCCAAGTTCTATCCAATGTAGCTAAATGGGCCAAAATGACCTGCTACAGATCGAATAGCAAGTGCATGATGTTAATATAGATAGCTGCTTAGGACCAGAATAGCTAAGGCCGCTGATGATTAGGACTAGCGTCACGGAGTGAGTTCAGGGGTGGACTGGGCCGCCGGGACACCGGGAAGATTCCCGGTGGGCCGCCAGGACCGGTGATATAATAATTTAATCAATTTAGTACAGATGATACAGGTTTTTTTACAAAAAATTGCGGCATCGGTTAACCGGTTTTTAGTTTCGGTTAACCGGTTTGTAAATTAACTGAAAAAGAGCAATGCATACTTACTTACCTACAGTGCTCCGTACAGCCAGCGGCCGCCATGTTAGATAAGAATTTACATCTTCCATTCTACTTCCGGCGTCTTCCACTGAGTTTGTTTTGATAAAATTTCTTTTAAATTTGTTAGTTAGTAATAAGTAATATTAATTAAATAAGATATGTTACGGTTATGAGTGATATAAATCCGAAACGTAAATGTAAAGGTGGTGCGGAGAAAGTAAGAGATAAGAAACTAAAGATTCTTGGTAAAGATGGAGCTAAATGCCGAAATCTAGTCGATTTATTTAAAGCCACTCCAATTCAAACTGAAGACACCAGCTCTCAACAAACACCTTCTGCAAGTAAACAACCCGACAAATTTTGCAAAAAATGTCCTGTTTGCTGCTTTTCTGTACTACATAAATACAGTTTCTATGGGCAAGCATACAAGCATCTCTTTAGTGCATATAAACTTTTATTGACTCTGTCGTCTACCCAAGTAGCTTGTGAGAGATCTTTCTCTAAATTGAAATACATTAAGAATCGCTTGCGAAGCTCATTGTCATCTACACACCTTGAAGCTTTTATGCTTATGTCAACAGAAACCGATGTTTTAAGTGAACTGAATAATGACACAATTATAGATCATGTAGCCGAAATGGCACCCGGCTTAAAGAAGTTGCTAATACTATAAACAGCAATAATACCATCACAGTGAGTCCGAATAAATTGATTTATAACTTGAGTTGACGCATTCTTAATATTTTATATATAATTATAAATTATATATGCGATTTATCGTTTTTTGTTATTGCATAATGTAATTTGTAAAGTGACCCATGACTTTGGAGGTCACTGGCCCTCGGGTATGCATGAAAAAATGCACAAAGAAAATAAAAGTCATGAAGTTAGGGCCGCTTTTTGTTTTTTTCCCGGGCCGCTTGAACTCCCCAGTCCACCCCTGAGTGAGTTTATTAGACCAGAGTTGTGAAAACCGTTTTTGTCGATTTTTTTTTCTCTAAAAGTCTCGTTTTTTTGTTCTTTATTTTTCGCCACATTGTTTCCGTTTTTTCATGTAACTATAGGCTATTTATTTTTTGCTGTCTATTATTATTTTGTTTAATTTTATTTTTTCTGATGTCCCTTACGTTGTCTCTGTACTTTCAAAATTTCAGCAAATATACGTCATTACTTGATGTCATCGTTTAAGAAATAAATAGCGCAGTACAAGAAATACAATTTATAAAATTTATTTGAATTTCTAAGTTATCCAAAATGCAAAATATTATCTGTGTACAGTAATCTCCGATAGACTGATAAACTTAATGTTATTACTCCATATCAAGTTCTTATATCAGTAGCCTACAAATTGTAAGTAAGATTTTTAACTAAGTACACACTATACTTACGAAGTTTAGTTTTTAACTGTGTTAGTTACGTCAGCAAGGACTTATGTGGCCTTACGTTTACAAATTAAATTTCAATATTTTTAATTTCTCAATTTCTTGTTAAACCACACTTATAAAAACTAAAATAATTATTGTAGATTAATGTTACTTAGTGTCTACTAATAAAGTTGTGTTATTTGCTGATTAAAATCAAATTGTGTAAACAAGGTTTTTACTTTTAAAATGCAGTAGGCCAACAAAGTCAAATAATTTTATTATTTGTTTTTTCCGGTTTTTTATACTTTTTCTTCTAAAAAACGACGTTTTTTCCGTTTTTATTCCGTTTTTGACAACTATGATTATGACAGACCGCGCAAGAACGACCGTATACAGACGTAAGTTGACTTGTTATTTTGTCCATTACATATACCATAAGAAATACTCATATTTATATATGCAGATCAGACAACAGGCAAGCCAAGTTGGGATGAAGTGGAGTGCGAGTTGAGGAAATATTAACTCTTCACGTCCACCAGCGAACATTAATATAGGCCCTATGCTTAGGCAAGCCTTTAATAGTCTACACTGCTCGGCATCTGATGGTCTTTCCGCAGTGGCAAAAATGCAGCAAGCTATATGGAGGTCGTCCAATCGCCAGCATCTTTAAAATATCTGAAACACATTTTATATGGTTGGGAGCAGCTGGGGGAAATAGATTACTACCTTCTATCTACACAAATCGTCAATAATTTCGCCATCTTCGACTTTTCTATCAGCATATACCTTAAATGCAAATTTATCGCTTAATTTTCCACTCAGATGTTTCACATTATTACTGTTCGCCATATTGTTTATTCAAGAAATAGGTCATAACACGTCATAAAAAAAGTAAGAAAATTTATTGGAAATTAATCGAACAAGCCGAAATTCATCGATTAAAATTGTTAACGATTAATCGATTAATTAATCATTAAAATCCGCAGCCCTCACTACAACAATATGAGAACAAGCACCGACTGTCAATGTCTTTGGATACCTATAATGATCGGTTATAACATTGATATAACTCAATGTAGTGGGAACTGCATATTTTGACCCGAGGTCATGCGTAGCCAAATTTTCGGTTCTAGGACTGTTCATCAAAGGTCATTTCATCAAGGGACTGTTCATCACAAGAACATTTATCGTTTTAGCGTTCTTTAATATGTGCGCAATATAACATATCGCTTCACCGTTTCCTATTATATGAAATTTTAATACCAATTTTCATGATAACACTCATCAATCCAGCTTCTATTTACGCAAGTATTATTTTCATCAAGGCAGCTTCTAGTTTCATAAGAAATTATTTTCATCAATCCAACTTTCACTTTCCTATAAAAATTATTTTCATCATTCCAACTTCTATTTAAGCAATGATTATTTTCATCAATCCAGCCTCCATTTAAGCACAAATTCCTTTCATCAATCCAGCTTCTATTTAAGTAAGAATTCTTTTCATCATTCCAACTTCTATTTAAACACTAATTCTCTTAATCAATCCAGCTTCGATTTAAGCAAAATAATTTTCATCACATTCCAACTTCTATTTAAGCAGTAATTATTTGCATCAATCCAGCCTCCATTTAAGCAAAAATTCCTTACATCAATCTAACTTCAATTTTAGCAAGAATTCTTTCATCAATTCAATAAACATCTTGATGAACAGTCCTTTGATGAAAGGACCTTTGATGAACAGTCCCTTGATGAATGGTCCGTGATGAATAGTCCCTTGATGAATCGTCCTTTGATGAACAGTCCGCATACCAAATTTTCTACTATCACAGACTCGAAGGACATTCGGTCCGGACAATTTAAGACGCACTGTTCTCAGCGCACAAGTTTTTCCGCAGTAAATGATCTTACCATCTGGGAAGTTGTTGTGACCTAACTCTGTCTTGACTAAAACAGTAACATACTAACTAATACTCTGTTACATTCTATAAATGTTTGTTTGACCCATATCCGAGACCCATATGGGTCCACCCAGTCACCCACCAAACAAACATTTATAGACTGCAACTATAGTATGGCTGGTCTACTTATTCTCCTATTCCCGATTGCTGACTACAGGATACATAGTGCAAGTGATTGTATTGTGATCAGAGTTATTATGTGACGTGTGTTATGTTTTTCGTTTCTTTTGCCTAACTACATTGGAAAATGAAGATGATCGTGTTTGCTGAAGTTAAAGCTATCATTGTCTGTTGCAGCTGCAGCTCCTCCACTGCTTCACACTCACTCAGCCTGTCCTTGACTTACTTATATAAACTATTTCAGTCACACGGTTGAACTAATTATGTCATATTTTCAAACGTCTATGCATAGCTTAAATAGGGATATTATATAATTAAAATAGAAAGCAATTTGGTAAAATATAATGGCTAAAACGGGCTCCATTTCGCAGTAAATGTACTCCAATGCGTTATCCGCTGGGGCTTACGACGGTTCCTCAGAACCCCTAGTCGTGGCAGACGTTTGTCCCAGCAGTCCAAATCCGTGAAAATATGCACTGAGAAAAGCATATCCCCCACTGCCGAATGATTCAGTCGGAGGAGAAATTTTTGCCGTGGACAACAGTCAATGCGGAAAACTTTACGCGATGCCTGCATCGATTCAGAAAGACGTCTATCCCACATATGAGTGGATATTGGTTGGATGAATTGAGTCTGCTCATTGTAGCTATGACACATCAATTTCAAAAGTTGGGATAAAAGGCAGATTTTGTTGGTCTTGGGATACAAAGAATTCAGGAAATTACATTGTTGAAGGAAGTTGTGACACCTGTAGCTCTGCTAAAGAAGATCATGTCTTCGATCAGCATAACGTTTAAAATAATTTTAAGTTACCCGGTAACCTGATAACCATAATATTATTGTCGTTAGTTGACGTCAATGTTTCCTTTTACTCCACGTCAAGCCACTCTAATTAACATTGTAACGTAGCGATATCATTGTACTAGGACGTTTCGTCAACGGACGATTCATCAACGGACTGTTCGTCAAGGACTATTCGTCAAGTGGACGATTCGTCAACGGACGATTCGTCAAGGGACTGTTCGTCCAGAGGAAATAATAAACTGTTTCCAGTGGAATCAAAAGATATTAGGTCTATGTAATTATATCCTAGCCGGTGGGGATTATACTCTCGCTTGGGGGATTATGTAAGCCATTTTTGCACATATCACGCGCTCTCATTTTAAATAGAAGTTGGCTTGAATGGAAGCAGGATTGAAAAAAGAAAGTCTTTGCTTAAATAGGAATTGGATTGATGAAACTAATTCTTTGATTAAATAGAACAGCGTTTCCCAAAGTGGGTTCAGAGGTTCCGCGAAAAGTTGTAATTAAAAGAAATTCTATTGAGAAATTTTATTGGAATAAAACATTTCAAAAAGTTTTTTAAATGCATTAAAAGTTTAAAACTGCCGTCAGTCGTCTTCTGTATTTTGCCCCATTGTGTCATAATCATCAACTTTCAATGCCCATTAGCAATCCAGCAACTATTTATAGACATTACTGTAGGTCCTTACCGGTCCTGCGTAGGTCAAAGCTGAAGGCGTAAGTCTGAATAGGGACATAGCTAGGCCTATCTTTGTCATTGTTACCTCGGTGAATCTAATCCGAACACAATTAAATGCAAAAGTTTAAAAAGTACCGCCAAGTCAGATAATCATAGAGTAATAGGCTTATTAGCAATTAGTTATTTTATTTTGCTGCTACAAGAATTTGCCAACATTTAGTAGGCCTAACTGTCACGTAAGCTGAGGTTCTTCTGGGTCTCTTGTGTTGAATCTAGTAATGTGGAATGCTTTCCAACCTTAGCCTATAATTATTATTATGAGTACTTGCTTGAAATGGATTGTGTTCTCGACGAAAACATTCGTACAGAAATTGCAGATCATATTCACGACCTGGGAGCGAACTTGGTTAAATACTTTACTCTCATGAAGGGTAGGCCTACTATTAATAATTGGATTCGAAACCATTCGAAGTAGCCGAAAATCCAGCTAACTTTTCTAATAAACATTAAGAACTTTTTATTGACATACGTCACGTCGCACTCGCAAATGAAGCAAACTTTCAATGAACTTTCATTGATCGATTTCTGCGGTGGCTAGTTAAAGATAACCCCACTGTTGCGAAATGTACAGTTAACGTGCTTCTGCCATTTACCTCAAATATTTGTATGAAACTCGATTCTCATTATACATTTATAAATACTTCAACAAAAACAAACAATAGAAACCAACTGAATAGTGCATCTGACATAATAATCCAGCTTTCTAGTTACTCTAGTATCAAGCCACCTATAAAAATTGCATGAGAAGAAACATAAGCACTGTACACATTCAAACTTCATGTACTCCCAATACTGGGGTTCCGCCAGAAAATATCAAGATACGAAGGGTTCCATGGCCAAAAAAGTTTGGGAAACGCTGAAATAGAAGTTGGATTGATGAAAGAAATTCTGTCCTTATATAGAAGTTGGATAGATGAAATTAATTCTTTGCATAAATAGCAAGAATTATTTTCATCAATCCGAGTTCTAGTTTCACAGAAAACTATTTTCATCAATCCAACTTTTACTTAAGGAAGTGTTATTATCATCAATCCAATATCAATTGTATGCATTTTGCGCCCCTGCTTAATGGCAATCCTTTTATTGGTCAACGAGGATTAATTATCGATTCCGTTTGACGAACAGTCAGTTGACGAGCAGTCAGTTGACGAATTGTCCACTTGACGAACAGTCCTTGACGAACTGTCCGTTGACGAATCGTCCATCGACGAAACGTCCGCATACCGATATCATTACAGTTATGGTGTAACATCAGTTGAAAGCTATTGAGCAAGTAGGCCTATTTGAATATAAAATATGTTTAAACATTTTATAACTTTACAATTTGCGCTATTTATAATAAGGACGATTACATAAAAATAGATCAGTTAGTCTTAGTATCATACACCAGGCTTGCCACTGGTTTTTCTTGTAGAAAAGATTAAAATTTTTATGACAATTTATTATAGACGATTATAAGAATTGCCAAAAAGTACTCAATTTTACGTCATAGTAAAAACATAGTTTGAGTGCCAAGTGTATAAAGTTTGAAAGTGTGAACTGACCACGGGTGTTGCCATAATTTAATTAAATGCAAAATGATACTCCGGGTGTATATTATCATTTGAATGAAAAAAGGTCACCACATCGAATCGTTTTATTTGAGAATGGCTTTGCCCTAGCCCTAATTGCGCCCCAGGCAACGCTCACATTACGCGCCCTATGATCCCCACTCCACGGTCGACCCCACGTCACAACCCAATGATGAATCAGCCAGAACATTACGTTCAACTGAGTTATTTATTTTTATAATTTTTATTAGCACACTCAACCCTGGATAAATTGAATCCTGGGAATGGTAAAATGCAAAAATACTTCGAATTACCAAACAATTCGATTTACCGAAAAAATAAAAAAATATTTGTTCAGAAATTATTTATTCAAGTAATCAGAAATCTGTTTTGCTTGCAATTTTTCTCCAGGTTCAGTTTATCAACACACATTAAAGCTAAAGGCAATTTAAGCAAATACCTGCGATATTAGTATATTACAAAAGAATTACAAGCTGATGACTGGGTACTAACACTAATAGCTAAAGTAGTTTAAGTCTTATTGGAATGGCTGGAGAGCCATCCTTTTTGCTTCTTCATACTAACTTCTGTTTCCTGTTTTTTTTATATATTTTGAGCAGCCTATAACTTCTGACGCTTTATAAGGTTTACACAATTTATTAAGTCTTAAAATTAAAACTTTTATTTCATAAGATCAAAACTATAAATTGATTTAGATAGATTTAAGACAACTTTTGCGAAAATGTAAATGTAAAGATTTTTATAGATAATTAACTTAACTAATTTATGCAACTGCGATGTCTCCTCGGCAGTCAAGAAAATTTATTTAATAATGAATGGCCTACACAGATTAAATATACTTTACAATTTTCAGTTGAACTGTGTTACTATGCATCAGATTAATGAACGGTCAGGTCTATTACAGATACAGACTACAGAGTAAAAACTGGCCTGAAATAACAGAATTTCAATGGTGAAAATAAAATTTGTGCGATATTGAAATTTAATTACTAGAAAACGCGCAATGAAATCAATAATTATTTTATATGTGTTCCATAATCGAAAGTTTTAAATTCAAGTGAAAATATTTTCATTGTAATTGAAAAATGGCATGGCTAAAAAAGTGAGAAACATAAACCTGTTAGAACACATTTTTTGCGAAAATGGCCCCCTAGATTTTGACGCCCCAGGCAACTGCCTACTTTGCCTGTGACTAAGGATTGCTCCACTTTTTCTAGTTAATTTTTTAACTAGGGGTAATGAGGATCACGAGTCTCATAATTTTATTGCTTCCTTACATGGTGGATCGTTTTAAACGTAGATATGTTTGAGAAACAGTAATAAATAATTTTTCCAAGCACCAATTTTTCTGATGTTCAAATATATGACACTTGAATTTAAAAGTTTACGAACACAATATTGCTTGTGACAGTTTGTGATATGCCGGACGTTGGTTCGTTCTAGTGATATGAAACCCAGTACGTCCGATTTCTATTCTTCTGTAAAAAATAACGACGTGTAAAAGTTTAATTTCTTCGGAACGCATTCCTTCGGCAAGAACCACCACAAAGGGACCCGTAAAGAAATCTCCTTCTGTTATGTCTTGTAAAACAAGCATGGTACTTAAAACGTAACATTAAAAACTTATAAACCATCTCTTACAAGGGTCTACAGCCAGGTACAGGCAGGTGCAAACCAGACTGTTACAGGGGGAGGGACCATTATAACCATACTATTGCAAGTATCTACAAGTAACAATAATAATAATCTTTGTTTTAATATTTTCAAACTGACAATTACGCAGTATGATTACAATTCAGTATGAACTGATGATCACAAGTTATTACAGGAGTCTAATTTAACTGTATTCGGCAGCCATGCAAGGCGCCCATCACGTCTTACATATAATTTCACCAACGCGCCATCTCGTGAATGATAGGCTGAGTGGACCTTAGTGAGGGTTGCGGGAAGCGAGCCCGCTTCCTACTGCTCTTCACGTCACTGATATTACCACTACACAATGGCCCCCATCCCAGTAACGGGATATATATAAGTTTATGCAAATTTTTATATAGATTAGGATAATATTGTCACTCCTGCACAATGATTCATTAATCATAGTTACATATTTTGGCCCACGTTATTAAATAACGTTTTTAGTTTCACATAATTTTACTTGTATACCACGGACTCTTGATTATCATGCATAAGCTTAGCAATTCAAATTGTAGATTGGGAAATGATGGAGAATGTGCAACCCGACGGAAACAAACTCTTAGAATTGAATGCAAGATATATGCACAGTTTACACTTTTTAAGGCGTGAAGAAAATGTCATTAAAGAACAATTCAACAACTGCTTAGTGTTTCGCGCATCGATGTACAATTTAAGACAGCAATTGTTCACATTCGTAAAAAACAGATTCGAACAACTGATTAGAGCGTCCGAAAAGAGCGAATCATCTATTAAACAGGCGATTAAAGACAATGTTCGTACTACTGATCCTGATGGTAAATCTCTGGAAGATAGAGCCAACCAGTGCAAAGAACGAATCGAAGCGTTGGATGTGATAGAGTTTACAGCTGACTGGCGCACATTTGCTAGATGCTACCCAGGGAGGTTTGCTACGTGTAAACATAGGTTCACAGAGATAAATCATAAGGGCTTAAATTACGCTGACCCAAAGGATCTGCTTGAGATTCTAACGAACTGTTCCTTGTTTTCGGACAAATTGTATTCGGTTGCATATGATGTCATAGGACACCGTAACAAATTTTACGGACATCTTTCTGTGTTGCTCATCGACTCTAAGCTTTTAGAGAAGCTTCTTACTGACACAGAAAGACTGGTTGGGCTAATTACAGAATAACACATTGCCTATAATAATGACCTGAACCTTCTGTAAAGATGAATAAGCCGGATTCTGTTGAAAAGGCTAATAGAGCTCATGAGGTGTTGCTTGAGAAGTTGAAGCAGCATGATGCACCTGATGGCGATTTCCCCTATTGGCTGAGTAGTGCTGCGCTAAACCTGTGTTTCAATTTTGAGGAGTTCGAGTTTTAAAAGGCAATCTGAAACACGTTGATAAGTTAGTTGAAGCAGTGAGAAAGGGTTTTGAACAGAAGGATTTGTTAAATGGTTTGTCGGATGAAGAAATAGACCGTGTGACGTATAGCAAAAACCATTTTAAGAAGATTTTCAAAGACAAACCAGATGAAAGCAAAACTGTTGAGACGCCAATAGCTTCAGTCTCGAAAGAATCTGAAGAGGAAGTTGTCCAGGAAATCACGATAGCCAAGAAAAGAAAACTAATGGTCGGTGGATATGAAGAACGAAACAACGAATAGAAGCATTGCATACATGTAAGACACAGTTTACAGCTGATTGGCTCGCATTTGCTATATATGCTACACTGGACGCTTTGTCACGTGTGATGATACACAGATAAAACACAACAACATTAACTACGCCGACCCAAAGAATTTGCTTGAGATTCTAAAGAACTGCTCCTTGTTTTCAGACGATTTGTATGAGGCTGCATATTATCGTCATACGAAACCGTGACAAATATTACGGACATCTTTCTGCGTTGCTCATCGACACTGAGACGTTAGAATGAATTACTTTTGCAGCAGAATCACTTATGCAACATATTTCTGCATTGTCTACAATGGCTGAACCTTCTCCTATGATGAGTAGGCCTAAGCCTGATTTTGAAGAAACAGTTAATAGAGGTTATGCAGCATTCCTCAAGAAGCTGAGGCTGCATGGTGCACCTGATGGCGATTTCCCCAATTGGCTGATCAGTGCTGCCCTTAATCTGTGTTTGATTTTAAAGGATGTCGAGTTAGGAAGCAAGCTGAAGCATGTTGGGGAGTTTGCTAAAGCAGTGAATAAGGGTTTCAAACAGAAGGATTTGCTACATGATTTGTCAGAGGAACAAAGATATTATTTGCAGTATTGCGAAGCACGTTTTACAAAGACTTTCGGACAAAAATAGACGGAAACCAATGAGAATTCTTCTAGGCTAGATGAGTCAAACTGTTATGTATCTGGAAATTTGAAGCATAGAAAGTATATCAATTTTTTTCTTTACTTCGGTAACAACAAAAGAATGGTCTGCTCTATAATTATGAGATGGACGACTTTTAATATTTTAGTTTAAATATTTAATTTAGTTCAAATTAGTTTCCTTTTGTGTTTGACCGAAATTCTGCCGGAGATTTTCTGGACGAGTCAAATAATTATCTTTGTTTATTATTCTCAAACCGACACACCGCAGTATGATTACAATTTATAGTATAAAAGGATGATAAAAAGATATTAGAGGAGTCGAATTTAACTGTTTGGCTGACAGGCAAGGCGCCCACGACGGTGGGGCCGCTCCAGTACATTTTAAACAAGGCCGATCTAACCCGATTCATCACTACTTTGGGAGCACATGTCCAGGAGTACGCTGATGACAAAAACTGTACTCACCGTGCCCAGTGGCGGCGCCAGGATTTCAGGTTTGGGGGGGTTAAAGCTAAGAAACCGTCCCTTTTGTCCCCTCCTCGCTGTGATTTGCAGTGATTTCCCAATTTGGGGGGGGGACTGAGCCGCAGTTCGGGGGCTAAGCACCCCCTACCCCCTGGCGCCGCCATTGACAGTGCCATGCACCTGGCCCACTTGCTCGTGTGTCTTGTACACATGCCAGTGCAGCCGAAGTACAGAAGATGGATGCCTTCAAATCGGCTGCTGCAGAATTAGACACAGACTCGATAACGGTGAAAAGCTTAGAGGAAACGATTACAGTGCGATTCTCTGACTGGTATCAACCGTTGTTTTCCACGGCCTGGTTAAAAGTTATTATGACAGATGTAGAGCTATCAATGGTGGACCCTTTAGCTTTGCAGCTTCTGATTGTACCAGTTGCGTCAGATACAGAATATAAAATTATGGCTCAGCGCAATCTGTGGTTCAGAAAAAGCTCTCTGCCTTCCAGAACAAGGAGAGGTGATACTGGGAATCGGGGGCGGCTCTGGACTGATGTCAACACTTCTCAGCCATTTGTGCACATTGAAAAATCCGTCTTTTACTCTGCTAATTTACTGCGTAATATAGAAGATCTTCGATGTACGTAATGAGCCCGAGGGCTCCGTTGTGCACACCTACTCGACAGCAACGTGTCGCTGACATCAGTTTCAGGCAGTGAATGGTGAAGATCTGAAGGCGCCTCTTTTAACTTCGTCAAAGAACATAGGCCTACTAAGATTCATCTCGAACGTATGTGACGTCACTGATTCACTTTTAGCTCTTATGGATGTAAGCAATGATACAGTAATATGATTGTATATTATAATTTTAAGAAAATTACTGATGATAATTATGCTGAAGTTATTTTGAGCTTGTTATTTGCCCAGTAGACTAGAGGTTGATTTTGTACCATGTAACGTTACAGCTAAATTAGAAGTAGGCCTACTTAATGTGTAACAATCAACTGACTATTGAAAATACTTCTGAATCATTCTCAATTTACTTGATTGCTCATAGCAGTTGATATCTCATAACATTTGAGGTTCCCAGTCTCCTTTGGGCACAAGCATAACAACCTAGCCTACATGCATATTATCACTATTATTTTATTATTGATCGTTATCCGACCGAACATAATTTTGTTCGACGGCAACGGCCTATGTTGCCATAATCTGTCATTAAACTCTGATCCATCCACGTTATTGTCATTAGTGTTTTATTGTTATTTCTTTTCTCTTTGGCTTTGTACAGAATGCTATTTACAAAAGCACTTGCCTTGCAAAGTTAGATGCATTTTGTGAGGTACTCAAAATTAATATTCTATACGCAGTGTATTGATGCATAAGCTTATAAAATGCATTATAATTATCACTATTAATGTTTATATTATATTATTTTTATTTTTGTTGTCTTTGGCTTGTGTAGAATAGGCCTAATTCTTTACAAACTGTCTTAAAACGCACCTGTTTAGCAAATTTAAATAGTTGTAGGCCCAATGCTTTTGTGGAGTACTCAAATATGCTATATTCATTCTCTTGATGTATAAGCTAATAATGTATTATTATCACTATTATTGTAATTAGTATTTTATTGCTATTGCTTCTGACTTTGTGCAGAATGCTTATTTACAAATTGTCTTACACGTACTTGTTTAACAATTACTTTGAATGCAGTTTTTTAAATGTTGATGTTGAGTGATGTAACTGTAGGCTACATATGTGACGATGATATAGTTATATAATATATATATCTCTTTAAGTTAAGAAAATTCTTTATCATAACCGGTATCATTTACTCAGAAGCTATTGCTGTTATCTAGGCTACAACGTATGTAATATACTGTTACATAAAACACTACTTAATGTGCAGCAATCAGGTGATTAACTATATTCAAAATAGTTCTCAAGTTACTTGTTATTCATAGCAATTGATATCTCATAACATGTAAGATTTACATTCGCCTTGGTAAGCATTGATCCGCTTTCTTTGAAAATTGCCCAAACCGCTTACATCAGGGAGCTATGTGTTCCATCCTCGAGTCATCAGGGTTAGCGTTCGTTGCGTTTTGTTGCCCATGAATATGCAGGAGTCACGCTGTATTCAAGTACAATTCATTTGAATGAAGTTTCATTTGATTGCATGTAATTCAGTTTTTTAATGCACATTTGATGTATGCTGGGTGATGCAATTGTACGTATGTGACGTTGATGCACTTACTGTTGGCCTATATGTACATTGTTCACGTATGCTGAATCCGTTTAAACAAAATTCTTCGTTATATGCTGATGTTATTGTAAATGTGTCATATACTCAGAAGATATTGATGTTATCCACAGTGTATAATTGTATATATAGTGTTACTGCTAGATTAAACTACTTGATGTGTTGCAATCAACTAACCTTTTAACAATAATTCTAAATAATCCTCAGGTTACTTGCTATTCATAAAAATTGATATCTCATAGCAAATAAGTTTAACGTGCTTCTTTGAATGCAATGATCAGGTCATTCAACATTACCAAAACCATGCGTCAGTTGTCAGCACTGTCCACTGCCCAGGCTTTCACCAGAGAGCTCTAGGTTCCGCCTCAAATCAGCTGAATTGGCGATTATTGCGTTTTCTGGCTACGAGTATGTAGGCATGACGCTGCTGGCCTGCTGCACTTCAAGTCGAACTCTTTTTTTCGTCTGATATATTGGACCAGTCTCCTATTACATTTTCGAAGTGTTGCCTCTGACTATATACAGCGTATAATTTTTGCAAACTGTCTTAAAATGCAAATGATTAGCTTTAGTTAGGTAGTCGTATTTGCAGCGCCATATTAGACTAAATGCCGGTAAAAGTATATTTTAGCGTATTTAATTCATGACGGAGGTAGCCGTATATTTTAGCGTAGATCTAATTTATTATTTCTCATAGCTGGTCGCGTAAATGGAAGCTGAATTTATGAAAATAATTGTTTCCGCAAAGAGAAGTAGGATTGATGAAAATCATTCTTTACGGTACGTGAATAGCCTAGAAGTTGGGTCGATGAAAATAATTCGGTAAGCGTGTAGCTTAGCAGTAGCCTATCGTGTATGATTCACCATTTCATGGGTTTTGGCGCTGTTCGAATACAAGTTGGATTGACGAAAAGATTTCTTCCTAAATAGAAGTCGGATTGATGAAAGTGATATTTAACTTCAATAGATGTGTGGTTAATGAAAAGAATCGTGAAGATGGATAGAACAGAAGCTGGATTGATGACAGTTATCATGAATCGCTGAAATAATTAAATACGCTAAAATACACTTTTACCTGAATGCCCTGACTTTATATTATCATATAATTGTAAAGCATATATATTACGGTGTAAGTTGGGCACTGTTTCTCTTACTAGTAGTACAAGTTGTTGTGATATTATTAATATGCCTTGACATGTCAGCAAGGCACCAGAATGAATTAAATGTAGCCCCTATGTTGGAATTCTGATATCCGGTTTAAACAATTACATTTCTGGCGAATGGAAATTGTTGTAAATTGTACCTGTATTTGGATTTGTACTTTTCTCTAAATGTGACTATTCATAACCTATTGTTGACATACTTATTAATTTCCAAAACGATGATTGTCCTGATTTGGTAGTCATGAATTAACATAATGCCATTACCCAACTGTAGGCCTATAGCAATCTTGATGACACGTATACAGTGAGCTTAACTGCTGTAGACTCTAATTAAGGTTCTGTGCACTTTCATTTTTGTATGGATTTTAGTGTCTGCTTCTGCCTCTTAGTCGTAATAAAGGTGTTCATCACTAGGCCCTATTCTTTTTATCATTATCAGTGCTACTATTATATTATTTTTACTACTATATTTACCAAGTTCACATAACTAATTATTGTTTATTATTGTCTAAAGCACCATCTCAAGTAGAAACAAGGCAGTTGGTTTGAAATTAATAAAAAGCTAATATTCATTTTATAAATGTCTCACTGTTTTGACAGACGACAAATGCAACAATCACCGAATTTTAATTTTTGATGTAAAGTAATTATGTTTCATTTATTTGAAATGAATGCATTATTTGTTTTCATATGCATAGATTGATAATAAAGTTCACAAATAAAAGTTTTTGTGATTTATTAGAAATATGCGGGAGAACTGACGAGTTAAGGCTAGCTGCTATATAATTGGTTGAGAATTAATTCAAAATTTTAAATTTAGTTGCAAGTACCCTGTTCCGGGTATGTCTTTTACCCCCAAAATAATTTTTGAACTTGCTAAGTGAATGCATACAGACCTATCTACAACCGACCAAGATTGGGAAAATACAGTTATGTTCGGCAACGGGTTTTTCGGTCTGTTATCCAACATCTGTCTACCCGCAATTTAGATTTTGTCTCGAAACCAAACCTCAGCATTTTTGACTAAGTAAATAAGCTGCTTCTTATTACTATATTTTTCAATACTAACATTTTGTGCCTTGCCTAACTGAATAATGAATAATGTTTGTAACCACTTTGCGTCTGTGTCAGCTTGTCTCTGTTGAATAAATGAATATTGATTGATTGATTGAAATCGGGAATACCTGAGTGACAGAACATTGCCTATTATCGTAAGAAGTTTGGACCTCATTGTGCTGGCTTTAACAAGATGAAATCACAGTGCACAAATTTAATTTACCAACAGAGGCGGATCTAAAATTTTGGGCCCTGAAACTTGAACTGTAATGGGTCCCTTTGCAACTGCAGGGTTGCAGAACATAATCCCCCGGACATAATCTCTCCGATTTTATGGGTCCCTTGGCAAAGGGGTTGCAGTAGACACTACATAATCCCCCGAACATAATCCCTCCAATTTTGCATAGGGCTTAACCCCCCGGGCATAATCCCTCCTTCTGTGCAATTGGCCTGTTTCTGCGTTTACTTGATAAACCTTAATTGACCAGTGTTTGTTAGTTATGTCAGCTTGTTAATGTCGATAAAGCCTAAGGTATGGACTTAAGAGTTGTCAATGTCATTCAGGTCTAAACTTAAGACTTGTTACTTTTAGGTCTTAACTTTAGTCTTGTTAATGCCGTTCACTTCTAAAATAAATTATAACGAAGGAATAGTCTGCGAGCTGGAAAAATCCATCGAGGATACGCTGCACGGTTTTAGACCCATTTTAAATGTTGAGCCCAAAATGGACACTAAGCCTACAGCTATGAGACACATTAATTTGATGTACTCTTAAGCCAGAGAGGGCGAACCTATGAAACGCGTAGTCACGTACCCAAAATGGCACGCGATCAAATTTCTCAGATACGGGAATTTGGAGAATCCCGAAAATTTCAAATTTGGATATACAAAGTCTCTGTAGGAATCCACATTTTCTTTATGAAGGACGCTATTGGAACACCATTCTAATACCATCAGTGAACTAATGTCTCTTACATGGTGCAAAATTCTGAGGGGCACGCGGGGGTATTTTTTAAATGTTTAGCGGCATTTTTGGCACGAACCTTAAAAGAAGGTTCGCCATCGCTATACATTTTTGACAAATTCTACCAACTAGTAGGCTATTATAATAAACTTTTCCAGAAGAAATATTCTTCTAGATGTCGTTGGATATAATGTAGCCTACATCTTACTTGGCTGACGTTGATTATTTTCTAGAATGGGAGATTATGTCCCAGCTTGGAGATTATAGACTATCCGGGCGTTTATGTTCCGGGGGGATTATGTCCACTTGTCCAGGGGATTATGTCCGTCTACCTTTGCAACTACTATAATACTAGGCATGAAAAACGCTTTTGAGAATTCATTTTATTGCATCATGGATTTTACCAAAAAACTCTTTTCTGGCTTTTCTAGCAACACGTTTACATACAGTTTTGTCAAACGAGAGCTTCTTGCAATGTCATTTTCGATCATTTAAGAGCTCTTCAATCATGCATGGAAGCTCGAGATTTGTTCTTTAAAATGGACAGCTTTGAAAAATTCCTTTCTGTTTAACAGCTTAAGCGCATTAGTAAAATTGGGGAACACTTCAATTAGGTTTTGCTCACAAAGAAAGATAAAGAGCTTCTGCACGTTGAATTTTTAGATGGCGTGTTTTCTTCTGCGTTCTGGGATATCCTAAGATGCAAATATTCTTTTAATTCATGACACTCGTTTACTAATGTTTAGTCAGCATCATCATTGTAATACGACGTCATCAGTTTAACACTGTCTTTGAGACTCTGAGGCCCTGGGGAGCTTGCTTCAGTAGTTTCATGGTAGATCCGCCTCTGATAACAAAATGTCATACAGGCAAAAGTGCTGAAAGCAATGTTTGAAATTGTAGACTTCCTTAATTTAATGTAAATGAAATAAATTGGGAAAAACATTTTGATTTTAAATCAACTGTCTTCTATAATATTAGTAGGAATTAAGTAATTTCTCAAATACAAAAGTATAAGCTTTAACCCGTTTTTGCCCAGTGTTCCATTATTGGAACATTTTGCAAATACTTTACTTAATTGTAATTTAGCGCTATATAGTGAATATAATTCATCACCTGCCATTGTAAACAGTATTTCTAAGATATATCTATCAAAAAATTATTATTTTGAATAACTAATAGTTATGAGATACGGTCTTTATGAGCATCTTTTGTGTTAAAATTATTTCGATGAATTTCGACGAAAAGGTATATATATAAATAAAATTAATATAAATAAAGATCTTTTTAGAAGTTGCTGTTTTTGATACTCTAATACCACTTATATTTCATGATAATTTTAATTAGTTTTTAGGACGAACTTTACTTTGGACTTTTGCAATTATATTGTATGTTCCATTATTAGAACACTGGCATATATGGGTTGCAAAAATTTTCTCGTTACAAGCACATATCGCTCTAGGCTCTTATAGTATTGCATTTCACAATGAAATTTAGCTTGGTTTAGCGAACTTACTCGCAATATAAAGATAAGTTTTTTTTTATTTTGCATCATCATCCATACATACATATGCATGCATACATACATACATACAGACATGCATGCAAACATTCACTAGCATACCCATAAGCTTACATAAATACATACATGGCATGCACACCAGAGTGAAGAAGATAGTGCTGTTGAAAAAACTGAAGTTTGGGAAACCCAGTGGCGGCGCCAGGATTTCAGGTTTGGGGGCTAGAGCTCAAAAACCTTCCCTTTTGTCCCCTCCTCGCTGTGATTTGCAGTGATTTCCCACTTTTGGGGGGCTGAGCAGCGCGAGTTGGGGGCTAAAGCACCCCTAGCCCCCCCTGGCGCCGCCACTGGTGAAACCCTGAACATTCTGAGCGAACGATAGGTTTCAAGGATTTGGTTCCAAGTGTCAGTGTGATTCTGGCCGGCATTCCCTTCCACGATAATTTTCTTCGCTTGTTTGCAGCGAAAATGGTCATTTTTGTGATATTTTTTCTGTTCTTTGTCTGAACTTAGGCACATGTATACTGAATATGGGACCCAACTCTTTCTATACAGCACTTATGATAGCAGCCAGAACAAATGTTGTAGGTAACTTCACTTGAAATAATTCATTGCTGTACTTGGTAATGTTGGCGTGGATTATGTATATTTCTGCACCCATATATGCCCAGTGTTCCAATATTGGAACATAGTTCTACAGCAAAATAAAAAATTTCATGGAATTTCTTAAAAATAAATGAAAAATTAAGGTGACATGGCTGTTCTAGCATCAAACTGTGTAACATAACTCAAAATGAAGCAAAAATAAAATTTGGGCAAAAACGGGTTAAGCTTAGGCCTATTCTTACCAAGCTTTTAATGAATGTCACTGATGCAGATAAGTAAATAAACAAAGTAAAAATAGCTATAAGCGAGATCCACAAACTAACAACAAATGGCTGGAGCCAGTAAATTAGCTTGTGCAGTTAAATCTAAATCTGAGTAGGCCAAATAGACACTTTGCACACTTTTCTATTGGCAAAGTCATCAATAAACTGATTAAACTCCATTTGATGTAAAATATCACTTTCTATGCTCAACACCGCAAAGTGGCTAAGTCTCTAACTTATGTGTCATACTTGTGTAAATCCTGTTTTTAATTATCTTCATCTTAGAAAATAAACGTTCAACACTACAGGTTGTGGTCATTAGTACCAAGTAGCCTACATTCCTCGCATAATTTCCGCATTTGGAAATGAACTTTCAGCACCTTTGTCCAATAGACCTATTAGGCCTACTTGGTACATGACTCCTGACTTATGTTGCGGTCTCGTCGTTAAAGTTTAACATGTTTACAAATCACAAATCCGCACGAGCCAGCCTTATTGCCGCATGTGTTTCAAAGTTATCTTAATCTTTGAACTTCTATTGCGCCAGTTTCTACTTAGCGAAACTGAAAATCAAGCTCTCGAAACCAGCACAGCGATCCATGGCAACATGGAAACATTTTTATCATCCACCAAAAGAGTTTTCATTCTTGAAAATTAACTGAACTGTATACTTTACCTGGAACTGAAACTGGCCAAGTAATCTGGCTCTTAGAACTTGGGTTGGACTGTAGCCTACACAAGAAAAGAGCGCTAGCTTTGACAAGGGACCGGTTAAAGGAATGGAGATGAACCGTCCGTTGGCTACCCATCGTAGCCAAGTAGAAGACGTCAGGAACTGCAGATAACGACGAGGAAAATATTTCGTTAAAGAATGCAACAAATGTTTGCAGTTAGAACTGTGACAGGAGGGTTCTTTGAAGAACTCATCGGTCTTGGATGTAGGCCTACTTTGTCGGCAGTAACTGTTGCGTGTTGTGGTTACGGAAAACCTAGGCACACTTTCGGTTTCGCCTAGTATAGGCTCGGTGCGCTTCTTCATAGATTTTCTGAAGCAGGGCTCTAGCCTACAGAAATGTTTTGAATGCACCAGTGAATCGATAAGTAGGCAGGATTATGGGATGGGAAAATGAAGTGATAAATGATATTGTCAGTCCGAGTGTCTGTCACCCACGGCAACGAGACAATGCGACTGCACAAGCCTTTATCCTGTTACGGTAGGCCTACGTATTACAGCGATGGGAGTCGCAGCATTGCGTAGTGAAGCTGGTCTCTCAAGAGCGAAGTCGCAAACCAAATTGAAACTGGTGATCATAAGGTTAGTATAAAGTGCGTTCGTGTTCAGGTCAGTTTAGCATTCATAAAGCAATTGTTGTAAAAGTTAATGGCCTACTTTTACGGGCAAAGACATTACGCCTCGCTTCCATTGTTCAATGGCTCGCGGAAATACACGAAATTATCTGAGTTGCCCTGTTCGAGGGATCCTTCATTCTCCTTATCTTTTTCACCAGCTCCGTGGTACAGTACAGCGATGTTGTATATTTTACATATTATAATGCAACGTCTGTCCATCTGTCTTTTGAATTCTTACCTGCTAACCAACCTGATCATACTTGCCATATAAATTTTGCTTTTAAATAAACAATTAACGCGGTTCTCATTAATAAGCTATTTGGGCGATATAGAAATTTGGAGAATACCAATGACCGCATAGCCTATATGCGTCCCGGAAAAGTGTCCACATTTCAGGGAGTTTTAACATCACAGTGCTGATATTAGTAAAATACAAATAGAAAGCACAGATTTAATTCACCAAAACTCGAATAATATCAAAAAACAATTGTTTTACCGAAACGAATTGTAAGCGCAAGATGATAGGATCGACGTAAGAAGACCAACCTAAGAGAACGACTAAGGCCTCCGTTGACTATGGCAACAGCGTTAGCGTATTGAGGTACTTTTGCAGCAGCATCGATCGAATGGAAACGTTTTGAATTATATATCATCATTTCAATAGCATAAAGTGGTATTAGCAAGATCAGTGGGCACTAGCAAAGCAAAGAAACAATACATCCAAGCTAAGGTCTAACAGAAGGATTTTATGAGCTGTTAAGAGAAGAGGAGCAGTCCTTAAAGCTAGCCTGAGAGGTATCCATGGACATGAGGTGTTAGCAACTTCATTTTACTTAGCCTCGGCATTTCCGAGCGGGTGGCCAGTCCTCTCCCTCGCTGTCTCGTCTACTCACTGACTACTCACTGACAGTGTAGTCATTACAGCTGAGTTGGTTTGGGCCGCAAGTGGATCCGATATCTAGAGGAAAATTTCTGCCCTGAGATGGATTTCAACCCAAGATTTCTTGGTTGGTATTTCAGCACACTAACCACTAGACATCATTATAAAATCCATGTCTTTCACGTCTGCTTAGTTGGCATCACGTGGGCCTACACGTATCCTAGCAGCCATTGCAAATATTTACACAACCAATCAATACCGTAACCAATTTGGCACGACTGGAAACAAAGGAGACGAGCGGCATATTCCGTCAGGCAGAATTAGAATCAATACTTTAGAACAGAGCAGGCATTGCGATATCATTTCTTAAAACTGCGCAGTTTTACATAGTCTGCGAGCTCCTCGTCAGGTAATCATTACTTTCTCTGATAAAGTCGCTCTGCTATGTCTCCTATGCGACGAGGGAGCTAGCTATTAGCGTCATACTATGCATTATGTTAACAGCGCTGCATAACTGTTCCGTAAGTCGTATCGTATTGTGGAATAATGCTAAAGATAATAACACAGGTCTGCGATGAAATTTTTTTCTTGAAAGTAAATGGTGCTTCTTATGTATTTTTAAACGGTGATTTCGGGAAAAATATTGTAAAAATTCTAACACGTACAGTTTTGACACAAATTGGGATTTTTTGTCGGAAAGTTCAATTTTTCCACAGAAATGATATTTTACATTGAAAACACAATTACAAATACATGCACATAATGAGAAAAATATTTGATTATAACACAGGCCTGTATATTAATGGATTCCAATTTTTTTTCTTCACCGTTTTAGGTGTTTTCATTGCTATTCAATTAGCTGAATTCAGACATGCAAAGGTTTTTCCTCTATCACGTACAGTTTTTCCACAAGTGAAGATGAACATCCAGGAAGACCTAGCAGAGTGAAAAACGCTTATTTACAAAGAAATTAAAAATTATTACAATTAACTCAGCTGGATTTCTCATTCATTCATTTGTAAATGTTTGTCACAGGTGCCCAGAAGTCAGAAATCTTTATAGTATATTTTCTTCTTCCCTTCGAAACTTCTTTAAAAACTTTTTCTCTTGTGCACTGCTTGCGGTTTTTCCCTATGCAACATCCAGCAGTAGTCTGCTATCATGTTAACGTTCCACTGACCCTGATACCTCCGTTCCATTTCCTCTATGTCCTGGTGGAATCTCTCTCCTTGTTCTTCACTAACAGCACCTAGGCTTTCTGGGAAATAGCTTAGATGGGAGTTCAAAAAGTGGAGCTTCAAGCTCATTGAACAGCCCAAGGCTTTCAAGTTCTTCATCATGTTTCCTACGATGTTCTCGAAGTCAGTGTCTCTATAGTTGCCAAGAAACTTCTTTACCACTTCTTTAAAGGATTGCCAAGCCGATCTCTCAATTTCTTTAATTTTGGTATCAAATATCTCGTCCCTCGTGAGTTTTCGAATGTCAGGACCGACGAAAACCCCTTCTTTCAGCTTCGCTTCTGACAACCGTGGAAACTTGCTTGCAAGATACTTGAAAGTATCACCATCTTTTGGAAGGGCTTTCACAAACTGCTTCATGTACCCCTGTTTCCTCTGCGAATGGGATAGCCGTGCTAAAGCCAAGCACTGGATTGAGAAGGTGTGGCCAAGCAGGACACTAAAAGTAGGAGAAAAGGACGTGCACTTCGAATCTTTGGTGGATCAAAAAAAAGTACTCTTACCTCCACTTCACATCAAACTTGGCATCATGAAGCAGTTTGTGAAAGCCCTTCCAAAAGATGGTGATACTTTCAAGTATCTTGCAAGCAAGTTTCCACGGTTGTCAGAAGCGAAGCTGAAAGAAGGTGTTTTCGTCGGTCCTGACATTCGAAAACTCACGAGGGACGAGATATTTGATACCAAAATTAAAGAAATTGAGAGATCGGCTTGGCAATCCTTTAAAGAAGTGGTAAAGAAGTTTCTTGGCAACTATAGAGACACTGACTTCGAGAACATCGTATGAAACATGATGAAGAACTTGAAAGCCTTGGGCTGTTCAATGAGCTTGAAGCTCCACTTTTTGAACTCCCATCTAAGCTATTTCCCAGAAAACCTAGGTGCTGTTAGTGAAGAACAAGGAGAGAGATTCCACCAGGACATAGAGGAAATGGAACGGAGGTATCAGGGTCAGTGGAACGTTAACATGATAGCAGACTACTGCTGGATGTTGCATAGGGAAGAACCGCAAGCAGTGCACAAGAGAAAAAGTTTTTAAAGGAGCTTTGAAGGGAAGAAGAAAATATACTATAAAGATTTCTGACTTCTGGGCACCTGTGACAAACATTTACAAATGAATGAATGAAAAATCCAGCTGAGTTAATTGTAATAATTTTTTATTTCTTTGTAAATAAGCGTTTTTCACTCTGCTAGGTCTTCCTGGATGTTCATCTTCACTTGTGGAAAAACTGTACGTGATAGAGAAAAAACCTTTGCATGTCTGAATTCAGCTAATTGAATAGCAATGAAAACACCTAAAACGGTGAAGAAAAAAATTGGAATCCATTAATATGCAGGCCTGTGTAATTATAGTATAATAATAATGATACGATCTACCCCCAAATTCATTCATTTGTTCATTCAAAAATTTATAAAAAATGTCTTCAACGTCTTCTTAGCTGTACAGTGTGTACACATATCCTAGCAATCATTGCAAGTGTTTATACAACGAATAGCGTCACTAGGGTGGCGGGACAGGGAACAGTAGTAACTAATCAATACTTGACAACTAGACGGGTCAATATATGGTTTAACCCTAAAAAAATGATACAAAAGGTTTCTCAACGGAATCTGGTACCATTTTTAATGCTTATTAACATACTAAAAGTCTCCTTTGATCTGACCATCGGAAAAGGGTCATTTTCAAGATGGCGTCCAAGATGGCTGCCTGAAAATAAAATTGTATATATCTCAGCCTAAAAAATTGATACAAATGTTTTCTCAACGGAATCTGGTGCCATTTGTAATGCTTATTAACATAGTAAAAGTCTCCTTTGATCTGACTATCGGAAATTGGTCATTTTCAAGATGGCGTCCAAGATGGCTGCCTGGAACTAAGATTCTATATATCTCAGCCTAACAAATTGATACAAAAGTTTTCTCAACGGCATCTGGTACCATTTTTAATGCTTATTAACATACTAAAAGTCTCCTTTAATCTGACCATCGGAAATGGGTCATTTTCAAGATGGCGTCCAAGATGGCGGCCTGGAAATAAAATTGTATATATCTCAGCCTAGAAAATTGATACAAACGTTTTCTCAACGGACTCTGGTGCCATTTGCAATGCCTGTTGACATAGTAAAAGTCTCTTTTAATCTCACCACCACAAAAGGGTCATTTTCAAGATGGCGTCCAAGATGGCTGCCTGGAACTAAACTTGTCTATAACTCAGCCTATGAAATTGATATAAAAGTTTTCTCAATGGAATCTGGTACTATGAGTAATGCTTATTGACATAGTAAAAGTCTCCTTTAACTTAACCATCGGAAAAGGGTCATTTTCAAGATGGCGTCCAAAATGGCTGCCTGCATGAAGCTAAACTTGTCTATATCTCAGCCTAGAAAATTGATACAAAAGTTTTCTCAACGGAATCTGGTACCATTTGGCATACCTATCAATATGATAAAAATCACCTCTTTTCTGACCATCGGAACAGGGTCATTTTCAAGATGGCCTCCAAGATGGCTGCATGGAACTAAAGTTGTCTATATCTCAGCCTAAAAATGATACAAAAGTTTTCTCAACGGAATCTGGTACCATTTGGCAGGCCTATCAATATGATAAAAGTCTCCTCTTTTCTGACCATCTGAACAGGGTCATTTTCGAGATGACGTACAAGATGACTGATGGAGAAAAAATTCTCTGTATCTCAAGAGCTACTGAACCTAGAAAGGTGTCTAACCATAGGCTTTATTGTCCATCGTTCAGCGGATCACTTTATACGCGCCATTTAATGATAACATCAATAGGCATACAGTTTACAGTTACATAGCTTACACATTCAATTAGTCATCGTCATCGTCCGATTCCTCCGGAAGAAAATTATTATATGGATTGTCAGGGTTTGCAACTTGGCACGGTCCAAAGGCGGAAGAACATGGTAGGCCTAATCCATTTCTTCTACAAGAGCAGCGTGTCATTTCCGACGATTTTCCGTAGATGGTTTATGTTATTGTATAACATAAACCATCTTTTGTCTTGTCAGATCTGAAGTAAAGACTTACGATGCATGCGACTTCACATAGTACAGGAGTAAGACAAGGAAGTCGGCATCTTCTCCGATTAGCGTAGTTGTGTTTAGAAGAGATGTCTCCTCTAGAGCCTTTACAATGTCTATGTCAGCATCGCCAGGTGCGTTGACCACAGTGTGGGATTCTTTTTTCTGTGAGCATCACTCACTAGCCATAGCATTTTTTGCTTATCGATAGCTCTTGACAGGAAGTCCTCTTTCTATTACCGTACGGTGAAGTCGACGTTACGACTGCGCTATTGCACCATAGCATTCTCCTTTTTTCCACGGAATCCAATGAAGTAAGGAACCTCCATTGAAGACGTAGGCTATCTCTCTGCCTCTGGTGTGAAATCTAGTAAGCCATCCCGTGCATGTTAACTGATCGCATATGCATGTTGTGGCTTATCGGCCTTTCTACAGACATTCCTTATAACCTCTTACAATGACAGTTCTCCTGTTTTGGCAACTACCAGGAAACGTTCGAACACAAGACTGGATTCAGTGGTTAGATCTGGGGCGACAGTGACAGCTGACGTCTCTCCATGGGTTCTGACTTTATCCTTTCTTCTGAATGGGAATGTGAATACAGGCTTTCCGAACATACTGTGTCATAACAAAGATGATCAGCGTCGCTCTCCTTCTTTCTCCAGGTTTGGAACTGGTATTACCAGAGTAGAGGCAGTGGCGTAGTTAAAGCCCATGGTTAGACACCAAAAACAATTATTTAGGTTGAGTAGGGCTTGAGATATAGACTGTTTTAGCTCCAGGCAGACATGTTCGACGCCATCTTGAAAATGACCCTGTTTCGATTATCAGAATAGAAGAGACTTCTACTAGTCAATAAGCATTACAAATGGTGCCAGATTAAGTCGAGAAAACCTTTGTATCAATTTTCTAGGCTGAGATATAGACAAGTTTAGCTTCATGCAGGCAGCCATCTTGGACGCCATCTTGAAAATGACCCTGTTTCGATGGTCAAAATAGAGGAGACTTTTACTACTATGTTTATAGGCATGCCGAATGGTACCAGATCCTGTTGAGAAAACGTTTACATCTATTTTTTAGGCTGAGATATAGACAACTAGTTTAGCTCCAGGCAGCCATCTTGGTCGCCATCTTGAAAATGACCCTTTTCCGATGGTCAGAATAGAGGAGGCTTTTACTATGATTATAGGCATGCCATATGGTACCAGATTCCGTTGAGAAAACTTTTGTATCAATTTGTTAGGCTGAGATATATACAATTTTAGTTTCAGGCAGCCATATTGGACGCCATCTTTAAAATGACCCTTTTCCGACGGTCAGATTAAAGGAGACTTTTAGTATGTTAATAAGCATTAAAAATGGTACAAGATTCCGTTGAGAAACCTTTTGTATCAATTTTTTAGGGTTAGGTGGGTTTTTTTTAGATTGACCCGACTAAACGGAAATAGCAGATACAAGAATAGACGTTAGAAAAACGGTGTAAGGGAATTACCAAGGACAAATTACAGTATATCAAACATGTGAATATACGTACACATCGCTTTGTAATATCTCAGCTGATGAATTTACTAATTTTTTAGGTTAAGCTCGGACATTCATTCTTACGAAACAAGGAGTTCATTATCACTAAGAGCTGAATTTGCTAGAACTAACTCCCGGTAAATTCTCTATAAAGTGCAAGGGACCAATTATAAATATGGAATACTTAACCACAAAACCTTAAAGATACCCCGACCATTAGCCTATTTAAAATGAACCTACGCAAATTCATTCAATCATTCATATCGAACATTTGTATAGCGCCCCTTCCTGAATGCTACTCAGAGGCGCATCCCGACTCCAGCACGGCTAAAAGAACGGTTTTAAGGTGAGAAAAGAACGTGGGAGAGAAGGTTCTAGGAACAAGGCGAAGCTCCAGAGGAGGCCATTCCAGGTCGAGGGAGCCACCACCGAGAAAGCGCGATTCTGCCTGTTCAGATGAGCGGAGGGATCAAGAGCCCCTATCACTAAGGAAAAGGCAACAGAGCTCACGAAGATAGGCTGTTCATTTTGAGTTTTAGCAGAGTTAAGCAGCAGCCGGTTAGACGACATCCAGGTCTCAAGGGCTCCCATGATCGAGCTCATAGCCCGAATGGTCGCAATAGCGTCAGAGGTAGAGCAATGCAAGTAGACCTGGACATCGTCTGCATATTAGCAAATGGCTAATAAACACTAGAAACTGAAATGGAATTATTGTCCTCCTACTCCAATGGTACACCATCCAACACATAAGTCCATAATTTTTATAGCTGAATAACGTAAACTAATATAATTAAGTAAGTAAGTAAGTATGGTCTTTATTACGCCATTTGTAAACGCACAATGGGACAACAGTTATGCAATGATAATTGTAAAACATCAAAGTAATAATATTGATAATAATAAATTATAATGCGTAACAAGCTAAATCCAGGTGGAAGATAATTAATAATTGTAAAGCATCCTGGTGATAAATTAAAAATTAAAAACTAAACTTTGTAACTATAGAGTGTAGACTAGCCTACTTCATTAAAAATCGTACTTACAATGTTTACCTATATAAAAACTTGATATGGAGTAATATCAGTCAGTTTATCAGTCGATTAGAGATTATTGTACATTAAGACAATATTTCGCATTTTTTCATAACTTAGAAATTCAAATAACTTTTATATATTTTATTTCGGGTATGGTGCTATTTATTTATCAAATGATGACATTAAATAGTGACGTAAATTACCTGAATCCTTGAAAGTACGGAGACAACGTAAGGGATTTAAGACAAAATGCAATTAAGACACAGTGTCAAAACTGTGTCATGAAAATGGACTAAGGTGCTAATTGGGTGACTTGGTAGCTCGCGCGTGATATGTGTCGTTTCGTATCAATAGGTACACCAACAAAGCCATTGAAGCCATTTAAGGCAATGAGCCAACTTCAAGGGCTCTAATATACTGTGCGCTCTTGTAATCTCACGCTAATTAAGCGGCGCCTCAAAGTTAGTCCATTCGCATAATTAGTTGCGAGAAGGTCTTAATGCGATGGAAGTGTCAAAAATGAGGAAGGCAAAATCAGTCACAAACCACAGTGTAGCCTACTGATAAGGGACTAAGGTGCTAATTAGGTGACTTGGTAGCTCGCGCTTGATATCGGTCGTTTCGTATCCATAGGGAGGCCCTACACCAACAAAGCCAATGAAACCATAGTGAGTGTCACTGAGTGAAAAGATTTATGCAAAAGGAAAATAAGCTGACTTGAACAACTTTGCACAAACGTACAGTCAAAGCAGCAAACATTAACAATGAATTTTAAAAGCATGATTGACTAATGAAATGTGGTATGCACTGCTTGTTGTCAGTTCTATAATCAATGCGTCAAAAAAATTATACGCCCTCATACATGCAGAGCCATTAAGCAGTTGAACTGAATTTAAGCTTATGATCTGAAAGAGCGCATTCACTTTAGTGGAAAAGTGGTTCAAAGTGAACATTTAAAAAATGGACTTTTGAACTAGAGGGCTGACTTAGAGTCACTTGCTTTAAATATTTATGGCTTTGGATTTTGATTAAAATATATATTCATAAATTATACGCATTAAAAAATAATACCTTATACCTGTGCATTTTTATCCCCCGGGGATGATTTCACACGATGGGGGATAGAAATGGTTTTCCCCCCGGATACTCTATACCGGTATAGTCCATCCGGGGGATGAATGAAAGGGGATAAATTCATTCATCCCCCCGGATAGTCTTATGACGGATACTCTATTTCGTGATACCGGCGCCTTCATAGTCATCATCACGGACACGGATCCTAGCAACCGTTGTAAATATTACTCCGTCGGAGTGTTGTTGCTGGAAACAACAGGCATAACGCCAAAATCCGTAAGAGAGATTGAACTAATCAATACTTGACAATCGATGGAGCAGACATGGTGACATCATTCATGGTTGCTGAGTAGTTTTAAATGATCTGCGAGTTCCTTGCTGTGTAATTCATTAATTTCTCTCTAACGGAGTTGCTGTATCTGATTCGTGACAAGGGCACTAAGAGGCATGGCGAAGTAATTGCATTATGGTAACAGAGCTGGAGAACTGTTGTCGTTACATTGTGGAATAATGCCAAAACTATTGTAATAAGAGAGTAATGACACAAATTACTCCCAAATATTTATATGGATTTAAATTTCAGGATGAGTCCGGTCGAAAACTACGAAGGCAAACCCGGAAGATATTAAATCAATCCGCATAGGAAAGATGTAGGAAAAGATTAGCTTTTCTTGTCGCCTGGAGTGAGGAAGAAACTTTACAGAGCGAGCTTTGCTAGAGAGAGAGAGAGAGTTCCAGAATCTAGGGCCAGTAACAAAAAGGCGCGCTTACCGAGAACTATCCTTATCCACGTGGTATAGTCACTCTGAGAAAGAGATAGGACCTTGTCAAGTAGACCTACAAAGAATTCTTTGCTGAGGATAGCAAGGTTGGGAATGCGGCCTACAAGACGGGCAACAGTACGATCCTAATAATTATTACTGTGGATCCGGCATGCCGGAAGTCCATCATCTATGGCGCTACAGTAGTCGAGCTGAGGGACTACAAAAGCAAAGATATGCGATTATGCGTTTAGGCTGCGCTGAGAGACAGAGAGCGGGAAATTACCTTGAGCTGCTGAAGCTGTTAGTAACAGCTGCGGCAGTGAAGTTTTATTTGACGCGTTAATGTGAGTTCCTGGTCTAGGATGACTCCCAAGTTACCAATTCAGGCTGGGAAGGTGAAGTTTGGGTATTTCAAGGCAAGGATGGCTATATCTATTTTTGAAAGCTGCTGGGTCGGGGAGGCAGATGAGCTGAGTCTTAACCGGGATAAGACGCAGGCGGTTTGAGGACATCCAGGCCTTCAGGGTCTCCATTGCCCGGCTCATTGCTGCTACCGCTGCATCAGCTTAAACCGTCCGATGGTGGACATAGACTTGCAGGTCGTCAGCATAGGACTGGCCGAAGACAGCAGCTACCCCACGTCAGCAGTGTAAGTTAAATAAAGGAGGGGTCAAATACGCAGCCCTGGGGCAACCCAACTAGAACACAGACCCAAGCGGATCTGGTGGATCCGTGGGCCACCATGAAGGAGTGGTCTTGTTACAAGGATGTAAGCCAATTATGGATGTTGCTAGAAATGTCAAAGGAAATTGATAAGCGCTGCAAGAGTAAGTCGCGATCGACAGTGTCAAACGCAGTGCAACGTCGAACAGTGCAACGAGGTTAACCTGGGATCTGTCAATGGCCCACAGAGGCCACACAGGAGACGGACGACCAAAGTTTGTGTGGAATGAAATTTGTGGAAACCTGACCGAGCGAAGGCCATTTTTGGCAAGATAGTGCATAAGTTGCAGCCTACAGCTACAATCTCCTCAATAATCTTAGACAATAATGTAACGTTTGCTATGGTATTAGTGCCGCTTTCGACACTGTTGATCACACCATCCTTCTTGACCGGCTCTCTAACTCATTTGGGATTACTGATTCTGCTCTTCTCTGGTTCCGCTCATTTCTTTCTGGTCGCTCCGTCTCGGTAGTTTTTGGTCCCACCCGCTCTGCTTGGGTTCCCCTCTCTTACGGGTTACCTCAGGGCTCGGTTCTTGCTCCTCTTCTGTTTGTCCTATATACTTCGGATCTGGCTGGGGTCCTTGGTCCACTGGGTGTCCTATCCCACCAATATGCTGATGACACGCAAGCTTACCTTCATGGACCTGCAGACACAGCTGCTGTTATGGTCGAGCGTATTCTAGAGGCTTCAGCTGCTCTTGACCGATGGTTATCCTCAAATCGCCTTCGTCTTAACCAAGACAAGACTCAGTACATATGGCTCGGTGGTCGTGCCCAGCTTGCCAAGGTTGATGCTGACTCCCTTCGTCTTCGGTTTCCAAATATGCACTTCTCTTCCTCTGTCCGTGATCTTGGATTAATTCTTGATCCTGTCCTTTCTCTATCTGATCACGTAAATAGTGTCTCTCGTTCCTGTTTCTACTACCTACGCCAACTCCGTGCCATCCGCCAATCACTACCACTGCACGCCATCACGACTTTGGTCCATGCGTTGATCTGTTCCAGGATTGATTATGGGAATGCGGTGTACATTGGTCTCTCCTCTACAAATACATCTAAACTTCAGTCCATTCTGAACGCTGCCGCCCGCCTCATAGGGGCATTACTAAGTTTGACCATATCTCCTATTTTATCCGTGACTCCTTCACTGGCTCCCCATCCCCCAGCGCATCCAATTCAAGGTCTGTTCCCTCATGCGTAGCTGTCTTGCTGGGTCTGCTCCTCACTATCTTAGGGCCTTTTGTACCCCAGTATCTTCTCTGCACAGTCGTTCCTTCCTTCGGTCCTCGGCCCGTGGTTGCTTGGTTTGTCCCGCGGGTGCGTACTTCTACGGCCCAGTCTAGGAGTTTCGCTATTGTTGGTCCCAATAGCTGGAACCAGTTACCTCAGTCCCTCAGGACTGACCTTTTTCTATTTCTTTTGACCAGTTCCGCAAGCGCCTGAAAACCTCCCTTTTACCAGTGAAGAGACTGGCTCCGGGTCGGGAGCGCCTCTGTTTTGAGTGGCGCTATATAAATTATTGATTACGATTACGATTACGATTACGATTGCTATCATAGGCCTAAAATTACTTCATTCTGCAGTGTCAAGTCCATAAGCTGTCAGCACAGGAACGAGAATGGACTTCTTCTTAATCACAGCGATTGCACAAATGCACAGTACCGTGAGGAATGGCAGAAGGGTTTCCAACTGTCCATGGTCTGCTGAAGAAGTTTATAGCAACGGGAGTGGGTTTTTTGGAGCGACAATCTATACATAACTTCCTACAATAATTAGACTATGTAAAGTATTAGGCGTATTGGTATGTTTGAGATTATTGCTCTTCAATATATAGAGGCTCAACACTTTGTTGGAGCACAAAATGTCCTTGTTATAGGCTTATTCTGCTTAAGGTGACAAAATGAAGGTAACCTGACCTTTATGAGGTATAATATGTTTATAAGTTAGAGTATGTACTAGAGGTCTGCGGGTAGAGCGTTTTTGTTACCCGACCCGTACCCGTATCACAGAACTGTTACCCGTACCCGTAGCCGACCCGTACTCAAAATTACTACCCGATCCGACCCGTACCCGCGGGTATACCCGTACCCGTACCGTACCCGCCACGTTATTAGTTCACCTTCCCATATAGTTCCAGACTCCCAGTACCTACCAGGCCAATAGGCTCAATAGCTATCAACACGGCAGTTTGAACAAAAACCGCTAATTGGATAGTTTGAGTAGTACCCGGTATTTCTCAGAGGTAAAGGTATGACAGGCTTTGAAATATGCCCAACCTTGACTGATGGACTGGACAGTAAATCATGTGGCGATGTTAGTGACCTCTGACCCCGGTTGTCAGGACTGAAACTCAGATCAGATAATTATATTTAAAGGCACTATACGATCGTGTTAATGAAAACAAGCCACTTTGTAACTGTAATTTGAGCATCTTTAATGAATGTCAAGTTGGCGCGCGGACATAGGTCAACACAAGCATATAGTACTTAGAGAGGATGACACCAGTTATGGCAAGCAAGTCTTTGCAGATGCAAGACTAACTATTACGTATAACCCCAAAATTTCAATTTGGTACGGGTAAAACCGGGTATACCCGTACCCGTAATGCTCTTACCCGTACCCGACCCGACCCGTGAAAAGCCGACCCGACCCGTACCCGACCCGCGGGTACGGGTCGGGTACGGGTAAACCCGCGGGTACGGGTATACCCGCAGATCCCTAGTATGTACACTGTACTGTAACAGTACTCGTGTATTGCAGGCTGTCTGTTCTGTTAGTAGCTAAGATTTATGTCTTCTGTCATTTGTGTTCTTGTGAATTGTTTCAATTGCATAACTGTACAATGTAAGCCGCCCAAAGGAGAAGACGGAAATTTATCTAATTTGCCTCCGGTGGTGAAATATACCCATATTGGACAAAATGGCAGACTGTAGGCCTATGCTTAAGTTTTTGTACATCAAAATGAGGTATGTAATTAGTTTAACTAAATCTTGTTCTTGTCCTTGTTCTTGTTCTTGTTCTTGTTCTTGTTCTTGTTCTTGTTCTTGTTCTTGTTCTTGTTCTTGTTCTTGTTCTTCTTGTTGTTCTTGTTCTTGTTCTTGTTCTTGTTCTTGTTCTTGTTCTTGTTCTTGTTCTTGTTCTTGTTCTTCTTGTTCTTCTTGTTCTTCTTGTTCTTGTTCTTCTTGTTCTTCTTGTTCTTCTTGTTCTTCTTGTTCTTCTTGTTCTTCTTGTTCTTCTTGTTCTTCTTGTTCTTGTTCTTGTTCTTCTTGTTCTTCTTGTTGTTCTTGTTCTTGTTCTTGTTCTTGTTCTTGTTCTTGTTCTTGTTCTTGTTCTTGTTCTTGTTCTTGTTCTTGTTCTTGTTCTTGTTCTTGTTCTTGTTCTTGTTCTTGTTCTTGTTCTTGTTCTTGTTCTTGTTCTTGTTCTTGTTCTTGTTCTTGTTCTTGTTCTTGTTCTTGTTCTTGTTCTTGTTCTTGTTCTTCTTGTTCTTGTTCTTGTTCTTCTTCTTCTTCTTCTTCTTGTTCTTCTTCTTCTTCTTCTTCTTCTTCTTCTTCTTCTTCTTTTTTCTTCTTCTTCTTCTTCTTCTTCTTCTTCTTCTTCAACATCATCTTCTTCTTCTTTTCTGACTCTGATTCTGAATTTTCCATCTTTCTTCGTTTTAGTCTTTACAAAATGGCAACTGATTTATAATTTTTTTGAATAGTCACGGGACTTACGTACGGCTTTAAAAGTTTTTAATTGACAGTTTTAATTTAAAATAATCATGTCTGATGTATACAAGAGAAAACACGAGTCTCGATTTGATAAACGAAAATCGGAAGAGAAAGAAGGACGAATATCTTCACTTGCACTACTTTCAATTGAAAATGAGTTAATGCGGAAATGGCATTATTTTGAAGACGTTAGTATATGCAATTTCGCTAATGCAAAGAGCCGTAAAGTTTACATACAGTAGGCTTTTGCACAGATTGACTTAACTATAATTTAATATCTTTAAGTTAAGTTAAACTGTTTCAGCACAGTTACATAATTATTAGGTTAGAATTTGATACTTTGTTTTTTTTCATTTTTTCATTTTTTCGTCGAATTCAGTCAAACAGAATACGTGATATGTAACTCTTATTATTCTTACGAGTAGGTTCAAGTAATTGAGGCATAGTGCGCAAAATTACACTTTGCAACAAAAAAATATTTTCTGTCTGCTACTCAGAACTTTAGAACTATTCTTGGCTAAATTTTGGGCGCTGATTTTAAATATGAAATCGAAATTTGGCTAGCACGTCAGGTTTTTTCGGCACGCATCGGTGCGGTTCTACAAAATTGCGAATTCTCAACTCATACTATCAGCATGTCAAGTTTAGTTAGGAACAGGTGCCAGAATCCCAGTAGCAAAATTCTTGTTGACCAGTGTTATATTTACCGACAGGCCGCTCTTGAAGTAGGCCTAGTCCATTAGTTAAAGTTACAGTAGTTAGCATTCGTTATTTAAAACAGATTCTTGATTGAGATGCATTACTATCCTAATTGTAGATTGAAGAATGACAGAGGATGAAAAACGTTCAAAGTTAAAAGAAAAGTATCTGAAGCATATAGAATATTTGAACATTGGAGATATTTCACAAGAATTCACCAACTGTTCAGTGTTTCGAATTTTGCTCTACACTTTAGGAGAACGATTGTTGAAATTTATAGAGAAAGAAATCACAGCATTTGCAAATAAGCACAGTTTGTCTAACAACGACAAACCGAAAATTAAAGAGAAGATAATAGGCGAAGTCCGTTGTCCTACTGACCACCCTACAGTTGTTTCTTTAGATACATCTTTTAAAAACAAGGCCGAGGATCGCATCAGACGAATAAAGAAGCTGACCGATGACCAGTTTACAGCTGACTGGCGCACAATTGCTAAATGTTATACATGGAGTTTTTTTACGAGTAAAGAAGAAGAGTTTGACCCAAAGGACTTGCTTGAAGTTCTAATGTAGGCTACTGCTCCTTGTTTCCAGACGTATTGTACCTTGCTGCATTAGCCGTTGTAGACAAGCGTAATAAATATTACGGACATATTTCTGCGTTGGTTATCGACTCTGATACTTTAGAAACTATTAAGTTGGCTATAAGATCACTCATGAATCATATTCCAGCATAACACATGATTGAAATGATTGAACCATCTGATGGGAAGAATAAGCCTGATTTTCCACAAACAGTTAATAGTGGTCATAAGGCATACCTTAAGAAGCTGAGTATGCATGATAGCAGTTTCCTTTTCTGGCTGCGCAGTGCAGCACTAAATCTTTGTGTGAATTTTAAGGACGTCGGGTTAAAAGGCCAACTGGATCACGAGAATGATTTAGTTAACGCAGTGAAAGAGGGGTTCGAACAAATGAATTTGTTAGATGATTTGCCAGAAGAAGAAAGAGATCGTATTAAATATTGCCAAGCACTTTTTACATATACTTTCGAAGGAAAGTCAGATGACAGCATAACGGTGTCTGCACAGACTTTCGAAGGAAAGTCAGATGAAAGCAAAACGGTGTCTGCACAGACTTTCGAAGGAAAGTCAGATGAAAGCAAAACGGTGTCTGCACAGACTTTCGAAGGAAAGTCAGATGAAAGCAAAACGGTGTCTGCACAGACTTTCGAAGGAAAGTCAGATGAAAGCAAAACGGTGTCTGCACAGACTTTCGAAGGAAAGTCAGATGAAAGCAAAACGGTGTCTGCACAGACTTTCGAAGGAAAGTCAGATGAAAGCAAAACGGTGTCTGCACAGACTTTCGAAGGAAAGTCAGATGAAAGCAAAACGGTGTCTGCACAGACTTTCGAAGGAAAGTCAGATGAAAGCAAAACGGTGTCTGCACAGACTTTCGAAGGAAAGTCAGATGAAAGCAAAACGGTGTCTGCACAGACTTTCGAAGGAAAGTCAGATGAAAGCAAAACGGTTCAGAGTAAAACTCATGAGTATAATTTGAGAGGAACTCAACAGAATGTTTCATCATCCTCTGGACAACCGACAGTCAAGAGCAAAACAGGTAAAATCAGTATTTTATGTACCTAAGAAAGGTTTAACAATGTTGGGAGATACGGTGCTGAAAGTGATATAATACTGAAAGTGATATAATTGTGTGTGTTATTTTTATTTCTTTTCAAGAGTTGGCTTACATTTCTAAGAGCAAAAATGGTTAGGCAAGAATCTGTCTCTAGCTGTGCACAAGAGTAACGTGCTTTAAACATAATACATGAATAGATAGGCTAAATAAATAGGCTGCTAGACAAACTTCTTCCGATAGATGGACTGAACACAGCATAGTTTCTATGCATCACAGTGGTAGTTGGGGCCGGCGGGACAACTTATGTCATGCCAATAACACCCTGGGTCAACTATATCAAACTAACAACACTTTAGCAAGCATGTACGTTAGCGCTCCACGGAATGCAACGGCGTTCATTAAGTGTACCGCTGATGACACTGGCAGCACCCAGTCTCTGGCATTGTCCTGGTGTCTGTGTGTCTTTCTGTACTTGTTTTGTTTTGTCTGTCTTCCTCTCTGTCCGCGTGTTTCCTCTCTGTCCGCGTGTTTTCTCTCGTGTTATTCTGGCGCTTATCATCACAACCACCATTGCTTCTCGCTGTGAACACCTCAATATTATTATAGTCAAAACAGTTTCAAGATGTTTAAAATCACATATCTGTTTCTCTTCGTCAAAGAAGTGCGCATTTAATATCATTAGCGTCTCTGTTTGGGTATTTCTGTGAGAGGCGCTTTATAAATTTCGAAATGCAATACATTCCACCGTCATGAATTCATCGATGTGTTGATCCCTTTCCTTGTGCGACTGTGCAAATGTACAGCTGGCTGAGGAATCTTAACCATCAAATCAAAGCGTGTGATTATTCAGCCATCGTTGAAGAAACCTGGACTGGATCCGGAATATCGTCAACTATCGGCCAATCTCAAAATACTTTTCTTTTAAGGTATTCGATAAAATTATTGAGCAGCAAAAGATACGCTATTAGGAAGCAAACGACCTAATGCAGCCACTTAAGTCAGGCTTTAAAAGGGTCATTCCACGTAGAAGAGGTCTTACTAAGACCCATTTCTGGAGTCTGTGACGGCATTGGTTCTGGTCTTGTTACTCTGCCAGATCTTTTTGTTAGCGCGACGTTTGACACGGTCCAAGGCACGTCTTCCGCTATGTCAAACCGACACCAGTCGTTAAGCTACCTACTGCTAGTGACTTCGTTCACTAAAAACTTCTAGTATTGTTCACTCGCGGTTTCCGCGTTTCGATTTGCAGAAGAACAGGAGCAACATTTGCTTATTTAGGTACGAGTCACAGCGCAACAGACAAACAGTCCAACAATAAGACGATTACTGGTCAACACTCTTTTCTTATTACCTACCACAGTGGGTTCTGTAACGTTGCATGACGTACGCAATCGTTTAGTCGACTGAGTCATTAGGTCAGTCGCTAACTCGTTAAGACCTTAGCGACTGACTCCAGGAAACTATCATGACACCTTCATCGCGCGTACCATCTCTCATAACCTCTTATAGAATCGCTGGATGACCCTGAACAGGCTGGCGATGATGGTGACCACTGGCTCAGACTACACGGCTTGGACAACAATTCGACAGGTCTCAGAATGTGGGACGCTCCTGTGCATTTCATACATGGCCGATTCCGCTCGACTTGTTGCTGATCTGACGACGTACAACTGTACTCAACATGCCAACCGTTTGACAAAAATGCGTATGGGTCTTCTGTTGTTCTGCGCATGAACGCCAAAACTCCAGAACAATCATATTTTTCGTTTTTCGATAGTGGAGGCAGTTTCAAAAATCAAGCTTGAGTCGAATCCAGCGTAGGTAACGATTATTATACATGAAGTGGTGCAAGAGAAATTGAATATATGATTATCGAAGAACAAAATTCATATGGATCAATGGTGACTATCGACGCAGGTTCGTCAAGAGACTCTGAACACCATGTCATTTGTCAACTATCATGGACGGGAATCGGTTTGGCTGGGGCTCATCTTTCAATCAATCAATCATTTATTTCTGTAACCATCAGAAGAGAAAACGAGCCTGAGGGATTATTCCTACCTCGGGTCAAAAAAGTAATGACAACAATAATTATTATAATAATAATAATAATAATAATAATAATAATAATAATAATAATAATAATAATAATAATAATAATAATAATAATAATAATAATAATAGTAATAATAATAATCCTCATTCTTTAATTCAAACGGACAAGAATGCAGTATGATTACATGATATAGTACATGTAGAAACAGATGATAATATTATGTTTAACAAGGGCCTACAAGGTGCCCATCTAATCCTCTGACTCCATGTTTAATGTCACTCAGATTGTTAAACCAAAAAACCCAAGTTGGTCTTTGCAATGTCTGTCCAGATAAGATAGTGTTTGTACTGTGAAGGAATGTTTTACAAGGCTCAGATGCCTCCAGTAATAGGACGCCACTCTAATCTACTGTCTACTCTGCTCTAATTTTTTGTGAAAGCCTCTATAATAATAATAATAATAATAATAATAATAATAATAAAAATAATAATAATAATAAAATAATAAAAATAATAATAGCATTATCATTATTACTACAAGTATGCTAGTAGGCCCTAATATTATTACTATGATTGCCAGTGCTTTTTTTCTAGAAAAAAAGGTTCCGGAACTCAACAAATTCACAACAATCATAGGAGCATATTTTATGCTAATATTTCTGTTTCATTATATCAGTGTCAATAAACACTGAAAGCACTTACATCAAATTAAACTATGTAAATAATTTTATATAATTTTTTTATTAAAAATTTTAATTAACTAAATTATTTTTTAATGGCTGAAAAAAGGTACCGGAACGCCGTTCCGGACCGTTCCGGCTGAAAAAAGCACTGATGATTGCTACTATTATTGTTACGTACATTGTGGTTATTATTTTATTTGTATTAGGCTATGATGGTATTTCTACTATTAACACCGGAGGTATGGATGTTATTAAGAGAAGGAGGAGGGTGACCACCAGTCAGACTATCATATCGTATCGTATCTAAACATTTGTAGAGCGCCTCTTGCAGCATAGACTATTCAGAGGCGCTTTCAGCGCAGAAACCCCGGGGGAAATAGTCCAGTCATTAAACAAAAATTTTTGATGGAGGTTCAACAAAATTTTTCCAAAAGGTTTCTCGATGGGTTTCACCTCTTTGATATGTCTACGTTAAAAGAAAAAAAAGTTTCCCAAAATCTGACATGGGCAACTATGTGAAAATGGGTCAAATCCAAGATGGCCGCCGTCAAAATTCAGATCAGTCACCTGAAAATAAATAGTGGGGTACTGGAGCTGAAAAATATTTCACATACGGCAATTAATTATCCACTTTGGTTCCAGATAGTACATGGGTAGACGAGTCCAAAAAGCCCGGGACACAAATTTTGACGGCCCCATAGCGGCTGTGGCAGCCATTTTACAAAATGGCCGACCGAAATACATATTGTTCAATATCTCAGCTTCTCCTCTTATAATCGTGATTTTGGTGTCTAAAGATACATATTTAGGGGTAAGGATTCCATTGGAGCTAATTGCAAACACTTATCTGCACGAAATTGGCAGCCATTTTCCAAAATGGCCGACCGAAATTAAACTTTGTCAATATCTCAGCTTCTAAGTGACTTATTATCGTGATCTTGGTGTTCAGACATACATATTTAGGGGCAAGGATTCCAATAGAGCTAATTACAAACACTTATGTACACGAAATTGGCAGCCATTTTCCAAAATGGCCGACCGAAATTAAACTTTGTCATTATCTCTGTTTCTAGTTCACTTATAATCGTGATTTTGGTGTCTAACCATACATATTTATAGGAAGGATTCAAATAGAACTAATTGTAAACACTTATCTACAAGATATTTTCAGCCAGCACGGTCATTTAGGGGGAGGTGGGGATATCCCCCTAGTTTGAAAATCAACCGTGATAGGCTCATGTCGCGTCAACTATAAGAATAGTATAATTCAAGCTAATTCATTTAATCATACTATTTCTGAAACTTAGTGTTCTGTTCATGCTCATGTGGAAATAAAACAAATTCTGGTATTATATAAGCAATTCAGGATGTTATTAATGTTCTCATAAATGTATATTGAACAATATTTCAGTCCACATTTCAGAACCAGTGTTCAGAGAAAGTACTCCCCACAGAGTTACAAAACATCGTCCACGTCATTCATGGACAAATAGGGCTCTACACAGACAGAGCAGTACACTGTAGAGTGTAGAGCAGCTTTCACGCATTGTCACTGTCCCCTACAGCCCTTCTCGCAATCACATCTGAGCAGTTCACGACAAGCATGAGACGCTTCGAGACGTGTGGTCTACTTCACTTCCCAGCCTCCTTCGATCGCTTGCAGCCACCCCCATTCACCAGGACATGGTAGTTTGGAACAGCTATGAACATCTGTGCCTAAACTTGACCTGCAAGGTAGGCGACTCTCTTTGTGTGTTCCACAAGTGCAGATTGAATCGGTGGAAGGCCATCCAACGGTCTGCCTTTCTGTGAGAACAGCTGCTTCCGTGCCTCATTCACTTCCTCCTCACTGCTCGCACGGTCGTACAGAAGAACTACAGAGCGATCCAGTACATCTAGCTGATCATCAACAGAGCTGGAGGCTGATGCTAAGTAGCAGAAGGCTGGGGTGAAGTCGTTGAATGTCTTCAAAATGTCCCACACAGTGCTTTTTCCAAAGTCAGCAAATGATGATACTGTGTCACATCTGCCAAATGCGTGTAGGAAGGGCAAGGCTACGCACCTCTCGGCCGAAAGCCGGTGCCATCTCAGGTATCTGAAGCTTTTACCTGAGTCAAAACCAACCCACGGTTCGTCAAGGCTGAGCTGCTGAACTGCTGCTATGGACAACTCCAACACATCAGAGTCAACTGTGCGTATCATCACTTTACAATAGCCATGTTTGGCAGCATCGGAGAGTTGCATGAAAATCAGCTTCCTCCTGAGTCCTGAGTACATGAAGAAAGACGAGTTGAGTTCCTGGCTGATTGAGTACAGAGAACGTCCTTATGGTGTGTGATTATGATCTGTCTTTCTGTTTCTATTTCAAGTTTTCCTATTGGCAGGCTCAAGAAGGGAAAGAAGTCTGATTTGTTTTCTCGTTCCTCAGAATTTCTTGCCAGTTTCTAGGTCACCGTAGAGCATTAGAAGATTCAACGCGCTGGCGGCTTCCCTTATCCCTAACACTTCGGTGTTATGTCTTCAAGCTGTCATGTACATATTCATCCCATACCACATCTACCCCATGCACTTGCTCTAGCCGTCTTGTGATGTAGGGCAAAAAATATGGAAGGCATGATCTGAGAAGGTGGATGCAGTGCCAGGCTTGAGCATGTTGACTAAGACTGCTCCATCCAGTTTAACAGCATCAACAGTAGGTACACCCAGTGGAAGGGCCTGGGTGGATATATGCGATGGCATCATCTTTTGAAGTGGCAACCAGCTCTTCTAGACAGATCACAATGTCTGACTTTGTTCCTAGCCGCAAATTGCCCTTATTCCAGAGTGATGATGGGTATGCCTGATTCTCACATGCAAAGAATTCCTCCAGGTCTCCTTCACGAGTCTCACAGGAGATGTACATGTACAACCTGGAGTATAGTGAACAGTCACTCTTCACAGATGACAACATTTGCTGTGCGTGTTACTTATTCCGTACAGGTGGACGACTGAAGAGAGGGAAGTGGTTTCGTTTGATTGGGTCACTGACAGGTCGCGACTGGGTAACTAGCCGTTCGTTGACAAATGCTTCATACTGCTTTTCTCCAGTTTTCTCGAGGTTCCGCATTGTGTTGATCACTGCTGCATCCGCCAGATCTCTCGTATCATAGCTCAGTAGTTGAGAACAACCACTGGAAGAAGCATAACCCCTTCACACACAAAATCAGACTCATTTTCTGGTTTCTTTATTAACGCCTCAAGACTCTTCGATCTCTGGTCCAGACAGCATAAATCGTACAATTGCAGGTCTTGTGGATTCTCTGTGTTCTAAAGCACCTCCGTCATCCTGCACACAGACGTTGTTCTGCTCATGGGTTTAGTGTATGGCAATATTGGAGAATGCACGCCCTGTTTTCATTACTGTGAAGTCGTCATGCAGAAATTCATGGTACACAGCAGAATAGATGTTTGTAATTACTTTTATTGGAATCCTTCCCCATAAATATGTACGTTTAGACAACAAGAACACGATTATAAGTGAATTAGAAGCTGAGATATTGACAAAGTTTAATTTCGGTCGGCCATTTTGCAAAATGGCTGCCAATTTTGTGTAGATAAGTGTTTGTAATTAGTTCTATTGGAATCCTTCCCATAAATATGTATGTTTGGACACCAAGATCACGATTATAAGTGAATTAGAAGCTGAGATATTGACAAAGTTTAATTTCGGTCGGCCATTTTGGAAAATGGCTGCCAATTTCGTGTACATAAGTGTTTGTAATTAGCTCTATTGGAATCCTTGCCCTTAAAATATGTATGTCTGAACACCAAGATCACGATAATAAGTCACTTAGAAGCTGAGATATTGACAAAGTTTAATTTCGGTCGGCCATTTTGGAAAATGGCTGCCAATTTCGTGCAGATAAGTGTTTGCAATTAGCTCCAATGGAATCCTTGCCCCTAAATATGTATGTTTAGACACCAAAATCACGATTATAAGAGAAGGAGAAGCTGAGATATTGAACAATATGTAATTCGGTCGGCCATTTTGTAAAATGGCTGCCACAGCCGCTATGGGGCCGTCAAAATTTGTGTCCCGGGCTTTTTGGACTCGTCTACCCATGTACTATCTGGAACCAAAGTAGATAATTAGTTGCCGTATGTGAAATATTTTTAAGCTCCAGTACCCCACTATTTATTTTCAGGTGACTGATCTGAATTTTGACGGCGGCCATCTTGGATTTGACCCATTTTCACATAGTTGCCAATGTCAGATTTTGGGAAACTTTTTTTCTTTTAACGTAGACATATCAAAGAGGTGAAACCCATCGAGAAACCTTTTGGAAAAATTTTGTTGAACCTCAACTATTTAATGACCGGACTAAAAAGAAACGTCTTGAGAGAGCGAGAGGATCGTGAGAAATCACAGTCAAGAGCTTAGCCCGTAGAAGAGGGGGAGGCCATTCCAAGTGGAGGGACAATGACATGTCACAGGAAATGCCCAGCATTGAGCCAAGGCCTAACACGAGGGACAAAGAGGTCCAGACGGTCAGTAGAGCGCAAGGGGCGAGCAGATGTTGCAGTCAGGGGCTTACGCATAAAGTCTGTGAGATACATGTATTTTGGTACATGTAAGTTGAGATTTGGAGACCAGTAGGAGGACCTTATAATGGACACGTGAGGAGATTGGGACCCAGTGTTGCACTTCAGCCATATAAGTGGAAATAAATCATGGGAAAACCGAGGAAGGAGTGCTGTCGAAATCGTAATCGTAATCGAGTATTTATATAGCGCCGCTCAAAACAGAGGCGCTCCCGACCCGGGCCTCTCTTCATTGGTAAAGAGAGGTTTTCAGGCGCTGACGGAGCTGGTCAAAAGAAATAGAGAAAAGGTCAGTCCTGATGGACTGAGCTAACTGGTTCCAGCTATTGGAATCAACAATAGCGAAACTCCTAGACTGGGCCGTAGAAGTACGCACCCGCGGAACAACCAAGTAACCACGGGCCGAGGACCTAAGGGAGGAACGACTGTGCAGAGAAGATACTGGGGTACAAAAAGCTCTAAGATAATGAGGAGCAGAGCCAGCAAGACAGCTTCGCATGAGGGAACAGACCTTGAATTGGATGCGCTGGCGGATGGGGAGCCAGTGAAGGAGTCGCGGATAAAATAGGAGATATAATCAAACTTAGCAATGCCCCCTATGAACCTAGTAGCGGCGTTTAAGACTGACTGAAGTGCGGAGAGTCGCAACTTGGGGAGACCCATGAGGAGCGAGTTGCAGTAATCTACACGAGAGCAGATGAATGCACGCACAAAGGTGGTAAAGACGGGGGGAGCGACTGATCGTCTGATGGCTCTCAGTCGCCTCAAATACGAGATGTGCTCAGTGAAGGTAAGAGAGTAGTCGAGGGTGATACCCAAATCTCGAACACTGGAAGAGTAACTAAAAGAGGGAAACTAAGATGAAAGTGTTCGCCCTTGTTGCCGCCTTTCTCCATTTTCCTTCGCGATCTCTGTGGCTCTACTTTTAGTGTTAGAGGCTCTCGCTCCCTCCGCTCGGCTGAGCAGGGTGGTGGGCCTTTCGACCTGCAATTGCCTTCCGTTGGCACTCCGTCTGGTTCCTAAAACCTTACCTCCGACATTTTTCTCTCATTTTAAGTCTGCCCTATTCTTTCGTGCTAGGGTTGGGAGCAACTCTGATTAGTACCCTCAAATAGGCGCTATATAAATTCTTGTAATGAATAAATGAATGAAGTTGATCAAAGAATGTGCCTTTATTATTACTTCTCTGAAGCACAGTCAGACGAGGAGAGCGCCACTATCGAGGTACGAAATCGGAAATGAATTGATACGAATGAGCGAAGTTACAACGGTAACAAATTACTTCTTCAAGCACCCATCGTTTTCTGCCAAATAGTGTCTTTGGCAGCTCCTCCTAGTTACTCGGCAACAAAGTTTCCGTTCCAATAGTTCGACTGTGTCAAGTACGTTGAACTGAGGACACTCACCTTGTGGATATCGCCAAAGTCATTATACGGTCGTCACTTTAGAAAGCCTGGAAATGATCGGGCCTTGATGACATTACCAATTTTCAGGCCCATTTCGAATTTTAGTTTCTTTTCAAACGTGAGAAAATTGTAGCTCAGCAGATGTCGCGCAATCTAACCTTGTACTATTCAACGGAAACGGTTCTTTACGGCTGCTCTCCTACTTCTCAGAACAGGACTTGCGCCCAGCCAGTCCTGTCGGTATCCCTCATTGCTCCGTTCTTGGACCACTCCTCTACATCTTAGACACAGCTAACCTAACCGGAGTCATCACAGCACTTGGATTCCGCGTCCATCAGTAAGGTGATGATGCCCAGCTTTACTCCGGCTGTCAGCCATTGAATGAGCTCTCCTGTCTTATGTCAGTGGTTTGTTCCGTCGGATGTACATTGTACTGTGGTGGCTTTTATCAAATCAGCTTCGACTCAAAACACAACACATATGGATCGGAACTCGACTGATGTTGTTTCCAATTGACGAAGAACAGTTTCTGACGTCAGTCCTGGTTTGTGTCTCACAACGCTTTGTCCGTGACCTGGAAGTCATCGACGGAAGGTATCCATGGCTGATCCTGCGATTTCGATGTGCTTCTACCAGCTTTGTCAGATTCGATCAATATGGCGTAATCTTTGTTAAGTGGTGCAACGACCTTGCTCCATTCCTTCCTCCTTACGAGCCTGCACTATTGTAATTTCACCTTTCCAGGCTTGACGAAATTCAGACATTGTCAGCTCCAGTCCGTACTGAACTTCGCCATTCCGCTACCTGCAAATCAACCCAAATAATCTCATACATATGATAGATATTTGTACCGGATTCAGCTCAGTCAAGTGGCAGGTCGCTTCGTACTCGAGCCCGTGAATATCTTCTGGTCTATCTGTGCCGTTCGTCTCCACGACTACACCGGGAATTAGAATTTTCTTATAATTTATAATTTACTCTATTTTGAAACTAAAACATCCAATATACCAATGGCCTGTAAATTGTAGGCCCTAATCTATAGGCTACATTCAATTGTATTAAGTTTGTCAAGTAACCTAAATACGATTTACAATTATGATCAATTAAAACATGGCAGAGTTCATTTGATTTTTAGGAATAGAAGTTTTCAAAATGATAGTCGATAGTGCCTGGGCGAGTCAATTTGTCCAGCAGTGCTAAAGATACGCTCAAGTGGAGCTGAAGATGGAAGCTCTAATGTTGCTTACAGATGTAGGCAGCAGCCTTGCCCTTAGGGTCTATCAAAGTGTGCTGTAAGATTGTAAGGATAAAATAATGTTGACAATTATGTTGCAGTCATAATGCAGAGCAGTTTATTAAATTAAACGGGTGGCCCCGGTCAACCCGATAGGCTGGCATCTTTGCTGCAATCAAAGTAATTCGTAATTTACACTTCATTCAATTGCGTAATTGAATTACATGTATTTAAATTACTGAACAACACTGATACATACACACACATACCTTTCATAATCCTAATTGAATTTTATAAATGCTCTGAAATACTGAAAGTGACATAAATGTCTTTTTGATGTTTCAATTGTAGCCTCAAGTGACACTAATCAGAAGTGCTCCCGAGAAACACCAAAAGATGGTGAAGGTCAACCGAATGTTTCAGCAGCATCTACAAGACCGTTATTCAAGAGAAAAGCTGGTAAGATAAGTGAATCATATTCCTAATTAGATTTTTACAAATTCTGTGAAATACTGAAAGTGTTGTAAATTGTCATTTTGTTATTTTAATTATAGCTCCAAGCGAAACTTATCAGAAGCGCTCCCGACGTGTCATGTGAAACCCGTGATCGAATAGAAAGGGTCTGTATCAAGCATCTTATGCACCATTAGCAAAGAAAGACGAACCAGGTTATGCTCACCGAGACATATTCTTCAGATTGCCCAACCTTGCTATTAATCGTTATAATCTGGTGCAAGTATATATACTTGTTATTTCAATATTCATGACATTTAATGGCTCGTATATAAATAATGTCGCACGTTGTAGTTATGTACAATTAATTTGCATGAATATTTTATGTTTTTATGTTGACTGACGCAAGTTTACCGTTTTGATAGTGACACAGTGATATATTTATTTAGTCACTTAGTTTTTAAATGCACATTTGATAATACAGTTCTCAAGTAGATATAATCCTTTCTTTCAGGCTTGAATTAATTCCTCTCTGAGGTGGTGTCAGCGGCACGGATTCTTCTCCTCTTGTTTCCGTCACCATTATCTTCCTTCTTCAATCCGAGACGCTTCTGGTCTTGTATCATATCTCCAAATCTATTCTTCTGCCGTTCCCGACTGCGGCGTCCGGTGACCTGTGCTCTCATAATTCTTTTCATGCAACATTCATCCTCTCTTCTCATCACATGACTGTGCCATCTCATCCTGGTCTCTCGTATTTTGTGAGTAATACATGCCACTCCCACGTCTTTCTGATGACCTCGCTCCCTTCCTTATCCTTCCGCGAGACTCCAAGTCTGGGCCCCATGCACTTCATTCTATATACCGATGGCATTCCCTTTCTTTCCCACTCTCTGAAGCTTCTGTTAATCTCTATGCGAATGATGTGCAAACATTTGTCCATTGGTCTCCTTCATCCCAGCTGCACTTTTAGTTGAGCTCATTCAATCCCTCTGTAACTCCCCCCCCCACTTATGGAGGGCATAAAACCGTCTCTCCCTTAATGTCTCCAAAACCAAGTTCATTTGGTTTGGCACCCAAAAAGTTTCTGAAAATTGATTTGGTTCTCCTTTCGGAAATATTTCCGCACTACTCCTTTCCTTCAACTGTACTTGATCTAGATGTTAAGCTAGATAGCTCCCTTTCTTTTAAGAACCATAATATCTAAGCTAACACGTTCTTCCCATTTTATTTAAGGCTTCTTAGAGTTGTTCGGCGATCTGTCTAGTCCTCTATTTTCACCTCTCTAGTTCACTCTTGCGTATGCTACAGAATTGACTGCTGTAATTCCATTCTCATTGGTCTTCCCATGGTTCGTCTTTCACCTTTGCAGTCGGTCCTAAATTCGGCCGCCAGATTAATATCACGCCTACCACGCTACTCTCACATGTTTGAACAACTGCATTGACATCCTCTATCTGCGCGCATTAAATTCAAAGTCCTCATTCTGGTCCTCAAGGCACAATGGGTCTTGCCCCGAAATATCTAGCTGATGCATTACGCTGGCCTCTTTCAGCCTCCTCGCACCGTCCACTCCGCTCTAAAAACAGACTTGATCTTCTAGTTCCTCATACTAGAACAGCTATGACTCAGTCCCGGTTCTTTGCCTGAATTGGACCATTTCTTTGGAATGCGGTATTTCCATCTACTCGAGTCCAACTAATCGCTCTCAAATTCTAGCTGGTAACTCTTCGTCATCTTTTGCTCTTCTCAGAACCTATTTCTTCTCTAGTGGCCTAGCGCACTGGGAGCGCCTCTGAAAGGTTCACCCTGCTGATGACGCTTCATAAATGTTTGAATACAATTCGTGTCACTTCCCTTTTTACATGTTCCGATATAGCGTCCATTACTATAATAAACAGCAGTAGACTAACGCTGGATCCCTGATGTAGGCCTACACCCACTCTGATCTAGACTTTTCCTGTGTTACCTATGCCGTTCCTCACCGAAGTCCTTGCGTCTTTATACATTGACAACCAATTGCCCCAGTTTTTCTGTAGCTCCCATTTCCCTCAAATTTAAGAAAACAACATCTCTTGGTACTCTACGAAAAGCCTTTATAAGATCTACAAAGGTCCTGTAGCTCTTGTTGTTTCCTTCCAGTATCGTCTCCTGCACTTGTCTCATTATTGTACATCCATTGTACCTTTCCCTGGTCTGAAACCAAACTGGTTACCGTAATCCTCTATAATAGGATATAATGTTTGAGGTTTATAAAACTTTTATTAACCTCAAAGATTATGTCCTATTACAGAGGATAATGATACATTTACTGTTCGAAGAAGACACAGAAGCAATTGTGTCAGACTGTGAATACCTGGTGAGCTGGTTTTCCAGACTCGACGTTGGAGAAATCTAGAGATTACGATTACCATGACCATTTCCTAGCAGTAGTTTATCCAGCACATTGGAACATTGGCAAAGAAAGACCAACCAGATTATAATAATAATAATTAATGATAATATTTATTCTTTAATGAAGTGCCTGACAAACGCACTGCGCTGAACAATGAACATGTATACGTTATGAACTCAAGCCCGTCATGCCTTTTCGTGTTTTGGGCTGTCATCTGGGAACAGTTCCCGTGATCGATCGAATAAGTCGAACAAGTCGAGAAGGTACAAAAATATTCGACTCGATCGACTTGCAAGCCGTTGTTACATCAACTTAACTCGACTAAGTTTTATTAAATATTTTACTTACTATTTTTGAGGCTGCGTCACACAATGAATCACACCCAAATAATGACAAACAGGTTTACAATATTCGGACAATGCAAAATATTGTAATAATTGTCATAATTATAGGCCTACTGAGGTAGTTTTTTTCGCTGTTCTGTTTAGCATATGCTGAACTGTGATAGAACACTCCAAGAGGTTACAAGCCTCCTACCTTAGCCTATGCAGTATGCTGTAGAGACGACTATAGTGAATAACTTCAGTCGGACTAATCCTTAGCAGTTTCAAGTTTCTTGAACTAACTGTAAACTAGAAACTGAGCGTCCTCTACAGCCGTCTTATTTGTGGAGCTGCTTCTAATTTATGTACCGTAATGCAGGAGATTCCCTCGTAGCTTAGCTGCCTAGCTGATCAAGTCGACGGCGGCAGCGAGGCTTTACACTTACAAGTCTACAGCACACGATATCATTACACCTGATAGTTTACCTACGGTACTTACTAGTTCAATTAAACAGTTCGACAGTTTGAGGAAGAGTGTGCAAATGCAATTCCTGATTTATTTGGTGCTGGAATATAAGAACGCAACATTAATCAACAGTTTTGGTCAAAGCGGCAAAAGTAGACCAAGTCGATCATTTATTTGCCAAGTCGATCGAGTCGACGATGTCTATCGTCGGCCGAGCCAAGTCGATCGTAGCTTTCGACTAGATCGATCACTGGGCATAGGAACAGTATCCAATTGTAATGTCGGTGATCGCCCGATTACTCGTGGTTGCCGATCGACAGTAGATCTATAGAGAGAACGCGTTGTTGTTTTCGATTTTAATTCAGTAGATGATGCACGCTAGAACCCTTGTCCCGGTTGACAAACGGGACAGGAGCGTCCTAAGCTGGGTCTCTCTCTCTCTCTCTCTCTCTCTCTCTCTCTCTCTCTCTCTCTCTGTCTCTCACCGCTTCCTCTGCCTCAGGGCTACCATTAAATATATAGTACCATCGTTAAACCTTCCTACACGGCTTACCTTTACCAGGCGCCAGTCAGTCTGTCTGCACGTGCAGGGTTCTGTGGCTTAGCCACGGGCAATATTCCCCTACCTGTGCTACGCACGCTGGGGCATTCCTGCAACGCCTATGCATAGCACAGGTCTGACCTTCTGTCATTACTCTGACTGTCTGTCGTTTGTCTCCCTCTCGCTCTGTAGCTCTATCTGACCATCTGTCTGTATATCTATGTGTCTGTCTGACTGGCTCTGTCTGTCTTCAATCTATTTTCGCTCAAATTCCTGTGTGTTCCATACACACCTCTACACAATTATATTTACGCACCGCTGCCTTTAGGTTTACGCAACATCTATTTTTTAAACCTGTCGTAAAGCACTATTGTTTACACTAGTCATTGGTTCAGCAATTTTTGAGTTGCTTTAAATGTTCAACATTAAGTGTCTTTATGCATTTATTGTCGTTGTTATAGTAAAATGCATACGGTTTAACTTGGATACTATTACATGAATTATCAGATAATAATAATAATAATTATTATTATTATTAATAGTAATAATAATAATAATAATTATTATTATTATTCCATTATAATTATTATTACAATTGCTATTCTAGTAATATTACCGTAATTATTTCCATAATTAGTACTATTATTATAACCGTAATTATTGTTATTATTATTCTTTTTTTATTTCTGTTATTAAGAAGTTATCACAACATTAGTTAGTATTGTAATTTTTGTCTAAAACATTTTCTAATGTAGCCTACTTTCAAATACAATTTTGATATTGGTATAATGTGCAAGTGCATTTTTAGAGATTAGACATTGATTTCTAGAACTATTATTCTGACCTTAACTGCCTATCTTTTTGACATTGATTGAGTGCCTGTTAGTAAGATGATTAACGGGACTTAGCTTTCTCAGGCGCTGTAGAATTCATGAGGTAACTATAACAGTCATAATGTTAATGCTTATTAATTTCAAAAACAATATTCGTTATGATTATGTAGTTGCCGCCATAAACTTTTTATTTTCTATCTATTCAATGTGTGTGTCACTTTATTGTTCGCATATATTGTTGTCCACCAGAAAATGTTGTTGACATGTACAATTTATTTTCACGAATTGTTTTGAGATGAACATTTGATGTTGACGTTGAGTGATGCAATTTATCGTTGTGATGGTGATACCTGAAACCGGTTCTGATTTTACCTACACCTTTAAGCGCAAAGACAAGAATTTGCTGGACATTTCCCAAACCATGCCACCGTTGTTTGCAGTACCGTAGGCCTATCTCAGTTCACACCAGAGATGCCTGTATTGCAGTCTTGAGTCGGCAGGGTCGGCGATCGTTGCACTCCATAGTCCATGGAAGTATGCATGTGTTACGCTGCTGCAAATGAACTCAAGCCCATCATGCCTTTTCGTGAACTGGGGCGTCATCCGGGACAGGGTCCGCCTTATTATAGGCACAGGCAAAGCAAGCAGTTGCCTGGGCACCAAAATCTAGGGGCGCAATTTGCATAAATAATGTGTTTTATCAGTCTTAATGTTTTTCACTTGTTAAGCCATTTTTACAATTGAAATTATTGTTTTCATATGAAATCAAAACTTTTTCTTATAGCACAAATTTCAAATAATTATTGATTTCATTTCACCTTTTCAAGTAATTCAATTTCAGATGCCCCGAATGTTTTATTTTAGCCATTAAAATAAAGTATTTCACGCGTATCTGTACTCTGTAGTTTGTCTGTAATAGACCTGACCGTCCGTAGGCCTAAATCTGATGCTGACATAGACTACATAGTGACATCTTTCGACTGGGTTTTAGCGTCGGGAATTATTTTAATTTTTTATACACTAATGACGTAGGAATATAGATGAACACGTTTATAGAACAGATGACATAAAATTACATCGCAGTAGAAGTTGGATGAAAATTAATCACTGCGCAACAGAAGTTGTGTGACAATCAATTGGCGCAATGAAAGTTGTATGACAATGAATAACAGCGCAATAGAAGTAGGATGAAAATTTATAACGGAGCAATAGATGGTGGATGACAATGAAATATTGCGCAATAGAAATTATCGGGTGCTCAAAATTGTAAGAAAAAACAGGAAACAGAAGTTAGAATCAAAAAGCGAAAAGGATGGTTTTCCAACTATTTTAACAAAACTGAGACTGTTTAGCTGTTATTGTTAGTACCCAGTGATGAGCTAGTCCTTCCTATTATTGCAGATATTTGATTAAATTGCATTCAGCTTTATTGTGTTTTGATAAACTGAAACCCGATGGAGAAAAGCATCAGGCAGAAAAAGATATAGGCCTAACTTACTTAAAAAAATAATTGTTTGTAATAAATATTTGTTCTTTTTCGGTTATTCGAAGTGTTTTTGCTTTTTACAATTCTCCCAAAACTCAAATTATCCAGGATTGAGTGTACTAATAAAAAAATAATAATAAAGTTGAGCGTAATGCTCTGGCTGGTTCATCATTGGGTTGTTAGGTGGTGTGGACCGCGGAGTGGGGACAGAGGGCGCCAAGTATATGATTTGCCTGGAGCGCCATTTGGGCTAGGGCCGGCCCTGATCCTGGGACGGTCTTCAATTATATTTCTGTACAGCTGCTTTTGATCTTGGACAACATACTTTTCGAACTGTCGTAAAACACACTTGCTTAACTAAATTAGATAGTCATAGATGCAGCGCTTTTGTGAGTTACTTTATGTGTTATAGGGTGTTTATCCGTTTATAGATATTTTATTGTTGTTATTGTAAACTGCTTACGGCTTACCATTGTTACTATTATAAGCTTATGTAAGTTTACTATCAACATACTGGGCAGCAAATTTTAACGTTGTTGTATTCGAAGAAACTTCAGGTATTTTCTATAGAATTTGGTACGCTGAGTACAATGGTGTTCGGTGAATTTTTGTATCACGTAAGGTTTTTGAAGCTTATGTAAGTTTACTATCAACATACTGGGCAGCAAATTTTAACGTTGTTGTATTCGAAGAAACTTCAGGTATTTTCTATAGAATTTGGTACGCTGAGTACAATGGTGTTCGGTGAATTTTTGTATCCCGTAAGGTTTTTGAGAAAAATGTTATACGAAATTTGAAAAGAGACACTCAACAATTTAGTTAGAGCATACGTTAACAATGAAGGCTACATGTAATTTAATTTGTGGACACTCTTAAACTGAAGTTTGGCTAATTTGCGTTTTATTCAATGTCATGAGCTTCTATGATCAATGTCAAACAGTAATCATCCAGCATATTAGTGCTCCATACACACCCTGGTATCATTTCTCCAGTATGGCAATGTCCTGATGAAATCGTTCGGCATCTTCATCGCTGACGTCACCAAGGTTTGCTGGGAAAAATTTAGATGGGAATACCAGAGATGTTTTTAGTGAAATTTTGACCTACATCAGATGAAATACTTGGAGCATCTTTTCAACCAGCAGAACATAATTTTGTCGATTTGTTATTGCCCAAAACGTCATTACAAGTCTTTCAAAGACTGCCATCTAGTTAGCTCAGCTTATTAAAGAGTTCGTCAAAGTGAATTTATTGTAGGCCTATTGTAGGCCTATTTGGCCATTTCTAAAGCGCTTCTCACAGCATGAGCCATTCATAAGCGCTCCCAGTGCGAGTGACCCCGAGAGAAAAGGCAGGATTTCAGATGAGAGAAAGATTAAGAAATGCTCCCAGAAAGGATGATGAAGCGGAGTGGTGGGGAAGTCTATTCCATAGAGGACATAATTATGCAGACAAAGGATACGAAGAAAAATACTACCATTCGAAAAGTTCGCAGGTAGAGAGCGATCCTCCTGCACCGGCGTGTATGAGACAGACGTAAAAGGGTCGTAAGTGCTAGGCCGGACTCAGTGGCGTACGGAGGTGAAATGCCGCCGGGGCGACGCACCAAAATACGGCCCTTCCCAAGAATTTCCGGAAAATTTTCATTATTACTTCTACCAAAAATTCTGATGACCTTTTTTTTTGCTTTCCCATCTTTCACCACCAGAATCATCATTTTATTGCACGCCCCCCCCCCTTTTTTGCCGCCCCGTGCCTGCGCCGGCTTCCACCAACCGTTTCTTCCTTTCCATCCTTCTTTTTCAACTGTTATTACTTTCTCTTATACTTCTCCAATTTTTTCCTCCATTAACTCCTTTTATTTTTCTTCTACCCTATGTTGCCGCCCCTGCACAAGTGCCGCCCGTGGCGACTCGTCCCCTCTGCCCCCTCGGTACGCCACTGGCCGGACTAGCTTAGCCAATTAGATCGGTTTTCAACTGTTCATGAAGACATCGTAACCCGCTTACGCCCGACTGCGGCTACGCCTGCCAAAAGCCAGACGTAAATTGGCTAGGCCGGCTTTGTAAACGAACAGGAAGATGTTGGCTGTTGCGATTCGTCGGTTTAACAGAATTTTAAAACGCCAAAGAGCGTTTAGGGATCGCCGAAATACACCCGAATCGTTCTCGGACGATGAACTTAACGACACTTTTCACGAAATGTGACTTTTAGAATTATTGAATACAACATATTTGAAGAGCTTAGAATTTTGGAGGCGTGAAAACACTTTAGAACAATTCATTAATTGCTTAGTGTTTCGCATATCGCTCTACATTTTAAGACAACAATTGTTCACATTCGTAAAAAAAAAAGATTCGAGAAACTTTTAAGAGACTTATGCGACAAAAGTGGATCATCTGTAAAAAAAAACGATTAAGGACAACGTTCGTACTACTAATCCTGACGGTGACTATCTGGAATTTCATTTCATTTCAGATATTTATATAGCGCCCCTTCAAGATTTCTACTCAGAGGCGCTCCCGAATACAGCGCGGTTACTGAATCGGAGTTTCACGCCGAAGCGCATGAGCAATTGCTTGTGAAGGACTTGTCCAGGGTCCCTACGCCGCGGCTTGAGGTGGATTCGAACCCGCAACCCTCCGGCTGCAAGGCACCGAACATACCTCTATACCACCGCGCTCAACGGACTTTTTACGAGGTTCTGGTTGGAGTTTTGATTCGGGTCTGTAGAAATGTCTTGGAGCCTGAAGTTTTGGTAGAACGCAAGTACTCGTTCCAATTTCTTTGAGGTCAAAGATAATTCATGTAGCGCATGATGTTCCTTCGAGTGGACATTTAGGTACGCTCGTCAGCGCTCGTGAATAAGCTGGTGCCCGGCGCTTGGCTTTCCAGTGGCGCTTTAGAAGTTTGGAGATTACAATTACGATTACGATTACGCAAAAAACTCTTGATAGAGTGTTGAGGCATTTTTATTGGCCTGGTATTTTTAAGTACGTGAGAGAGTACTGTCGCACTTGTGATGTTTGTCAGAGGCTTGGATATGGAGCTACAAAAGCTCGAGCGCGTTTGATTAATTTGCCGGTTATTGAATCGGATGAAAAGAACGAAGTTCAGGAAGTCTGTTGTTGTATTGCCTGATTATGTCGCTGATGTAATTGGTGCGAGCGACGTAAACGTACAGTTGAGTGTATCTGAGGTTTGTACGAATGTTGAATCTCCCATTGAGAGTATGAATGCAAGCGAATGCTTAAATCTAGAAGTGCATATAATGCCAAACAACGCAAAGAACAGATAGAATCGTTGGATGATACACAGTTTACAGCTGACTGGCGCACATTTGCTATATGCTACACAGGGAGTTTTCTCACTGGTAAACATACCCAGATAAAACCCAGTAACTTTAATTACACCGACCCAAAGGATCTGCTTGAGATTCTAAAGAACTGCTCCTTGTTTTCCAACGCTCTCTATACTGCTGCATACATCGTCATAGGCAACCGCAACAAATACTACGGTCATCTTTCTCTGTTGCTCATCGACTCTATTACTTTAGAAACCCTTACTTCTGCAACAGAGTCACTCATGCAGCATATTCTAGCATAACTCATTTCCTACAATGGCTGATCCATTTCTTAGGATGAATAAGCATGATTTTGTGGAAACAGTTAATAGAGGTCATGCAGCATTCCTCAAGAAGCTGATTATGCATGGCGAGCCGGATAAGGATTTCCCCTACTGGCTGAGCAGTGCGGCACTAAATCTGTGTTTGAATTTTGAGGACGTCGAAATAAGAGACGAGCTGAAACATGTCGATGAGCTAGCTAAAGCAGTGAAAAATGGTTTCGAAAGGAAGGATTTGTTACATGGTTTATCAGAGGAAGAGATAGATCGTATGACGTACAGCGAAGCACATTTTACAAAGATTTTCAAATACAAACTAGATGAGGCGTCAATAGCTTTAGTCTCTAAAGAATCTGAAGAGGAAGTTGAACAGGAAATCATGACAACCAAGGAAACGAAAGTATTGGTAGGTGGAAAAGAAGAAGTAAAATTTGCGACATGTAGACACGACGACCGATCTTACTCGACTTATTGCTGCTCTGACGACGTACACCTCCACGTGCCAACCGTCTGACACAATTGCTTGTGATGTGATTATGGAAGGATAAATGTAGTTATTAGTTACTATCGACGTAGCTTCCTCAAGAGACCCTGAACATAATGCCACCTATCAACAGTACTATGGACGGGAGTCGCTTGGATTCCACGTCTGTGCGTGGGCTCATCGTTAGCGACTTCCAGTCTACTGTGTATTACATGTGACATTTCTGCATTAATGTCAGTGACGTGCATGCACTTTACCCCGGCCATCGTAGCAGAAGTACGGATCTGGATGTCTTCAAATCAGAATGCGTATGAATCAGGCAAAGGCGCTGTATGTTTGGCTCGGCACACGTCAGACGTGGCAAAAACTGATGAAATATTTGTTACATCGCGTTTACCTGACTGGAATCAACAGTTCCAGATCCTGCTTCTACCAGTTGCCCCAGATACAGGTAATACGGCGCAGTCTGTCATTGAGCATTGCTCATACGTAGTCATACCCTCGTTAGAGTAGACTACTGCAATTCTATTCTTGCCGGTCTTCCTAAATACTGGAGGCGGTAGATCCAGTCCGTCTTTAACTGTGCTACACAAGCCGCAGCCAACAAGCCCAGATATTCGCATATGACGAAATATAATTCTCCGAGAAACGATACGCTGACTTCCTGTTGCGAGCGCTTGATATTCAAGACCATTAAGCACGATGGATCTCGCCATTTAACTTTCAAGAGCGTTGTAGAAATTTCAAGAATACGAGTACAGTTATAATGTAGAATTGTTAAGAACATCGTTTGCTAAGTTGTTGCTATGATACACTTGTTAGTTGCTTTTATGCTATGTTCACGGCACGTATATAATATTGCACATGACAATTCTTTTGTAATCAGTATTTTCACGTGCACATTTAATATAGATATTGAGCAATACAATTCTAATTCATTCATTCATTCATTCATTCATTCATTCAGAGCATTTATATAGCGCCTCTTCAAGAAGCTACTCAGAAGCGCACCCGGCCCAAATAGTTGACATTAATACATAGAAACTGATTGCCTTATGATAAGCTGATTTTAAGCTATCTTGAGATTACAATTACGGTAATATTTATGTTAGACAATTTAAGACACTTTTCATTATTATTATGCTGATGCTGTTTCACATCTGTTGTTTTCTATCAATTCAATGTTCATGTCACTTTATTGCTCGCATATAATGTTGCCCACAAGAGAATGTTGTAGTCATGTACAATCAATTTGCATGCAGTATAATTGTGATCAACATTTTTTTGTTGACATTGAGTGATACAATGGTATCGTTGTGATGGTATTACCTGGAACTGGTTAAATGACTTTACCTGCATATCGATTTTGTTTTGGCCGAGTACCTGTGATAAAGGTGGTTACCGAGTCTTAGCCTTCTTGGACCCTGCAGAAAACTTGATATAACGATTTCGATTACGTTTACAGCTATTTGTATTCATTAAGCTATTTCAAAAGTTACTAATCATATGCTGATCATAATCGTAAATTCCAAATTTCTAAAGCGCTACTCTAAAGTCAAGCGATGGGCACCAGCCTATTCCCGAGCGCTGCGTCAGGTCAGAGGAGTTGTCCATAGACACCGAGTGGAGAAACCAGTCCGGTTGCTATAGAGACCAGAGATTCTGTTGATATTGTACACTTGTTATTTGCTGTCTATTAAATGTGCATGTCTCTTTATTATGTCTCTTTAAATCTTGCATTTTTCGTCATTTAGTAGTAATTTGAATGCAGTATTTAAAATGCACGTTGGCTGTGGAAGTTGACTGATGTAACTTTACAGATGCGACGGCCATACACTTATATATATGTTAACTTGTTTAGCTACATGTATATAGGAAAATTTAATCACAACATGTTGATATCATTTACGCACATGTCATTTGCTCGGAAGAGATTGATGTTACCTATGTGATGTTACAGCTAGGTTTACCTTGATGGTAAAGTCGTAGTTTACGTTGCTAAATTATTTGATACTGTCACTCTAAAATAGAAGCTGGATTGATGAAAGAAATTGTTTCCATAAATGGAAGTGGGATTGATGAAAACATTCCTGTTTTCAAAATTGAAGTTGGATTGATCAAACTAATTTTTATCGTAAATAGAAGCTGGATGGATGAAATTAAGTTTTCGATTCAATAGAAGTTGGATTGATGAAAATAATTGTTTCCGTAATTAGAAGCTTGATCCATGAAAACATATATTTGCTTAAATAAAAGTTTCATTGATGAAAAATATTTCTTTCGTCAAATAGAAGTTGGATTGATAAAAGTATTTCTTTCAAATTAAATGAAAGTCGGATTGATGAAACAATTTCTTGATGAAATGGAAGCTGGATTGATGATAGTTAACATGCACATAGGTAGACTGCTTACTTACCAACTTCAAGTACGGCATTGAAGACATTAGAATAATTTAGCAACGTAAACTACGACTTTACCAAATTGATGATAAATTGAACAATCACCTAAGAGCTACACCGTATTTCAATTTTTGTTTTGGAATAAAAAAGATCATGTTTTATCTACTTACAATCAAGTTAATGCGTGTTTTCTTATATATGAATTGATAAGAAAGTTTAGAAGCTAACGTTGTGTTCATTTATTAGAAATCAGTGAGAAAACTGACAAGTCAAGGTTAACTGTCTTTATTTTAGGAAATTATGATAATTTGTTCAGAATTATTCCAGACTCACAATCCTGACTTTACATGACATGAACACGGTACCTTTCGCAGGAGATCATCATTCCTATTTTCTATCTATTCAATGTTTATCTCACTTTTTGTTCCCATATTATGTTCCTTGAGTGAGTGAAGCTGGCTGATAAACTTCTTCTGTATCAGGACTGGATTCGCGAGCGTTGTGTAAAATCTTTTGTGTCGCCCCCTACCGAAGTCGCTGTCACTCACCTTCTTCTTTGGATTCGCGCAAGTTGTGTAAAATGTTTAGTGTCGCCCCTAGCGAATGATGCAGCGAGAATAGACCTTAACGTAAGCCTTTGATAGACAGACAGATATATTTCTTCTATTATATTATTAATAATAATTAGCCATATGTAGTCGAATTGTCACACAACTTCTAATGATCATGAATTAAAATAACTGTCACTCTTCAAATTTACCTATGTTGAGCGCTATACGTATTCGTTAATTCGAGCTTTCTTGTCTTTCTTTTATATAGGCTAAAAGACAAGTCAATTCTTGCACCGTAGCATCGTGGTCGAAAACACTTGTCTCTTTTGTATTCTTCGTAAATAGGGATGGTGGTCTCGTATCCCACCTCTCTGGCTGCCACAACAAACATTTGCCGCATATAGGCCTATCCTTCGCGTTTTAACTAATTAACCTTTCTGTATTGCACTTTGCTATTATTGATAATCATTTTTGCAAAACAGACACGTGTCAGCAAAGATCATACTTTTTATTTTACACAGAAGGACACGTCATGCCGACGTGATAGTTAACAACCTGAATTTCCGGAAAGTTTAAAGTAGCTAATTTAATTAAATCAATTAAAATCATGAATTCTTTACCATTACCTCAGGTAATGGTAAAGAATTAAACTTTAAACCCAGTACTGAAGTTTTACCGGCCAGTGTTTACCGATTATTAATCTACATTAGCCGCATTTTTGTATATTTTTCTCCATTCCAACAGAATTATCGCGGATACTCTTGGTTCACAACAGTTACCACTGCTGTGTCAATCTCCAATAGAAATAGAATAATAAGGCAACGAAACACACCTCTGATGAAAATCTGTAAAATATAACTTTTCAGAATGCAATGTAAACGAGTAAGTAAGTAAGTTAAGCAAGTACTTTATTGCGATAATTGCAAACATTAGCCTATACTGTATAATATCGCATAGTTCTTCCCACATAATAATATTATATGCCATCTGCGAGCCTTTACGTGCATGGCTAGCAGTTGGAAAACGCTCGGGAACTGGAAAGTTTAAATATAATGTGGGGAACGTAATGCAGAAACCAAATGCCACAAAGGCCCCTTAACTTCAACTCATGCGACTTCAACTCAACTGAACTTCAACTAAGCAAATAGCTACACAGAAAAAGGTATCGCATCTGAACATTTATAAAGCGCCTCTCGCAGAAAAACTATTCACAGGCGCTAAAGTGCTTCATAGCTAAGTAATTACCTCAAAAGTAGACTTCACATAGAGGCTTGAATCAGACTTGTATACGAGACATAAAACTCGAGACCGAGACCGAGACAGTGGGGTCCGAGACCGAGACCGAGACAGTGGGGTCCGAGACCGAGACCGAGACGAGACATCAGGTCGAGACAGTTCGAGACAGTTCAAAACGAGTGAAATGCACATTGGACCCAAGTCCCGAAACAATTTTTCTCAACTTTTGAAGTCTAATAGCCTACAAGGGTCAAGTCACTTAAATCAGCCGATCACCTGAATTGTATAAACTATAAAGAAATTAAATATTTAAGCCATTCTGAAATCTTCTAAATGATTCTAAAATTTAAACCAATAAAATTCCATATAGGCCCTAGGCCTATTAGCGATTTAGCGACATAAGTCACATCACTCACCTTGAGAAACTAGTTGTTCCAAGCGTTTCGCTTATGTTGGCTTTACACAAACGACGAACGGCATGCCATTTATTTTGTTTTTCATTGATGTCAAACTGCGTGAATGCAAATTTCACGATTTCAGGTTCTTTATGAGATATTTTAAGATATTTGGAAATTTTGGACTGAAAGTGCAAACTTAAGACTGCTTTCTTCAATACTCTTAAATCTTAATAGGCCTACCAGAAACACCGCTATTTTAAAACTTCCTGTCTGCTTGGCACTTCTGATTAACTAGTTATCCGTTCGGCACAAGACAATTTTATAGCGCAATACTGTACGAAGTTCCTAACAAAATACAGTTTGAACGAGAACTTTGGAGACCGCTTCTACAAGAGAACAAGACTTTCGCTTCGAGACAGTTTCCAAAAAGACAAGACTTTCGCTTCGAGACAGTTTCCAAAAGTCAAGAAATGATCTCGAGACCGAGACCGAGACAGTGGGGTCCGAGACCGAGACCGAGACCGAGACCGAGACATCAAAAACCTGTCTCGAGACGTCTCGAGACCGAGACAGTGTCTCGAGACAATACAACTCTGGCTTGAATACAGATTTACGGGAATATATTTGTGTCCTTGTACACAAAAGTGTAAACTGTAGGCGAAATGGAAATAGAATAATAATAGATTGACGCAGCTCTTCTGTGGTGAAACAATAAGATGTGTCAGCAACGGAATGGGTTCATTCACCAAGAATCGCTCTAGTCCTAGATCAGAGAAGGATGATCAGCTACAATTATGTACAATAGAATTTAAATACTGTGGAAGGCCAGCATTTAGCCTAATGCTTCATGAATGATTATTCCCACTTTAAAACAAATCCTTTGCTGGACCGGAAACCAATGCAAAGATTTAAGCGCATGGGTAATACGTTCATAGTGAGACGTAGTAGTTTTAGCTCTAGCCAACGAGTCTTATCATATTTTACTTTATAATGCTAATAAAAAGTGAGCTGCAGTAATTGAGGAGGCGTTTACCAGCGACATTAAAAGGATGCTAGCAGGGGCGTCTACCAAGGGGGGAAGTGGCTCAAGTTGAGCCAACTGAAACACAGGGGGGTAAATTTTAAATTTAAATTTTGGGTGTGGAAGATTTCATAAGTCAAACGAAATGCACCTTAAGCTAAAATGAAATAAAGATAGATAAAAGGCCTTCCTCATAAAATTTGCGTAGTCATAAAAATGAGCTATAATTTGCAGGTTAATTTTTCGAGCATTATTGAAAGCATAGATATGATAACGTTATTATATGAATTTATATCTATGATTGAAACGTCATCCACTAAAGCATAGACAGCAGCCGTGTCGCTAAGTTTTAGTGTTTTACGTGTTATATACCAGTTTATTTATGTTTCTTTAATTTTTCTTCTATTTCGGAATTTATAATATATTGAAATAACTCTTTCAATCGATGGATATTACGTTGACGTTTTGACCACAAATTATGCCGCGTGAGAAAACACTTTACAAGTACCGGTGTTTGGAGCCAGCGTGCTCTTTCCTGATACGAAGCGATAAATGGCTGCAGCATTGCCAGGATAAACATGCTTTCAAATATGCCAGGTAATTAATAGTAGTGTCAAGGAATAGACGTGCTTGGGTCGAATATACATTCACAAAGCCACTAAGGGTTCTGCAAGAGCTGTCTGGGTTTCCAAATCTGAACTGTCTGTACAGGAATTTGGCATCCCTTGCAGTCACTAGTTGCAGTGCAGAGCGAGCAATGAGTAGAGTTAAAATTGTCAAGAACAGGTTGCGATCAACAATGCTGGATGACTGGTTTTCGGCATTGCTTGTGCTTGCTGCCGAGAAAGATTTATTGGATAATATCAATGCAGTCGATCCTGATTGGTCGACGCCAACCACGTGACCTATGACGTCATGCCTATAATTAGCACAAAGGCTCCGTAGCGCTGTAGGGTTTCACAAGGGACCCGTAGCGCTGTAGGGTTTCACAAGGGACCCGTATCGCTGTAGGGTTTCACAAGAGACCCGTATCGCTGTAGGGTTTCACAAAGGACCCGTATCGCTGTAGGGTTTCACAAGGGACCCGTATCGCTGTAGGGTTTCACAAGGGACACCGTAGCGCTGTAGGGTTTCACAAGGGACCCGTATCGCTGTAGGGTTTCACAAGGGACCCGTATCGATGTAGGGTTTCACAAGGGACCCGTATCGCTGTATGTTTTCACAAGGGCACCGTAGCGCTGTAAGGTTTCACAAGGGCACCGTACAGCAGTATGGTTTCGCAATGGCACCGAACCACTGTATGTTTTCACAAGGGTTCCATACCACTGTATGTTTTAACAATGTCAACATACCACTATATGGTTTAGCAAAGGCTCCCAACCACTGTATATTTTCGCAAGGGCACCGAACCACTGTATGTTTTCACAGTAGTATGGTATTCTTATACAACAAGCCCATGCATTTAGCTGGAATTATAGAAAACGGGTTTGAAATAGAGAGCTCAAGCTTTTTTTTTTCACTTCTCATCAATTATTTATTATGCACACGAAGCACATTTGGGTAACATGCATTTTCATGACGAGTGAGTTCACGGACACTGACAAGCCCTTGTATTTAGCTTGAATTATAGAAAAAGGGTGGAAATAGTGCGCTCAAGCTTTTCTTTTCACTTCTTAGCATTTATTTATTATGCTCACTAAGCACTTTTGCAAAACGTGCTTTTACATTTAGGTATGTCTCAAACTATGCTATCTAGAATTATCAAGTGTCTTAAATTTAAAGTCAGCAACTTGGGTTTCTCTAGACATGAGGTGGCTGAGTCGTTTTAAAATTTCAGAACTTGTAATTTTCCACCCTTTGCATTTCAGAACTTCTCGTTTGCAAATTTAAAATTTCAGAACTTCTCGTTTTCAATCCTTTAAATTTCTGATCTTATCGTTTGCGATTTTAAAATTTCTGAACTTCTTGTTTGCATCTTTTACATTTCAGACGTCGTGCTTTCCAACTTTAAAATTTCAGACATTCTGGTTTGCACCTTTTACATTTCAGACCTGATGGTTTTCAAAATTTTAATTTTCAGAACATCAAGGTTGCATCTTTTAGATTTCAGACGTTGTGGTTTCCAACTTTAAAATTTCGGAACGTGCGGTTTTCAAACCTTTACATTTCAGATGGTGTGGTTTGCATCTTTTAGATTTCAGACCTGATGGTTTTCAAAATTTTAATTTCAAAACTTCTCGTTTGCAAATTTAAAATTTCGGAACTTGTGGTTTTCCATCCTTTAGATTTCAGAACTTCTCGTTTTCAAACCATTAGATTTCAGATTGTGTGGTTTGCAACTTTAAAATGTCAGAACATCAAGTTTGCATCTTTTAGATTTCAGACGTTGTGGTTTCCAACTTTAAAATTTCGGAACGTGCGGTTTTCAAACCTTTACATTTCAGATGGTGTGGTTTGCATCTTTTAGATTTCAGACCTGGTGGTTTTCAAAATTTTAATTTCAAAACTTCTCGTTTGCAAATTTAAAATGTCGGAACTTGTAGTTTTCCATCCTTTAGATTTCAGAACTTCTCGTTTTCAAACCTTTAGATTTCAGATTGTGTGGTTTGTAACTTTAAAATTTCAGAACTTCAAGTTTGCATCTTTTACATTTCAGACGTCGTGCTTTGCAACTTTAAAATTTTCAGACATTCTGGTTTGCATCTTTTAGATTTCAGACGATGTGCTTTCCAACTTTAAAATTTCAGACATTCTGGCTTGCATCTTTTAGGTTTCAGACCAGGTGGTTTTAAAAATTTAATTTTCAGACATTCTGGTTTGCATCTTTTAGATTTCAGACCTGGTGGTTTTCAAAATTTTAATTTCAAAACTTCTCGTTTGCAAATTTAAAATTTCGGAACTAGTGGTTTTCCATCCTTTAGATTTCAGAACTTCTCGTTTTCAAACCTCTAGATTTCAGATTGTGTGGTTTGCAACTTTAAAATTTCAGAACTTCAAGTTTGCATCTTTTAAATTTCAGACATCATGCTTTCCAAATTTAAAATTTTCAGACATTCTGGAGCAGAGTTGACTCTCATTTTAGAAGACTAGGCATTTCTAATTGTAGAGAGGTTGGCGGCGAGGCTAAGAAGCAGAGAGGCAGAGAGTGGCGAAGAAGCAGAAAGAGATACAGAGCTCGCTTTTTCTCTAGACGTGAGGAGGCTGAGTCAACATATAACTTTGAAAGACGACAGAGAGCTATTGGTATTCAACATTGCAAAGCACACGGTAGGCTTTTCGGCTTTTAAAGCAAGCGGAGTTTTCAAAACTTCTTGTCTGCATCATTAAAATTTGAGAACTTTGTGTTTGCGACTTTAAAATTTCTGAACTTCTTCATTGCAACTTTAAAATCGGATCTTCTCGTTTGCGACTTTAAAATTTCTGAACTTCTTGTTTGCATCAGTAAAATTTTAGAACTATGTGTTTGCGACTGTAAAATTTTTGAACTTCTTCATTGCAACTTTAAAATTTATGATCTTCTCGTTTGCGACTTTAAAATTTCTAAACTTCTTGTTTGCATCAGTAAAATTTCTGATCTTCTCGTTTACAACTTTAAAATTTCTGATCTTCTCCTTTGCAACTTTCAAATTTCTGAACTTCTCTTTTGCCACTTTAAAATTTCTGATCTTCTCGTTTGCAACTTTAAAATTTCTGATCTTCTCATTTGCAACTCTAAAATTTCTGAACTTCTCTTTTGCCACTTTACAATTTCTGATCTTATCGGGTGCAACTTTAAAATTTCAGATCTTCTCGTTTGCAACTTTAAAATTTCTGAACTTCTTATTTGCAAATTTAAAATTTGAGATCTTCACGTTTGCAACTTTAAAATTTCTGATCTTCTCATTTGCAACTTTAAAATTTCTGAACTTCTCTTTTGTCACTTTAAAATTTCTAATCTTATCGTTTGCAACTTTAAAATTTCAGATCTTCTCGTTTGCAACCTTAAAGTTTCTGAACTTCTTATTTGCAAATTTAAAATTTGAGATCTTCCCGTTTGCAACTTTAAAATTTCAGATCTTATTTTCGATATTCTCGTTTGCAAATTTAAAATTTTCAGATCTTCTTATTTGCCATCTTCTCGTTTGCAACTTTAAAATTTAAGAACAGGTGGTTTTCCATCCTTCACATATCACACCATGTGGATTGTAAATTTAAAATTTCAGAACTTCAGCTTTGTATCGTTTAGCTTTCAGACTTTTAGATATCTCAGTTTGATATGAGGGTGTCTTCTTTGAAAAGTTGCTGACTGTGAGTTAAAATGAGATCTTTTAATGGACACATCATTTTTCAAAGTTACATGAACGAGAGAAACTCACAATTTTTAGACCCTGAAACGGAGGCGAACTGGGCAAACTTAAGACTGTAGCTTGTATGGTACCATTTTAGACGGATCGCTCCTCGAATTTACATGTTTTTAGCTTAAATAACCGAATGAATGAAAGCCTGTACAGGTCTTCTATTAGTTTGGAAAGCTAAAGAGGAAGGGCTATGAGATTGGTAATGTTGCATCTCTTAGGTTGAGCAATGCTATTTTTCATAATAATCCTCCAACTTGCGCCGTTTCAAGTGTTTCAAATATGAATGTTTTAATCTATTTGCAGCTCGTTCTCTGCTTGTGCACAGAAGAGTGGCAGCGAAGCTGCCACTCTGTTACAGCGGCGGAGGCGGCGGGGCCTCCCCTGATCTTACCAGTATCCATGGGCATGGCCATCGTATACAAGCTAATCGGAACATGTCCAAGTCCTTTAATTTTTGAGTTTATACTGCAAACAGAGTATCAAACTTGAAATTCTCTAAAGCTCAGAAAGATGTAAACTGAGCGATGAGCTTTAGATGGAAACCTTTGCAATAGGTTTTAAATTTGCAACTTGCAGCACTCGCAAAGACTTGGACATGTTGAATGTTTCAGGTTTCCCATCTCCAGAGAACATGAGATACTGGTAAGATCAGGGGAGGCTCATTTCCGAGCTTTAGAGCTGTAACAGAGTGGCAGCTTCGCTGCCACTCTTCTGTGCACAAGCAGAGAACGAGCTGCAAATAGATTAAAACATTCATATTTGAAACACTTGAAACGGCGCAAGTTGGAGGATTATTATGAAAAATAGCATTGCTCAACCTAAGAGATGCAACATTACCAATCTCATAGCCCTTCCTCTTTAGCTTTCCAAACTAATAGAAGACCTGTACAGGCTTTCATTCATTCGGTTATTTAAGCTAAAAACATGTAAATTCGAGGAGCGATCCGTCTTAAATGGTACCATACAAGCTACAGTCTTAAGTTTGCCCAGTTCGCCTCCGTTTCAGGGTCTAAAAATTGTGAGTTTCTCTCGTTCATGTAACTTTGAAAAATGATGTGTCCATTAAAAGATCTCATTTTAACTCACAGTCAGCAACTTTTCAAAGAAGACACCCTCATATCAAACTGAGATATCTAAAAGTCTGAAAGCTAAACGATACAAAGCTGAAGTTCTGAAATTTTAAATTTACAATCCACATGGTGTGATATGTGAAGGATGGAAAACCACCTGTTCTTAAATTTTAAAGTTGCAAACGAGAAGATGGCAAATAAGAAGATCTGAAAATTTTAAATTTGCAAACGAGAATATCGAAAATAAGATCTGAAATTTTAAAGTTGCAAACGGGAAGATCTCAAATTTTAAATTTGCAAATAAGAAGTTCAGAAACTTTAAGGTTGCAAACGAGAAGATCTGAAATTTTAAAGTTGCAAACGATAAGATTAGAAATTTTAAAGTGACAAAAGAGAAGTTCAGAAATTTTAAAGTTGCAAATGAGAAGATCAGAAATTTTAAAGTTGCAAACGTGAAGATCTCAAATTTTAAATTTGCAAATAAGAAGTTCAGAAATTTTAAAGTTGCAAACGAGAAGATCTGAAATTTTAAAGTTGCACCCGATAAGATCAGAAATTGTAAAGTGGCAAAAGAGAAGTTCAGAAATTTTAGAGTTGCAAATGAGAAGATCAGAAATTTTAAAGTTGCAAACGAGAAGATCAGAAATTTTAAAGTGGCAAAAGAGAAGTTCAGAAATTTGAAAGTTGCAAAGGAGAAGATCAGAAATTTTAAAGTTGTAAACGAGAAGATCAGAAATTTTACTGATGCAAACAAGAAGTTTAGAAATTTTAAAGTCGCAAACGAGAAGATCATAAATTTTAAAGTTGCAATGAAGAAGTTCAAAAATTTTACAGTCGCAAACACATAGTTCTAAAATTTTACTGATGCAAACAAGAAGTTCAGAAATTTTAAAGTCGCAAACGAGAAGATCCGATTTTAAAGTTGCAATGAAGAAGTTCAGAAATTTTAAAGTCGCAAACACAAAGTTCTCAAATTTTAATGATGCAGACAAGAAGTTTTGAAAACTCCGCTTGCTTTAAAAGCCGAAAAGCCTACCGTGTGCTTTGCAATGTTGAATACCAATAGCTCTCTGTCGTCTTTCAAAGTTATATGTTGACTCAGCCTCCTCACGTCTAGAGAAAAAGCGAGCTCTGTATCTCTTTCTGCTTCTTCGCCACTCTCTGCCTCTCTGCTTCTTAGCCTCGCCGCCAACCTCTCTACAATTAGAAATGCCTAGTCTTCTAAAATGAGAGTCAACTCTGCTCCAGAATGTCTGAAAATTTTAAATTTGGAAAGCATGATGTCTGAAATTTAAAAGATGCAAACTTGAAGTTCTGAAATTTTAAAGTTGAAAACCACACAATCTGAAATCTAGAGGTTTGAAAACGAGAAGTTCTGAAATCTAAAGGATGGAAAACCACTAGTTCCGAAATTTTAAATTTGCAAACGAGAAGTTTTGAAATTAAAATTTTGAAAACCACCAGGTCTGAAATCTAAAAGATGCAAACCAGAATGTCTGAAAATTAAATTTTTAAAACCACCTGGTCTGAAACCTAAAAGATGCAAGCCAGAATGTCTGAAATTTTAAAGTTGGAAAGCACATCGTCTGAAATCTAAAAGATGCAAACCAGAATGTCTGAAAATTTTAAAGTTGCAAAGCACGACGTCTGAAATGTAAAAGATGCAAACTTGAAGTTCTGAAATTTTAAAGTTACAAACCACACAATCTGAAATCTAAAGGTTTGAAAACGAGAAGTTCTGAAATCTAAAGGATGGAAAACTACAAGTTCCGACATTTTAAATTTGCAAACGAGAAGTTTTGAAATTAAAATTTTGAAAACCACCAGGTCTGAAATCTAAAAGATGCAAACCACACCATCTGAAATGTAAAGGTTTGAAAACCGCACGTTCCGAAATTTTAAAGTTGGAAACCACAACGTCTGAAATCTAAAAGATGCAAACTTGATGTTCTGACATTTTAAAGTTGCAAACCACACAATCTGAAATCTAATGGTTTGAAAACGAGAAGTTCTGAAATCTAAAGGATGGAAAACCACAAGTTCCGAAATTTTAAATTTGCAAACGAGAAGTTTTGAAATTAAAATTTTGAAAACCATCAGGTCTGAAATCTAAAAGATGCAAACCACACCATCTGAAATGTAAAGGTTTGAAAACCGCACGTTCCGAAATTTTAAAGTTGGAAACCACAACGTCTGAAATCTAAAAGATGCAACCTTGATGTTCTGAAAATTAAAATTTTGAAAACCATCAGGTCTGAAATGTAAAAGGTGCAAACCAGAATGTCTGAAATTTTAAAGTTGGAAAGCACGACGTCTGAAATGTAAAAGATGCAAACAAGAAGTTCAGAAATTTTAAAATCGCAAACGATAAGATCAGAAATTTAAAGGATTGAAAACGAGAAGTTCTGAAATTTTAAATTTGCAAACGAGAAGTTCTGAAATGCAAAGGGTGGAAAATTACAAGTTCTGAAATTTTAAAACGACTCAGCCACCTCATGTCTAGAGAAACCCAAGTTGCTGACTTTAAATTTAAGACACTTGATAATTCTAGATAGCATAGTTTGAGACATACCTAAATGTAAAAGCACGTTTTGCAAAAGTGCTTAGTGAGCATAATAAATAAATGCTAAGAAGTGAAAAGAAAAGCTTGAGCGCACTATTTCCACCCTTTTTCTATAATTCAAGCTAAATACAAGGGCTTGTCAGTGTCCGTGAACTCACTCGTCATGAAAATGCATGTTACCCAAATGTGCTTCGTGTGCATAATAAATAATTGATGAGAAGTGAAAAAAAAAGATTGAGCTCTCTATTTCAAACCCGTTTTCTATAATTCCAGCTAAATGCATGGGCTTGTTGTATAAGAATACCATACTACTGTGAAAACATACAGTGGTTCGGTGCCCTTGCGAAAATATACAGTGGTTGGGAGCCTTTGCTAAACCATATAGTGGTATGTTGACATTGTTAAAACATACAGTGGTATGGAACCCTTGTGAAAACATACAGTGGTTCGGTGCCATTGCGAAACCATACTGCTGTACGGTGCCCTTGTGAAACCTTACAGCGCTACGGTGCCCTTGTGAAAACATACAGCGATACGGGTCCCTTGTGAAACCCTACATCGATACGGGTCCCTTGTGAAACCCTACAGCGATACGGGGTCCCTTGTGAAACCCTACAGCGCTACGGTGCCCTTGTGAAAACATACAGCGATACGGGTCCCTTGTGAAACCCTACAGCGATACGGGTCCCTTGTGAAACCCTACAGCGATACGGGTCTCTTGTGAAACCCTACAGCGATACGGGTCCCTTGTGAAACCCTACAGCGCTACGGGTCCCTTGTGAAACCCTACAGCGCTACGGAGCCTTTGTGCTAATTATAGGCATGACGTCATAGGTCACGTGGTTGGCGTCGACCAATCAGGATCGACTGGCCTAGAACTCTCATAAATTACGCACAAATATTGAGTGCATAATATGATTATGCATATGATTATGCAGGGTGTTAGCCTACATACATGTATATCCATAACCCATTGGGCTTTCCACTCAAAACTAAAGTCTTACCTGACGCAACTGATCCTCAACCTTCCAATTTTCGACGGCAACGACACCCTCCTTAACATATAATGTATGCTTGAAGTAGCTTGATATGTAGATACGTAGATAAGTAGGTTGCTAGGTTAATAGCTATATATATATATGTCTAGACAACTAATATAATTATCGTCTTTAGAGACAGTTTCAATGCACTATGTTACGTGCTGACCGGATTAAAATCGCACTCCGTTTTCTTAATGGTCTCTTAAGTTTCGCTATCTAGGCTTTGAACCCTGCCGTGGAGCTGAATTGACGTCAAATAAAATAAATGTCTTTCACGCACTTTAATAACAACTTGTCAACTCGCATAATTATGATCAGGCAAATTTATCGCGCTTCAATTCAAGATATTATGACTCTAATGTCTATTATCTCATGATACATTAGACATACATGTACATGCGTGAACGGCCATAAATACGTTTTCTGTGCCATAATTATTCGAGCTTTTCTGGAAGTAAATTATGGCCACCTTTCGTCATGTGATCGACTGTACGTCAATAATTATTGATTTATTAGCGCGTTTGATTCATAATCCATCTGCTGGAATTAGCTGCGTTTTCCTCCGTTGCACTGGTTCTGTGATGTCGTTTAGATCAACATTGAGATAATTATAATCGTTTGCAATAGCTTATCACCGCAGCATGTATTTCAGTCTCAGTGGGCCTTTTGGACCTAATCTACATTATCCTGCCCAATGAATTGTAATGTTTGAATGCGATAGTGGTTAGAAGCGACCTTCGAATGATGCCCTGTGCAATGCGATGGTGACGCTGATTTTGGAATCGTTTTTATTAGTTAGAACACGCGACGAAACGCCTTACTTAAACATCACGATGACGATGATGGTGAATAACAGTACTTTTAAGCTTTCCCAGATATGGATCAGCATTACAGTGCAACCGACCTGAGTTTGTTTCATGCTCAGCGCTCATACAAATAGATATTGCACTATATCAGTGCCTGTTATAATTATTTATTATATTTTGGGTTCCTCGTGCATTTTCAGTGGCTCTCCCAAAGCCTTAGAATGTCCAATTCACTTCGCTCTGTCAAATCCTTGATGCCATTCGAGTCCATCTTAAAACTCATTCCTTTCAACTAGCAGACCCACCGCAGCCAGCTTCTAATTGGATAGTGATATTTTACTGCGATTTTACTCGAAGCGACCACCAACAGATACCTCGGAACATTACGATAATGCGCAATAGAAGTCATTAAATTAGACTCGTTTTATAATTAGTGAAAATAATAATTGTTCACATAAAGAGCACTAAATGTAATTGCCATATATATAATTTTAAAAATGACAATGTCGGAAAACCGTCTAATTGTAAGCTGCAGGCTAAAAATGAAAAGCAACTACTTTGTGAAATGTAGGCCTACAGCATGACACGTGATTAAAAATTAAAAAGTTATAATTATTATAATTATTATAATTATAGTTATTTATAATTAAAAAGTCTTAATTCCGTCTAATTACATGCACGACACTAATTAGAAATGAAAACAATCACTTTTGTGTAATTTATAGCATGATGGACCTACGTGATTCACCATAAAAATGATTTAAGAAATAATAGTCTTTATTAGCCTATGTCTAATCACGTGCAATCTACTGGCTAGAAATGAAAACACCGTTACTTTGCGCAATTTGCAACATAACACGTGATGAAGCTTTCACTTTGTCTATAAGAGATGGCTTTATTTCTCAGCCGACCCAGGCAAATTGCCTAAAACGAGTCTTTATTACCGAGAAATAATTTATCATTATTTTAACCTCCGTAGGCCGAAGCTCCGTCTCGAGAAACGGCAGTTTTCTACCCCAAAGAAATTTGTAATATATAGCCTAAGCTCACAGGTAAGCTACAATGACAAATGAGGTGTCGATTATAATCCAATCCTGTATTACAAGTTATGATATGTGAAACCAAACACGAAATCCAGGGGTGGTTACCACCCCCCTTGGTAGCCAGTGTTGCAAAAAAACCTCGGTAGCCCGAGGTTTAAACCAATTGGCATGGAATGCCGGGTTGGCGAAAGTAAACAACTGAAGTTGAAAGTATTCCATTAGAGATGCGCCCACCCTAATACAAACATACATACACACATACAAACATACCAATATACCAATATAGAGGGATAGGCCTATAGCTGCGTTCGGATCCCGTCTGGACTGGTCATTATTATTCCATTATCTACACTTTTGAATTTATAATATTATGACACATAATTATAGGCTTGATAATTATATCAGCTGACACATTGTATGACACGTTTATAATTCCATTTTTCGGATTTAATTTGTGACTGTCAGCTAGTAATGAGTAGGCCTATAAATAGCACTCTAAAGGACGCGCTAACACCCTATTCGACGACATAGACACATCAGCAGGAACGTCAGGTCAGATATTCTTCATATTTTAGTCTATATGCATACAGTTCCTTGCTATTGTAAGGTTCATACGGTCTGATTTAACCGTAAATATATTATCATCTTTTCTTGCCGCCTCTAGACTATGGCTATAAACTTAATGTCTTCAATGCCTGATGACTTCTCAACAAACACAAATATCCTAGCAACCATTGCAAATATTTACACAGTCAAGAACATCATCAGAGTGGCGAGACTGGGAACAGAACGGAATTAGAGTTCCAATATATATTCGTTAGACATCGGGGCGTCGATGCGTAACACAATCGGAGAAGAGCTACAAGCCGTCACACGCTGGGCCACCCTGAACAACCTTCGACTGAACAGTGACAAGACAAAAGAAATGATAGTCCTGCGTCGAGCCGGTGGACCTATCCCGGAGCCAGTTGATGGACTGACTCGAGTCTCGACGCTGAAGAACAGTGAAGATTCTTGGAGTCACCCTTCGGTCAGACCTTCGTGTCACATCTCATGTGGATTAGATCTTGGCTGCCAGCTCAGGATCGCTTCATGCATTGCGCATCCTGAGATCACATGGATTGCCGCCAATGGCCCTGCAAGAGGTGACTCGCGCCACCACAGTGGCTAGAATAATGTATGCTGCTCCTTCCTGGTGGGGTTTCACTTCGGCAGATGATCGAGCTAGAGTTGAAAGATTTCTGAGAAGATTACGAAGAACGGGGTACCTTAAGGATGATTCTCCTACGGCAGAGGATATGGCCAAACAGGCTGACGAATGTCTCTTGGCTGCCGTCATCAGATGTGACCAACACGTTCTTCGAGGACTATTTCCTCCTGTTGTTACCATCAAATATCATCTACGACCCCGTCCACATAACTACACATTGCCTCCGAAAGACGATAGACAGTTTATCCCCAGAGCCCTATATAGAAGCTCTCTTGGTGATATAGGCTAATCTGACATTGTATGACTAAAAACACCATACTCATTTTAAACTTTTCTATTAGGCTACTATTATGTATCAGATAGCGGTGTGTCTACCTGTTTCTTTCCAATAAACGAATATAATTATTATTATATATTATAGACAGAAATTACTTAATACTTGAAAACGTTGGTAGTATACATAGCGACTTCAATTATTAACTGATAAGTAAGTCGTATTGTATTTTTGACTAAAACTAATGTAATAGAACAATAATGATACGATGTACTCTTAAGCATATGACTTACATGTAATAGTTATTCAGACAAGAATCTTGTACATTAGTGTCAATATTGTCTACTATCAGCATAGGAAGGGATTGGTCGGCTGGGTGAGGGAGTTCGCTATTGGTGACATTTCTAGTTATCTAAGCACTGAACCCTTATGATAAACTAAGGTGGCGCCTTTTAGATCTCATCAATATTGACACTAATGTACAAGATTCTTGTCTGAATAACTAGTACATGTAGGTCACACTGGAAGTCGAAAAGAACGAAAATTTTGGAGCAAATTTTACGTGTGCCCAACTAATCTATCAAACCTGACACGTAAGAGAAAATCGTGGCCACTTTATTCACTCTACGCAAAATATATTCTTCTTCATTTTATCCTGCAAAGCAGACATTCTCCGTCTATCTTAGAACGAAACTATGTTAATCAGTAGCATAGCCATGATGCAACGTCTTATTATATTTTAACATCCAGAAGATCAGTCCACTTAGACAGATTATGATGAATAAGCAATTCGAAATGAAAAGTTAAAAGATGAGACAGGCACAAGGGACTGAGCAGATCTAGCAGTTTAGGCCTAACTCTCTGATCTAAATGATTTTAAAATGTTAAAATGTAGGGGAGACTTGGCACCCTTGATCCTTTTTTTGAATTATTCAAATTTAAAAATAATAAAATCGCTATCAAGTTTTATTAGATTCCATTTAATAACAATTACTTTTTTCTATCTAAGTTGCATAAAGTGGTTTTCCCAAATACGAACTACGAAAATCTACAGGCAAAAAACACAAGGCACCCATAAGGGATCAAGGGTGCCAACTCGTTGGCACCCTTGATCCCACCCATGTGCACCCTTGATCCCCAATGGGCGCCCTTAATCTTTTTGTCTGCAACAGGAAGGAAATGTTGGAAACGATTATTAGGCCTACAGTCAGAAAGTGTAGGCCAATAGTAGCCTAATATGGTATTCGGGAAGTACGTAGTTGTTGACTGAACATGTAGCTTTGAAGCACGAAGAAGATTATTCTGAAAAATACTTTTCTTCTTAATTCACTGGCAAAAATTTGCTTTGTCACAAAACTTTTCTTTTTCACTGGTAAAAATTAGATTTTCCACAAAATTGGCTTTGCAAACTATCCGGGTTGACTTTCGTTTTTCTTACATAGCGTTTCAATGTCATCCGATTAATGCCAGTTTCTTTATCAACTGTGTTGACACCACTGCCTTCATTTCAGATTCAGAAATTTGACCACTTGGTGGCCTAGGATGTTTGTCTTTCTCTTTTTATAATAATTATGAAAAGTAAGTATGGTAAGTATGAAAACATAAAATATAGCAATACAAACATTATTCTCAATTATACATAAATAAAATTCAAAACAAACGTCTTGTTAATATGTGGTATATATTCAACATTTTATGTAGGCACGATCAAGGGTGCCAATACAGGCTGGGATCAAGGGTGCCAAACCATTCAGTTTCCACTTTTTGAATAATATAATTTTTAATGTACGCACTAAGTGTCTCAAAACAGATGCAACAAGAAAACAAATCAATTAACTTCATAAATGTAATAAACAAATTTGGTACTTATTTTAAAATCTTGGTTTACAGAGTTCGTTGTGACGTTGAAAAAATTACTTTTTACCTTCAAAATTTAATTTTTATGATCATTTTTTTATTCACTCTAACCTGGGACCAAAAGACAAGAAAGAAGGTCAAGCCAATAAACATAATAGAATGGTTCACTACTTTTCTTCAATACATCAGTAATTAAGGCAAAATGACTGAGGGATCAAGGGTGCCTAGGAATCAAGGGTGCCAATTGAGTCTCCCCTATGCATGCATGACTTGCATGCATGTATGTATGCATGTTAGGGTGGTCTTTTAAAATAAAATTTTTAAACTACTGTGCAACAAGGTTTCATTTGGTCCAATACCCTCCATGAACATTGTAGGGCGCGGTGGTGTAGGGTATGTTCGGTGCCTTGCAGCCGGAGGGTTGCGGGTTCGAATCCACCTCAAGCCGCCGCGTAGGGACCCTGGGCAAGTCCTTCATTCGCAATTGCTCATGCACTTCGGCGTGAAACTCCGATTCAGTGTCCGCGCTGTAGTTGGGAGCGCCTCTGAGTAGAAATCTTGAAGGGGCGCTATAACAAAGTGCTCATACAAACATACATACATATAATCACAGAAAAAGTTGTATGAGAAAATATTAAAATTTAAGACTTTTACAACACCATCAAAGTTTTACCATAATCGATATACGAACACTCGAACAGTAAGCATAATAGTTGTAATCAACCATGAATACTTAGTGTATTGTATTTGTATTGTATTTGTCAATTTATATAGCCCCGCTCACAGCTGTGGCCATTCAGTAGCGCTCCCAGTGCTAGAACCCCTAGAGAAGAAGAAGGTTTTGAGGCGGGAGAAGGCTGTAGGTAGAGACCCCGAAAGACTGGTAACACGTAGAGAGGAAGGAAGGGTATTCCATAGAGAGGGCCCAATAGTGGCAAAAGATCTAGTTTGGGCCATGATAGTGGTCCTATCTCGTGGAATAAAAAGATAATGCCTGACCAAGGAGCGGAGTGGTCGATGAGAAACTGAAGAGAGAGGGGTGCGAATATGATCCCTTAGATATTTAGGAGCAATGCCCAATTTGGACTTAAGGACTAGGACAAGAACTTTGAACTGAATTCGGGCTGTAAGAGGAAGCCAGTGTAATTGATTGATCATAAACGAGGAGATACGGGAGAATTTAGAAAGGTGAGCGATCAATCTGGCAGCAGCATTTAAGACTGACTGGATAGGAGACAGGCGGATCTTTGAAAGGCCTATAAGAGCAGAATTGCAATAGTCAATAATAGTCAATTGTGGAACAGACAAATGCATGTACTATTGAAGTCAAGGTGGATGAGGAGACAGATTTGCGAATGGCCCTGATACGCCGGAGTTGAAAGTAGGAGGAGCGTGTAGCTGAATGATATGTTCAGAGAAAGTAAGAGAACTGTCCAGTGTGACACCTAGATCACGTACAATAGTAGTGAAAGTGAACTGGGGAAGTTTTCAGCAAAAGCGAAAGGTCAAGTTTTTGGAGTTGTTGGGGAGTGCCAAAACCAGATTACTTGGGTTTTGGAGGAATTGCGAGAGAGGCGATTTGAAGACATCCATAGGTGTAAGTCACGAGAAAGAGCGTAAAAACAGCCAGCAAGAACGAGTTGAGCTGAAGGAGAACTATGGACGTAAGCCTAGACATCGTCAGCGAAGAGGTGATCAGTGGCGGAGTGATTTGAAATTAATGAAGTAATATCAGCCGTGGACAGAATGAAAAGAAGAGGTCTTAGGACAGAGCCCAGTGGAACTCTTAGAAGAACTGGAACCCAATTAGACCTCGAGTTTCCAGATAAGATCCGTGGACAGAATGAAAAGAAGAGGTCTTAGGACAGAGCCCAGTGGAACTCTTAGAAGAACTGGAACCCAATTAGACCTCGAGTTTCCAGATAAGATCATCTGAGTTCGATCAGATAGGTAGGAACGAACCCAAAGGAGAAGAGTTCCCTTGATATCATGAGAGGATTCAAGGCGTTGAAGCAGAATTCCGTGGTCCACCATGTCAAAAGCTGATGAGACATCGAAGAGCAGGAATCAATTCAACTATAATGTATACTTAAAGTAGGTCTAGATTACAGCACAATGACATTATTGTATGGAAGAACTAGATGCAGAGGCACTATGAGCGAAAGAACCAAAGGCAGAATCAGAGGAAGAACTAGAAGCAGAAGAACAGAAGAAGCAGAAGAACAGAAGAAGCAGAAGCAGAAGAAGCAGAACCGGCAACAGAAGAGTGCCATAAAGTGGAGAGCGACACCAGCTTCCATTGTTCTTACTGCTAGAGCTTTACAGTGACCCCCACCAAGAAACGTGGATTCAATGCTTAACATGCAAGTAGGCCTACAGGTGCCATGAAATCTGCGCTCCAATAATATATTGAGACCGGGGACAAGCAATTTCAATGTAATTACTGTCGTTATCTGTAATTTGTTTCTTATGTAAAATACAAATAACAGTTTTAATTAATTTTTCGTTACTGTTGTTAATTGTCAAAAAAGAATTCAGATAGCTTAACTGCCATTAGCAATGCCTTCATGTCAAACTTGCCCAACCAATTGAGCATGAGTAGCAGTATATGCCACTTTTGCCCAAAATGGAGGGGTTAGAGTGGCATTTTCACTTTGTGTTTTGTCGTGGTTTGCTAAATATTTTACCATAATATATAATTATTGTCAATTTTTAAGATATTTAGTTTAGCTCTTTGGGTTGCCGACATCCATATATGAAACATTGTGACATTATGTTATATATTTTTGAAAATACAAAATGTGTTCTTAAAAGGACCTCTCTTCTCCTGGTCACCCTGCTATGTTAGGTGTTTTTGATTACAATTTGACCAATGAACACATTAGGCCAAGGCTAACATTATGTTTGCTTGCATGGGTAGATTTGTGTATGTATGTATGTATGTATGTGTGTGTGTGTGTATGTATGTATGTATGTATGTATGTATCTATCTATCTATCTATCTATCTATCAGAGCACCTCCTATTTATTGCATCAGAACACTTCCTATACGTTGCATCAGTTAGCGCTCTTGGGATGTACTAAAGCACGCTATCAGGTAGGCCCTACTGCATATATCGCTATATTAAACATGCATGTTAAAAAAGACTTATTTAAAATACCAGTTTTTTTACGAAAATGCCACTTGACACTAGTCTTGCATTTCAAAACAATTATGAACACAATAATAATTTACAGATTACTAGGCTTAGACAAGCATTTTGTATGAGCCTTGGTTGGTTGACAACTTGACATTCTTGAGGTAGACCCGTCAATTATTATGGTTAAATGATGTTGTATCTGTGATTTAATTATATTTAGCTGACGTAATCATAGCGCTATAATATTATAACGGTACCTCGCACTGGGAGCGCTTCTGAAGGGCTAATGCTGTGAGAAGCGCTTCGTAAATTATCAAATGTGACGCCAGGGGTCAAAACCCGTCGCTTGTCGCTTCCTAGATACTGAGCTAGAAGCTGAAATAGGCGAGAGGGGTCAACAATGTAGAGTACTCTTCAATTCAGCAGTTGCCTGTGAATTTGCCATAACTTGCAAAGTAGTAATCCGATTTTGATGCCGTTTGTTTTATTCGACACAGAATAGAACCCTTTATTGCACAGCACAATTGCAGAATAATCAACTAATGGTTGCTGAGGACTTTAATGACATGAATATTCCGAAACTTTTTATTCGATTTTTTCACTCTAAACCAATGAAAGAATCAAACGCACATAACTTCAGTTACAAAACAGATATTTTCATTCTGTAAAAAGTATTTTGAAGCAGATTAATTGTAGAATATGACTGAATAAAAAGGTCAGAAACCGACATGTGACGAGTTTTGACCCCTGGCGTCACAAATATAATACAATACAATAATCTCACTTGGAAATAACAGTCTTGATTAATTTGCATTACAATTCAAGTTGTAGATTGAGGAATGACAAGGAATGTGCAAACGCAAACCAACGGTGACGAACTTTCGGGATTGAATAGAAACTACTTGAGATGTCTACAGAGTTCCAATCCAGCAAATAGTCAAGAAAATTTCAACAACTGTTTAGTGTTTCGCGGTTCGCTTTATATTTTAAGATTGCGATTGTTGTCATTCATTAAATATGAATTCAATGAATTTATAACGAAACATCGGTTGCATAATAAAAGAAGATCACATATAAAAAGTGAGCTTAAGGACAAGTACGTCGGCCCCATACTCGCCGCAGTTCCAGTATAAGACTAAAGCAATCACAAATCAATGCTCGGAGAAGAAGGGCCAATCACCGCAAACGTTTAATAGATAAATAGAAGGACTAGATACAAACAGACTTAAAGCGGACTGGTACACATTTGCCAAGTGTTGTACAGGAAGCTTTATTTTGAGCAGTGCTAACCAGAGAGAAAAGTTCAACGTAGAAGAAGAATCAGACCCAAAGGATTTGCTTGAGGTTCTAATGAACTGCTCTTTGTTTCCAGAAGAATTATATGATGCTGCATCTGCCGTCATTGCAAATCGTAACAAATATTACGCACATCTTCCTCAGTTGCTCATCGACTCTGATACCTTAAGAACTCTCAAGTCTTCAACACAATTACTTGAAGATCTAATTAAAAGATAAGATACACGTTGACTACAACAACTGAATGATGAACAATACTGATTTAGTAGAAACTGCTAATTTAGGTCATGAGGCATTCCTTAAAAAACTAGAGTCACCAAAAGAATCTGATAGCAGTTTCCCCTATTGGCTGAGCAGTGCAGCACTAAATTTTTGTGTGGCACTTAAGAATGATAAACTAAAAGGCAAACTTAAATATGTTGATGATTTAGAGAAAGTAGTGAAAATGGGTTTCAAGCAGATGAAGAATTTGTTAGCTAATTTGTCCGAAGAACAAAGAGATCATTTTGAATATTGCCATGCACGCTTTACTCAGATATCTGAAGAAAAGGCAAAGAACAAAAACACTGATGAGACCGAAATTCATGCTTCTTCGAAAGGAAGTACTATTAGCAAAAGTTGTTGTCTGAAGTCAACAAACAAAGTGGAAATTGAAACACGCTTGAAGAATGGGAGGACATTGAGAGATGCAAAAGGTCAACTGGATGATTCAGCAGCATCTACTCTACCGAAAGTCAAGAGAGGGGCAGGTAAGATCAGTACCGTAGCCTATGTCATGTTCCGTACTAAAGTTTTATGAGAGCTATGAAATACTAAAGTTATATAAATGTCATTTTTATTATTTCAATTGTAGCTTCAAGAGCAACTGGTCGGAGGCGTTCCCGAGCCGTCAACTCAAAACAGTAACCGATTAGAAAAGTCTTCGGCACCTTAAGGAGCAGAGGCAAAGAAAGACCAACGAGCCTCAAGCTCATATTTCCTGATCTTTCGCCCATGACAAAAACTAACTAAAAGATGAATAACTAAATAAATAAATAAACGGATAGGCAAACTATTCCAGAAAGTTGGACTAAGTAATGCGAAGCCTTTATACTTTACCGTGGATGGCATCAGGGAAAAGAATGGGTGCTAATCTTTTGCTAACAAGTCCCAACCACGCCACTAATGAAATCCCTCTACAAAATAAAATAAGCTGCATCTAATTTGAATTCAGTGAGAGCACTGAGGAGCACCATATTTGACCAAGACCCAAGGAGTTCTAGAGTCACCACAAATAACCATTTGAGTACGACAAGTAAGGGTGGAACGGAGTCAGAGAAGCGGAAGGCCTCTGCCAATCTTACACGTTCTTCTAACTTCCCTCTGAGGCTTCTTAGAGCAATCCGACGCTCCGTCTCCTCCTCTGTCTTTAACTCTATAGATTGTCCATGCTTTCATCTGCTCTCGAATCGATTACTGCAATTCTCTATTGGTTGGTCTCCCAAAGGTTCGTCTCTCTCCTCTTTCAGTCTGTTCTAAATTATGCGGCCAGACCAATAGCCTGACTTCCTCACTCATCCTACATCTTTGCTTTCACGTTTGACTACCTTCATTGGCTCCCTCTCATTGCTCGGGTTCAGCTCAAGGCACTTTCTTTAATCTACCGGTCGTATACTGGCCGAGCTCCCAAGTATCTACGTGACCTTATTCGGCTGCCGGCCTCGGCTACAGTACTGCTCTTCGCCCGTTACGCTCATTAAACTGACATGATTTCTTTGTCCCGCGAGCGATAACTGCTATGACTAAAAACGCGAGCCTTTGCCGTCACTGGCCCTGAACTATGGAACCAGCTTCCTCCTTTGACACGTTCCCGTTTAGTAACTGGTGGGCCAAGTGCGTCGTTGTCTCAAGACCTCTTTCTTTTCTCTGGGTCTCTCGCACTGGGAGTGCCTCTAATTAGTTTGCACTGCGAAAGGCGCTATATAATTGATAGATACAATACAATACAATAAACATCCGGGAAATAAGCCACATGGACTATAACTCCTCTGGCCAAGAACCCAATCGAAATTTACAAGTAGCAGAAAACGAAGGAAATAGTACTTATTCATTTCTTGTAGTAATAATTTCCTTATGCCATACTGAAATAAACTTGAAGGAAATAACAGTTCAGATACGTTAGATATTAAGACATAATATTGTGTGCAAACCCGCACAACTAACAGAAGATGTAAATTGCTGTAGTCGATAACAATTTATAATATTATGGCACTTTTATAACCAAATCGCTATTTTAGTGGCCTCAGATCGTGTCCTGCCAGAAGACGGTTGCGTCCAACTTGCATAGATTTTTTGAAAAAACTTAAATTCCGATCCTTATTTTTTCTCTCCAAGACCTGATTGCAAAGGTGATCGTCGACAAACTGAACGGTCACCCTTAGAGCTGTACACCTAATATCAATATTTTTTGCAATAAACTCTCACCAGAATGAGGCCATAGCAGTGAGTAGGGGCCTACACCAATTTATACGTAGGCCTAAATATTGAAGGGTTAATCTTTACTTACTTTCACAAAGCTTGTACACTTGCTAATAGTAGAGTGTTATTGACATTATGACTTGTAAGTAATTTCTTGGTCTTCATAACTTCTCCTAATCTGTTATCGCATTATTATCTTGTATTTACAAGAGGTAGAAAGAGGTAAAACTGCTCGGAGAGAATAAAACATATTTGGATTTGTTAAATCTCATTAAGTTCAGGCTGTTTCACCCCAGACAATACACAAAGCAGGCGGATGATATATCAGCCGACTGTAACCATCTCACAGTTCATGTTTTGACTGTATTGTAGTGCAGAGCGATGAGCAGTACAGTCAAGAAGATAAGGTTGGATGTATTGCAGGCACCACAAATTTGCCCACAAGGAGTCATCCACATTTTCATTTGCATTGCAGTATTTTAAAATTCAGATATGGTGTTGATGTTGAGTGATGCAATTTACTGTTGTGACGGTGCAACAGTCATGTTTTTATGTTTCTGTATTTTAGAAAAGTATTCATAAAAATTATGCTGATGTTATTATGCATTTGTTAATTATTAATAAGATGTTATCGCTTTAAATTCTCATGTCGCCTCTTTGCTCGCATACAGATTTTGCCTACAAGATACTATTGAGGTCATGCAGGCTATTGGGTGAGTTAAGTTAGGGTAATCTTTTAATGAGATGGAAATTTACCCGGAGCTTGGGATCGGGCGGGGGGAGATATGAGGTAAGGTAGGGAACAAAGAAGGTAATTCATTTGCCTACAGCATTGTACAATGGGCATTACATGTTTCTCAGTATGGTCACATATTAAACATGTTGCTCATAAGATACTATTGACACCATGTAGAACTAATTTGCATGCAACATTTTAAAATGCAGTTTTGATGTTGACGCTCTTTTATGCAATTTTACCGTTGTGACAGTGCTGAGCTGACATGTTGAACTAAATAAGGAAATTACTCAAGATATGCTTATGCTACTACAGTACACAATTTTCATTTAGAAACAATCAACTACATCAGAATTGCCAGTAGCTGCATGACTCATCACAAGCTGTAGTTTGTGCGACCAACACCAGGTAGCCTACATAATGCTTTGGGCATATTGCTCTGATTCGACCCTGAGGCTTGCACGCCCTGAAAATTCCCTCGGGCCCTCATGTTTGAACCACCATCATATCCTTGACAGGCCAGATTGTTTAGATCCAAACCCTATTGCTGCAGAACATCCAGAATTATATCCAAGAATGCTTCTCCAGTTGATGACTGTGCTTCCTTCTATCATGGCAATTAGATTCTCTTCCTCAATTCCATTCTCATCATTTCTGTATCTTATAGCCTACTGATTGCAACCTGCATTTTTGTGCTTGAATCTGTCGTTTCATCCATTATTACACTAAAAGGTTTGTTTTCCGAATTATGGTCTGGAGTATTTCGTCGATGACTAGTTGATCAGTCATTTGTATGAAATCATTTTGAATTTTCAACGTCATATAGACTATGTTGCATTTTTGGACATGCCGACATGAATTTGTCAAGATCTGGCATAAACTCTGTAAAAGTGTGCAGAGAAATTTCCGTCAGCTTCTGTTTGTCCGCGAACCCTGGAGTTTTATTTTTGAAGAGTTCGCTCATTGGTTGGTTTCTTAGTAAACTGTAGTAATCCTTGCATCCCAGACTTTGCATCACTCAAGGTATACAATATAAAAAACCTAATGTGATCAGCCTGCAAGTTCAAAGTAAAACGAATATAATACACAACCAGACAAGAAATTTTCAATGTTCAAATTTGTGTTTTCATCTATCAAAACAGAAAACAAAGGTTCAGACATCACAATATGCTTCACTAGTGAGCACTTGCTTCACGTCATGAGCAATTTGGTTGATTATGTCACTACAAACAACATTACTTTGAAGCACTCGACCCACATTCACACCATTCATTTTTTTGTAAATCAAGCAAATGTGGATGGTCAGAGTAGGGACGATAATTTAGCTGTATAATATGCTGTTTGAAACACAGCTGTCGTTGGCTAAATGCTGTTCAGCACTTTGAGCGAAAATGGACCTTTTAAGTAGCCTAATTCAGTCCTTTGTGCCTGGAATACAGAAAGAGTTTCAGTGTGAGCTAATGAATTCTTATGGATAAAGACGTATTTGTTAAGCGATGATAGTTGTGTTGTGCCAGTAGTACCACAAGGTGCTACTGCTCCATTTATCCACTTGGCTTAAAGTTTTGTTTTCATTCCAGGATTTTCTCGGCTTGGCCCCAAACCTGAAACTGCCTTGCACACAGAACAGCCCAAATAATTATAGACAAATAAAAAATATTCTGACAAAAGAATAAAAATTATAAATAATATTAAAACTACATACAGACAGCCGATACAAAAAGTTTTCAGAGTACAATCAATAATATTATTAGTTACATAAAATGCATGGGTATTTTAAAAACAAGGCTCCACTCTGAGAAAGACAGAAGGAATAATGAAGCCTCTGAATGGTTAAAATTTGAACTGAAGAGCCTCGTCCCTGGGTAGTTTCTGGCTGACCATCTAAAACATAGAGTCTTGAACTTTTGACAAATTTTAACATTAAGCACCAACCACCAAGTTGCTATCTAATCCGAAATCACATGCATTCTAATTTCCAAACGTGAGTACAAAATTAGTTTAGTTGTACAAATCTAAACCAAAATCTAAACCGCACAACTAATGTAGAGGATAGAGCATGTTCCTTGGGACCGTAGACCGCTACGTTCATGCGTGCTTCTGTTCATTGGTCATGAACCGTGGTTGGACCCTCTCACGGGTGCTGAGAAGATTTGTACAGCTAAACTAATTCTGTACTCATGTTTTCAAGTTGTGTGCATGAATCTCGCATCCTGCAGTGTCACTCCAGAATTTTAGCGGCTGGTTGATTGCACAGGACGGTCGTCATTGTTTGCCTTTCTTGGCAATAAATACATTTTCATTTGTACTGAAATTTAAAACTGGTAATTATCTGCTGTCTACACTCTATGGTCTACTATAAGGTCTTAGTCCTTCTATCTACCCAACACCTAAATTAAATCTATTGAATCTATTCATATCATGTTGTTCACACGTGGTCCACGTGGAGAACCAAACACAAAAGAAAGAAATTAACACACGACACGCAAACGGTTCTAGCCCCACCAGGCGCCCGCTACTGTGCCAGGCTAGTGGCGGGCGCCTGGTGGGGCCGCACAGCAATTTCAACAATGACTTCCGATTTAAGTCAGTCGTTAATCGAAGTCGCTAGCGACCAGCGGACTGAGGACGCACTGGAATAGTTATTTTTAGAAGCATTGAGAGTTCTGAATCAGCTGTCGTTACCGAGCGCCCGAAGCGGACGTTCTGAAGAAGAATTTAACTGGAACGCATGCGTTCCCATGGTTCCATTGCATGGTGAGCAGTGGGAATGCAAGCAACGAATTTCGAGAGCAGTGGGAACGCCGTTCCCACCCACTTTAACCCCTGCTCCTGCCTTTAGGAGCCAATTTAGCCAGTTTCAGCTGTTTTTCTAGCCAGTTGAGACAATCACCACCCAAGAAATTACTGGCTGCCTTAACAATAGATTCAATGGAATCAGCAACATTTCTCTAGCAATATCGCTTTCTCAACAGAAACAAATGCTTTTTGACCAGTTCTAGTCTTTTCTTTCGACGACTAACGAGAACTCGCAGGCTGTGTATCTTCTTTCTCAGCACTGTTTTTCGAGGCAATTTCGATGACAGTACCATAGGTGTCTGAATCGACTTGTGTGCAACATCAGCAGTGGTTGCCAATGAACAAGGTCTGTGCTGAATTGTAATATCCAAGGTGGTCGCAATCGGTCCAGATGTGTCAACCGGCAATTCTTCTACATGTAGCTTGTCATTCTCTGGAGAAGTAAAAACAATACAGTGATTGTGCTGTGGTTGGCTGGCAAAGTGGCATTGGACATGTGAAACTGTGCACCTATATTGAGCTCAAATTATTTAGATTCAGTGGCCTAGTAACGTCTACAGATGTAGCATTTTGAAGAGTTTTCACTTTGACCTCATTCCAAGCTCACGCGCAGTGTTTCCGTTAACGCCCAAATGGTCGTTTTAACGTCCGTAAAAAACGTCCAAAACGTCCACATTTTTCGGAGTGGCAGGCGAAATACATGAGCTACGTCGAAAAAAATTCTAGGTCAGAGCTCTAACGGAAACACTGCTCACGTGATGACTTTGGCAGTCAACCTATATAGTTTGCAATATATCTCGTCCAGAATTATGTACTACCTATAAATTACTTGTTAAGTCTTATATGAGCTCGTTATTGTGCAGTCGCATACACTATGTACTGAAATGAATGAATATGCATCTGACCATGGCATCAAAATCAAATTATACGGTCAACATCATATGTCCCATGAGCAGATTTAAAATTGCTGAATGCAACAAACCGCATTTGATATCAAAATTGTAAACTTAATGTCAATTCAAAGTTACCAGAGCTATACTGAAAATCAGTTAACACATTAAACTTCATTTATCAGTAAGGGCAGCACATACAGAAATATGCAACATATTCGAACTTTGTATGTCACTAAATTCAAATATAATTTATTAACACAAAAAATGTACCTCTCTCTGTTGCTAGAATCTTCTTTTGCTTCTTCGAAGGTTGACATTCAACTGCCGCAACCACTTGTCGTCGACCTGGAAGCCGCCTCGAAACAGTCAAAGTTTTCGGCGGATTGCTGACATTCACTACAGTGGGTATGGCATGACTGCAGCCGATTCCTTAGATCATTCAAAAACATGATCGTTTCAAAATGTTCCGAACAAACAGTACAATTCCTGTTCAAATACTCTGGTGTTTGGTGAACAAGATCATGACGACATATGTTAATTGCCCATCTTTTCGCACTGAAAGAAACAAACGTAAAATTAAAAAATCAATAAGAAATGAGGTATATGTTTTTTTAATTCACTGCAAAAATTTTCAAGTCTTTAAATAATACGAGTCCATTACACCAGTCTGTTTATTTTCATCAATTCAACTTCTATTTACGCAGAGTTCTTTTCATCAATTCAACTTATATTTACGCAATACCTTCTCTCGAATCTCGATCAGGAACACTGATCACAGGACTTATTTAAATTTGGTTTATTAAACTTTGCAGTGAACTAAAACACAAGTACCAGAAATCGCAGGATGAAATGAACTCAGTCATAAACTCACAAACTAAAGTGTTCAGCAAATTTAGTGATGTATGAACACAAACAGTAGCTGGTGTTCCTTATGGTTCTCATACTAGTCAACTATTTCTAGAATTTAAGCTATTAGAAATTGAACAAATTAGGATGGCACAGATTGGTGAATTTATGTATCGTTATGAACACAATTCCATACCAGTAATTTATAGACAACTCTTCCTGCATGCCTCAGACATTCATTCCTACTCTACAAGAAGTTCTAAGTTATATCAAAAACCCTTTGCTCATACAAACACTCGGTTGTTCTCTATCAGATTTGCAGGGCTAACGTTTGGAACAGTATACCAATACCCTTATCAATTACCAGGTCTGCACATCTTCAAGAAGAAACTACGTCTTTTTCTGATTCAACAAATTACTTGAATACCTTTTTTCATTGGGTTAGTTTAGTTAAGTTTCAGTTAAGTTATGTTAGTAATCTTCTATTAACTAAGCCATTTCCTGAATATAAAAAGTACACCTGTAACTATATGAACTGACTGTCATGTGCTATTGTGACTTTATCTTATTCTCAATTACCAGATGACCCTCGTCCTTTCTGGGTCTCCCCTTGTCAACCAATATCAATGCAAATTACTACATGAACTGCCATAATTGTATTATGTTGGTTCATGAAATAAATTGAATTGAAACAGTACTTTAACAGCAATATCAATGTATCATGACGAGAAAGAGACCATATACCAATATAAAATAATATTGAAGTGGTTGAAGTCAGTAACGTAACCACGAATATGATTATGGTGCCATTATCGTCCAATCTGAACTCCAAGAACACCTGACCCTAACCGACCGTCACAGCGCCTAACCTAACCCTAACCGACACTCACGAGGCCTAACCGACCCTCACGACGCCAACTTATAGGAACGCATTTTGAACAATGCGCATGCGCCGAAGGTTGCGCATGCGCAAAGCTCTTCCGGTTACTTCTGAGGCGGAATTTTCCGCCGCAGAAGATTTATCCTTAAAATAATTTGGCAACGTAAACTACGGTTTTATCTAGGCGCGTCTGGTTACTCTCGGTGCGAGGTATCATCGGGTAAAATTTGGTGACATTCGCAGCAACTTAGTAAATCCGGACCTCTACCGCCCATGGAACGGCTTCTAACGGCATGGTTGTGTTATGGCGCCATAGAAATTGTCGTTATTATTATTATTATAGAAAAATAATAATAATTAATAATTATTATTATTATTATTATTATTATTACTCCTTCCTCCACTCAAATAAAGAATCATCACAAAGTTATTTCCTTTCAACTTAACTTTCGTTTTATTAAGAAAGCAACAACTTATTCCAACTGACCTTTACAGAGTAAAAGTTTTCGCTCAACTGATCTCAAATTTAAATCCCTTCGATCTTTACTTCCGCCATGAGCAAGGCAGCCAATCAGAAGCCTTCGGTGATTTTTCGTCACGTGACAAATTGTGTAGCGCAGTAACATAAAGTAAGTAAGTATATCCTTTATTGAGCCAATTGCTAACCGCCCTTTGGTGTAGCCTACATTATGAAGTATACAATCACGAATAAAATCATCCTAATAATAAATTTTTGCGCGCCAGACTGCGCGCCAGGAAGAATTTTGTCGTGTTTGTATAGAGTATAATTTGTCAGATTACTAACATATTGCTCACTAGAAGAATCACCAGTGGCAGGCTCGGAACATGGCCTGGATCTGCACGAACAGCATCGAAGAGGCCAGTGTCATCACTCTGGCGTCGTTGTTCGAAACTTGGGTTGTTTTCGGGCAGGTATCGCAGCCGGACCAGTCTCCGCAGGCCCGCAGCAGCGACTGTGGACGTGTTCGCCCGTCCTGACTCGCAATTTAAACACCCCACACTGTAACTGTGTACGCCAGTTAGTCTTGGTCTTCTTTGCATCGATCACATGTGTACTGTGCAACAGACGAACAGTGAGACAGACACACTGGTTTGTAGCATGTTCGGCATCTGTAGGGGCCGTCCATAAAGTACGTCACGCTCCAGGGGGGGGGGGGGTTAAGAAAGTGTGACAGTTTGTGACAGGGGAGGGGGTCAGGCCATGTGTGACGTCACACATTAATTTTTAATATTTTATTTATAATTTATTTTTTATTTTTTTAGTAGAATTTCATAGCTTTAAAAATAATTTTCAAAAATTTTCTGAAACATTTTAATTAGTTTTATGTCAAAATAGCATGAAATGCATATCTCCTGAATGTGTTTTTCACGATTCCTCTCGCTAGGAGTGCTAGTAATAATGCTGTTGCGAAGCCTTGTTTATGTATTAGCCTTGCTTTCGGAAGTATTATTATTTCTATGTTGAAAGTGTGACGTACTTTAGGGGGGGGGTCGAGGTTTGTGACAGTTTGTGACAGGGGGAGGGGGTAAAATGGTCAAAAATAGCGTGACGTACTTTATGGACGGCCCCGTAGGCCTACTGTGTTTTTCTGTCCTTCTCCTCAAACCACTAGGATCGTCGTTTTGTACCTCCTGTTCCTGCTTCTGTTCAAAATCTGTTGAGTAACAAACTGAAATCTGGCGGCCAAGATTGCACGAATGAAATTAACTAGAACAGTAGAACCGTAGAATGTCATAAAATTAAGTTAACAAAGTCCGTACAACAATTGCCAAAAGAGTTGAAGAGACGCCATTTTGGCATTTATAATAATAATTGCTAAATTTATTTTGTAAAAAAAACAAAAAACAAAATTTGCGGCTCGTTTTTTGTTAAATCCGAAAAAAATCCAAGCCTTTAACAACCCTGAGCCTATACAACGTACTTAATTGACAGAAGGTTCAGGTTGTTGGAATGTCGAGAGCTCGATTAATTGAATCAGTCTCCTGAAGTTGCCGTTCGGTCTATACGTATTTGCCCCATTCACTGTGGGATCAATTCAATTTCTGTTCGAAGTTCTTTGGACTCTTTCTCGCTTTGTTTCCTATATCGTTGGCTTTCATCATAGTAATCAAGATGGCGACGAATGGTAAAGTTCTAGTTGCAATATGTCAAGCGTTATAAGACATTTTTACATCTGTTTATTACTATTAATGATGTTTATCATGTAGATTTGTTTGGTAGTACTTCAGCTCGCTGTCTGATGACATAGAATTGATTTTTGTGGCATGTATCTGGATTTTTAGATAAAACCAAAAAGAACGTGCACTCGTGGTCCTTGGTCGAATCATTAAGTAAAACGCCGAATTAGAATTTATTGTTTAGTAAATAAAGCAGAAGGAAACGAATGATCTCCCGCTGATGAGCGTAATTCAGCGATAATGTTTGTTGTCTGGAATTCTTTAAACGTCATATCACATTTGGCATTTCGGGTGAACCATATTATAAGAACGGGGTCAGGTGCCGTTAATGGCGAAGTTCTTAACTAAAGTTTCTTAAGATGGTCTCTTTGTTAATATATTTTTCTTCGTACCAAAATCAGGTATTTTTATCGATCTAAAACATATTACACAATATTTTTTATGCCAAATGTTTCATGCCAGTGGCTAAAGGTCATGTGGATAGATTTGAGATTCTCCATTGTAGCATAATTCTAATGGGTAAACAAATGGCAAACTAAAAAGGGTTATCACCATGTAAACAGTGTTGACTTCAATAAAATAGAACTCTACCACAATGCAGCCTAACACAATATACGATTTACTAAAGTAAGTACCAGGTTTTGGTAAAATGGCAGCTTCGACTGTAAAACCCGCCGAAGTATAAACAGCGTGGTTACTAGAGAAATAGATTGCTGCTTTCGCAGTGCCAATAATTATGCAGCATAAAAATAAGTAGGACCAGAGCTTTTTGAATACTTCTATTTGTTCTCAACATTTCTTAGACAACATAAGTTTGTGACATATGCAAAAGAAAGATTTTGGACATGTTTTCACTACCAAATATGCTGTGCCACAGAAACTCCTTCGAGGGCATCTTTCTTGCAAATTATGCAAAATTCTTTTCGCAATTTGCTTTTGACATGTGTTCTCATGTTCTCTGCATTTTGTATTTGAACCTATTACCTAATCATCTTTCAGATCCAAAAGTACTGTGTATGTGACTTTATATGCAGTAACAGATTGTATTAAATGTTACTCAAGTTTTGAGGATTGGTATTGGGTCTCCGTCCATCAGACACGTATGAGTCCCGAGAAAGGATGTGTTATTTTACACTGGGCAACAAAATAATATTTTTTCTTTGCTACTCAGAACTTTAGAACTGTTCTTAACTAAATTTGGGGCGCTGATTTCAAATATGAAATCGAAATTTGGCTACCACGTCAGGTTTTTCAGGTAACCATCGGTGAGGTTATGGAATTGCGAATTCTCAACTCATACTATCAGCAAATAAAAAGTATATTAAAAATGTATGAAGAATTGGATTTTGTGCTTGTTCTTAGCTAAAGTTTAGACGCTGATTTCAAATATGAAATCGAAATTTGGATGACAGGTCTAGTTCTTCAACTACACTTCAGTGAAGTTCTACACAATTGCAAATTCTCAGCTCATATAGGCTACTGTAATCGAAAGCAAAGTATCAAAACTGTATCACACAATGCCAGGCATTTGCTTTCGCATTTGTTCTTAGTTAAAATTTGGACGCTGATTTCAAATATGAAATCAAAATTTGGCTAGCATGTCAGGTTTTTAGGTACGCATCAGTGAGGTTCTACATAACCGCAAATTAATGCGGTACATTTGCAGTATGAACTATGCGATGCGTACCTCAAAAACCTGACGTGCTAGCCAAATTTAAATTTCATATTTGAAATCAGCATCCAAAATTTAGTTGAGAGCAAGCACAAAAGCAAATGACTCATACATTTTTAATACTGTGTTTTCACTGATAGTATGAGTTGAGAATCCGCAATTGTGTAGAACCTCACTTATGCGTACCTAAAAACCTGACGTGATAGACAAATTTCGATTTCATATTTGAAATCAGCGCCCAAAATTTAGCCAAGAAGTTCAGTTCTGAAGCAAAGAAAAAAATTGTTTTGAGTGTTAATGTAGGCAAAACTGAAAAAAGAAACCTTATAACTTAAAAACTGGACGTGATGCCCAGGTTTCCGGATTTGGAATCAGCATATCAAATTTAGTTAGGAACAGGTGTTAGAATCCCAGTAAACCTTATATTAAAAACTGGACGTGATAGACAAAAACGGTTTCCGGATTTTCAGCATATCAAATTTAGTTAGGAACAGGTGTTAGAATCCCAGTAGCAAAATGCTTGTTTGTGCCTAGGTGGTTTGACCAAGTGACCAGTTTAACTTGCGGAAATCTTGCTTTTGTCATTCGATAACTGCTGGAAGGGGTCACCATATTGTTTGTGCCTAGGTGGTTTGACCAAGTGAATCTGCCATTTTTGCTTCTATTATCGGCTATCATGTTCAACTCTGTTTTAGAGGTTTTTATTTTCATAAATTTTTGTTTTGTATCCATTAAGTCTGGCTGAGCAAGAACAGCAAGATGGCCACTCCATTGCAAGAGAAAATTGAGTGCTGCTGGCCACTGGCAATTATTCAATAGAAAATAAGTTTGTATTCACATTAACTCTAATTTAAACAAGTTAAGGCAGGGGTGGCCGACCTTTTTTGGCCTACAGGCCACTGTGATTGTTGGTAAGCACGCGGCGGGCCGCAAAATGTTTGTCCTCACAGCCTCGAAAGAAATACAAATGTTTATTTCATATTTTACTAGATGTATAAAAACAGGTACGACTACATTAGGTCACTAGAACTTACAACACTAAATCTTTTAGTGTTTTAGACATCGTTATTATGCAGTATTGTAGTAGTCGGACAAGTAAGTAGGTGCAAAATGAGAAAACAGAATTATTTAATAGGGGCCGTGCAGGCCGCCAATCATGCGGGCCGCATTTGGCCCGCAGGCCACGGGTTGGCCCTCCCTGAGTTAAGGGGTAATTAATTTCATACATGCAATTTTGTGCCATGTACTGACTTTGTTAATAGGAGATACTGTAGTGACAAAGTGATGTTCAATTGATATTTTCAGTAAACCTCCTATATGTTTATTACATACATAGAATCGTGTAAAAAATAATTTTTGCTTATGTTGCATTACTTGTGGTGTTTGCAGCAAAAAAAGGAAAGAAGAAAAAGTGGGTTCCGTTAGATCTCGCCATTGGAGATGAACCCACAAAGGTTGTTAAGACCACGAACTGGGGAGATGAGATGGAAATGCAGGGTAAGCATGTTCTGGAAATTTAATTCTCAAGTGTTGATTGTGTTTCACTTTCATTACTCAATGTGATTGTGTAATTTTTCCTATTTTTATAAAATGCACTTGCTAGGAGCTGATTTGGAAACCGTCGGGCAATGGCAGTCTGCCAGAAATTAACACCTTTAAATTAGGTGACACTGCTGATCTTTACTCAGCAACTATAATCCCTGATTAAAGTTAAACAAGAGCATTCCTGCATATTTGCACTAAGACTGTCGATTTAATAATCTGTGGCAGCTTAGCACCTTACTATTTAGTCTCACTGTGTGCTGAATATGGAACCATGTGATTCTGTTGTTACAATGATATAATAGTTAAAAGTAAAATTTACTAGCAATTCGTGTGAAAAAATAGTTGCACAGTACGGTGTTTATTTTGCAGATGATGAAAACGATAACAGTTCTCGAGTTGTTATTAATTTATCTGCTCTGCCAACTGCTCCTAGGTCAGCACGAGGAGCTGACGTAGATCTTAGCAGAGTTCCCACCGTCAAACCATTCACAGCCTTTATTGGCAATCTGCCATTTGAGGTTTCTCAAGAAGACATCAGTAGAATGTTCAAGGACCTGAGAGTAAGCTGTCTTTTTTATGGCATAATCTGAAGAATGAATGCATTTCTTTGTGGTTATTGGAACTGTAGTAAAATTGTATGTGTTTGTAAATTATTAAATATCGTGGTGATACTCAGAGAATGCAGCAGGGCTTGGTGTAGTTTGGTTGCGTACTAATCACAGTTTTTTAATTTCTGCCCATGTAAAAGTATGTTTTAAGTTTTTAACTTCTACATAAGAGTTTGTAAGTTTTTCCTTATTTGGAAATGAGGAATGGATACATTTGTAATTTCAGTTTCATAGTTTTAAATGGGGACAGTAGGTTATGTAGAACATGGCCTGGATCTGCACGAGCAGCCCTGAAGAGGCAGGTGTCAGCAATCTGGCATAGTTGTTCGAAACTTGGCTTGTTTTGGACAGATATCGCAGCCGGACCAGTCGCCACAGCAGAGTCTGTAGGCGTGTATGTCTTTGCATTGTTTGTTGCCGGGCTTTTGACTGTTATTTGATGTAACTGCAAGTTCAAAATACCAGATTTCAAAATACTAAAGTTTGACTGTATGTTACTAATGAATATAATATAAATAAATATGTGTTGTAATTGTAAATACGACGATTTATATATAGCATCGTTAGTAGCAGACTACTTCTAGGATGTTTTACAAAGCTGTCAACTGTCAGCGCAAAGTCTAATGCTTGGGATTACATAGCAAGTACACTAAGTACAGTTTTTAAATGTTTTTTTAATACAGAAAGGCTTTTAGTTTCCTGAATAGTTGCAGGAAGACAGTTCCAGGCACGTGGACCAGCGACCCGAAAGGCTCGAACACCCATTCACTATTTTGCTAATATACTATTTCTTTAAAACTACTGTGTCAGGCGACTGTCTTTATCATGGCAGGTTTAGCATGTAAACCATTGTTTCTGATTGCACCATCGATTCTTTCAATACTTGCTTCACAATCTTGATGGTAAGCAATCCTCTGACTTATATTAGGTTGGAGCGGTTGAACTTCGCATATGCTTGTGTTTCGGACACGTAAAGGGCAAAGATGTGGCCTTGCCGATTACCTTAAAAGACTGTGAATTTATTTTGTAGGTGGAAAGTGTGAGATTGCAAACAGATCAGTCAGGAAGAATGAGGGGATATGGTTATGTTGAATTTGAGTCCAGAGAAATGCTTATTGAAGCTCTGTCTTTCAATGATGCAGTAAGTCTATAAGTTTGTACCATAATAACTTAGGCATAATGGCTGAATAAGCTTGTTATTTTTTGACCAAGTGTCTGAGGAGTTTCTGTAGAGCCAAGTAAACAAGTGTTTCAGTTGTATTTCTCAAAATCATGTGTGTTTATAAAATTCTACTGAACAACAATTTCTTTGCGCATTTTTAGCATTGTTAGAGCATGTATAAATTTGATGCAAACTTTAAATATACCCAGGCTGTTAATCACTTAATTTGGCAGAATTTGAGATCGTAATGTGAGGTCTATTGAGCTGGAAGGGAAATTGGTTATAAATTATGTCCTTTTTATTTATCTAATGTTCTAATTACTACATGTAGAATAATCTTTCTTTGTTAACAGAGTATAAAAGGAAGAACAGTCAGAGTTGATTTGGCTGACAACCAGCACGGCCAAGGTAAGCTATTTCGTAGAATGGTCAAATTAGTATTGATTTTTTAAATACAGTTGTAGAATTTTCAGATTTCTGTCCATTATTTCTGTGCAACCCAGTCCAGGTTTTTGGTACATTTTCCTGTCCACCACGATAGTTCTCAGTCCTACTGTAGCCTTTCTACACTCATTACATTCTTCAGTATTACTCTTGGCAGTGAGTTTTTTCATGAAGTACATATCTTATCCAGTTCCTTTATATTTATGTTGCTGTGGTGTTCAGCGTCTTTTGTCTCACGCAAATCCTGATTCTTGTTTTATGTTCTGTCCAACTAACCTGCATCAGTCTTTCTAGAGCTGCATTTTGAATGACTAGATTTTTGATTGATTAAATTTTTGACGTCTGCATTGCTTCAGAGAGTGTAAGTCTGTAAGTCTGTAAGTGGTGTGGTGTTACGTTCCATTTCTTTTGCTGTTAAGCCCTCTCTATCATTGTTTGTTTGAGTCTGGATTCATTTCATGAACTTTTGTTCTTCTTGTTCTCAGTCTTGTTGCATGGTCAAGGTAACAGCTTCTTTACCATTTATGACAGTATCATCCCTTTTTGAGTCTGCTTCTCTTCAGTATTTTCCTTTTGTTGTCTTCATGCTGTTAATAGTATACAAAGCTGAAAGAACTGAAAACCTATGACCATGGGGATGGTAATGATATTGGAAATAGTAAACAGTTTTTGTAAATATTACAAGAGTGATACGTAAAACTACGTTTCGGGCAGACCCCAAAATCATTCTATGAATGAATGATCAGGGCATTAATAGTAAACCAACAATGACGGCTGTAAGTAAATAAATTGTCATAACCTGTAAGAATTAATTTGTTTTGCTATTCAACCCCACAGTTTGAAGTTGCACAATTTTAGTTTTACTAATGCTGATTAGTTTGAATTACTGTGAATCAATGCATTGCTTTCTGCTTGCTTAGATCGAGATAGACAGGATGGCGGCGGCTTCCGCAGCAGAGATGATGGGGATGATAAAACCCTTGGGGATTGGCGGAAAAAAGATGAACGTAGTGGTGGATCAGACAAATTCTCAGACCGAGACAGAAAAGGTGAAATGTCTTGGTTTTCAGGCAGAGACAGGAAAAGTAACTGTCCGATTTCAATTACTTTTGTTACGATAAAAATTAAAATCATTAGACTATAAGAATTTCAGTAGAAATTAAGATACTTGCTTTAAATTGCTTCTATGGTATTATATCACTTACATAAAAGTGATTATTCCATTCAGGATCTTTTATTGCACAGTATGTATGCAGTTCTTGTTGCAATATCTGAAATCATTCAAGGATGTTTGAATTACTTGTTAACCCTTTAACGAGGAGACTGTACTGAAAGTAACTGGGAAACCAATGCAGCTCGTCGTTAAAGTGTTAAAAGAGCGAATTTTTAGTCTTGATTTATGAGAAACTGAATGCTGACTTATATTATCATTTAGTGCTGTTTGTATTGGCATTTCGATTTGCATGTAACTTTTTAACATACTGTAATGTTACTGCTTTTAGATGATTTTAATAGGGGTTCAGATAGCATGGATCGTGATCGTTTTGAAAGAAGAGATCGAGATCGATATTCCTCTGACAGGTAAATTTTAAATACAAAGATCAGTAATTTTTCTTTTAGATGGTAAAGGTGACTGTGATAATTCACATTTCACAATGTCAGTGAAGCAACTTTGAGTGAAAAGTTTTATGAGTGATGACAGACGTAATTTGTGAAACATGTCAATGTTGAAGGCAACTGCAAATAAGTGATGGTAAAAATTATATTATTTTGTGGTACAAAAATTGTAGTATTAATATTCCTTTTAATTTCTTGCAGACCTGATGACAGAGGTGGAGAGCAGAAACGTGGTTGGGGAGGAGCAGGTAGCCGCAATGGTGGTGAGCGCTTTGCCCACTTTGGCGATAGAGCAGATCGTGGACATTTTGAGGATCGAGATCGAGACAGAGGTAAAATCGTTCTTTCACTTAACTTGATCTATAGCAAGTAATGCTTTTATGCTACTAAGCTGTTTCTTATGCCTTAGTGAAGGTGTTGCCACAACAAATTTGAATATCTTTCACAAGAAATTTTAATAGGTTTTGCCAAAATTGTGTCCAGAATGTTTTGGTTGCACAATGTGTCAATTAAAATGTGTATTTCGAAAAGTGTACAATACAACTGGTGCTGTGCTAAATTTTAGTTGCTTGTAAAGACAACGCATCTCCTCTTTAGTTGGACACTTCTGTGTTCTAACTGTTGGTTACTAGTAATCTACTGTTTTAATTCAAGATTTTCCTTTCATATGTGTATTTTGAAGGTTTTAAAGTCTGTTTTGATAATTTGTGAACTACATTTGCCTCTCACCTCTGCTTCATCATGAAGCACAGAGGATTCCTTCCCCAGATGCCGCGGTTGCAACAGACTTGGTGAAATGCTGATGCTGCACTATTCCACGCAATCATTAACAACCCTGATCACATGCTCCGGAGACTTTTCCCCAAACTAGACAAAACAAATACCATCTTAGGTCAAGAACTCACAATTTCACCCTCCCCAGAAGGATGAACGAAATTTTTTAGCCCTTATCCTGTTTGGAAACATTTATTAACCATATTCCTAATCGTAATGGCTTTATCACAGAGCTGTAGAGACTCAGTACATGATGGTAAACAAGATGCATCTATGTCATCCTGTCTTGAAGGAATAAACGAATATTGATTGTTTGGTTGATTTTGTTCATATTCTGTTACTTAATGTAAAGCCGACGACATGTCAACCTGCATGGCAAGCTTGTTCTGCTGGATTGTTACTGTATTTGCGCTTCAGCCTAAATAACCTTCGTCTTTGAAGCATGTCTGTGACAACTACCTTCTTCTTACCAGGTTAGAATGATTTCTGAATGATTTTCATAGCTAAACATCATCTGATTTTCAGACTTTGGTGGTGGAAAGTCCTTTGGATCAGGATACAGAAGTCGTGAGAATCGTGACAATGAAGGAGACAGGTAAAACACCTTCAACTGCTCATAACTGAACCACTATGTGACCTATTTAAAACCATTGCTTAGTTTTAGACATTTGTATTAAAGCCATTTAGTCTGGCTATGTAAAATTTGCTGAGCTTTTGTACCCATTTTGCATTATTAGACAATATATTTAGTTTGTTTAGTGTGAGCTTTTTTATATTATACAGTAACTAACAAGATTTCTTGATTTCACGTTCTTATATACCATGCACTTAAACTGAAAAGACTGTTTTAAGTAAGAAATTTTTTCTTTGCTGGCTTGCCTTCTTCTGATTAACAAATTTGATATTGTTATTAATTCTCTAACTACTGTGATTGTAGATTTGGAAGCAGAGAGTTCCGTCGAGATGCTGATAGACCCCGAGATGGCGAGAACTGGGGTCGAAATAGCGACAGATTCGATCGCGACAGTGACAAGCGTGATGGCAGATTCCGGGATAGTGACAGGCCCCGTGACGGTGAAAGAGGGGACAGGTTCCGAGACAGTGACCGGGCAGACAGGCCACGTGACACTGACCGGGCAGACAGGCCACGTGAAACTGACCGGGCAGACAGGCCACGTGACACTGACCGGGCAGACAGGCCACGTGACACTGACTGGGGAGACAGGACCCGTGACAGAGGTGACAGGTTCCGTGACACTGGTGACAGGGGAGAGAGGCCCCGCAATGAAGAAAGAGACAATGATAGAGCTGGGGATCGTTTCAGAGATGACCGTGAGAGAGGACATGATGAAGAAAGGCCGAGAGAGAGGCAGACTGATGAGGTTAGAAATCGTAGACCGGATGATGATGAGAAAGACAGAGGTCGCGACCGTAGCCATGAAGTCGAACGTGACACCAGGAGTCGTGGTAAGAATTTTCAAGCAATTTCAAAATTGCTTAATAAAAATCAAAATTTCTATGGAGGAATTTAGAAATTTTGTGTATGTGTGCTGTATCTGCTTGTTAAGCTTTTTTGTTTTATGCTATCAAGAGCTGCAAAGTTTGAATGTGATGAAATATCATTTTTAATTGGTGAAGATCTGGTGTAGACAGGTTAAGTGTTGTCTTCAAAGAAACTGTTCAGAAGAATGGTTCACAATTCTGCTGAAAAGCAGAGTTGCTGGAAACCAAACACAGAAACCCAACAACCGAGCTCCTTTTTAACTTAGCAGTGTATTTTGGTACTCATTTGCAGAGCTTGAAAAGGTGAAGGATGATTTTCTATTGTATTTGTAATTCAGTTTTATTAATAAACTTGTGTGGAATACACGTTTTTTTACTTTAGATGCATCAAAAGAAATAGAAAAACCTGGACCAAAAGGTCGACCAAGGCTCAACCTTCAGCCACGGACGAAACCTTTGGAGGAGGCTGGGAAAATGGCATCAGTTGCATCAACCTCCATCTTTGGTGGAGCCAAACCAGTAGACACCACCCAGAAACTGCGAGAAATCGAAGAGAAGCAATCGAAGCTTCGTCAGAAACCAGAAAAAGAAAAAGATCATCGGTAGGACTTAAAACTTTTTGTTACTTGTTACTGTTACTTGTTACTGTATGAAGAAAAGTTGATCAATGGTTGTAGCGTGAGATTGTGGAAGTATACTTGTTCAGGGTGCTGTTTTGTGTGATTGAAGTCTGAATATATATTGCCAGGGAATCAGGATGTATTTACGAGTCACTGGGTTTTACTGAGTAGCGGAGCGATTCTATGCGTGTTACCTGAGTTAACAAATTGTAATTGTAATCGAACATTTATATAGCGCTGCTCAAAAATCAGCAGCGCTCTTGACCTGCTTCAGATTATTTGTTATGGAATTAATTGGGGCAGTGATAGTGTGAGATATGATCATGATGTAGTGTTGGACATTTTGTCAATCCCTGTACACAGGCAGTTTTCAGTTGTCCATTGGGAAGAGTTCTTCCACTGTTGTATAGCCGTTGTCACATCTGTTTGCAAGAAATTGTGGAAGTTCTGCATCCAAAAGCTAGCTGATGGGGACATGTGCTAAATGAGCCCTTTGTGACCTCTGTTTGCTTTGTTTCGGCTTACCTTTAGTTGTCTTATATATGGATATCTTGTGAATCTGTCATCTAGGACTGTCAGTGAAGATGATCGACCAGCTGTTGTCAGTCGCCAGGCGTCGTCATCCGATGGTCCTCTTCCTCCTCCGTCTGAGGATGCTCCTGCGTACAAACGGTTGGTACACAATTTTGCATCAAAATGGGGAAAGCCGCTTGGCACGAACAGTTGAGCCACATAGCATTTTTCACAGATTATTGTGGGCCGCAGTTGAACCTGCTTCATTAATGGCTTTGCTTTAGTCGATCCTGAAGCAGATGAATGCTTGTTTGCATCAGGGTCATGGCAGCTTGATTGGTAGGTTAGCAGCATTTAGTGCAAATCTGGCACAGATGGTAGAAGCACATTTTACATACATTCTTCACTTGCCATGAAAAAGTCAATTTCATGTTTATGATTGTGTATAGTATTAACCCTTTGCATGCCACAGGTGCAGATTACAACATTAACACTCTAACGATGAGATTGTACTTAAAGCGACTGGGAAACCAATGCAGCTCGTCATTAAAATGTTAAATTATGCTTACCAAAGTGTTTGCAAGTTAAGGAACCAGATTAAGTAAGTCAACCATTAAATTAGGGCAATAAGTTAGCTAAAATATTTTCCTATTGGTGATGTATGCACGCGTGGTGTAGTCACAGAGATCTTGCAAACACATACAATTATATAACAAGGGCTGGTTGAAAATTCAAGTTGTATTTACACTTTGGCTGTATTGTCGCTGGTTGATAGGGTATAACATTTTTACTCTTGGGTTGAAATGGATTAAAGCCCCAAACTATCTTGCTGCTAACAGCAAGGCTAGAAATATGTATCATGCAAAAGGTTGATGTCCATACCAGACAAATTCCAAGAATTCTTCATTGCTGCTATTAAATGTGGGTGCTATGCTAATTTATTAACTCCTCCTAAATGTTGTTTACATTACATTGTAAGGCATTCCTATAAGGAAAGGGATTAAGGCTGTTACGCATACTAAAAGTTATTCCTGGATTCGATTTTGGGAGACTTTCAACAAGTGCGTTTATTCAGAATGTTTTTTAAACTGGTGTGTCCATAAACATGTGTATTCTAATCACCTAATATGCCAAAATTATATCAACTTTCTCAAGCTCATGATGCTCATCTGTATTCATTTCAGTCAAAACTCGGCCAGCAAACCCCGACCAAAGAAGGATGCATCTCAGGATTCTGAAAAGCGCAAGGACCGTCCATCGACTGCCAGTGGGAGTTCAGGTAAAGGTAAGAGTCGTACACTCTGTGCGCCTTGAAAGGCAATAGACAGATTGACTGTAAGTGCAGATCTGTCATCGGATTATTGATAAGAGTGAATTTTCTAAATATAATTTGGTTTTATAAAGTTACTGTCATCTGTGAGTTTGAAGTTCAGCTATAAAGGATGATGGGGTGTTATGTACACTGTGAGTGACTCATTCTGCTGACCCTTGGCAAACTGTTTCTTGAATTATGGAGGTTTGATTTTCTTTAATTAGTGAGTTTTGGTTTGGTTGTAGCTTCGAATGGAAGTCGCAAGTCATCACACACCGACATGGATGATGTATCAAGTGTTGAGGCTGATTCAACACATGAGAAGCCAGCCCCAGTTAAAATGATTCCAGCTCCACCACCAAAAGAGAATGCTTGGGAAAAGAGGAAGACTATTGCTGCGCAGCAGACGACAGTGGCGCCATCTAATGATCCGGCTGACACCGTCAAACAACCAGAAGCTGTGGAGTCTAAAGAAGAGATTCCTAAAGAAGATACTGAAACAGCAAAGGTTAGAGAAGCAGGGAATAATTTCACATTCCTCTTTATTTTTCAATGTCTGTTTGTCCAATGTCATTTGCAGTTTTAAGTTTCATGACTAATAAAGGTCTTTCACTTCCTTGTGAAGTGTATGCAAAAGACAGGATGTAGTTATAACTGAGAAACCATAAAAAGTAGTAATATTGGTATAACTAATTATACATGAAACAAATAAACACCAGTTTCTATTCGTTCTCCAGGTTGAAGTGGTGCGACCATCTTCAGGATCAGAGTCGTCATCTACTTGTGCTGAAACACCCAACCCCCAGTCGACATCTGAAGAGAAATTGGACACGGCGGCAGATGCTCCGAAGGTCAATGTCTGGGATATGAGGAAAAAGCAGATTGAAGCCAAATCTCAGAAACCTGAGCAGCCTGCTGCAGAAGCAAGCGTCCCAAGTATGTTTCAGGTGTCTTCATTGTATGTGGTCTCTGTTTTGTATTGATGGCAGTAAACTGTACGATGAATAAATATGTATGTGGTGCCCTGCAGAAAGCTGCTAGTAGCTGTGAACTATCCAATTGAGTGGTTGTCAAAGGTTTTCTGCAGAAGGTGAGAAATAGTATAATCTAAGTGCACAGTTGCTGTTTAGTTGGGGTAGCTCCTTCATACCTCAAGACCTTCTGTACTTTGGTCTCTGCACTCCCTGGTGGCTCCTTTCTGGTTGTTCCCCACATATGCAGGGCTACTACTTAATCCAGAAGCTTTGCTTATGTCGGCCCTTCTTTTTGGACCCATCTTCCACAGGAACTGCAGCTTGAGCTCCTCAGCCTCTCTCTTCCTTTGTTTCGGAAACGCCTGAAGTCCATTTTATTTTTTAGTGTTAGCACTGACTTGTGTCGGGAAGCCTCGGAGTTGCTGAGTAGTGCTTTATAAATGTTTGATTACAACTACCAAATTGTTACAATATTATTATTTGTTGTGACATGGATACTGCTGCCCAGATTTAAGCAAATTCAGTCATCAGTACTGTGTTACGACTCATAATGTTGATGCCTGTCTGCACACATATTTCAAAGGTTTTCTGCAATCCTCATACTCTTCAAGCAGATACCCATCCTGGAAAATACAATGGGATGCCAGTAGGCGTTTGGAGTAGCCAGCCAAAGGAAGCGCAGCACAACAGCTGTTAAGATTCTGTATTAATTGCATTCCATATCGTATATTAGTTCTATAAAACTTATTTGCAAACTTTTGATTGCAACAGGTCAGGAAGTTGAAGTGAGAAAGAAAGCTGTCGTTTCTGTAGCTGGAGTTGTAGAGGCGGGAGGAAGAGGAAGTGGTCTAGCGGATCGCAATGACAGGCGTCCGGGACCAGCTGGAAGAGAAGGTGGAAGAGGAGGAGGCGGAGGCCGAGGAGGTGTGAGGAGAACTGAAGGTGGCGATATCAAACGCTCAGAAGATAGAGACAGCAAAAGAGCGCCTCCACCAAAGAAAGACAAGGAAAAGGTTTTGCCAACTTCTATCGAAGAGATGCCAAAGCTTGAAGACAAGTCAAAGAAGGTACGATCAGCTGTAGCTTTTTATGATAATAATTTAAAAATAAGCGGAGCATTTTATCACTGTTTACCTGGCAACTATCAGTCAAATTCAGTCTTACTATTTGTTAGCGTTTTATCATCCATTTCATTTGTTTGTTCAGTGTGCAGTCTCTGTCTTAAAAACTGATCTTCTGGATATTGACGTGATTACGACTTGGTTTTAGTATGCTATCAATTGATGCCTAGTGCATTAGACACCTGCACGATAGACGTGATTACTAATTATTACTCGTTTATATAATATGTGACTTTTGGATTAACTATACATTTTCTTATAGTGATTATTTACTTTGTCTTGTTACATTTTAGGACTGGAGTGATAGAAACAAGTTCTCATCTCTTTTGATGGCAGAGGAGGATGATGATGATGATGATAAGAAAGGCAGCGACGATGAAGACAATAACTGATTGAAAGACTCTGTTACCACAATGATCATAGATGGACTGTCATTATCCTTCATGCGCTCATGCGCTAAATTTTATATTATAAAAATTTAAGCAGTTGTGGTGATGGTTACATTTGCTTCACTCTGGCTCCTTCTGGTTTTGAATTTTTCCTGTTCATTTGTCTTCCAGGGTTCATGCTTTGTTTTGGAAGCATGTTATTCTGAAATCTTAAGATGGGAAGCCCTTGTTCTGATCATGGTCACTGACAAAATTATCCTTTGTAGTGCCTTCCTTTTCTGGTTTTATTGTAATGGAAGTGCAAACATGAAGTTTTAACAGTTTTAAAACTGTGATAATAGCTTCACAGGCTATGATAACAGATTTCTTTGTGATTTTGTGGTTGACTCGAGACTTGTTCTCATCACAAATAAACAGTTTTGAGTCTTCTAAGTGTTTCTTGAAGTATTGGATAATGTCATGTCTTTTGATTTTCATGAATTGTGCCTGAATTGATGTTGCATATGCCACACCACCTACTTCCCCCACAGTATGATGCCTGGCGCTGTGCTCGGTTTGGCTTTGCTGAGTTCGCGTTAAGCTTCCTTATGTTCTGTTGGTTGAATTATTTTCAAGTACTTAAATTATGAATGTTTACACATCCACACACATCGATGTACTTTAATAGTTAAGCAGAATTACAGAGTTTGAATTTAATCCGAAATGTGGGGACAAAAGAAAGTTTTCCATTTACTGGTTGGTTTGTAACTCATATTTGGATATTCCAATATTTGGATTAAATTCTGGAGCACTCTTCCTTGGTCAAGTTTATCTGCCACTAGTTATGAGAGCTGAAAGAGGCACTGTGGATGTTGTGGAAAAGTTTATGGTTATACGCAAGCAATGTTTTCAAGTGGTTCTATAAGTAAAGAGATGGATATATTGGATTGGGACATGTTGCCGGTCATCTTGGAGTGTTGTGTGATTGTAGAATGGAGGCTCACAGTGAGAAGAAAGTCGTGAAACCAGTTGCCTTTCAGGTCTTGTTTCAGTTGTGATGTCACTTATTTAAGAAAGACAAATGCAGTTTATATGTTCATAGCATGTAGATAGCAACGTACCTTGGCTGGAGGGTATGCCACATGTTACATGAACGTTACTTAAGTACATTATGATGTAATTTTGGGTCAATGAATTTTAAATGAAACTGTTCCTTTGAAATATATAGTTCAGTACAGAGTTAAACTGACACTAGGGTGACAAGAAAATTTTAGGAAAGTACATTTGGCTTTAGACTGATCTACCTACTAGGGAAACATTTGTATTAAGTTTAGTGAAAATGGTTTCATTATTGTGGAGAGTAATTCTTTGTTTAAGAATTTGTAATTAATCTGATGCACTACAGTACAGGTGTGAAAATGGCCAATTTTTAGAAGGAGTCTTTGTATCCTAGGCAGCACATTGCCAAGTTATTGTTGTCGTTTGGCTATACATACAATTTATAATTGCACTTTACTAATTTGTGTACTGTCATGATAGACATAGATGATTCTGCATGCAAGCTGTCTCATTTTCTTCTTCCAGCGGCGGTATCAAAGGCGAGGTATTTGGGCTTGTAATATAGAACTATGCAGGACCTTCCTTGTAGCAGTAGAGCACACTGTCTTTGGAGCCAAAGCAAGAATGACATTAGAATTAGACTGAAGCTGTGGGATCTGTTTCTGACATTAATAATGTGTTTTATGAACGGTCATGTGTACAGACATGCTCTATGTTAATGTGAAGTTCGTGAACCAGACAATTACATTTCACCTGAAATACTTAGTTTGCCTCCAGGCTGCAGAAAATGTACGCAATGCATTTAAATGCTGTCGTGAGTGATGCCATAAATTAAAACTGTCTGTTGTTGGGAAGATCAGTCTGTTGGCATGATGTGCAAAGACTAGATTGGTCCTGCACGCTATTACTGTATCGTATATCTGTTGATTTGAAGGTTATGTTATCAATGAATTATAATGTTACAGATCGTGTTGCGGGATGTAAAATAGTATGAATTTTAATAAAATTACGTCTGATAGGTTGGGTTGCATTGCATATCAGGATAATGTGTATATTCTGGACCTGTGTGGTGAGCTTTAGTCAGTAGTAATAGTTCTGAGAACTCTGTAACTCCATTGTACTAATGCTGAAGACATTGGTCGATAGTTACTACTAAGAGAATCATCGTGGAAGCGAAATTCCAAGATGAGTCCAAGTCCAGTCAAATGCCAAGAAGAGAATCAGATAAGACACAGAAATTGCCTACAGAGAAAATGATATTTTTAATGGTGATCTGAAGGCCAAAGCAGACTTGAAGCAGTGAATGTTTGGCAGCAGAGAGTTAAAAAATATATGGCCAGCAATGGAAAAGCACACTTGCTGGGAACTGTCTAGATTTCGTGGAACAGTCAAATTACGACAGACCTGGTGGTGTACAGAAATTCTTGAGAGTCTGTGCAGACTAACTATATTGAGGTTGACTGAAATGTAGAATCATGTATACGATTATCCTAGTCTAAAAATTGTTCACTTTTCTATGAACAGCCAATGCAACAATTTATAGTTGATGCAAATTTTTAAGGCTGTGGAAGTTGTGTTGGCAGTTTTATAGCCTGTTGCATTTGGCTCCATGGTGATCTATAATTTGGCTCTAAGGCGATGGGCTGCAGGACTTGCTTGCCATTTGGTGTTGCTGTGGTCTACGTATTTTGTTGTGCTCCTTATTTTGCCTCGGTTGCTTCAAGCATCATCTCCTGTGCTCGGTTGACTTTCACCAAATTTAGCTATGACTTTGTAGATCCTTTCTCCGCTTCCCAGTTGGCAGTCTGGTGTATAATTGGGAATATGGCCACAAGGGTGGATTGCTTCCCAATGTTGAATTTGATGAGAAGTTAAATCTAACAGACACATTATGCACATCGGACTTCCGATATACCCTTCAATCTCCCTTCCTTTTCGACCTTGTTATTTTTGGCATGAGATTTGAGAAAATGAGTTGGAGGAGGTGTTGTGTCAATTTTAAACATAAGACATAATCAGTAATTTATCTCGCTCAATTAGAAGTGTATGTTACACCAAAAAATTAAACATTTTCAAACTACTATAGGAATGAAAGTGATACTGCGAGACATTTCAGTAATTGTGAGACATTTCAGTAACCAAGAATCCGTTCTGTCTGTCTGTATTACTGTGTCTTCTATAACTATGTCTGTATAATTGTTTGACTGTATCAGATTTCAAGGTCATATCCCATCGAAACTGATCAAAGAAACCAGTGGTTTCAGTTGTAGAGATTTCAATATTAAAGCAGAGTTCCAAGTATAAAAAAATTCCAACAAGTTTTGCTCCAAGGTTTTCATAGCATATTGAGCTCATCTCCTCCTAGCTATAAATTGATTACAGTAAGTTTGGAGTGTGGGATTGAAGTCGTCCAGCGAGGACAGACAGGGTTGTGGGTGGGTCATCCAACCATGGACTTGGGCAAGTAGGCTACCCTATATAAGTAAGGGGAACTTCTGGCCCTTCGGGCTCTGCATTCAGTTTTACTGTATGGCCTACTGCATATTCAAGATACCAAATTCAATTGGGATTAATGTAAAATGTGACGATGTGAAGGGTTGCTGTGTCTAGTCTATTGCTTCAGCTCAAGGAAGATCAGCACAGGCTGAACATCAAAATCATGGCCAATTTATTGACCACAGAAAGCACTACATAGTAGTACATACGTGACCCTGGACAGGTCTATTACATACCAGCATCACTTGAAGAAGACTGCAGCATAGATCAGCACTTAAAACAGCCTGCTCAGCAAACTTGTCTCGACTTGGAGTGCCAATACACATTAAGAACATCTACCCTTTCTCTGCTACTGAACAGCACTACAGTGGAGTATACACTCTGTAGGCCTACTTAATACTCTACCAGAAGTATGGGCATTAAATGAGACCCATATGGGCTCCAAACGGGGGCTTTATGCAAATATGTATGTATGTATGTAAGCACTTGTATAGCACCCCTTCAAGATTTCTACTCCGAGGCGCCCCCGACTACAGCGCGGACTCTGAATCGGAGTTTCACTGTCGCATGAAATCTGCGAGGGAAGGACTTGCCCAGGGTCCCTCAGGTGGCTGTAGTCTATAACCCGCAATCCTCCGGCTGCAAGGCACCGAATATACTGCTAACCATTGTTTGGGACTTCACGTGGGCATGCTGGCATATATTGTGCACAGGTATGGTGTCATTCGGCGTATGTGCGGCTGTAGTTGATGTTTCTCTCCGTGCACGTTATCTCAAGAACATTGTGCACATTCCAAACTGCCCATGTGAGTGCTGGTCCTATGCAATATAGATTATATAGCGCCATTTCGCCTCCGTAGAAAGGAGGGCGCTTCAAGATGAATTAAAAGATCTACACAAAGATTTACCACTCTGTAATTATAGGCCTATCACTTCGTCGAGCAGTGCACATCAGGCAATGCATCTTCACTTGTCTGTCCATCGCCAGATCCTCGGCCTAGTCTCTCAACATCTCCAGGAATCTCAAGTCATCTCTGATGGTTTTCGGCCAGTTCTTCCTGTAACATGTAATAAGTTCTGAAAATGTGCAGCTGCTTAAAAAATGAGATCATAAGTTCGATGCATTTGGCTTAATAATTCAATGATGGTATCTTGAACCATCTTATGGGTTGGTATAATGTCCATGCTGCTTGTTTGCAACGAAGTTGTTTGTTCTAACACTCTTAAAAACAATTGCGCTGTCAAAATGCATTCAAAACTTGTCACAGAATGCAGGAGAGGTTTCGTTCTGCACCAGACATCATTATAAAATTAGAATTAAGAAGTAGAACTAAAATATCATAATATTTTTGAATCATATTTTTTCTATTCTTTGAGCCGGCCCACCGGCCCGTCAGTGTGCCGGCCCACCGGGAATCTCCCGGTGTCCCGGCGGCCCAGTCCAAGCCTGGGAACTTCTGGCCCTTCGGGCTCTGCATTCAGTTTTACTGTATGGCCTACTGCATATTCAAGATACCAAATTCAATTGGGATTAATGTAAAATGTGACAATGTGAAGGGTTGCTGTGTCTAGTCTATTGCTTCAGCTCAAGGAAGATCAGCACAGGCTGAACATCAAAATCATGGCCAATTTATTGACCACAGAAAGCACTACATAATAGTACATACTGTACACTACATACTACATAGTAGTACATACGTGACCCTGGACAGGTCTATTACATACCAGCATCACTTGAAGAAGGCTGCAGCATAGATCAGCACTTAAAACAGCCTGCTCAGCAAACTTGTCTCGACTTGGAGTGCCAATACACATTAAGAACATCTACCCTTTCTCTGCTACTGAACAGCACTACAGTGGAGTATACACTCTGTAGGCCTACTTAATACTCTGCCAGAAGTATGGGCATTAAATTAGACCCAAACGGGGGCCTTATGCAAATATGTATGTATGAGCACTTGTTATAGCACCCCTTCAAGATTTCTACTCAGAGGCGCTCCCGACTACAGCGCGGACACTGGATCGGGAGTTTCACGCTGAAGCGCATGAGCAATTGCGAGTGAAGGACTTGCCCAGGGTCCCTACGCGGCGGCTTGAGGTGGATTCGAACCCGCAACCCTCCGGCTGCAAGGCACCGAACATACCCCTACACCACCGCGCGTCCTATATGGACTTCACGTGGGCATGCTCGCATATATTGTGCACAGGTATGGTGTCATTCGGCGTATGTGCGGCTGTAGTTGATGTTTCTCTCCGTGCACGTTATCTCAAGAACATTGTGCACATTCCAAACTGCCCATGTGAGTGCTGGTCCTATGCAATATAGATTATATAGCGCCATTTCGCCTCCGTAGAAAGGAGGGCGCTTCAAGATGAATTAAAAGATCTACACAAAGATTTACCACTCTGTAATTATAGGCCTTCGCTACAATCGTCGAGCAGTGCACATCAGGCAATGCATCTTCACTTGTCTGTCCATCGCCAGATCCTCGGCCTAGTCTCTCAACATCTCCAGGAATCTCAAGTCATCTCTGATGGTTTTCGGCCAGTTCTTCCTCTCTTCCTTCTCCGTCCAGAATTCCAGGACAAAACTTGTTTGACTTTTATCGTCATACATATGATTATGACAAACATGCCCCATCCACTTCAAGCTTCTCTTTCTAATGATATTTTCTATACCTTGTGCTGTCCTCTCTCTAATAGTTTTATTTTGTTTTTTTTTGTACTAGATCCTTAGCTGAATTGAAAAATGAACAGTGTAGAATACTTATTGGAAAACTCAAGTTTTATTTTCAGATGATTTATAGTTCGAGCAAAAAATCATGTCTTAACAAACCCTTAAGTGGTATTAATGAAAATACACTGAAAGCTGTGCTAGAGGGATTTAAATTAAACCCCCAGGTAATTTTTGAGAATTAGATGGAGTGGTTGAAAAATGAATAGGGTTTGAACCCTCCGACAAGTCAATCCCTGAATGCAATATAAATTCGTAATCGTAATCTCCAAACTTCTAAAGCCTGATATGCCTGTAATATAGCGCTACATGAGTTGTGCTGTTGACGATGTAACCTTGGGAAACCCCGTTCATCTCATTGGCCTTCCATCAACTTCTTCGTTTATGTTTATCTGTAACATTTTAAGGCCGCATTAATTTCTTATCTGAAAATTTGACTTAATAATCCAAGCCTGTGATGTTTTCTAAGTGAGAAACAAAAGGCTCAGGCTTGCGCATTTTATCGAGAAATGTACGGCCATCGTAAGCTAGAGAGACGGCCAAGCGGCGTGCTTTGAGGTATTTACCTAAGTTTTCTTATAGGTACCCGTTCACTTTCAACCTCCTGATTTATGTAATCCTAGAGCTAGCCTCGGCCACCCGAAATGCTCACCAGCCTGCCATCCACAAGATGTGTCTTTGTAACCCCACCAACAATGTTCTGGTAAAACATGCGTGCTAGATTGTCGTTTTAAAAGCGTGAGATTCGATGCCAGACTATGATAGAGGGTTATATTTGACCACTTGTGCCATCTGGTAATGTAGACCGGTAATGGATATAAATATACCATTAAGTTGAATAGTTTCTTTAAGGACGCCTCGATTTCGAAGAGAATGAGCTCAAAGCTTGCAAGTGTTTACTTATGAGTGTTAATTCTAGGAATGTTCATATAATTGTAGAGCAGTTCAGGGACCATAGTGTTCATTTCATTGCCCAGTTTAAGCTATCGTGTATCAATATCTCTGCCTTCACCTTTTCAACCAGTGTCCGCAACCTAGGTGTCACCCTGGATAACAACTTGACATTCGCAGAGCATCATTCAACCCTAACCCGTTCCTGCTACTATCATTTGAGGTGGCTCCGAGCCATCAGGAGATCAGTCTCCTTGCATGTCTTCATCACTGTTGTTCATGCGTTCGTCTGCAGCCGCATTGATTACTATTACTCCTTATATGCAGGTCTTCCTAAAGCTCGTCTCTCAACTCTCCAATCAGTCCTAAACTCTGCTGCCAGACTGATGCCTCCCTCGTTTCTCTCATATCACAACTTTCATGACGAATAAATTGCATTGGCTCCCTATTGAGGCTTGTATCCAATGTAAGATACTCCATTTGGTCTATAGAGCTCACCATGGCCAGGCTCCAAAGTACCTGTGTGATCTCCTCCATAAACCAGACTCTGCTCTCTCTCTCTCTCTCAGGTCCCTTCTCTCTAGTGATAGAGCTGACCTCTTCGTCCCCCAGACCAGGACGGCCATTGCTCAGTGCCGTGCCTTTGCAACTGTGGGTCCTTCTTTGTGGATTAACCTTCCCCCACTAATTTGGGTTGAGATTTTGGCAGGTGGTTTATCCAATTCGATCCGTTGCTTGAAAACCTTTCTGTTTCCTCGGAGTGCCCACGCTGGGAGCTCCTCTGAATAGTCATTACTGCTAGAGGCGTTTTATAAATGCCCAGATACAATACAATGCAATGCGATATCTGACGATTGTGGTACATTTATCATATCGTAATACTAATGCATGCACATATACCTATAAATATGTTAAATATAATATATAAACTATCAGCAAGTATGTGTGTGTGTGTGTGTGTGTGTGTGTGTGCAAGCATGCTTGCGTGTTTGCATGTATGCTATGATATTTGCTTAGATCCATGCCATACATATGCATACAAATCTGTTTAACATTTGTTAGTAAAGGACTGTTGGAGGATGGTACGAAAGTTGTTGTAACATTGTTTTCTTATCAAGAATAGCTTTATGTAAGGTCACTTTCTAAAGCATTAAGTTTTGAATCCATGCTGGATACTGCATTATAGCAAATTCTGTGTTTTATTAAGCATACAGAAGTATTTTGGAAATTCTGGATTATATGATCCAAGTTAATTCAGTTAAGATCTGCCTTTGTGATCTGGCACTTCCTGGTGATGCTGCATTGGCATCTGCTTTACTTCAAAATAGAGTTCTTGTAGACTTGTGTTGCCTTATATGCTGTATTATCATATCTGCTGCAGGATGCATTGTAATTTAGAGTACACCTACTGTGTAATAGCGTTTGTCAGTGATTAAGTTTTCATTTGCAAATACAAACGTAAAAAAGCATGTTGTGTTTCAGGTCCTTTGACAAGACACTTTGGCTAACTAAGAAGTGTCACTGGTCAGAGCAAGAGGGAGACTGACAGAGAAGTGCTTTGTGACAGAGTGAAAGACAGATGCACAGACGGACGCAGAGATACACAGAGGAGCAGAAATGAAGACTAGCCGAGTGTTGTACATTTGGATTATACGCCATCGTCTTGGTTTGATTCTGATTATCACCAGCTTCATATTCATTGTCTTGAATCTGAATCTACTTGGGTACACAAGAGATATGGAAAGTCCAGAAAAACTCAGGGTATGATTGGATTTAGTATTTGTCATTGTGGATTATTCTTTGGTTTTGGGGTGCTGTTGTTAAGCATGCATGCATTTGGTGCATTTAGAGACATCTTCGAATATGTTCATTATCTTCTACCATTGTTAACTCCATTCCTTTATTAATGAGCATTAACTTTATGATTACTGCCAGGATCATTCTGTGATCTAAGCTTATAAGTGATCAAATCTTAAGATTGTAATGAAATCATGAAGCAAAAGGTGCAACAAATTCCCACAATTGGTTAGTTTTTGCCATGTGAGCCATTGTCATTGTTCATTGTGGACACATTCAGGTACAAACACTGCATTTCTAATAATGTGTCTCATTACATTGCACTTAAAGGTCAGCTGGGAAGAGCGAGTGTAAAAAAGTGTTAGATGCTGGCAATTAAGCATTCTGATCTGGATTATCTCGTGAAGTTTTGTATTCGAAAGATTTCCTGGCCTGCGAAAAAGAAAGTATACTCTGGAGTTAGATCCCACCCACGATGCTTAAGTAAAATTATGGCTATGCTTGGCTAGACACATGGGATTTCCATGGGTTAGCAAACCTGGCTGACTGACCCAGAGATCCAGCTGATAAGATAACTGATATACTTATCTTTTTCGGTTGTAAGATTGGCCAATCTGGAGACAGATGTGTGAGTCTGAAATTTCCCTTTATCAATGGATACACAGCAGATGGTAGAGTTATGCCCAGGGCTCCTATATAATATTATCGAAAGGTCCTTGAGTTATGTTTCATTTCTGTTTTGAGTTTTGGTATAAGGTCAGGTCAATGATGATGGCCTCAATGGTGCATCCAGAGATTGTTAGGCCTTCAAGTTAAAGCAGCAATCCTATAATAATTGTTTTCATACAAGATGATACAACAGTGAATTGTGAATGGAAATGTGAAGTTCTAAAAAATTCAGTTTGCTATCAATTAACTGTACCATGCTACTGACACATACATTTCTTTTAACATTTTCTTGTTAGATTGCTATAAACTCTGCCATTTTAGTAAGCGATTATTCAAACAAGTCTTGTCATGGACTGCATACCTACTTAGACTCTTCCAGTGGCTGAAGGTAAGGTTAGTTTATCACAGGAAGAATTGTTTGGTGATATGCAAAGAACATCCATGCACGTCTGTAACAGTAGTCTGAGATGCTACATCTCTGGGTTCTGTGCAGCTGGAATAGAACCAGTGTGTTCTCCACAGGTTGTTAAGGTCAAAAACCGAGATTCTTATGTTAGAAGATAGAGAACTTATGACCTTGTGGAGTGAGGCGAGTAACTGACAGCCAAGCAGATAAAAAGATGGATGGTGGATGGAACGCAGGCAGACAAGAAGCAGACAGACAGGGAGATTGACCGACAGTAAGGCGAGATTGACTGGTAGTAAGGCAGGCAGAAAGCAGACAGACAGCCAAGCAAATTGGATAGAGAGATATATGCAGACAAAATAAGAAGAGAGACTGGGATACAGCTAGACAGGCAGATGGAAACAGAAGCACTGAATGTGCTTAGATATATCCAGACAATTGATTTTATGATTTAGTTGAATCTTCTGGCTGCATTTTCTGTGTTCCACCTCCAGATGTTACGTTTAAGAATGTGCTGACTTTTTCAAAGGCCTTTCCAGTATGTTTTGCATCATTGGATATTTATATACCATTACCATTGTCAATAGCAACCTATTTTTAGGATGCTTTACACGGTTAACTGTCTGTGCAAATGCTATGAGTTGCTACATAGCAAGTACATTTTAAACTGCTTTTTAAAGACATAAAAGCTTTTAGCTTCCTGAATAGGTGCAGGAAGACTGGGCCAACAACCCAGAAAGCCCAGTCACCCATTTTAGTTTTAGTTGCTGGCACAAGTACATCAACGAACCTTGATGATCGCAGTTGCAACTTATTAAGGTAATCTGATAGTGGCCTCATACTATCTGTGAGGTAGCATGGTCTGCAGTTGTTCAGACATTTATTCATTCATTCATTCATTATGAAGTTTTATATAGCGCCCCTTCAAGGTTACTACTCAGGAGCGCTCCCGACCCCAGCACGGCTGAAAAGGACAGTTTTGAGGCAAGTATAGAAATATTCAGAGTGGATTCTGGGATGCAAGCACAGCGTCAAAGGGAGCCTGTTCCAGAGGGATGGCCAACCACTGAGAAGGCTCGATTCTGCTTAGTAGAACTATGCACCAACTATTATACTGTACACCAGAAGTTTGAATTTTTTTATACTAGTTTGAATTTTTGTGCTCACCTGTTCTGAGACACTGAAGGTGATCTTGTATCATGGTTGTAATGTAGTTAAACTGATTTAATCACATGACCAGACGAGCACAGCGTTGATGACGGTCTGAAGACAAATGATACTGCGCTGTTGCAAACCAGCAAAGGCGGCATTGTAGTGATCGATTCTGCTCAGAATTAAACTTTGAACAAGATGGTGAGTCACATCTTGTGTGATATACCAAGAAACAGACCTCAGCTGTCTCAGAATAGCAAAGCTAGTCCTCATAAGTCTTGTGATGTGTGGCGTCATTCTCTGTCAAGGAAAAGACACATGATCGCAAACCACGTTCTTAGGCGCGACAGCTTCCCTTCCAATGACAAAAGGCTGCAAATCTAAATTGTCCAGTCCAACCTGTGTGAGGATGAGCACCAGAGAAACTCTGACTTTGATCAATTTAGCTGCTTTCGATTGCATTTCATCGAATCAGTGATATCACTAATGCAGCTCATTAAGATGGACTGCAGATGCTGGACATTGATGAAAAATTAGGACGACAGAAAGCCATAGATCTGTGAGTCATCCGTGTAAAGATGACAATGCAAACCATGCTTGTACTGCATATGTAATCGGCTATGTCGGTTGACTGCATAGAACGAGAATTCGTGACTACAGGCTTTAATATTCGTAAATATTCGTGAATATTAGGTTATTTTTAATATTCGTAAATATTCGTAAATATTCGTTGATGAGACGTCACTGTTTTCCTTTTGTTTACGAACTTATTTAAGACTACTAATTAAGAACATGTGCAGTGGTTATGCGGCGCTATACTAAGTGCTGTGGTCCGTAAGCTGGTATACTCTTAGCCAAATCTTACCCTACCCTTGAGGTACTCTGTAAAAAAAGCCAACCATGACCAGAGGCCCGGGAATCTATACCACAGAGCCAAAGGTGACGAATCTCACACAAGTTTTGGCTTTGTGGTAAATATCATTTGCGCGCTAAACTGTTTCATGCATAACAATATAGCCTTTGTGTTTGTGAGACAGAACCAAGGGAATGAGACACCTTGTGTATAATGTTCCAAGCCAAGCTGAGGGCAAATGAAATCAAAGTCTCTCTCTCTCTCTCTCTCTCTCTCTCTCTCTCTCTCTCTCTCTCTCTCTCTCTCTCTCTCTCTCTCTCTCTCTCTCTCTCTCTCTCTCTTTCTCTCTCTCTCTCTCTCTCTCTCTCTCTCTCTCTCTCTCTCTCTCTCTCTCTCTCTCTCTCTCTCTCTCTCTCTCTCTCTCTCTCTCTCTCTCTCTCTCTCTCTCTCTCTCTCTCTCTCTCTCTCTCTCTCTCTCTCTCTTCTGTCCAGTCTGTCTGTCTGTCTGTCTGTTTCTGTATCTCTCTGCAGTCTCTCCAATCTCCGAAAACCCCACACTCAGTAGGCCTATGGGTAATGCCAGTATTATGAAGAAGATTCGTTTCAATTAGTTCGAATGATGCCTTCAGTCAGAGGCGGTTGACTGATACAGTCAAGGAATTAGGCTGACGCATAATGTCGCTGGATGTTGTTTAATATTGATGTCACTAGTCTAGCCTAGGTCCAAATATCAAATAGCTACGACGCTCAGTGCCAGCCTTAGGTATAGGAGATAATAGGCGGCTGCTTAATTAAAGGCGGCATTTTTAAGGGGCGGCAAATTCCGGAAAAACACACGATGGTCCCTTCCGTCAAAAGGTGTCATTTATGAGTAAGGATTTTGAAGAATTAAGAATTAAAGGAACTTGAATTTTTAATATTCGTTGGCCATTTTAATATTCGTCAATATTCGTAAATTTCTAAAAATCTTAATATTCGTAATATGCGCATACTCGTTCTATGGTTGACTGATCGACTTCTGTGTCATTTCGACGGACATTTTCATCTAAATGCAGAATTTGCTCAGTAACTTCGAACATGTTGGGAGTTTTCTGGTGCTAGGTTTGCGTACTGGACTTATGCGTCGATTTGTCAAGGATTTTGTACTTTTAAAGGGTATTTAGCTCTCAAGTCACCTCGGCCCATGTGACTGCATCAAGCCCATCCTTCTGATGTAAGGTCAAGTTTGAGCCATACAGACCATATACGCCGCCTGTAGCCGAGTGTTTTTGTCTCGGCGGAGGACAACCGACGGGGGCCAGTGGAATTACCTCAACCGTTAGTCACTGGTGGCTCTTTAATCTACCGACCGACGCAAGACGAATGCCTTTTCTGCATACTCCTTTTGCCTCGACTGCTAACTGGATGTGCATCATCTTCCACCATAGAGGGACTGCTGGTGGGCAGCATCATTGTATGCATGAATGCTGTCACCTGTCGCTGCTGTACTCTATCGAAGCAACTGGGTCCAGAGTCTCTGAACATCCATGCTATCAGTCAGCTGTCGATGGAAATCCGTTGGTTGGTTCCACATATGTGCGTGTGTCTGCCACTGGTGACTCTTCAGCTTACTGTGCATTGTTTTTGTTTGTTTGAAATAATTAATGTTCATTGTGCAGCTGTGCCCTTAATCTAACTTTATTTATTTATTTATCTAAAGGAGGAAATCTTGCGATTAAGTGAGATTTATGTGAATGTTCTTTCAAAAGAATCTGAAGACATTGTAAATGGGCCTTTCTCTGGCAGACTAACAGGCTATGGTATGTACCTCATTTTTGTACTGCCAGTAGTAACAGTATTGATTGTAAAGGAAGATTTTGCAAGAGCTCTAAAGGTTGCAGTGAATAAAGCTGCGAAGGACTAGAAGACATCTCTCGTATGGTTGTGTGCACTTCTGAGCTTTGGAAGGAGGGCATATCAAACACAGTTGTATTGAATTGAAGCCCCGTTGTGCTGGTTGAAGGTTGTTGTAATTCCAATGAGTCACTTCAGCACAAGGGCATAATAAGCCAGGAAACAATTTTGGGGTTTCCATTTCGGGGGTTCCATTGGACATGGTCACAGAGTACGGGATCAGTTTTGAATTTTTTTCTGTGATTATTATTTCTGGGAGTTGGTTTGAACCCATAACCCCCATTTAAATATGCCCTTGCTTCAGCACCTTACAATAAATCACAGGTATAGCTTTACTTTCTTAGTTAAGTGTGCTGAACTTTTATTGTCTTTCAATGACACATACAAATTCATGTTAACTTTCTGAATATTAACAAGCACATTTACAAAATTGGCTGTGTCTACTTGCATTGTTGATTGCTGATGCAGTATAGAATAGAATAGAATAAATTCTTTATTAGAACCAGCTGCATACCACATTTTTGTGTACAAAAACATAGGCATACAAGGTTTATAAGTTAACAGTCTGCTGTTATGTCCCATATAAGCCCACATGGATTTTATAATTTATAGTCCATTGGGCTTACTGAATTGGTTCATATAACATCCTTATTGTAAACATTGCAATCTGACTGTTGTGTGAAGATCTCAAGAAGGCATTGGCTGTGATACTGGAGGATTTACTCAATCGAATTCATAAACTGGAACGAGAATTAGATCAACTAAGAAATTCAAACTGTAGCAAACAACCTTTGGCTAAGGATGAAAAAGTATTGAGTAATGACAAGGGTAAGAATCCAATTAATTTAAATGATTATTATGATTATGCAATGTTTTGATTGTTGTTGACGATGATTGTTGTTATAATTGTAGTCGTAATCAGGAATTTGTATCGCACCACTTCAAGAGGAACTGCTTTTTAGAGTTCCTAAACTGCACTTTATAAAAAGTCTACACTAGTCTAAATTGTTAAAGTTCATTATCAGCAAAATGTTTATCAATGAGCAAACAATGACTCCAATAACTAGAAAGTCATAAGTGGTTGGCTACCATATGTAGGGCCCAACCAACGGATTCCCATTGAGAACAATTATTATAGATGACGCCTTGTTCGGAGTATTTGTTGATGCTGTGAATATAAGTTATATAAATTGTAAGGTTTTTGTTAATCAATCAATCAATCAATCATCATTTTTATTGATCCAGTTCATCAAATATAACAGGTGTTGAAATAAAATATATCAACATTAAGCTAATAAACAGAAGTAACACTCAATAATACAAGTAATATAAGGAATCCAGAGCAAAAGGCACACCTAGAAGGGATAAAAACTCCCGCTGTTTAGGGGCCCTAGTTGGGAATGTGGGTGGCAAGTTTCTCCGAGATAATTTGTCGATAAGATAGGTTATTAGATACAGAAAAAATTACAATAGTCTTAAGATGAACTATAAGGGCTGCAGTGAACAGGACTGCCTGAAATGGGATGGCTTTTCATTACTATAATGTATATGAATAGGGCTACACTTACTAGAGTTTGCACCACTTAGAATAAAGCCCAAATGATGTTAAATATTTGACAGATACAAGATACAGTGCTTCATTTCAAATGCGTCACTCACTGGCATGCCCTTAGTGATGAGCAGTGGTCTGTCAGTTAGGTCAATGCTTTTCCTTTTAACGACAAGCTGCATTCGTTTCCCATACATTTTAGTGCACGCTCGTCATTAAAGGGTTAAACATTCCACTGTTGGTCGTTTTCTGCAGAACTGGTAGAGCTTTCCAGGCAGTTGGGCCTACAGACAGGCAGTTACATTTATTTCTAGATCTGTTGGATTGAGCTACAGATTCGATGTTTTATATTACATATCTCAACTTTCTGTATCATATATTTTATATGTATCCGGTATGTAAACTATGTATGTATGTATGTATGTATGTATATATAATATATATGTATATGTATAGAGCACCTGCAGTAGGGTGACCCTTAAATTTCAACTTCGGAATTTTAAACCTCTCACCCTCTCAATCAAGTCTCCATGTCAAATGAAAGAAATGTGCAAAATTTTATTGGGATCAGTTGACATTTAGGGTGTGCTCAAGCATACAGAAATATTAATTGTTTTGGCGAAAACGTGATTTTTAGGTAACGGACTGTAAATTAAAATATAGCCAGTAGCCACTACATGACTGCTCATTTTATAATGTCGCAGATACCCTGCTCACAAAATTACAAATTGTCATAACCATTAGTTGTAAGTTAAACAACAAATTAAATAAATCAGAGTTTTAAGGTAATCACTAACTATACTAGTGCGCTCGACGCTTGCAAAGACGATACCAGTCATTCTGCGGATGATAGGCTTGTAGATGCAGAAAGTCCATGAAGTACAGTCATCTTCTTACTGTCTGGAAAAAGCTTTCGATGCTCAGCAACAACTTGTAAAAGAAACTGTGTTTGTTCTTCACTTTTAGTCAGTAGACCACTGTACTGCTGTATCATGGCAACACCTCTCTCTGCAGTGTCATTTGTCACCCGCAGAGCGCGTACAATTTCTTCAGCCTTCAAATAGTCCGGGCTGGTTATCCATTTGTCTGGATCAGTTTGCAGAAATGAATCAGGGATTGACAACAAGTGAAAGAACTTCTTTGAAGTCATCGTCACGAAATCATGCAACTGCATTTCATGGATTTTGGTGATGTCAACTGTTATTCGCTTTGGTGGATCGTCGGATGCTGGCTTTTGAAGTGCTGAAACCATCAACTTCTTCACCTGAGCAGAAACATCTCTGTCAAAGAATGATAATGCAATTAGCTCTTCACTCAAGTACCACAGGTGGCCACAGAGCTTCTTTAGTGCACCTTTTGCTGCTTGTGAATCGAGCGAAACCAGTGTTTGCAGAAGCCTCAGATCATTAGCTGGAGCGATGGTTGGCAGCCGAGACAAGAACCACGATTTCAGGTAGACCTGAACACCGAATATGCAGATTTCTGCCAAGCCTTTTTGCTCACGGTTGGTCAGCTTGAAGTCAGAATGTCGAAACAAGAATATCTTGTAAGCGTATATCAGCTTGGCCATGAAGCGGGCTCGATGCAGTGCACCAGGTTTGATTATATGAACACCACGTGGAGGCTCAGCACCCAGAAACAGAATGGCGAGCTCAAGTAGTTCTCTGTAGTCATCACGGGGCTGAGTAGTTTCCAATTGAGAAACTAAGAACAATAAAGCTTCTGATTTGTTGTCGTGCACTGCGGCTGCTACTTGTGGGTCATCAGTTCCTGCCTTGTAGTCACTAATAATTATGTGAGGCCAAAATGACTTAAACCGTTTGAAAAGTCCGATGTCTGGACCACTTGATGGACCCATAGCCCCTGCAAACACTTCTTCTAGCATTACTTCATGTACATGATGGCGGCAAGCCAAATATAACAGGTGTGAATTCAGCTTGCCTTCCAATAACACGCAGGCACCATTTTTCTTCCAGTATTGCTCGACGTGGTGTCGAAACTAATTGCTTTTATCTGATCCTTGATTCCCCATGATTCAACAGCTTCAAGCATGGCACTTGCCATGGCTTCACCGGTTCCTGCACTCAGTTTGGGAATGCAGAGAAGCTGATCAACTCCAGACCCTGACACAAGGATTGGAAGACGGTCAACTTTTTCATCACCAGTTAAATCCATCATCAGCTTGCCATCAAAATGAAGGGTTAATGGCTTCTTCGGATCAAACCTTGCCTTCAGATCACTGGCAAAGAGTAAACGATGATTCTGGCGTGCACGCTGGATTGAAGAGCGGTTGATATTGAAGTCCTCAACTTTCTGCCCAGAAGCATGAAGACTAGCAGAAAGTGTGTGCACAGCACTGCGGGAGCTCGTTTTCGTGCGGTCAAGTGATGCCATGACATCAGCAGTTAACATATTTCTTCTTCCTCTCTTTCTGGTTAATTTGTTTCCTACAATCGAACTTCCAGATTCTTTTTCTGTTGAAAATGGTTCAGAATCAGTATCATCATCACTTGATAATAGTGCAATGCTTTGGTTGAAAAGATCTAGTTGTACTTTCTGTTTTTCTTCCCACTTGCAGCGTTTATCCAGTTTTTTCCTCAGTTCTGCTTCTTTCTTCAACAGTTTTGTATCCACGCCTGCCATTGCACCTTTCCTACCTTTTTCACGTTGTGCTAGCAGGAACGCTCTGTCTTCTTCAACCGTGATTAATACTAACGCATCCTGGTGAGCAATGTCAAATAAATCGGAGAATGTATCAGTGAAGCTTTCTTCGTTTGATATCTGTGTTTTAGTTCGACGTCCTTTGTTTTTCTTAAGCCTTTCCCACCTGGAAATTAACTGCTCCAACTGTTCAATAGCATGATGACGAGGTCTTATTGGTATCCTTGCCTTCTGCCAGAATGGTTCCACTTCATGTATTGTCTGAGATGCAGCCGCATGTTTCGTTTTAGCACTACTCGTAACTTTATGCAGATAAAGGCGCATTACATCACCAACTGATGGCAGCTTAGCTCCAACCAGAGTGGCCTTCATATGACCCAGAAGATAAATAACATCTTTGCTACGAGTTACTAGAGCCATAATTAACACTAGCAGAAATTTAATTCACTTTCATAATTAACGTAGTTTTTGTTTATGTTGGTTACAAAATGGCGACAGGAAGTGACCTCGTGATGACATCCAGTGCGACCACTCACCATTTTCAGAAATCCCAAGCTTTTGCCAGAAAAATCCCAAGATTGCACAAAAGTTCACAACAAAATCCAGAAATAAGCAATTACAGTTGCAAACGAGATTTTCGAACAATATAAATATGAAAACGACTTGAGCACACCCTAAATATTACCCAAATGCAAAAATATTTCGTTGGGACGTTTCTTTTACAGTGTAGCAACAGTATGGAGGGTGAGAGTCAACATTTTCTAAAGTTTAAATATTTTCCATATTTAAGGGCCACTCTAACCTGCAGCAGTAAACTCAAAAATTATTTTATCAGACTGACTCTCTGAAATTGTCAAGAATTGCGTATAGGTTTTGGCACATCCTGTGTTGATGCCTTTGCATGAATGTATGTATCCGGTATCTAAACTATGTATGTATGTATGTATATATATATATATGTATATGTATATATATATATCAAACCAAGCACAACCTTTGTGTATTGTTATGATAGTGTTGAAAAGGAAAGTATTTTACTTGACAGTTTTTGGCCTGAGGCGTTCACATATACACAGAAGTCCCAGATTTTGAAGTTGCAAATGAACTGCACAAATAAGCCCAATTTGTGTAACAATTATAGAGACAAATTAAGTTACAAGTGTTTATGCTTCATGGTGTTCTGAATGGTTCTAGGACGATTGGTCATAGGACGATTGGTCATAGGGCCTATTTGTCATAGGACTATTGGTCATATGCCGCTAAAATACCGACATACTTGGTTGTAGTCGTTAGTTATGGACATTCTTAGTTTTGAGCTTAACACATCGAATGCAAAATAAACAGCAATTAGGGACATTCATCGTTTTTAGACAAATACAATCAGTGCCAATCAAGAAACTTATTAGGATAATTACTTACAGGCATCAACAGTACTCACTTCAAAGAACTTAACGTTCGGTTGAAATAATAAACGTTTGACCCGTATGTTACTCGAGTGTAAAAGGCATCAATTGGGGACACTGATCGTTTTTAGACAAATACAATCAGTGCCATTCAAGAAACTTGTTAGGATAATTCCAGACTTTTATGTATTGTTCGTATTTCGTATTACGTATTTCACAGTAAATGATCCAGTAAATGGTTGTTCAATGTTCATGTTTTAAAAACTTCTCTGCTTTAGCCTTCAATAGTCCCATTGCCGATAGAACATATGACCGACAGGCCCTATGACCCATGTGACTTATGACCGGTAGGCCCTATGACCAATAGTCCTATGACCAATAGGCCCTATGACCAATCGTCCGTATGACCGATCGTCCAGATACCATTCTGAATATGTTTTTTATTTTGTGTTTAGGTCAGATGAATAATGGTTTAATGACTGATACAAACTGTGAATTAACTGATGAAGAAGAAAAGGAATATCCTAATTGCAAATCAAAACTGGCAGTAAGTTGTGCTAATGCATTGTTTTCAAACTCTGATCGATGAGCTAAAGTGTGATTCTGCTAGATGACTGTAAAGCTGCTATTCTGAGTACTATACTATCCGCGCCTTTGAGTAGGCTTCTTGAAGAGGTGCTATATAAATTTTCAGAATAAATGAATGAAGTAGTTAGTTGTATTTCTACTTTTGCTATTCGGAGTCACACATGATGCATTGGTGACACTGTTTTTTCAGCCTGTTGCTATAAATGACACATACCTGTTTGTCTTTCGTATCCTAATACGTGACTAGAAAATGATGTTCTGTTATTGTTTGTATGAACCACCAACATCCTGCCATACTAATGTCATCATATTAGCAAAAGGCACTAACACTGGATCATATTCTCTGTGCTTTAGTTAAGGTCATCCAGCTTCAGCAGGTCAAACCAATGTCATCACATATTAAGTCAAACTGCATTGTTTGGTCAATTTCAAGATTATTTGCATTTTGTTGCACTCGAAGAGTACCTGAAATAATACACCTATGCATGTAAGTGAGCGTAGTAGCAACGAGAATTCATGCAGACGTTACTCCAAGACGTGAAGATGTGGGGGTTGATTGTAAAAGATTGTGACAGTGGTTGATATGATGTTAATCTGTTGCTATGGAGATTGATGTTTACCTATTTGTTGCTGTTTCAAAGTGGATGGCAACTTTCTGGTCGTCTGATCCGTGCTATTCTGAATACAATGTTGATGGCTCACTCTGTTCGATGCGCATCACCTAAGTGAGTTCATGATGCGCATCTTTGCAGTAGATAGGCCTAAGAAGGGTTTCTAGGCCTCGTCCTAGTTCTATGGATGTTGAACCCGCCAATGATCTCATAGGTTGGATGACGTACTTCCGCCTCGTCTTCTTGGGTTGGTTTGGCCGATGGCGGATTTTTGGCGTTGTGGGTTTCTTGTAACCTAGATTATAGGCATTTGTGTTTGATGCGATACGAGGTATATGCCAGTTTGTGGATTTTGTCCGCAAGACTGAGGTGGTATCGTCGACAATTGCTATAGCAGATTAGGTAGTTTGAGTGAGTAGAATTGAGCTTCCCTCCCGCCTGTTTAAGAATTGCAAATGGCCGCCCTTAAGTAAGCACCGCATGAGCACAATAACTCTTCTAAGTTCTTTTGTGATTGAATAGAGTGACACGGGGTTTGATTTATGTCGCTATTGGCCGCAGCCTGTCAGTTTGTTAAGTTAATTCTGATTTGGCTTTACTTGATTGAAATTGATTACACCTGTATAGCTCGATACTGCAAATCGCAGACTTTCTGAATTGCTGTACATCACTGTTGAATTAATCTGTCTTTAAATAAAACCTGAGTTATTGGCTAAGCCGACATTCCAATGTCTGATTTCATGTCTGATGAGGAAGAAGATGGAAATGCAAGGGGTATGGCCAAGGGGATAGATAGTGTAGTCCTCCCCGGTAGTAGAAATTTAAGTCCAATGCAGAAGGCCATAGCTGAGAATCAGTCACTTTGGGCAGAGCTGTTGCAGCTAAGGTCTTTAGTGGATAGTACGGAGCCTGGTAAGCACCTGGGTTACCCTGGATCTCCTCAAAAGGCTGGGTCCCCAATTCAGAAGAACCCTGATTCGCTAGAGGAGCGGGTTGACTTCCATCCGAAGTCCGCAGGCACATGTCATGTCACCTTACACTCCGGCGCATCCCTGGTACAGTTGAGGAGTAGTGGTGAGGACCTGGATAACCCCGGGGGTGACCTTGGTGCAAGCCCTGTCACTAACGAGGGCACTAGCTTAATACATAGACCAGATCTAGGTGTAGAGTTAGCAAACCCTGTTCCTGCAGCTTCAGTAGATGATTTAAATGGCGCTTAGGCTCTGTTATCTCTGCAGAGGCAGTGTAGACCTCCTGATGTAGTGCTAGAAGAATCAAAAGGGGGTCCCCGACAGGATGACCATATCTATGGATGGAATATCTTAATTTGATAATTATGTAGTCACAGACAATTTCTGGTTTCTGATTTTTAATGTCATTTCAGAGTTAATGTCATTTCTTTAAATGTAATTTCTTTAACGTTTAATGTCATTTCTTTTTAACTTAAATAAGTGTAGTTGATCATGGATGGGTCTGTGGTCAACATCTCTGTTGTATCTGGGCATTTTTGGAGAATCTTTCAATGTGCTGAAGCATGACATTCCAATCTAAAAATTCTGTTCAGATCTAAAAAAGCATGATGTGCCCAAGTCACTGCATGGAATTGCAAGCCCTTGGGCCTCTGTGGGGTGCTGAGCCTCGAGCCTCTGTGGGGTGTTGAGCAGTGTGTTTGTCAACTCAGCTCCCTCAGTGATGTGTCTTAGCTATGTGCTGATTACCTTGAGGTGTATCTTGATTGTTTTTCGGCTGTCATCAAGGATCTTGCGCTGCGTGGCTCACTTGTAGTTCGTTCCTGCAATAGTGCTGCATTATCCAATATCTAAATGCCAACCACATGTTTAGAATTTTCATTTCGTTCTAGGTTGAGTCTTGGTGTCCTCCACTTCCTGAAAGACTCCATGTTTCGAAGACACACGATTTAGTCAACAAAGCTCAGGTAATAAGTCGTGTAATATATCCATTGCTAAATAAAATGATCCATGTGTTGTAATCTCCCTATGCTTAAGTTTCAGTCTGACTTGCAGTGTAATTCATTATGCACACCTCCTATCGGTTAAATGATTAATTTAAAGAATGCAATTAGTATTAGTTGGAAATGCTTATAGCGTAACTGCTCACAGACAAAATAGTTTACCAGTAAATATATTAGACTCATTCATTACTTGAATTTGTATAGCACCTCTTCAAGGGAACTACTCAGAGGCGTTCAATACATGTATATATATATATCTACATGTATATTTATATCTAATCTGTAATTATTTACTACCAGAGTTAAATTCCACAATTGAGATAAACAGTATTGTTGGATTAAACAGTGCTGTTGGACTAGTGATTATTACTAGCAATCAGCTACTCCTTGATTAGCATCAAGGAAGTTTTTTAAAGCATTTAAAATTAACGGCTTAAATGTTGATGCTAACATATTGCTAATTGGAACTGTTATTTTCTACAGGCATCATGGAATTTTGAGCTGGAATATCTGATTGGTTTATTACAAGATCCAGGACATCGAATGAACTATGACTGGATAAGAAAGCGTATCAAGCTGCTTTGGGATCGCTGGGTATACGCTGCCAAGAATCTTACGCTAAAACAAGACTTTACGAACCGACCGAGGATGCGGGTAAACACAACATGGCGCACATAAATAGACTTTAAAAATAGTAGTAATAATATTAATAGACTTAATTAATTAATAATTAAGTAATTAGATGATTGCTGGGATAACATTCAGGTAGTGCTGTCCAAAGTGTCCACTGAGTCTGGATAGGTCCAAAACCTTGTTGTGCATGAAAGTCACTGATGGGGTGACTGCCTGTGGTCGATTGTAGCTTCCTAGCAGAGACCGAATAACATTCGTTTTGAACCAAATCTGGTGCCTAGTTCCTCCAAGCTGCTTGTAGAGAAGGCATGCATTTGCAACAGCAATGTCAATCGTCTGTAGGACCACCTTTCTATACCATTTCAGTGACTTTCTCAGTGGTATGTAATAAGACAACAGTTGGTCCATTCGGTCTATGCCTCACGTGCAATAATAGTTGAAAATGCAGCCCAGCTTTTTCACAAACGGGTGACATTGGTTCCCTAAATGATTGTCCATTATGACTACCCACGTGATGAGTAGACAACATCATAATGTCCCTCTTGTCCTTCCACTTAATTTCAATTCATTATATGAAACCACAAAATGCTTACACCACGATGGCTGACAAGCCCAACATCACCACAGACACTACATTCATTCCGTTTGTATTCAGTAGACAGTGCCAGAAGTAATCTTACATGCATTCAGTAGTTGGCAAAACATATTCACCATTACTAATAAGCAGCAGAAAATGTTACTGGGATGCTGAACTGCCTCTGAACAGACGATAACTGAAGGATGTGTATCAACTCCATAGCACCTGAACTTAACCAAATTTATGATGTGTTAACATGTCCCTAGCGGTCAAAGTGCTAACATTTGGTATTATTTGTCTGATAATATTTTAGATTCAGATTCGTGAGTTTAATCTTCTAAGCTTGTTGTAGTTGTTTATGATATATTTAGCAGAGGTAAAGAATAGTAATTCAGTTTTGTGAAATGCAAGTTTCTATCTCTGTTCAGAAGAGTGGAGTTCAGGATTATGAAAATGATTTGTGATTTCAATATGACTCTCTTTATGAAGCAGGTATATTTGCTTTACAATATGCTCTGCTGTGGTAATTGTGATTTTTCAGAGCTGGTCAACTGAAATCTTACTAAACCTTTTTGTTTTTAGATTCTTGTTCATCTTGGTTTCTTGTCGACAAAATCCGGATTTAAGATTCCAGAAACTGCATCAAAAGGTTAACTTTTATTGAAATTTAAATTGCAATCTCCTACCTATTAGATCATTGGCATTTAACAAACTAAGAGAGAATCACAGATATATTGTAATTACCTCTGTAGGCCTGGTTGTGTGAAAAGGTCGTAATGGATGATTTATCACTTTGACCCTGTTCTCAGATACGGACCATTAACAAAGTTTTTACTGGATAATTGCATAAAGTTAACTGCATTAGACATTAGGTCTGGTGCTGTATGAAGACATACAACTTGGAAACAGATAGTATCTAAATAAACTTCATCTTATATTTTTGTTAAGAAAAGATTTGTTTCAAAGCTGAGCTGCATTTTGTCAATTGAAGCCTGTAGAAAATGGAGTAAACTAGTTTTTTACTGATGTATTGTGTAGGTCTAAATAAGCGTAATAGTTTTAGTTTAAACTAATGCTTTAATAATGGTCTAACAGCTTTTAGTAATCATCTAACTGAGCTTAATGTCAGTAATCATCCAGAATAGGTCATCTGAGTTAATGTCCGTAATCATCCAGAATAGGTTAACTGAGTTAATGTCAATAATCATCCAGAGTAGGTCAGCTGAGCTAATGATGACTGCTTTTGTGTAGGTGGTCCACTGGGTGAATTGGTTCAGTGGAGTGATATCATTTCTGCCTTATACCTCTTGGGCCATAACCTCACAATTACCAGCGAATTTGACGATCTCGCTTAGTATGTAGCTTTATTGCTTTTCTTTATCTCGTTGCGATGATTATGAAGTATTTTTGATTGTGCTATCTTCTCTGACTGTTGCAGAATTTTCTTTAAAAATAAGTTTATTATTACAACTGATGTCTATGAGAGTGACATTTCTTTAAGTTCGTTTTTATATTTAAAAAGCAACTTTCAATGATCGCATAGCAAAGTAATCTAATATATATATATGTAATTCAACCAACAACTTTTAAATTTATTTAGAGAGTTTTGCAATAAGTTGTTCATTTGTTTTAACTTTTATATTTCAACTCAGTATTCTTCGACAACTGCCAGATGCTGAGTCACAGTGTCAGGTGCGATCAAAATTGCCCGTTGACATGATCTACACCGATATTGTTGGACTTACGCAGTTCAAGAAGAAGGTGAAAAAAGGATATGGCAAATTTAGGTAGGCCTGATAGAAATTTACTTTATTTAGGGCTGAACAAATGCTCTGAATTTATTTGCAGATGAAATTGCTGCCTGTGAGACAATGTGATGACTTGCTTATTATGTGTTCCAATTTTATTTCTCAACCATATGCAATTCATTTATAAATTGTGGTATTCTGTCATGCATAACATCAGTCACAGTGAGTCAGTCTTCAGACAGTTAAACACACTGGTTTGCCGTACAAGCTCTTGATTAAACTACTTTAAATCAGATTGATAGGCTGCTTGAGTTCATAGGCATCTTGACCATTGACTTTATCTAAGATGGTTGGATTTACCCATAATTCAATGATTGTGTGTTAACCCTCTGAGGCTCTGATTCTCCAGTCTACAAACTTCAGTATTTTTATTTTGTTGACTCCATAAAGTGGCCCAAGTAATAATTTGCCCTTTGCACTTAATTGTGAACCTTAGATGAATCGGTATCAAAGCTGTGCTGCACATCTGTAGGTTCATCTTCAGATGATAATCCAAAGAAAATTTTGAATGTTTTTATGAGGATTTTAGGTCAGAGGTTGGCTTGCTTGTGCTTAGCAGTTGATACTGTTTAGCAAAGTTAATTCAGAGACTTGAGTGAGATCAAGTAATTACTTAAAACAGCCCAAACAATTTCATTCACGTCTAGTAATATGCTAGTGTGAAGGAGGCAAAGTTCTACTTTGTACAGGAAGCCACTTTCTTTGGCCTTGTTGTCTGCAGTTGTCTGATTGATTTGTTTTCTAGTTGTCTGCTTCGAATTATTGATACCTTTGGAACAGAAGCCATGTTCAATCATGCTACATATTCAAAGACACACAAAAAAACAACAAATTGGGGCAAACAGAATCTAAACTTGCGGCAATTTTTCACGATGTTTCGTAAGTGAATTATTGAGAAAAGATACCTAGCCTGATTTTGTAAATTGTAATTAGTAACTTCTATTGCAGCAATCATTGAAAGTCTAATGCAACAGGTATGAACCAATGGCGCACCAAAAATGAAGCCGTAATGAGGTCAGTTTCCAGAAGCTCATTCCCTTAAGACAGGGAGATAGCATATCACAGATAATCAATTTGAAAAAGCCAAGTCTGAATGAAATAACATAAGTGACTGAGCAGAATAGACAGATGCAGGGAGAGAGTTACAAAATCTAGGTCCAGCAACCAAAAAACGTTGTTTCTCAAAAAGAGTTCTAGTTAGATTTTCAGATTGCAACCTACTAATATTTCTATATTAATTTTGCAGGATTACATAACTTTGAGTTAATTGTTATTTGAAATGTACATGTATACCAAATTATGTCCAGTTAGGATTAAAACTTCATTGCTGCACCTAATTAGAAATTGGTCATGCCAATGAAAACATGTAGATATACATGTGGAATCCAACTGTTTTAATCTGTAAAGCTTTTCTTAATTTTTTATATTTGGCTCTGAAAATTTTCAGCTCATTCTCCAGACAATTCTTTCATGGGTTTTGTCGTTGAACAACATCTTTCGCTGAATGAATATGAAAACATAACCAAGAAACAACAGGCGGTTGTTTATGGAAAGGTTTCAAACATGTGGAAGGTATTAATTAAGCAGAGTTTAAATGTTCATGTTGTTTTTTGGACATTGTTTAAAAAATGCTTGGTTTAGTTAACCTTTGTCACATGGGGCTGTTAGTTTCATCTGATCTGTCTGGTAATAAATATATGGGATCTCCATACAACATACCGTGGAAGTTGCAAATTTGGGCCAGGAATCCTAAATTGAATTAAGATTAACCCTCTTGCCCCGTAAGGCCGAAATATCGGCTTGACGTTCTTTATCGTATTCCCGTAAGGCCGATAAACCGGCTACTTTGAACTTGTCAAATACCCGTAAGGCTGATATTTCAGCATCGCGTCTATATTTTATCCCCGTAAGGCCTGTAAATCGGCTATGGTAATTAGGTATGTTTATTTCAATCCAGCATTGACTCAGACAGGAAATGACGTACTTTTAGTGTTATTACGTCACTTTAAGGTCAATGTCAAGTGAGTTTCTTGCAGTGCAGTGGCATAAATAAACACGACCATAGCGATTGAAAATGCCGAAACGCAAGGCATCTAGCTGGTAGAATGAAACAACTGTGCAAGCGAAGAAAACATTTGGTGGAAAACGGTATACCCTTGGACAGGCGAGAGAAAGGATTATTGCCAGTGATAGCAGTGGAGAGGACTCAATTGAAACCGAAAGTTATGGGGACGTTCCTACGGCAAGCATGGCTGCGCATGTGAGTGATACTCGTGATCGATGTTTCTATCGATGATGGGTGCAGTAAAGTGAAATTCTGGCGCTAAAACATTAGCTAGCTATCAGAAACTTATACTTATATATCAGACTTCTCATCAGAGACAGTAAAATTTCAGTTTACATGCACTCTGAAGTTAGTTATTTTAGCCCAGGAGCTCAGGGTTATGGGCGTTTTCGCACAGGGTTGTAGGGTTATCTCACTTCCGCTATAAGAGCTCAGGGGCGAAAGGGTTAAAACGCAGTCTCATTATAGAGGTGGTATAGTGGCCGAGTGGCTAATGAGTTGGATGTCAACTGTGCAACACTAGTTTGAATCCTGAGCTTGTCAATCGATTAATTAAAATTTATTTAGTGCCCTTTGAAGATCTCTACTTGGAGATGCTCCCAACCCAGGCTAAGTGGAAGAGAGCAGTTTTAAGGGACTGGTAAAATGAAGAGGAGGAGACCCTGAGGAGAAGACAGATCTCCAGGGGAAGCTTGTTCTATATTGTTGGGCTGATCATTGAAATTGCTCAGCACTGCATAGTTGAAATGCAAGCTAAAGGGATGGCCAGATCTTGTGAAATCAAAGTACATTATCTTGTCTATCTGTGTGTAGCTTTGGAGGCAGTAATCTTTGACAAATTGCCTCCTTCAGTGCAGCATATATTTCATGTTATAGCACTACTAAATCTGATGAATATGGCACTGATATAACTATCAGGTTTTAAACTGCTCTGGCTTTTGGGCTTAAATTGATGGAGGTAATTATCATGCAATATTAGCATAGCTGCTAGAGATTGCCTAACTTTGATCCTATGCCTAAAAGAGAATGGGAGTTGCACTTGTTTGTGTGTAGCCTATAGTATGACTTGGATGACTGTATAGTAGTGGCATCTAACCATTGATACTGTTGATTATGCAACAATTGAATGGCTGTTGTGTCTGTCCTGTTTTTAAGGGTAAAGAGAAGTATTTGTCTGTTGTGAAGAAATATGTTGATGTTCATGGGACGGTTTTTGTTGACGGTAGTCAGGTTGAACCCACTCTGCCAGATTTTGTTACAAACCATGGTATACTGAGTGGTCCAGAGTTACACAAGCTACTCCTAGAGTCAAAGGTTTGTCTTGCTTTCCTTGTTTTATTTTTCAGTCTAACTTTCCCTGCTGTATTTTTCAGTCTCTCCCTCTTGCCTACCCTGCATTTCTGAATCCTTCTTTATTCATCAGTTGATCAAGCATGTATTGTGTGCCAACTTTAAAGGTATGGGCTGTGGATCTAGAGGCATGTCCACGTAACTGGTACCTTTGCAGAGACTTCCTACAGTACAATACAGTACAATAAGTCAGTTCATTTGATATTGTCCTCTTTCCAAAGCTCATCAGTGCACACAGAGGATCTCAGTCATTTATCCATGTACTTGTAATATAGATCAGCTAGGTAATGATGTATGCAGCACTTTCTGATAAAGTAATACCATGTTAATTAAAAAGAAAATTAGCAAAATTGATTTTAGATGCTGGTTAGAAAGGGTTTTAAATGTGTGTGTATCTGCGTGTAACTGAATATATTCTATATAATTATGTAACTGCAAACTTATTTCTATAGCACCTTTATCTTTGACTCTGGCAGTGCACAAGATCTTAAGGTGAATCTAAGTTTAGTTGAAGTCTGTTTGCATTTGTGTTTGAACAGTTGTTCCTTGGTCTGGGCTTTCCATACGAAGGCCCTGCTCCACTGGAGGCCATTGCACAGGGATGTGTTTTCATCAATCCTAGTTTTGATCCACCACATAACAGGGAGAACACGCCATTTTTCAAAGGAAAGCCAACGATGAGAAAAGTAAGTGTTTGGCCTAGCCTCTCTGTTCTGATTTAATTCTGTATAGATTACTGTAAATAACTGTAACATATACATAAAAGATCGATTGATTGTTGACGGAGCAGGGTCCATAGAGTAATGGTAACATCACTGGTGTGAAGAGCAGTAGGAAGCGGGATTGGTTCCCACTACCCTCCCAAAAGGTCCACTCAGCCTATCAATCGCTAAATGGGATTGGTAAAATGAGTAATAGTACATGATGGGCACCTTGCATGGCTACCATATTCAGTCAAATTCAACTCCTGTAATAACTTGTGATCATCCATGCATACTGAATTGTAATCATACTGTGTTGTTAGTTTGACATAAAGAATATCATTATTATTAGTATTATTATTATTATTGGTAGAACTGTAGACACTGCTCTCCTCTGGATTCAGACCTATCTCTCTTCCCGCTCTTTCTCTGTTAAAACACCAGAAACCTCATCGCAATCATGCCCTCTCACCTGTGGTGTTCCGCAAGGTTCTGTTCTTGGGCCCCTATTGTTCATCCTTTACACTACTCCACTCAGCTCACTCATCAAAGCATCCTCAGTTGACCATCACCTATACGCTGACGACACCCAATTATTCATTTCATTCTCTCCCAGCAGCTTCGCCGACTCCATAGATCATCTCCTTGGTGTGGTAAAACAAATCTCCTCCTGGATGACTTCAAACATGTTGTGCCTCAACCCCTCTAAAACTGAATTCATTCTTATAGGCCTCCGTGAGCAACTCAAGAAAATCCCAGATCCCTCTATTTCCCTCAGCCTTGACTCTGTATCCACTCACACATTCATAGCAAATTCTCCTGTCCGCAACCTAGGTGTGACTTTTGACCAGAATCTTAGCTTTTCCGATCACATCACCCATCTTTCCCGTTCTTGCTTCATGCACATCCGTGACCTTCGTAGAATCCGCCCTATGCTTGACTTCAAAACCTCATCAACAATCGCCACATCAATAGTTCACGCTAAATTAGATTACTGCAATGCTCTCTTTCTCAACATAGATACCACTCAAATTAATCGCATCCAAGCCATTCAGAATGCCCTCGCCCGTGCTGTCACCAAAACCCCCAAACACCACCACATCACACCTGTCTTGAAATCACTCCACTGGCTCAAAATTCCTGAACGAATAGAATATAAAGTCCTATCCCTCACCTACAATGCACTTCAATCCTCTCAGCCCTCGTATCTCCGTCAGTTGTTCTCGGTCCAACCTCTTCGTTCAACCCGTTCATCTTCCACCCTCACACTGCTCCGCCCTTCCGTCACCTCATCGCTTAAATTTGCAAATCGTTCCATAGCCATAGCTGTCCCGCCTCTTTGGAACAAACTCCCGCCTGTGCTACGACAAATATCCGATCCATCCTATGAACTCATCAAAACTTCACCTCTTGCTATCTCTCCACAGGTCTTCCACTCAAAACTGAAAACACTGCTTTTTCACAAATCCTATCCCGATTCCCTCTCTTCCCCTCACCTTCCTCGCCATTTCAACTCTAAGCATCATCCACCTTAGCTGTCTGACTGTCTGCCTGCCTGACTCTCTGGATTTTGACCCCCTGCCTATCGATTCTGTTTTGGTTAAGCGCCTGTGAATAAGCTGGTTCCCGCGACTTCGCTTTTGTGGGCGCTGTAGAAATATCGAGTTTACGATTACGATTACGATTACGATTACGATTACGAACTGGTTGAATCCCAGGGTACTGTACCACTGTAGGTCAATAGTTTATCTGTTAATTTAGCCCAGTTATTGTATTGCTGTATTGTAGGTGACGAGCCAGCATCCTTATGCAGAAGACTTCATCTCTGAACCACATGTTTACACAGTTGACATAAATAACATGACAGAAGTTGATGCTGCTATCAGGAAGGCTCTTGAGATGGTGGACAGTAAAAAGGTACCAGTTCCAGTCTAGTCTAATCTAACTTCTCTAACACTGTTATTATAACATGCAAGTCATGAGTTAGGTGATGGTCATACTGAAGTGAAATTAATTTTTTGGCTGCAGGATGTCTTGCCAATGATATATAAATTCAGCAACTCTTCTGACTCAATAAATTGATGTATTGCACTGGCTATCTATCTCTTGGTGCATCAGGATCAAGATTATAGAGTGGATCTGGTGGTTCCGGCTGGGTATTGCTCATGACTGCTTGCAGGAGCTTGCCACATATTGCAGGTTTAACAACAAATTGCATTCTTTCCGTGACTCGTAACAGACATTTTGTTCGCTTGCACACACTTGGGCAATGTAATTTGATGCCTTTTCGGTGGTTGTCACTTGCATGTAATGTACTTCTTGACCTGTGTCTTCTGCAGGTTATGGATGCTACATATGCCGTGTACCAATGCTTGAAAACTGTTCTGTTTTGCCAAGACTGGGCTTGATGCACTTTTTGAACATATTCAAAGAAACACCTTGTAACCTTACTCAATGAATGAATGAAAAACATACATAATCGCGAAGAGAACATTGAACTAAAGTATTTTTACTGTAAAGCAAGAGGAACTTAGATGTCATATTTTTGTGGGTGCTTTGTTCGAGTATAAAAACGTGTAGACTTGAATACTGTACTACTGAATCTAATGTCATGATATGCTGTGGTTTAAATTAAGCTGACAGGTTACAATTACTAGGATGGAATATTCTATTGTTCTTCTTAGGTGGGCATGTATTTGCCATACGAGTTCACCTATGAAGGCATGCTGCAGAGGTTAAATGCCTACATCAAACACCAGGACTTCTGCTCTCCACATCCTGAAGTCTGGCCACCTCTCGACTCGGTTACCTTCATTGTCTCTGCTCCTGGAAAGTCATGCAAGGATGCTTGCTGGGAAATAGGTATGTCAATTTGCCCTTCCTCTAGGAAAACAGGTTTTGATGTGCACTGTTGTTCTTAACTGAAAAGTAGGCCACTTTAATATGATATTTGAAGTTTTAGATTAAAGTAGATTAAATGAATCCCTAAAAATAGTGCAAAGTATTGAGTCATGTTCTGGCTACATCTTTAAATTGCTGTACACTCTGTTTGTTTTTGAACAGGACAAATTTGTGAGTACTCACACTTCAGTCGAGCGAACAATCAAGCACAAATTGAAGAGACTTGGAATTCAACTTGTTCCAGGATACACTCACAATCCAACATATACTTCCCAGCTTTTGAGCCCGAGACCCAGAAGTGTTTCTTACAGGAGGACCCGCTGCTGTTCAGCTGTGTTGGTGAAGTGGAAGGGGTCAGTAGGGTCTGTCCGTGTCGAGATTTCATCAAAGGCCAGACTGCTCTTTGTAGATCTTGTCTCTAGCCTTCGGCCTACATAAGCCGTTGATATAAATTTATGCCAGTGATACATGTAGCGAGAGGGGTTTTGACTGATTCAAAAGAAACCATCACTTGGCTGCATATTGTATTCTACCCTCGTTGTGCCATATTGTTTGATTCCCCAATGATATGGTTGCTCAAAACCTATTTAGGAAACCCTGTTGTTGTCATGCGGGTTACAAGTTCTTCAGCGTAAAATCAAATGTTTACCCTTGTGAGGTCAGGTGGATGATTTAACATGCTGTTTTTGGGCCATGCTGTTCCAGCTGCATTGCTTTCGGTGACGTATTCCATCAGAGTCCGTGCTTAGTACGAAACCAGAATAATGGCACTTAAGCCAAAATTGGTCAGGACTATGTGGATACAAAGACCAAGACCAGTAGTCTTGGTGCACCAGGTTAATTATTCAACACTTGGTGACCAGTGGTTTCATTTGTATTCTGACAATGGTGCAGGTTAAAATATGTGAGTCTCCCTACAATTGCTGTGTCTGTTTTGGATATGGGTGTTAGTTTGAAGTTAATTCATAAAGACTGGAGTCCAGAAAATTGTAGATAAAATGTTACTTTTGTGCTAACTTCCTCCAATCACTGAAGTTTCAATGGAAGACTTAGTTTTGTATGATTCAGTCATTACATGGGCAACATTCCAGTTCACCATAAGTAACTTATGGTTGATTAAACTGCTACCAACTATTGTTATTGAAAATTAGTGATGAATTAACAGTATTATGTGGAAAACATCATACAGGGTAATGCAGGCAACCTGAATGAACATGAATAATTTGCATGTAGACAGCTATTTTGTGGCCTTTGGCCAAAAGCCACTTAGACATGAGAGGTTTTTTGATGAATGTATGTGTATAGAATGAAATAAAAAAAACTGTAATCGCAAATGTTCTTTATCGAAAATTTGAAAGTCAAATAACACTTCCAAGTGTCCTTCTATCAATTTTGTGTACAGAGGCAGCAAGAGACTGCAAGACTCGATACTGTTTTCATAGTATCTGGTAATGTTTAGCTAGTTTAAGCAGTGTCATATGGTGCTCAAATCGTTGCTTGATTGCTGACTTACATAATTCAATAATACTTTTTGTTAGCCGTTTTTGTTATGGTGACCAGTTGTAGCATATGCGATGCACAGCAAGTTTGTACATCAAAAATATCATATCTGGCTTTTGCTGCGTGTTGTTAAGCTGTGCTTAGCTGAAAGTCTTATTAAAAATGCTTCCTAATTCAAAAGGGTCTTGACTTCTATAATAACACCACTACAAATTATGAACTGGTTGTTATACTGCATATGAATAATTGTTTTTGAACATTTGTCTTTCACTTTCATGTTTTGCAGTAAGGGTGGGTAACATTTTGAAGGACTTACAAGATTGTCTTGCAGGTGTGTCCACTTTTTCGATTCATTTTCAATCATTTACTCCACATGTTGCAAACCTTTATCAACATCTTCACAATTTGCATTAGGGTAATTGGCATTTTTAAACACTACTAAATCTGTGGCAACATATGCAGAAGTATGCTTTGTGGTCTATAGCTGGTTTTGGTATAATTTATTGAACATAGCCCTTATCGTGTTTGAATCGACTTTAATGAGCTGCATGGCCGGATTGGCCCACCTTTGGATCTGCCCCTATCTTATCTGATTTATTAGCCTTCATAGTGCCACTATAATGTGCAGAATTCATGAGCCAATTGAGAAGTCTGTTTAACAAGTCTGCCTCGTAGGTCTTCCTTTCCCTTACCTTTGGTCTGTGCTTCTAGGGTACACTGTGGTTCTACTGTCAAAGCAAACAATTTTCTGTTTGACTGAAGATGGTATATAGTTATCTCATGCAAAGCAACATTATGGCATAGTGGTTAAATGGGTTTGTATTTACTTTAAACCTGATTATGCCTAGTAAAACCATTGTCTTTTGATGATACCTGATATTGTTTCTGAGTAGTTATATAAGTTTACTAAACAAATGAATTGACTGATCTACCAGTATTCTCAGTTCAACAAACATATTATAGTTCTATAAATGTCCAGAAATATAGATACAATTGCAGAAATGTGTAACAGTTAAATAAATTTACATGTATGTATATATAATAATGTAGCTTTTATAATAATAGCCACACTTAGTTAATGATAGAAAAACAGCAATATATTGTTCAAGTAAAAAACAGTTACACATTAGAAATTATACATAAAAAATACAAAATGTTAAGCACCAATACTTTAGAAAGCTTACTGCTGGAGACAGTAAGAGGTAACGTCGCAGCAAATTACATGTATGAACAATAGACAGTGGTATCGAATTGTGAACAGTTTTCTGCACTCTACCCATTTTCACACAGGATTTAGTGTATTCAGCCATGTTTTCTTATCACTTAAGCACAAATTGTCTACTTTGGCTACGAGCAAAACACTGCCAGAATAATTGCATATTGAGGCCCTTCACAGACAAATGCTTGACTTAATTAGTATTAAACAGGGTTTGGCTATCACAGTATTAATAGTAAATGGACATTGGGTGTCTAAGTGAAAGCCAAGTCTGACTAAAATTTTTGATTTACTGCTGTGGTCTACTGGTCTGCCTGAACAAAGCATGGCTACGTCACTACATCAGCTGTATGTTAATCATTGTTCATGCCTTACCTAAATAAAAATCACAAAAATTCATTTATTTGCATATATGAATATATCATATGTTAGCTATAGAAGTATATTAATTAAACCACTGATATCAATAGTAAGTACTGTCGCTATGCTTTAAGCATTTTTTGTTTGCACAAAATATACTGTGCTGTGTACATGCAAAGACTGCACATATTGCAACCCATGTCCCCTAGTACATGTTTTAAATGCTAGCATACATTGATTTGAGGGTACCATCTATTATCCAACAGCAACATCAGGCATATTAACACCATCACTACAGAATGCTAAGGCAAATGAAATTTGACTTTAAATGTACAAGCATTCTTTTATCACAGATTAAAATCAAGTGCACGATTTTTTTCATCTGCAGCATCGTTTCTGTAGATGTGATATTTCAGTGGTCCTCCTGTTAAAAGAACAATATTTATCTGATATTTCAGTAGCCTTGTTAAAATATCAACAATCTATAAGCAAATCCTATGCAACCTTCCTTGCCTCAACACTTTTCCTTAAACCTCAAATAGCTGCCATTTTCTCGGGCATGCTTGTTTAACCTCAGAAGAATTTGACACCTTCACTCTATTCTGGATTAAGCAGCACTGAAAACACTGATGCTCAGCCATATTCTGTCATGACTTGATTACTGCAACTTTATGCTCTACCATTCTCCCTGTATGCACACTGCTTCCTCTAACTAAAGTAATGCATCAAAAAGACTGTCTTGGACTCTCGTATGAGACTATATCACACCTGCTCTTCATTCTACATCCTGGCTTCTTGTATATGAGTGTATCCGCTTCAAGCTGGCACTCCTCACATACAAAGAACATGCAAATCATCTGCCATCTTACTTATCTTCCAGGATCACACCCTGCAACTCTGTCAATGGCCACTCGTACACGTCATTCACAGTTGTTGGTCCCTCCATCTGGAACTCTCTTCCTCATGTTCGCAACTCTTAGCAAAACTGTCTTTCACTCTAAACTGAAAACTTACCTCTTCCAGTGTACGTATGGCTCTTAAAACTTACCTCTTCCAGTATACCTATGGCTCAGTGGTTGCCCCACCTTCAATGTGCACTACTGAACTTTGTAAGGAGGGCAATATCAAATACAGTTGTATTGTATTGTATTAATGTATTAATATGATTTGCCTGGATGCCCAGAGGAAGTGCAAGGATTGATTGTTGTTTAGGATGTTGGCATTGAGATACTTCTATAGAGACAACTTTTTCAGCTGTGTCATCTCAGTGAATTTCTAAGTCTTAAATTCTTGAGAATATTCAACAATTTTGCACAGCTGCTTTTAACAACTGACCTTTAGGTTTGGGAGTGACATTTGCTGCTTGAATACAGGATGCTTCTTTGGCCACTGTGGCTTGAAACTAAATGCAATCAACATGCAAATTAGGCCTAACAAATGAGAAATACTAAACAACTAGATAAAATTATATCTGGCAAGAACATTCAAATTAAATACTGTAATTTTAGCTTTAATATTAATACATAGAAAGTTTTAACAAGAAAATATCTGATAACGATGATTTAATGGTAGTATCTATATGCCTACTAAGTTATCATGGGCCTCAGTCATCCAAAGAATAGTCACCAAGAACACAAAGAATTGTAATCTCCAAGCTTCTAAAGCAATACTCGAAAGCCAAGCGCAGGGCACCAGCTTATTCACGAGCACTAAAGGAACCTGGGAGAGGGAGATCATAGTAAAACCAATGTGACAGCCACAGGTATCAAGTGCTAGGAACTTCATTTTTGTAGTCATGGTGTAAAAGGTATAAAATGATCTGAATGAAAGGGTGATCGCTCTGTCCTCACTGTCGCTGTCCAATTCTCCGATCAACAATATAGAGTCAAAGTACTAACATTTATACCAAAGTCTGCTTGTCTGCTACATGGTAGGCTACTAGTGGAATAAAAATTAATTTAAAATGTATATTTCTTGTGGCCAGTATTTGAACATACGACTAAATGCTGCCAGAAGGATTACTTTAAATGAATTGGGTGGTCATGTGAAATAAAGAATAACAGAGGAACAGTGGTCATGTTCAATTTAATGATGAGCTGCATTGGTTTCCCAGTCACTTTTAGTACACTCTCGTCATTAAAGTATTAAACCAGGAATTGAAAGACTACTGTTTAACCATGAAAATCGAAAACAATATTAAGTCTATGGATATTAAGACTGACTAAAAACTTTGCAAGGCTAAATAAAGGTCACGAGCATATGAGGACAAAATGAAAACTGCCATACCAGGCAGGTAGAAATCTGTGGTAACTCTTTCTTCTTTTAAGTTCTTTATTTTGATCAAGACATTTTTGCACAGGCTACAAAACATAAAGAAAAGAAAGCACTCATTTAGACTGATTATAGTGATAGTTGATGGATATTTAGTTAATAGCCTCTACAGTACCTGACAAGGAATCTGAGCCAAACTCTACCCCCATGCTTCCTTTTCAGATCAGCAATCCCCGAGCAGCAGTTTAAGATGGGAGGTAAAAACTTGTCCTATTGTTGAATTACTGTGTAATACTACAGCCAAGAGATCCCTACTCACATTACCATGCTTCTTTGAAGCACATAAACAATGTGTTACCATTGCCTTTATTATATTATGTAATCATTAGTTAACCTGTCCAGCTCAAGATAGAAGCACAGAATACATCAGGGAGTTCTGTGTTTCTATCTTGAGCTAGCCAGGTTGACAAATTAAGCATGGAACATGACTGCCCCACATCTAGGAGGAATTACTGGTATACACATTGTGTTTAACGCTTCCACACTTCTATTAGAACAATCAGTTAAACATGCGAACTCTGGCTGAAGTGGTTCAAAGAGGCATTATCAGACCTGCCCTATCAGATCTGTTGCAATGCCAAGTTTCAGAGTCTTTAACAGATTTCTTAAAAGGTAAATAAGTTCTCTGGCAAAACAATAAGATACATGCATACAAGTGGACCATGCACATTTACATTTCATTATAGAAACATTTGACTTTATGACTTAAAAACTCAAAAAGATTCTCTACCTTTTGGAATGGGGTGGAATTCTCTATCACATCAGTCTTCCTCTGCATGTCTGACAACAGCGTCTCCACTGATGCCAGACACTTGCTCAGTTGCTGAAGTGAAACTATGGGAACAGAATGAAGCAGAAGAGGAGGAGGAGAGGAAACAAGAGAGGGAGAGGAGTCTGACAAGTGGTCAGTAGATCCTGTGCAGTTGATGCTGTTGACAATGTTGCTCTGGTAATCTTGTTCATGCAAAAGCTGATTCATCTGGAAAATACCAAATACGAGAAGTTATAGATTAATCATCCACCCATATGCTGATACCATCATCATCCTTATCATCATCAAGCACACTGTGTGGCGTTGTGGCTTCTGTGCTGCAACCTTCATGCGATCGCCATGTTGGTTATTTAATTGCCAGAGATTCCGAAATCGCCAGAAATAATAATCCATAGTCCGGTGGTCGTTGGAAAAGGTGGATTTTTGTCGGGACAAAACGTTGCAATATTAATCGTATCAGCCTGTTGTCGCTCATCTTCAGTTGTTTGGATGGGAATCCATCGGTTGCACTCTGTGTTTGCGAGACCTTGCCAATGGTGACTCTTCCTAGTTCTTTCAGCACTGTTCAATTATTGATTAACTTTTTGTTTTTAATGACCTTAACATCAATTAGACTGCCAGTGCAAAGAGCACTTTGGTGAGGAACTTAACAGGTTTTTTTTTAGCCAATAGGCTGATAAACAAATACTATGATATAGGACTGGTCAACTAATTATTAACATGACCAGCATTATAATCAAATTGACACCAGATCTTCAGTGACAAACCCCTAACTACCATCAGACCATAAATCCATAAGGTTTCTGTGACTTTATTCATCTTTTGGTTGCTTATGATGTTTGGCGATGGTATTCGAGATTGAGTTTAAAATGTCTTCATTGAGTTTCAGTCCTGGACCACTCAATGTTCCTGCAATTCTCAGTGTTGACCTGATTGCAGCTTGGTTTTGCTGTGCCATCAGTTGATGCATTTTGCATTAGACAACAGTGCTATATAAATTGCTATTAATGATGCGCTAAGCTAGTTACACATGGACAGCATGGAGTTTAGTGAAGCATGGATGAGAGATCTATTTGAATGCTCATGTAAATGATCATTATCCATACATCATCAGCATTCCATATTTTCTAAATAAATGCCTAATTTCAACAAAATGGCTACTGCACCCAGTATTTACAGCATATCATTCATTTTATAGAATATAATTCTTGACAGGTTCTGTCTCAAAAATCATGATCACGGAACATAGTTTTACTTAACATGTTAGTTACAGTATTTAAAAGTCTAATAGAAGTCTGTAGATTAGCAAGTTTCCTAGATCAAATAAGAAGATCCCCTAGCAACTAAACATACAGAGTGCAAAATACATTGGCTGGTCGAATCGCTCAACGGCAGATGCTCCTCGTCCTCGTAAGCATGAGAGCGAAGGAAGCGCTTCAACCTCTGCATCAGCAACTCCTCCATTTTATCCAACTCTTCCATTATCTCAGTGTGTAGAATCTCCAACATATCTAAGTCGTCCCTAAAGGCAAACACAGTACCAGTACTCAAATCTACAAGTCTGTGCAATCAAATTAAAGTGAGCAGATAGAATGTACCAGTCATTAGCATCGCCTGATGTGGAACAGTCAGCAATTCTAAATGTTCGATATATAAGATGAAGCAGCATATTTTCAGTTCCTTTTACATTTTTCAACACCTTTAATTATTTTCAGTACCTTCATATTTGCCAGCACCTTTCACATTTTGAGTATCTTTAACATTTTCAGTGCCATCACATTTTGCAGTGCTATCACATTTTCAGCTCCTTAGCAGGCTGCTTGATAATTTCTGGTTACAGTGAATTATATGCATAGGCAGAAAATCATTCAGTTGAGAAGGGTCCCATAAATAAGACCTATAAGAAGGGCTATAGATGCCAACCTTTCATCCTGTAGCAGGACAGCTGGGAGTCTCGTGCAGCCAGTGGAGTCGATTGCCTTGCACATCCTCCGATGAAGCAGCTTGTTCTGGAGTTTGTACTTCCGCAGGGCAAAGTCCATCAGCTTCAGTTCATCTCTGACACACTGCAAAGTAAGAATTCACTGTAACTGATGCAGAGTTTAATCCAGCATTGGATTTAAACAATTTATTATTGACCATCATTATACTCGCTATAATGGTGACCATTTATTGTGAAAGTGGAGGCAAAACTATACATGGCCAATTTAAGTACAATAAAGGCTCCAACACTGAATCAGCAAGGCACTGATTTGGATTTTTATGAAAGGCGAGCCTCACTGAGTTGCTCTTCTTGCTACAATTGCTAAAGATCAGAGTCTTGGGGAGAGGGTTTAGGTGAATGGCTCACACTCCAGCACGAAGAGCAGAAGATCAGCAACCGATTCAGCATGGATGCGGGATCGAATCCGCTACCAAAGGTCGACTCAGTCTTTCATTCGCGAGATAGCATTGGAAAAATTAGCAGTAGGACAGAAGGGCACCTTGCATGGCTGCCATATAGTTAAATTTGACTCCTGTAATAATTTGTGATCATCTGTTCATACTATGACTTGCAATCATACTGTGTTCATGTCAGTTTGAATCAATAAACTAAGATTATTATTATTGTCCCTGAGAGGCATTCCAGCTCATATTGGGAATCTGTCATCTGCATGCTTTCTGACAGTCAATTACTTTTGTTGACGATTCTGCAAATTGCATATGAGAAATCTGCCTATATGAAAACTGTCACCAAACCATAAATTTAGCTTAGGCAGCAATTCGCCACGTTGGGAGATAATCCAGAAATGGAGGTCTGGATTTGTAGACTTGTTACTACAGCATGAGTGAATGGGGCTTCAAGAAAACTTAAGACATAATAACCATCTCCCAAACAGATGAAGATACTAGTTCGATGGCCACATTATCTAATTACAAGCATATTCTGATAAGACAAACTTTGGGCCACATGTGATATAAAGAAAAGTCCATTACAGAGTTTGCTGACAATACATAGGTGAACATGTGACTTAATCACCAATTTTTTTAACTTCTTGGAAGTACATAAGCAAACACACCACAGAGCATCTACTCAAACTGATCACTCACTTATTTATATATAACAAAGATCTATGGTAGATTAAAAGTTCACAGAGTCTACAATGACATCATCAACGGCATATTTAATTAGACTTACCTGTTTCCATTTTGGGGTTGATGAAATGGGTATTGTTGGCCATTGCAAAAAAGATGGCAGAGACTGCGGCTGCAATGCAAACATATTTATGATTCAGAATGTCCATATTGTCATTTTCCAAAACACTAATCAGTCATTTACTATATAAAGTAAGGCAAGATAAATTAGACAGAAATGTAACAACATCACTCCAAAAATAGGCAACGTTCCTTATAGGTAAAATGGCTTTGACAAGGAACTGTTAATATCATATGCATATGAATTTGAACTCCAAACACAGAGGTGAAATGAAAAAGGAAAACATATTAGCAATCTGCCATTGTACTAACCAGTTAAAAATTATATATCTAGGATAATACTCACATTACCATAATTTCACATTAATAAATGCTCAATTATATTGTGTTTAAACATTCTTAAGCAAGACATTTAATAAACTTACACTGACAAAGCCCGAATTCTTAAGCTGATCTTGTAGCATCTGGTGCTCAGATACATCTAGAACATGTTCCTCATGTCTTTCATAAGTCACAGAAGCACTTCCACTTGAAGGACTCAAATGTACTCTACCACCCCAATTACAGGATTCTTGAAGATCAAATGAGTCTTGTAAGCTTCTTGTTTGATTGTGGTCTCTGACAGATAAGCGTTGTTGATCTGGCTGAAAGGACACAGATTTATTCTGGTATCTGACTGGTGAACTGTGACCTGACATAATTGATTCAGATTGGTGCCCCTCTAGTGAATCCATAGAGCTTCTCGATTGGCCAAAATCTTTAACGGGTGAACTATGACCTAACCTAAAAATTACCGAAGTGAGGTTTCCATCATTTCTTGGATTCACTACATCCATTTCTACAGAGGAGGATGCACTATCTTCCTTAAATTTCTTCAAGTTATGTGCAGATGACGGACGTGTAACACTAGATGTTTCTAAATTCTGTAATTCCATGGAAGACTGGTTGACAAGAATCGTGACTTCTGTTCTATACTGTTTTGAGGCATTAACATCTGACATAACACAATCACCTGAAACACAGGATCCGTCGTTTACGGACACACACAGATTGTCTAATTTCGCGGTGGTCTTCCTTTCAACTTTTGACGAAGCTCCATTATTTAGTAATTTCTGCTGAAAGCCAAGATGGGTTGCAGCACCCTGACTGATGTTCTGATCAGAGAAACAACTGTGAGGTGAAAATGAGGAGACATCCAAAGAGTCGGTCTGGGTGGATGCAGTGCAACGAGGTACCTTGTAACTTGGCTCGGAGAACATATGAAAGCAGTCATCGCTGCCTTCACTGAAAGGTCGTCGTGTGCAGTTTGAATTCATAAAGTCGAAGTGACTCACAGTGAGAAAATGCAAAGTACTGACTGGAGCTGGCATCTTTTAATCTAGGTGTTTCCATATTCAGTAACTGAAATACATAGGACATAACTTTTTAAAAGTTACATCTTTAACTGGTTACATTATTATTTATTACTATGTAATTCAACATAACAAAACATTTATATAGCACTACAAGGACCTTGTACACAAACACTATAGTGCTTTCAAGCTCCTCCAAACAGTGCAGCATTCATGGCTATCATATACATTTATACTACTTATTATGAAATTTTTTAATGTGCATGAAGTCATGCAGCGCTGTCAATGAGGAACAATAAAATTAAAATTATGATCAAGGAAATGAAATTCAATACTGTAGTGGATAACATGATTCAGGATTTTACTGACCCTATTATGAAAAGCAATTATGCAGAATAATACACACGGTCTATAAAGGTCTATGAACAAAAAGTAATTGCAAATTTTACAGCAAACAGTAAAACAAAAACAAATCCTCTTGTGCTAATCGTAAATGCCTCTTGTTTCAATGATGCGTGTGTAAGCCAGTGTTTTGTGACAAGGAACAAAAGCAGTACAGATATAGATATGAAAATGATGCTTAGAACAGGAATGCTTAAATGCTTAGGGTTCAAGGCCTTAGGAAAAACTGAAAATGGTTGGTTTTAGCTACATGTGTCTAATAATGCCACAGAAAATGGTTGTAGGTGAGTATCTAATTAATATAATAAATGAACAGAAATTTCCTGAAGTCATTCATGAAAATAATCATTCATGATGCCAACATTTGAAGTTAAGCTCGACTTTTAACATTGATCATTGGCTAGGGGCGACAAGTAAATCTTACACAATGGATGTGAATGTGGGAAAGGCGGAGGGGGAGGTGGAAGTGGAGGGCGAGTGGGAGGGGATTGAAAGGGGATGGAAAAGGGGAGGGAGATGGGGAAGGGGCGGGAAGGCGGAGGGAGGTGGAGGGTGAGTGGAAGGGAAAAGGAGAAGGAGAGGGGAAGGGAGGAGGGGAGAGGAGGGGAGAGGAATGGAAGGGAGGTGAAATGGGGAAGGAAAGGGAGGCAAAAGTGGTGGGAAGGGAAGGGGAAGTGGAAGTGGTGGGCAGGGGAAAAGGAGCAGGGGAGGGTAATTGGCCGACTTTGGATCACCATCTAAGTTGTTTCTTTTGTTTATCAGGATATGATATCTTCATTGAAGGAATTTTAACCGTCTTAGGATGTGTAATCATCTAATCTAAGAACTTTTACAATACCATTGCAATAAAGCACATGGCATCAATCTATAGTCGCTGAAACATGAGACCTGGAAAAAACACCATCGAGGATCCATCATCCATCTGGTCAAACTAGTCCACCTGGTCTAGCTGAGTGAGTGGTAGTTATCTAATCTAATTGTAACCATCTCTCTTTGAGGCAAAGTCAGATTAACAATTTTGAACATAGTTGTATTTGTGTTCTGTGCTCTGGACTTCCTTCCAAGCAGTGTTCGACCAGAAACTGTGACATTTCAGATACTTTTTCTGCTAATGACTTGCATGACTTCCGGTCTGCACAAAGCCTTTCTAACTGTGAGAGTTGTACAGCTGTACACTGTACAGCATTCCAATGATTTCCACTGGTGTGGCCTGTGTGACCGCACTGAAGAAACGCAATCTGTGTACTTGGATGACAGTTGCTGATCCCCTTGCTGGTGGGTGTGGGCTGTGCAGGGAAACCTGAGGATCCTCATCAGGCAATGCAGAGTGCGAAATGTTAATGGGATTAGATACATTTTAGCCATGATAGTTACCATAGTGGCATCACTAATGGAGAGAACAAAACTAATATATGCAATCCTAGCAGACAAAGTTTCTTAGATGTTGATTTTATGACCAACAAACACAGGAACAAAATGAAGATAAGAACTAATATTACAATAACTACAAACTCACCCTGTTAGATGGTGTAAGGGCATCGTTAATGGATAAAAGGGAGACATCCAGCTGATCACCTTCAACAAACCCACTGCTGTCTGACTGGATACTAAGCTGATTTATCAGATCATCTAAAAGCCAACATAGACTACATCTGCACCAGTCATACTGATGTTAAACTTCATACTGATAATGAAGGCACTAGTTTTTTAACTTAGTACTTGTTAACTGAATCTCATTAGCTAGTTGCTTCTGCACTAATGAATCTGGACAGCATAGCACTGATTCTTGCTTGCTGATTTATAAGTCATAACACTCTCCCTCACAACAAATTACCTGTTAACGAATCTTTATTAGTTGCAGGAAAAACTATACATTACAACATCTACTGACTGTTTTCCAAGGACAAAGTTAATTCATGTTCAGTAAACTTTCTCAGTGTATGTATGTTAGTGAGCAAATATTAACCACACACACTTTCAAAACTTTCAGCTTCTCACCACTGGGTTTAACAGCATTAGCATTTTCTGTGTGTCCTTTGTACTGATCTCAAACAACACACTTAACCTAAATGGACAGTAGATTGCAGATTACTAAGAACAAGTCAGATTGGGTAATGCAATCACTTCTGAGCTTTCCCTGAAAGCAGATCTCCATTCTCCATGATGCAATCACTGTTAGCAAATCTCAATTTGTAATCTATTCAAGGATTCAGAATTACAGAGAGCTGAAAATCCCAATATCCAATGCTTCAGCCAAATTACATTTGAAACTAAAAGCTGCAGTACTGAGTCAACCTGTAATAAAGCATGAGGAGTTTTAATTTATGTAAATGTTAACGCAATAAATAAAATGCAACAAATAACAAGGGAGGTGCTCAGCAATGCAGGACTCTTCAGCTATGCTGCACATGTCTGTCTGCTGAGTCTGTTCTGCCTTCAAGATTGTGACTAAAACCAATCCATTTCAGACTGCAATTTCTTCCCCTAGGTTATTTTGTCGTTCCGGTGCTTGCTCGTCTTGATTCGAATAAGATCAATCCTGGACTGCAGTTTACCAATCACTTTCACTTAGAACTAATGATCAATTGATGTGTAGAGGCATTAAGGAAGTTATTACATTAGATTCAAATGAAATACCTCTCAGCCCTGACCGTCCATTGATGATTGAAGTCATCTTCGGATCATTACTACTGCAAGTCTAGAGTTAGAAATAAATGTCACTAAGAAACAAGCATTTAGAAAAAATTTAAGCTCCAATCTATGCCAGATTTCTGTTTCTTGATTCAAAATGGCATCCAACATCCAAACTTAGCTTAAATAGCAAAGTTCTGCAACAGTATTTAAAGCCAAAACAACTGGAAAGTGCCATCTTCAGGAAGATCAAGAATACTGAATACTTGTTTTTCTGTCTATTTAATACAACTGCATATCAGGCTCATGTTACTATGAACTGTATTATACCACATTGTATACTAACGCCAAATTATGTTATTAAATGCACTGAGTAAGGACACAAGATGTGCTATAAAAATTATAGCAGTTCAACAATTAACATTTTTAATCACAATTAATCTTGCGATTGACTGCATCATGAGAAAAACAAGGCAGTATTGTTGTTGTTTATAGATAATAATATATAGTAAATTTATAGTTTTTTCTTTACACGAACTTAATGTTTTCGAACAGAAAAACCAGCAAATACACTTACTTCTGGAACATCAATTGAAAATGCCCTGAAGTCTCTCAAACAAAAGCGTTCTTTTCTGGCAGTTGATTTGCAGTGCAAACTATCATTCGATGCACCAACTGCATCAGAATGGATCGCTGCTACAGATGACAATTGTAAGCCATCAGCAACAGGCACAGTAACCAGATTGTCAGGCTCCCTGTCACTACCACACACTGATAACACAGTGCTTGATGTATCATGAGAATCCATAAACTTCTGATCCCGACAGATCCCGTCTGTTTCCAATATGGTGCATCTCGATGGAGTTAAGCCGCTGTTGTGATTGGCACTGTCTATTAATGTCTGCGATAATTCGCTTCGCCCAGAAACCTTTGAGTCCATTGTAGCAGAGGCTGTAATTGCCTCCCTAGAACCACTAATGATTCTGTTTTCCTGATCTGTGCAGTCATCTTCAACGCTACAACTGCTTCTTGTACTTTGCATCATATTATCGTTATGTTCTTGATACAAAGACTCGGTCATAGGGAATTCATTTTTCAACCCTGTGCTTTCACTCATCTCTGTACCTACATGAATCATGGCACTAGAATCCTTGGACATAGATTGCTGCATATCCAAATCAAGTTTCGATTCACTGAAAATCATGAGATGATTTGGAACAAGCAACGAAGGATTTGCAAGAAACCGATCTGGAATGTCCTTAGCATTTGGCTGAGGTTGAAACTGTTGCCAACTGCCTTCAGTGTGCACATCCGAGGTTGATTCTGGTCTGCCCTCTGCTTCTGGAACTGAAGAACTGGACCCCTTTGGCTTCGACCAGGGTAACATCAGACTGTCCTTTGCATTTGTAGGATTTTGTTCTACCGTTTGTCCTCTGTGTAAATGTTTGGAGACCAAATCACAAGCAACGCCAAACAATTTAGGACTTGTGCTTTCAGGACTAGTGGTCTTTCTCTCAGCTGTGCAAACTGACGTCAGTTTAGACTCCTCAGTGGGATCGCAGGTCACTGAAACTGCAGACCACAGCTCATCATAATATCCACTTGCCTCCAGGTAATTCCTGTTGTCATTAGGAAGTACAGACCAGTACCTGCAGCCCCTGGGGGTCTCTTGTACAACAGCTTCAGCAACTGGCACACCTCCATGCATGAATGATGCCCAGCAGCCTTTCTCAATTAATCTCTTGAAGCGATTCACCACGGTCACAGTAAGAGCTGCCTGGTAAAATGAACCAGAACCCGTCCTAGCCCTTCTGCGCTTTTCAACAGGCACTAATAACAGAACAAAACAAAAAGGAAAACTAAAAAATGAAACAGAAACAATAACAAATTAAACACATGCCAGTAAAAAGAGAAATTAGTTTAAACTTGAATATACCACTGAATCAAATGATGCCAAATCCATTAGTTTACTCTACACCAGTTTACATTGATCTGACAGTAAATGAAATACCATTGACTTCGAGTGGTCACTTTCTCACACAAAACATAAAGTTACTGTAATATACTGTTGAGTGCACTTCAGACAAAAGGTCTTAATCTAACAATCCACGTGGACTAACATGGAAGCATGCAGATTGGAGGCAAACACCATTCAAAAGAAACTGAAACCAAAATGCTTTAAAGAGCATAACATTCTTTTCTATTACATGAAATAGAAACATAACATTGGAAAGAAAACAGTAGAAAAATGCAAATACAAAGTTCAGTAGATGAATCTGCCTAATAAAATTTCCTCTGCATTATAACCAGTTTAATATGATAGGCCTAATTACAACTACAAACACAAAATTACTAACATGCTAATGAAAAGCTACACACAGAGCACCAGCCTTTCATAAGCATTTCAAGTCAGAAATGGTGACAGTGGAACTGTTATGGTGGGCTGCGGATAAGTTGAGATAAATGTGAAGCTGACAAAACAGTGAGAAAGATGAATTTCAAAAGACTAGTAAAACTCTGAGGGTCCAGATTGACAGAAGCAGTCTGTGTTAGGCATATAGGCTAAACGGGTATCTGTAGGTCTAGCATCTTAATGTAAGATGGAGGCTGAATTGTTAAAAAGAAGAGGCTTGTTGAATTGTATGCTAACAGTCAAGAATACTGCAAACAACGAATTTTTTGATTGTTTATCAATCTAAAAACACTTCTCCATTATCAAAAATCAATACCAAAATAGAGTACACACAGGAATAAAAGTCTCCGTAAGTGCTGTAATACATGCCCTTGGTGGGAATCATTCAAACAGACTGACTGAACTGGTGTGCCTGAGTTGCCATGGGATTCTCTTATAAAATAATGCTGTAAATATAATTTTCTACGAAACATTTCAAAGGCATTTAACTATTCTTTTGTTCTATCACTGATGTTTAGCCATTTTCTGCTTTAGTCATTTGAATTGCTAAAGCTATGGCTAAATGCAAGTTCTTAGCAAGTCAGCTGAATTTTCATTCAGCAAGCAATACATACTCAGCCACAGAACTCAGTCATACATTTCTTGTACAGGCACCGCAGGCCATTCTTCACTTGGAGTTGTCAGCAGCAAATTCCCCAAATGGGCCTCACTTGCAAATTCCTTTAGCAGGTGTTATGACCCACTGGAGCATACCCAACAACAACATGGTAAGACAGATGAAGCACATATGCTAATATTCCCAACGCACTTCAAATGTCCTACAATAGAGGACACTGTCATGTGGGCCTCATACATCCTACTTTACGAAGTCGATGCCGGGGACTGGCACCGAAAAACATCATGCAATGTAGCGATGACAGTAAACTGAACACCATATGTAGCAAACACCTACACTTATACGAATTGCGATAATTGCAACCACAGCTGTCAAAAGATCACTAGCATTCTCTGAATCAAGATCATAACCTTTCCCATAAGCAACATAGGTCAAGGTCATTGAAAATGCCTGCTGGAATATCTGATTAAATCAGACCAAAGTAACGGACATTGGAATCTAAGTTAATGAAACAGATTGAGCTTGATTGCCGTTGCAGCTGAAGCGAAAAGTGACCAATTAAAACAGTTCATTTTAATTTCTAATCGCAATTGACATAGCTAATACAGACCAGAAAACTGCAAAACTATTCAGCACAACACTGATGTAAAAGAAGACGAGAAAGTTAAAATATCATAAAATTAAAACATTCAATTAAACACTAAAGTAGACCAGTTGAGCAGAGCATTTAATGAGTTCACAGCTGTAACTGCCAGTTACAAAGTCTACTGTAATCTTGTCTGGATTCAGTCATTTTAAATATCAGACATTTAAATATGATTAATCTCAGTTACTGCATAGAAGATGAATCCCAACGAATTCACAAGAACTCCAGCACATGAACAACACCAAACCTAAGTTTTCACACAGTTTTCCAACCTTCAACAATAAAGAAATGTTGCACTTCCGATATACAACTTCATCGCCACATTCAAAGTCACATATTAAGCAGAAAAATGGACAGCACTGAAAGCATTTGTTCTCAATATACTTAATAAATTTGTTACAGGTTTCCACCATGTCGCATGAGCCAGGACATGTAACAAAACTACAGCTACTCCGCTTACAAATAAGAATTATAAATCAGAAATGTTACTTTCAATTGTTCCAGCAGTAACAAAGTCAGTGCAGAAAGAAACCTATGGCCAGGGATTACCATGAATCAGTTAAAAATATCTGGTTCATTCAAAATTGTTAATATTATGCATTGATTAAGTGCCACTATCTAAGGATCAAAAATCAATTGATGGTACTGAGCAATTATGAGTGAAGGACTTGCCGGTAACCATATCAGGGGAGGCTCGAACCCATACTCGCGCTTTAACCAATCGACTTCAGACTCCAATAATCGTCATCATGTTCCCACAATATTAATTATTCCCTTTACACAATGTCAAATCAAAATGCACCTGTAAAACTGATGCTAACCTGCTTGGCAAACTGCATATATAAAAATCTATAGATGCATTCATAAACATATCATATAAATACTGCATATACCATGTATATCTGAAAATTGAATCTTCCCCATAATGCTACTGCTGAAGAGCATTATAAAGAGGTCATGTTCTAATTCTGAATTAATTTGGGATCCAAGTCAATGTAGGCATTAGATCAGAATTTGTGGGACAGTGAAGTACATTATAAAGAGAGTTCACCATAATACTGGTTTATATAAGCTATTGACACAGTTACAGATCAAAAGAGTGGCAGGGAGGGCAGAAAGAACTGAATACTGATGAAGTTTAATGACGTACACCTGATTAACTTTAAATAACTAACACAAGTATTTAAGCAACCGGAATACTCTGAAATAAAGCACAAAGAAACAAATCACTTGCATGAATGATAGCAACAGCAATGCTGAGCTGACAAGAGGAGCAAACAGATTAGCAGACTTCAACATTCTATTCAACAGCACAAGTGACTTGGGCGTGGACAATACTGGACATTTCACGAAAGTAAGTGCTGCTATTCCCAGACAATTGTTAGATATTCTTTAAAACTATCACTTTTATTGCAGCTATATTTTATTTCATTGCAGTTATAGTTAGCTTTACATTTTGACATCTGCATGAAACTTAGAAATGTTCTATAACAATTTGGTAGGTAATACAGAATTCTCTTTTTTCTAGCATTTCCCTGGTTGGTTTGTAGGGTTCTATTGAAATATTTTGCATGCTACATGCATTCTTCCAAAGTGGACAGCCTTTAGTCCACACAGCTTCCCTATCTTCCAGCTTCTTCCTTAGAGAAACAATGCCCATGAAAGCCTAAAGTTATAAGTATTTGGATATTTATATAGTATCTTTCAGAAATTGCTAAAAACCGCTAAGAACAGGACTGTCAAGACAGACCTCACAAGGCAAGACTTATGCTGTGAATGCTACTTGAGCTGCCTCCATTTCCTGAGTTACGCTTCTGAAGCGTGACTACAAGCACTTTGGTTTAGTTTAGTGCGGTCAGAAAAAGAAAATAATCCTTAATACACTCTATTTAAAATCATCAAGGAATTAATGTAATAAGAAGCAGTACTAAGCTTGGATTCGACAACCTTTCCTCCAAGGATCATGACAGCCTACTGTGCTTAATCGAAACAGACTAGACCTTTAACAGCTCAACAATTCATCATCTACCCATGGACGCCTCTACAATAGCTAGCTATTATAAAGACGTCTATGATCAACCATAATCAATCACAAAGAGTCACCTACATATCACAGATCATTGTCTATCTGGCCATCATATAACGACATGTAATAGTAAACAAAAACTTATCAAAACAATTTTTCAAGAATTTTCTAATGAAATCAACAGAGATCATTCAATGTATATATTATTTATAGTATTTTTTATAAATCAGAAAATTTCCAATTTCTGGTAATAAAAAATCAAGTACTCAAAAGACTAATTTAAAACAACTTTAAAATAATTTGCAATTAAACACACAAAAGATGATAAAATCACACAAAACATGATTAAAATGCACATGGCCCCTTCCAATAAATGAACCAAAACCTACAACTATAGAAATTGTAAATGCTTTACACTGAAGAGGTGCAAGCTGGCCAGGTTCTCTAGGAGCCTTCTAGAGTGACCCATTACAACTCTGTATGCTAAATGCATACAGAGTTTCATCCTGTTGTACCACAGATAAAACCACTCCTAAGATGTTATAGCCTATCACCAGTAGACCTAGTTTCAGCATTCACTCTCCTAGTTCTCTGAGTATGATGCATTGTAAATGACTTATTGCCTGTGTCTTAATATGACATACTTTCCCAAGGGTTTTTCACCAAATGTTCTGCATTCATATGTAAGGATTGATTGTCTAGAATTTGACCCTTTGTTTCACCTGCTGGCATTTTGATCAGCCCGACATTAGCTCTAGTACTAGTCTGGTACGAATCAATTTCTGTCAATCTTGAGTTCTTGACCCAAAACTCAACCCTGCTGACCATGTAAATTTCACCAGCAGGTCATGCTACTACACACAATACAGGTCAGGGCCAATCTGCAAACCACATCCTCTTGCTGTGGAATCTCCACCCTGCTCCACTCCTTTGTTTTCTTGTGCCTGGATCATTGCAGCAGTGTACTCATAGGTCTTCATCTACTTCTGATTCAGCAACTGCAGTCAGTTACCAACAGCACTGCCTGGCCAATCTTCCACCCTTTCACTTACTCTGACTGCATGCCACAAATAACCCACTGGCTGGCAATTACTGACTGCATACACCACAAGGTCATAATGTTTATGTCAGGCTCAAAGGCTAGTGCAGTCTAGATTACCCTTTGAGCCATGTTGCCATCTTAAATCAGCCAGGTCATTGGTCACTGGTTTCTGCCTTCTTCTATGCTTCACTGGGTCGGCTGCTTTGCCTAAGCCACAATGACTGACTCTTCATTGTCTCTTATTGTATTGGTGCAGGGGAACTTAAAGGCCCTTAACAATGCACTTCCTTTCAGAACTTCGTAGTGCTTGTGAAAGAAACAGCAGGCCATTTCATGTTGTGGAAATCCAGGTAGATGGCTTAAACCAATGACTCGTTCGGCCAAACAACATCATCGTAGAAATATTCATCATCACCTTCCTTAAAATCTGAAGTATACACACAGAAGTCGTCCAATTGGTTCTTCAACTCTTCATAACCTCCCATTCCACCAGTTGTACTCTGCTCTTCTTCCCTATTCTCTCTATCTCTCGATCTTCCTCTCCCTTCATCATTGAATTCTGTCCTGTTCTTTGTCGACCAATCTATGCAGTCATCAATATAGCAGTAGTCATCAGCATCAACAAACTCGACAGAGGCAGATCGTGAATCTTTATGCCGACTGCGACTTGCTTCCCTATCGAAGTCCCTATCAGCTGAAGCCGTGGTCGCCCCTGGCATACACCAATCCATCTGGAGATCATATGGTTCATCTCCTGCTCTCCCTTCTTCATCTACTTCCAAACAACGCTGGCCAAAATAAAGTTTCACAAACTCACATGACGCACGACATGTATAAGCGTCTGACCGTCTTTCGTCTCCCCGAAACTGTTGTACCCCGTTTGGTTCTCTACTAATGTGGTCCTCAGTTTCTGCTATCCACTGGTCATCTACCATAAAGTCATTCTGTACCACACAGTCTCCACTCCAGAGGTCACTTCTCCAGTCTCTTGTAGGGTCAAAGTCATTTTGCACAACATCACTTCTTAAAGGATCACTAGGATGAATGTCACTTGCAAAACAATCATTTAGCAAAATGTCATTTCTTACAAGGTCATTTGGTTGAACACAATTTTCTACATGGTCATTCGGCTGATTGTCATTTTTTGAGTAGTCATTTAGTTGAGCATTGTTACTTTTTAAGTGGCTATTTAGCTGAATGTCATTTCCTAAAACGTCACTCTGTTTATGGTAACTTTTCCAATCAGCAAAAAAGAATCCCTGTTTTGAAGTATCTTCATTGCATGCTGTCACTTCAGCAGCCTGAAGCGGTTCTTCGTGTGAGGCAGTTGGTCCAAGAGTTACACAGGCATTGTCTCGTGGAATCTCAGTCACTGGTACTGCATCAGCACACCTGACCGACGTTTGATTCTTTCGATTCTGCTGCAGACCGTAGCGTGACCTCATGATTTGACAGTAGGTGTGGCTGATGCAGTCATTGATAGCTGTCGACGAAAGGCCACGAATTAAAGCTGCACACGACGCAAGATATGAAAGCGGTACTTCACGAACAACAAGGTTGGAGATTAGCTGCTGGAAGTGAGACAAAAGCATCTGAACATGATCAGAATTCAGATTATCAGACTGACCTTCTGTTGACGTCATCATCATCTCAAACGGATTCTGGATGGCACTCTTCTCTTCGAGGAATTCTCTCAGTCTTGGATTGCCCTCGAGGAACTTTTCAACAGAAATTCCATATGCTTTCGAAGGAGTCAGCAGAAATCGGTCTGGGATTCGGCACTTGACGTCCGAGTAGGAACCACTGAAGCCAAGGTTCTGAAGAATCATCTCTGGATCTCCCCTTCGATCTTCTAGGATCTGATCGAGACTAATTTTAAACAGAATGCCATTCAGAAGATCAACACACAGTAATACACAGATAATGTCAGATATTCTAAGCAAACAATTTTTATGAATTAGACAGTTACTGTAAACGAAGAAACCTAATGTGTGTTAAACAACTTAAATTTAATTGACACTGAGAAAAATCTCAATGATTCACTTTCAGCGAGTTCCCAACTTTACTGTAAATGAAACAAGAAGTATACAAACATTTCCCTGTCTTTTTTGGCATTGAATGTCTAATTCTTAATTCTTAAAATCAAGCAAAATTTGAAACTCTGCCTACTTATGGAGCAAATCAAAACGTCTCTCATTCTCTGACAGCTCCTACAGAACTAAAAACATCTGGCTAAGCAATATGTAAATTGATTTAGGGGTAATCGTAGTTAACTTGATCTTACTGTGCACAGTCAACACAATAATGCAGTAATGAAACAAATTATTTAAAAAATTGCTCTATGACTAATTCAAAAATCACAAATATCTGAGAAATCAACCAAGTAACATGCCTGATGCAAAATACTGCACCAATCCACCACCAAATCAGTTGGCTGCATACAACCGATGGAAAGAAAGCAGGAGAAGGCTTCAGAGTTCTTGCTTTAGGTAACTAGGCAACATACTCCAGAATGATGGGACAACAGCAGCCGCCTTGCTATTAGCAGCTAAATAAGAAATTCAACAAATAAAGGAACCAGCTCTGTGTCACAAGAATTCTCAAGATATAATGGAATGCAACCTTCCAAAATGTTTTGTGTCTGAAAAAGATACTAAAAGATCCCATACCCAGCAATCGTTGGTGGTCAACCACAACAAACAGTTCTGAAGGACTTACCCAGTACAAGTTGGCTAAGACCACTGACTAGGACAGCACAGTTGCAAATAACCTGCAGATAATACCGGAACCAAAAGGCACTGTCGCTCTGACGTAAAGAGAGGGTTTAATTGTGCTAGTTAGCCATAAATGAGAGAATCATAGTCATCAGCAACAACTCAGGTACTGTGTAGGTGAGAGTAGAAAATTGCCGTGAATAATTATAGATTATCCAAGGGTAGCCTGAGGACTGCCAAGTCAAATTTAGTTTTATTAATTGCAGATTATGTCAGAGATCATCTAATGGCATCCAAATGAAAGTGACCTGGATGAATGGACCAACGTCATCACAACGGAGATAATGAAATTGTAGGTCAATCTGAAAGTAAGTTCAAAGAGCAACATCTATGAGACGCACAAATAATTCACGAAATGATGAGCACAAAACAGAAACTTGATGCGACAACAATAACTCATAATTGTATACACTAGAAGTATTACATTAAATGAAAGCATAGCTCTTATACATGTATTTACCTGTTGACAGAAGCAGAATTCTCAGAATTCTGGCTCTCTTGATGAGGTAAATCAGTCTGTGGTTCTATCTGTTTCTCAAGATTAAGCTTCACATCTTCTGCAGTATTATCATCTGCAGTTGACTTTCCAGCTTTACCAGTCATGCCTAATCTGTTATCAATATTCAATTCAATCAATGAACAGCTTTCAATAATACAGCATCAACTAACAAACTGGGCCAGGGAAACCATGTATGGCAGGCATGGCAAACCTTTTTTAGTTCATGTATCAGAAAATAGGTCTTAAAGAAAGTGGAAAATTTCAGGTGCCAGAAATTTTGTTGAATCACTGAATAAGGAATGAAGTACCCAAAGAAAATGAAAGCTAATATTGAAAAGTCATTGCATTATTTCTGGGCATGGCTACTTAATAATCATAAATAATGCGATTTATTTATAATTTTATATGGAACATAACATTGTCAGTGTGATTTTGGCTGGACAGTAGATGCCAGCTGTTTTATGTCTGGTTTGTATTATGTTGTCTTCAATGCCATGTGTGCAGCACCGGTGAATCTGTTTCTATAAATGTCAGACATAATTAAATTCATGGTTGAGAACAAACATTCGCACCAATAACTTGATGGAAAAATCAATAGAATTCCAAAAGTTCAGGTGGTGTGCCAAGCAAAATCTGTTGGCATGCCACATTGGGTGCGCGTACCATAGGTTTTCCATCCCCGATGTATGGATGGCAGGAGACTATGGCACAGCGGTCATGACCAGTGTTTCCGTTGAAGCCCAAACGGCCGTTTTACATCCGTAAAAACGTCCAAAACGTCCAAATGTTTCGGTGTGATAGCCGAAAGACATGAGCTACGTCCAAAATATTCTAGGTCAGGGCGTAAATACGTCCTCTTTTTGGACTTTAACGGAAACACTGGTCATGACTGTGTACTGGATGTCATTACATGGGGAAAGATGATCAGTAGCTTTAAGCCAACCTCAAGACAGGCCAAGAGACAGCAATGACTATATCGTGCTAGTGACTTCAAAAGGGTAAGTGACCAGTTCCAACTGAACTTTCTTGCCAAAGATAATTGAACAGCATGTCAATGCAGAACACATGCCATATTGAGGCAAACTCATAATTACCTCTATTCCGTAAGCGGTTGAAAACCATTCTGTTCAGATACTGGTTTTTGCCATTATCTGAGGAGCAGCTCTGATGAGTTTCTTTTTCAGAGGCACTATATAAATCTGTTATTACAACAGCTACTCAGCCCCACAACTGCCCACACAAGAAACAAGAACATGGCTAGCAGCAGGGTTGGCAAGTTGTTGCCACCGCCGGTTATAACCGGTTATTGCCATGGCTATAACCGTCCCGGCAACAACCTCTTGGCAATAATGGCAACAACCTGTTGGCAAACAGGCAAACTACCTTTTGGCAAAAATAGAAACCATTAATTATTGTGGTAATAAAATATGGAATCTTCAGTTAGCCTCATTTTTTATTTCTTCTGGCTTGCTACTTTACAGAGTTGATTGATTTTAAATATATCATGCTTTAATTAAATCAAGTTTTTCCAAATAAAAATCACCTGATTTAAATAACCATATAATTTCTTCCTAATAAAAGACATTTACAAGTTTTTCATGTCGAATTGTGTAATTATGAATTAGAAATTTTGCCAAACCATTGGCTACTATAAACTATTAATAAATTATATACTACCAGATAAGTATATAGAAAAGGCAATGACCCAGTTGACCTGAATATTAATACTGCAGTGCAAATGACAGTTTATTTTGTAGTTGAACTGTAGGTCAACATTTTGTACCTTAATCTCATATAGTTGACTTTAACTACATTTATACTAAGGGTAATATAGATCTACTACAGTAGTTTTAATTTTCCACAAGAAACATTTATTATAACTATGCAGTCTGTGCAGTGAAATATGATTTCATTTGCCTTGCCCTTACTTTGGAGAAAATGGGCAACAACTGGCAATAACCGGCCGGCAACAACTGGCAATAACCGGTTATTGCCACTGTCCCGGCAACAATAGGTTGTTGCCGGCATTAACCCAACCCTGGCTAGCAGTAACTGTAGCATTTACCTTTGCTTCTAGTTTTATCATAAGGTTTCACTAAAAGGCAATACCAAATGCTCTATGCTGTCTCCTTCACAGTGGATTCCGTTGGCAATGGGCTATGAGTTATGATCATTATGCTTGGCATTTGGACAGCATCCAATTACAGCGCATGTCTAAGAGCATCTAAAACCCGTAGATTGCTTTGGCTTGGGCTTGGACAGCTGCTGGCATGACTGACTCTTTCGCAATAACTGGTCAGTTTTTATTCTATTAACAATCTTAGAACTGTTCTTGCATGAAAACTGACCATGTCTTAGCAATAAAGCATTACAACAGGATTAATTATCGGTCTCTAGACTGTTAACCTAGGGTCCGGGTTCAAACGAGCAAATGATATAATTAAATGAACTGAAACTGTCAGCAGCAGGAACAGAAAGAAAGGGAAAGTACAGATCAACCACTCAGATATGAGGAACATGAAAAAATCAAATGCTAAAACTTCAGACTCACAGCTGCTGTCTCTGTTTCTGCTTAAAGGGACTTATCTAGTTTTACTGTCAGTCTTACTGGATGGTTATTTTAGCATCAGAGTGAGCCTTGTTTATGCATCTATTCACATGTAAATACAAAAGCAAATCTTCATATTCTTATCTTGTTTGCCTTCATACAGTTAAGCAACAAAAATCTACATAGGGTGCATTTCACCCACTTCTGCTCCGAACATGCTTCAGGCTTGACTTCTGGTACAAATGTCAAAGTGGAACAGGAGAAGGCAGACTGATGCACTGGTTAAATATGTTAAACTGGGACATGCCACTCCTAGGCCAGTGCTGGTGAATGAGATGTGTTCCCCCACCCCCGACATGGCTTTTGTGTGGAGCTGAGAAATTATGTAGGTTTACAAGAGCCAGTGTAATGTATGTAAATACATTACACTGGTTAGTGTAATGTATGTAAATACATTACACTGGTTCTTGGCCATAGAACGTTCTTTTTGTTACCCATGCGAAAATGGGGCATAATTGTTAATCATGAAGAAGATTCTTCTTCTTTGTTTTTCATAACTGGCATCATGTTCAAAATGCATGCCTTGTGTTTACATTAAGGTCATAGTTACCATCACATGGAGCTACTTCCACCTGCAAGTTTTTACTCCGTAATAAATCATCTGCATTCTACTACTTTATTCAGTTTACTTGCCCATGTTCTACATTAATGTCGGGTTCGCCTTCGCCGTCGTCTACTGGGGTCTGCCAAGCTCTAACGTCATAGTCAGGTTCGTCCCTAACCCAATCCTGCTCTCTGTGGCGTTCATAGCTGGACACATATTGGGGCTTCCGTCTCCACGTTTCCTCCGCTTCGTGGTCTAGATCAGATGCCTCAACCCCCTTCTCTCTTGTAGACGGACCGTGCGAGCAGCTGGGTTCCCGAGATCCCATCTCTGCCACTTTGCTAGGGTGGGGAGATCTTACTTGCTCACTTACTATTGGTGGGTCGGCTGTTACACCAGCCCGCGTAATCCTCGTCGCCTTAAGGTTGGGCCTACAGACATCCTCCGAATTGGGCGCTAAGTCAATTCGTGTTGGTGAGAAGCTGAGACTCCTATATTCTGGATGAACTAAACGATCGTTATATCTGTCTTCGGTTTCCCATCTCACTCCTTCTACTAGTGGTGGTCCTAGGGGAGGTCCTTCTAACCTGGCTTGATCATCGTACCGTACTCTGGGGCGGCTACGTAAACGCTCGCTCCTCCTCACGGTTCTATCAGGCGCGTTAGAAGTTGTCACCCCTACACTAGTTTCAACGCCGGTGGCCTGAGGGCAAGACGCGGTGTCATCTATATTCACGGCCTGGGACCAGGTTTGGCCTGCGGTTCGTTTCTCAACCTCTCTTCCATGCCTAGGCCTATTCTCTCTGGTTATCATCTTCCGGTTCTGAGTCTAACCGTGGCGGAATCTTCCGCCCGCCTCCTAACTCGGTTCTCAGTTCCTCTAATCGTTGATCCCCGCTCTGAAATCGGTTATCTATTTGTTCAAACCTATAGTCCATTTCTTCGGACATACCTCTCAACTCTCCCTTCAATCTCTCCTCCAAGGACGCTATAGAAGTTGCCAACATCGATCGCTCGCCTTGGACCTGGTCCATGACGGATTCTAATCTCGTCATTATCGAGTCTAAGGTGGACCCTTGGGTTTGGGTCGCGTGGCCTATTATAGGGGATCTAGCCCTCTCATTATCATTCACAACATTCACGGCTTCATCCTCATCTGTTTCCACATGCATTTCCAACTCCATATTCGCAACACGACAACAAGTTTTCAATGATTATTATTAGAACACACGTTAAATTCGCAGATACACAGTGGGCCTATTCTTTAACACATTCAAGAATTAACACACTGTTCACTTAAACACACGCACAAACAACCATTCACATGACTTAGTACAATATTACGTCAATTCCCGTATTTCTTATCTAGCGTAAACGTAACTATAATCCTATAGCGCTCCCGACTAATTCAGAGCTAATGCGCTACAAAAGGATTAATAGGCGGTACTCACTGGTAAGGGTTTTTCCCTGCGTCACCGTTTTCCCTGCTTTCGTTTCCACCGTCGACTGTCGTTCACTCGTAAACAATCTGTCGAGCTGACTGTCTTTCTCGCACTTCTCGTCCTGTTCTCTTTTACGATTAACTGTTAGAGTCGACTCCGTTCTCAGCGGATGAATAGGTTGTACACTTACAACAACTCTATTTTACATCGACCGAACGAGGCTCTATTCAGTCATATCGTCAGCTTTTCTCTGTTCCTCGTCTTTCTGTAGACGTCTATTCACGAAGCTCCCGTCCTGGCAGGATTCTCCGGGTGCAGCTAGTTACAAAGCTCTCTCTAGGTTGACATCGCTAGACTTACTTCTCTTCACTCGAGTGGCTAGATCGACCAACCATCTAGAGTAACTTCACTAGTCTGACCGACATCAAGTTCTCGAAGATCCCAGTTCGTCTGGAACCTACGGGTATTTAGCTGGAAGTTTCTCGTCGGACGTTTCCCTCGACTGACTTCGCTAGACTGACGCCGAGCTACTGTATCTGAGGGTATTTAAAACACGTCTTCGTTGCTCTGCCCTGCTTACTTACACACACGCAAGCACTGGCCAACTCGCGGCAGCTGCCATGCTCTGTTCCGTTCGGTCTCGTTCAACCAATCACAACCTTCGCCTCCTCTTTTCTCTTTGGGTATACTCCCGAAGGACACGCCTCTAGCGATGCTCCCTTCGGTTTCCACACAACAATGGCCTCCCTGAGCCTGTCAATCACGCTTTAACGCCATCCGTCGTCCATATCCTTACGTCACTAGTACTGTCTAGTTGTAACGTAACATTACATAGTAAGTGTAGTAGTAATACTTCTTGAAAGGAATGTCCTTTCACTTTCCCCCGCCCACTTGGTTTCTGCCCTCAGAAACTAGCAACTGAACTAGTTCCAACGCGTTCATTTGCTGCAGACGCGCTAGAACAATATCTCACAATAGTTTCTTCCTCCGTACACTCTTCAATCGTTACTCCTCTCTCCTATTTGACACATCTCTAACAGCTGGGACTTTTCCATCAGTCCCGCAATGCAATGCCTTTCGCTCGCATCCCTACATACAAAACTAGGTCAGGCAGCTAATCTGCTCTCCATTTCCATACTGCACTGTGGTCCACAGACCCAGTTCCTTTAACCTAATTCTCTCTTACTGCAGGTTTCGTCGACTGCATCACACTAATCATCATCACTGCCGCTATGATCATCCTTGTTACATCTTAATGCAGTAATCCATTCATCCATCCATTCAAATTAGGATAATGCAATGATTAAAATAAATTTTATAACAATTAGGCAGTGCAAAAAAATGTCCCACATAATTAACTAATAGTTCAACGTCTGCAATAAAACATACGGTTATGCAAAAATAGAACAAATATAAATGTCGAAAGATTATATGAATGGTTATATAGGGAGAATTCGTTAGCGGACTAAAGAGATAAGTATAGTTCTCTCTACAAGCGGAGAATTCACAAATTATTCGTTGGCGTACTATGAAGATGATTATAGTTCTTCCTACAAGCAAACAGTTCAACCTTGAAGCGAATCCGCTCATTTAATCCGTGCCTGTGGGTCGGTTACCTCTAGCGGCGCTACATAACTTTCTTTCTCCGGCTCGTCCCAAACGATGGGAATCTGGCCAAGACTAATTTTAAGCTTATCTCGCTTATAACAAGCACACGGAATACAACGGTTCAGTTGTGATCGGACGTCCTTCGTCCAACCCGGCCAGTAGGCGCGTCGTCGTACGCGCTTCATCGTCCGACGGAGTCCAAAGGGTCCTTCGGTCGTTCCTCCGTGGGCGGACTGAAGAAGGGTTGCCCGACGAGCGCTAGGTGGAATTAGTTGATACCACCGAACGGTGGTGTGATCATCGTCCATCCAGCGTCTCGTCAGCAATCCATCGCACAGCTCCAGTTGATCCCATTGCGTGACCAGTCGTTTGACCATCACACTCTTGTCGCGGAGTTCGTCTGGAGTGGGTGCTGTATTCGACAACGTCTTGCGTCGAATCACCCATCCCAAATCGATATCCTCTTCTTGTTCGGCCGCAATCGTTGCTCTGTCCCAATCGTCCGGAAGTTTCACAGTTGCTTTCGGTTCCTCGATCAGATTCCCATCTTCCTCCTCCATCGCGGCAGTTGTCCAGGGTTCTGGAACCAGTTTAAGACCGTTTATGCGCGTAGGCCCAGACTGTTTCGAACGACGGTGAACAGGTATTCGTCGATTCCTCAATTCTATCCAGTTTTCTTTCATGTTCCAATTCAGCTGATTGGACTGCATCCAGGGAAGACCGAGCACTAGCTGCTGAATATCACTACTTACATAGACGGGAGTCAACACTTTCATTCCGTTTATAAACAATGGGATTGTAGATTGGCCTACAATCAACACGTCAGTTCCGTTAGTTGCTACAACTCGTTGCGTAGATCGTCTAATATCTCTGCGTCTCATCAAATTCCTACCAATTATCGAGCATTGAGCCCCAGTATCTAGACTGCAGAAAACAGGTCTACTTCTGTAGAACCCATTTAACCCATAGTCTCCTCTTGTAGACATCCCTCTAACGTGTAAGACTGTTTCATCTTGTACTCTGTCGTGGCTATTCGATTGCATCGTCTCTCGATTAAAGTTTGGTTGGTAATAATTGTTGTTCTGATAAGAGTAACCTGCACCTTCGTCAAAGCGGTTATTCGACGGTCTACCATTTACGTAGTGACGTTGTGGTTGGTACCTCTTGTACGGTTGGCGATTGTTCGTCCATGGTCGTTGATTGACAGGTGCCATCAGCTGTTCGACGTTCCGCCCATTTGTCGGATACCACTGTTCTCTGACGTCATACGATTGCTCTTTCCTCTGCGCTGCAAGCTCCCTTTCGACTTGTTGCAACCGTTTCTCTAATGGACTCTTTGTTTTATTATCTTCTGATTCTAATTCTTTAACAGACCTCACACGCACTTTTGATCGTTCAGAGGCTCGTGTCTCTTCCGACGCAGCTTCCTTAAAAGCCAGTAATTTCAAAGAAATTCTGTACGCTTCGTCTAAATCAGACGGTTCTCGCTCCAACAATTTTCCAGCGATGTCTCGTTCGCGTAACGAGTCAATGTAGGCCTTTACTATTACGTAATTACTGTGTTCATTGCGAGATCCCGGGAAAGCAAGATTGCTCAACCTTCTGACGTCACTCACCAAATCTCCCAGACTTTCAGATTCAGCCTGTCTCCTGGCCTGTAGTTTCACTTGCCAAAGTATACGCTGATTTGAACTACCGTACCTATTTTGAAGCTTCGTCACTAATTCTTCAGCATCCATGTTTCCTTCTGATCCGCTTTCGAGCAACAACTGCGATGCCGGTCCAGATAAAGCGCAACACAAATTGTTAAAACTCTCCGAAGGCGTCCAACAATTTTGAGCCTGGCATAGCCTGTATCTTTTTATAAAGATGTCTACAGATTCTGCCCCTGTGAATTCTTTTAATTTCAGGTAGTTTGACCTCCCTTCACGCATCCTCGGCTGTTCTATTGCTGTCGTTGTATCATTTTCCTTGTTCCTGCTTCTCCATTCTACGTACCCATCTCCATCATTCGTCTGTGTAGCACTAGACACTGTCACTTTAGGTACAGGCAAAGATCGATAATCAGCATTCATTCCCGTAGAATGATAATTTACTGATTGATGCTCCTGCCTTCTCCATTCTGGCATCACTCTGTCCTCATTGTACCTCAACGCACCAGTCTTATTATTGCTTGGCCACACCGTAGTCATGCCTTCATTTCTCGTGAACGCCGATCGATTCACCAGCTGCTCAGACATCATTATTGCATCAGTGTCGTAACCACCACTGACTCGATTATCATCGTAACGTAGGTTAGGCGATCTCACTGTATCTCTTCCTAACTCAAAGTATCTAATTGACTTCGGTGGCAAAGTTTCTCGAAACGCAGACACAGGTCTATTTCTAACGTTGATTGCTCTGGTATTAGCAGACATTGATGCTCGCAAAGTTTCGTTGACTGGAAGGTGATCTTGATTTCTCCTTTCAGACACAGAGTTCAGATACGAGCTTCTCGTAAGATTACGTGGTTCAGATACACTTCTTCTCACGTTTACATCGTCTCTGTTGCTGTTCTCACTCGCCAGGGTGGTCATATTTTGTCTGGTTTCAAAATTTGAATTAGGGCACCCCCCTTTCAAAATTTGAGTTAACGGTTGGACATTAGCTAACCCTCCCTGTTTTATCAGCCTACTCTGTTGACGTAATTGTGCACTCGGTCTATCATCATTGCGGTTATTCATTCGCACTCTTAAGGAATCATTTCCATATTCAACTTGTGTTTCAATCACACCATCATTTTGCCAATCAATTTCACTTAAAGCTCTTCTCTGTCTCACATCATTTTGTACACCATCATCACGAGTTTCAACAACAAACAAGCATTCATCATCTTCATCATTATTATGGGTACCATCATACTGAGGAAATCTATTTCTGGATTTATCAAAACAAAAATCTTTTTCTTTTGCAGATTTTGTTTGATAAGTCCCTAACTTTGTACCATCGGTTTGCATCCTGTGGTTTGATTGAGGGGCTGCCACACCGACTGAATTAGAACTAAATGTGCCATTGATCAAGAACAAATTTCCAGCATTTTCTTTTGCTGCTGAAAACTGATCTGATTCTACTCGATCCCTAGAGACAGCTGTTACTTTACGTGTTTCGCTGTTCTCATTAGTATTCATTTCTGTAACCAAGAGACTTTTCGAGAGCATATTCTTTTCTTTTGTGAATATGTGCCTCGTCTGGTCTCGCATTCGCTCGGGCTTAAAAGAAATTATTCTATCACTTCTTTCATTCACATACAGACATTGTTCATCATCATTTTCATCAACATTTTCATCATTAGGCCTCCTATGGTCAAGGTTTAATCTATCCGCATCCAAGTCGTCATTGTCGGGTTCGCCTTCGCCGTCGTCTACTGGGGTTTGCCAAGCTCTAACGTCATAGTCAGGTTCGTCCCTAACCCAATCCTGCTCTCTGTGGCGTTCATAGCTGGACACATATTGGGGCTTCCGTCTCCACGTTTCCTCCGCTTCGTGGTCTAGATCAGATGCCTCAACCCCCTTCTCTCTTGTAGACGGACCGTGCGAGCAGCTGGGTTCCCGAGATCCCATCTCTGCCACTTTGCTAGGGTGGGGAGATCTTACTTGCTCACTTACTATTGGTGGGTCGGCTGTTACACCAGCCCGCGTAATCCTCGTCGCCTTAAGGTTGGGCCTACAGACATCCTCCGAATTGGGCGCTAAGTCAATTCGTGTTGGTGAGAAGCTGAGACTCCTATATTCTGGATGAACTAAACGATCGTTATATCTGTCTTCGGTTTCCCATCTCACTCCTTCTACTAGTGGTGGTCCTAGGGGAGGTCCTTCTAACCTGGCTTGATCATCGTACCGTACTCTGGGGCGGCTACGTAAACGCTCGCTCCTCCTCACGGTTCTATCAGGCGCGTTAGAAGTTGTCACCCCTACACTAGTTTCAACGCCGGTGGCCTGAGGGCAAGACGCGGTGTCATCTATATTCACGGCCTGGGACCAGGTTTGGCCTGCGGTTCGTTTCTCAACCTCTCTTCCATGCCTAGGCCTATTCTATCTGGTTATCATCCTCCGGTTCTGGGTCTAACCGTGGCGGAATCTTCCGCCCGCCTCCTAACTTCGTTCTCAGTTCCTCTAATCGTTGATCCCCGTGCTGAAATCGGTTATCCATTTGTTCAAACCTATAGTCCATTTCTTCGGACATACCTCTCAACTCTCCCTTCAATCTCTCCTCCAAGGACGCTATAGAAGTTGCCAACATCGATCGCTCGCCTTGGACCTGGTCCATGACGGATTCTAATCTCGTCATTATCGAGTCTAAGGTGGACCCTTGGGTTTGGGTCGCGTGGCCTATTATAGGGGATCTAGCCCTCTCATTATCATTCACAACATTCACGGCTTCATCCTCATCTGTTTCCACATGCATTTCCAACTCCATATTCGCAACACGACAACAAGTTTTCAATGATTATTATTAGAACACACGTTAAATTCGCAGATACAACAGTGGGCCTATTCTTTAACACATTCAAGAATTAACACACTGTTCACTTAAACACGCGCACAAACAACATTCACATGACTTAGTACAATATTACGTCAATTCCCGTATTTCTTATCTAGCGTAAACGTAACTATAATCCTATAGCGCTCCCGACTAATTCAGAGCTAATGCGCTACAAAAGGATTAATAGGCGGTACTCACTGGTAAGGGTTTTTCCCTGCGTCACCGTTTTCCCTGCTTTCGTTTCCACCGTCGACTGTCGTTCACTCGTAAACAATCTGTCGAGCTGACTGTCTTTCTCGCACTTCTCGTCCTGTTCTCTTTTACGATTAACTGTTAGAGTCGACTCCGTTCTCAGCGGATGAATAGGTTGTACACTTACAACAACTCTATTTTACATCGACCGAACGAGGCTCTATTCAGTCATATCGTCAGCTTTTCTCTGTTCCTCGTCTTTCTGTAGACGTCTATTCACGAAGCTCCCGTCCTGGCAGGATTCTCCGGGTGCAGCTAGTTACAAAGCTCTCTCTAGGTTGACATCGCTAGACTTACTTCTCTTCACTCGAGTGGCTAGATCGACCAACCATCTAGAGTAACTTCACTAGTCTGACCATGAGCTACTGTATCTGAGGGTATTTAAACACGTCTTCGTTGCTCTGCCCTGCTTACTTACACACACGCAAGCACTGGCCAACTCGCGGCAGCTGCCATGCTCTGTTCCGTTCGGTCTCGTTCAACCAATCACAACCTTCGCCTCCTCTTTTCTCTTTGGGTATACTCCCGAAGGACACGCCTCTAGCGATGCTCCCTTCGGTTTCCACACAACGGGCCTCCCTGAGCCTGTCAATCACGCTTTAACGCCATCCGTCGTCCATATCCTTACGTCACTAGTACTGTCTAGTTGTAACGTAACATTACGGCGCCTGTCAATCACGCTTTAACGCCATGTCGTCCATATCCTTACGTCACTAGTACTGTCTAGTTCCTTTCAATTAACATGTAACGTAACATTACATAGTAAGTGTAGTAGTAATACTTCTTGAAAGGAATGTCTCTGGATATGAACTACTGTCGTTTCATAATCATTAGATACGCAAAGTACATACACCACTTAAATTAGTGTGTAATTCTGGAAAGCCGTAAAACTAAGTCATTCTATTGTTTACTTGGCACTGTTAAAGTCTGTCCTGCATGACTGTTACTGGTTAACTAGTAAGTCATTACAGATGGAACTCACAAAAAACTGAGTTCCAAAACATTAGGGTAAGCCATTCCAAAGTACTTACTGTTTGTTGTGAAACAATTTGAAATTCTTACCCTTTACTGTTCATGGTTATTCCAGAACTGTTATTCTCCTCGAAGCTCTGATAAACCACAGATTTAGCTGAAATACAGTAGTAAAGTTTAAAGCAATACAAACCGTATTAATCCAAGTCAAAGTAAAATAAGTACATCATTCTTTTTTGTGACTGGACCATCCTTCTAAAACATTCTCCTCCACTGATAATCTAAATTGCATCTTCCGAAACTGATCAGGATATAGTGTCAACTTGCCATAATTCATGCTTCTTCTAATCTACTACACAGCTACTTTCAGAACCTTCAGAGGTTCCTTAACACTTTAACGACGAGCTGCATTGGTTTCCCAGTCGCTTTTAGTACATCCTCATCATTAAAGTGTTAAACATGCTAAATACATGCCCAGATACTCACATAAATCGAACAGTCTGTGCAATATTTGTATATATATATATATATATATATATATATATATATATATATATATATATATATATATATATATATATATATATACACACAACTATACAGTATATATGTATATATGCATATTCGTACATACATATGTACATGCATACATACATACATACATACATACTAACATACATAGAAAAATAAGCATTTTCACTATACAGTGTTCCCAAGCATATTCTCCCATGTCTGAAGTGGTTTTCATCCTTTTTATATCTAGGCCACTGACCACTGACAGAGGCAGCAGAGGACTAATCCCAAATGTTGGACATGGCATTGATGCTAGTGTACTCACAGCAAGTTCAAATCTCTTCATATTCACTGGATCACAAGACAAGCACTCTACTGCCTTACTACAAACACACTATGCATACAATATCAGAAAAACACACATCATTATTTTATCATCATCATCAGTTCTCCACGCCAGCCATTCAACAGACTGGGAGAAAATAAATTACCTCCACTTTTCTGGGTCATTTGTAAAGTCCAGGGCTCCTGTAAAGTCTTGTTATGTCCTAATTTATACCATCTATCCAGCACAGTGTTGTGTCATCTTTTGTTTCTCTTTCCTTTAAACCTTGCATGTAGTGCATTGTGTGGCATTCAGTCAACTGGCATTCTGCACACATGGCCAAACAATCAGTCTTTGCTTGATGACTTTGTGTAACAGTTTTTTGGACACACCATTACTAAACTGACAGAAATCACAATGTTGTGACCTCTATATGGTCTGAGACCTCAGACTTCAAGCACTTCATAATTTCACCAAATTATTGACAATACGTCAACAATAGCTGAATAAAACTGTAAAAAATGCAAAAATGCTGTCAATAATAACAATCTCTTGTTAATTAATTCAAACCGTGAGGGACAGTGAATAATACAGAAAATAAGCCAACTCAGTACGCAGCACCACAAAATACAGCAACCAAAATTAGCATAAAACAACATAATACCTTCAGCTCCCAAAAACAAATCATCTTCTTCACTAGTCATCTTGGTGTCAAATCTGCTGAACGATTTGCTGGGTCCTTGTTTGCTGAACTGTGGCAAAAATGACACTAACAGTCAACAAAGTGATACAACAGACTGGGCCTGCATTAACAATCATTCCAAAACCAACAACTATAAACACTCAGAAACAGACTCAGAGACGCCAAACAAAATTTTAGTCCAGACTATGTCACTTGCCTTTTGACACTCATCTCAAATTTCAAATGATTTAACTCCAGTAGCTCTGAGTTATTCTCAGTAACCCATCATAAACTAAAATCTAGGAATGACCCATGACCAAGATTTATAAAACCAGTACTTGAGCTCACAGCTCATACCACCTGAAGATACCAGTAGGCATGAAGTTAGGCATACTTATACTTAAAGGGAAAGTCTTTGGGATGGGGTTGCAGGTTTACAGAAAGACCATGTAGAATAACGCAAGACATTGATTTTCCACAACCCCACTGAATGGCAGCAGCTGTCGTTGCCATAGTGAAATGAGAAACAACCACCTGTCCATGCTGAGGGCTTTATCCTCTGCAGCACTAGACGTCTGTTGAAATGTCATCTAGCAATCAGCTTTAAAAGCATTTGCAAGAGACAAGCCTGAGTTAGAACTTAAATAAATCATGATCATGAAGAAAGACAGTTGAGGAGAAAACATAGCTACATATGAGTCATGGAAATCATTAATCAGAAGATCAATTCAGCTGTCCCAAAAACCAGTCTTCAAGAGAAAACCAATCCATCTATGGATGATCCATCCAGCCAATTTGTCAAATTGCCTTTTATATGTAATCACTTAGTGCACACATAGATAGTGTTCCTACAAATACCACATCTGTATTTAAATCAATCAATCAAAATTCATTTATTTTTGGAAATTAAGCTGATAAGACACAACTTAAACAGGCAATATTGCACATCTTTCCCTTTCAAGACTGGAAATATACTCCCAGTCAAGTTTACCATTGAATGCAGTGAATTGTGCAAACAGGACAGACAGACCTTAACATTCACAGTCAATGTACTGAATGTTTAACATTCAAACAGCGTTGGCTTGCATGCATGTCTGGAAATTTCTGCCAGCACCCTGTAGCCAACTTGCTATGAAACATTTATGACATGATAATTATTGGCCAGTAATCAACTTCAAAGACATCCAGATGACATGTTTACAACTACTACGCCTTTCTGTTTATGGACTGAACACACTGAACTTAGACTTCGCTTATCCTTGGGTCAGCAAGACATAAAGTGCCAGGTCCTGGAAAAATGGAGTCAATGACAGTACTTGCCATTTACTTCCAACCACAACACAGCCATATTAAAGAAACAGTCTAATTGAGATCTTCTTACAAGTGCTATATAAATTTTCAGGCATAAATTTATGAATAATAGGTCATACAGAGACCATTGCGGAGATGCTTGGTCACCAATTTCTACACAATACCCACTAATTATTATTATGAAAAGAATGTTCCCCGGTTCTGAACTGCATTTTTGTATAAGTACTGACAAGTACTTACAAGCAAACAGAACCATTCAACTGCCAATTCACTTTACCAATTAAGCACCCATCCTACTCAAATGATGCAAAACAGTTACAAGTGCTGGATCAGATTAAATTACTTTAATTGCAGTAAAACAGTGTGTGCCCACAGCCAGATTTTAATTAATCCTAATATATATATCACACAAGAACTAAAACTGGAAATCTTGGGCACTTTTACACATAAAATACACCACAAGCCAGACCTCGTGTCATTTTAATTTTAAATCTGTGTAGTTGTAAATTATTGAAAATAAAGAGTAAATCAGAGTACCAGAGTAAACTACTCAGAATTACATGGTTTAAAAAATTATCAAAATTATATTAAACTAACCTGCTACCATAACAATTATAAACAGGTAACCAACATCATAACTTCCACCTTGACAAACTGTTTAAAAATGTAACTGCACGGTTATTTTCATGAAAAGCTGTTGCCTGACCACCCTGACCACTTCTTAGGTGACAATAAAAACGCCCTATGCTATGCCAAACAAAATATTTGACATACTCAGCTGCATGAGTATTAGAGTCAAATATATATATATATATATATATATATATATATATATATATATATATATATATATATAGGTATATAGATAAACACACACTTTACAATATTTATGGAATACCACCAGAAGCAACATCAAGCCAACATTGGAAACCACATGAACAGCAGATGACTCATGAGATACAGGAGAAATACCTCAAACATCATCCCTGGCCAAATTGAAAGAACTCCTGCTGATTCAGGTTCTTTCAACATACCACAGGGCAGCACTTCAAACAAACTCAATTTAGGACCCCCTAAAACCAAACTTACTGATCTTCTATTGCAGGAAATGTAAATCTTCAAAATTTCTCAATGACACACAAGAGCCGAAACAGGGAGAATGGCGCTATATCAAATCAATTCCGCAATATTTGGCCAGGTTGTTTGGTCCGTTCTGCAGCCAAATCAGAATCCAAGGAGGTTAAGTCGAGGAGACATCATGGTGCAATGGTGACAATCATTGATGATGGTGGTCGTGTGGTGGCGCAGGATATGATAGTTTGAAGATTCGGTTTTCAGTCATGAGTGGAAAGCAGCAGAGGAGAGTGCAAGCGGAGGAGAGGTGAAATAAACAGGCGAGATAGGAGGATGAGCTAACTGGCAAAGCTCTTTTGGGAGTCCTTCCAAAGAGCTGGTGCAGCACAGACTAAGCAGCTGCAGAATTTCAGAGAAGAGGTGACTGGAGGACAAGACAAAGATATGATGATGAGCAAGTAGACCAAGGTGGTTGGATGGTGACTAGCTGGCGAATGTAAGAGGGTTGAGAGGTTTGAAGGGCGGTATAGGTAAGAGATACAATTTTGTAACGAATGCGCTGAAAGACTTTTAGTCAATGAAGTGATTTGAGAACAGAGGTTATGTGACCAGTGGTGTTTGGGAGTTTTGGTGAGTATGCGGGCGAGAGCGTTCTGGACTGTCTGACATTTTATTTGAGATGAGTCGATGTTGTAGAACAGGGAATAAGAATAGTTGAGTTTGAATGAACAGCTAATGTGGCTAATGAGCAGTTGATGAAGGTCATGAATGCGCATATAGCAGATGTAAGATAGCTGGGTGATGTGGTCGGCAAAGGCGAGGGTATCACTGGAGATGATTCCAAGATTGTGGACTGGAGAAGAGTAAGGCATGGGAAAATTGAGATCTGCTAGAGAAAGGTTCAAAGAAAGTCAGTAAGTATATCCTTTATTACACCAATTGCTAACCGCATTTTGATTTACATGTGAATCACATTTATGTAATATAGGGAAGTCTAACTGTCCATAAAATGTTTAGTGCATCACCCATCCCTCGCTTTAAACGCCTGCATAAATCATCCGCATTATAAATATACTGCATGCCAGACTGTCAGCATGTGGTAGTGAGTATGGGGTCTGCTTAGTTGGGGACTTGGTTATTCTGTTTAATTGCTCACAGAGGCCAATAATGAGGAATTCAGGAAGGTAACCCGTGTCAAAACCTGTGTACATTCAAAAAAAGCCTACAGGCACTGCATACCTCTTGATATACATATGATGAATGAATACCACTGAACACCACCATCACCAACGATTTCCCCTTTCCACTGTCTCACAAAGCTGTCTCCTCAGCTTGATCCTCCCAGGATTTTGACCTGGCATTGAAACTGACCAAAAAACCTGGCTCCAGCATACTTCATTTATTATAGAGCCTGTGAATAAGCTGGTCTCCCTGACATGGCTTTTAAGTAGTGCTGAGAAATTTTGGAGGTTTATATTCATATTACATTACATTTATCTCTAATGTAACAGTAGTGTGAAAGTTACTTCACTGAATTGGTAAAAACGCTTACATGTAAATGTTTCACCACAAAAACTCTCTAAAATGTCACCATAGGAGCTACCTGAACATAATGATGACTTACAAATATTGTTTACATGACCAGTAAGAGACAAACTGAAAACAACGAGCAGCATCTGCCAGCGCAACAACTGAGTCACCCAGTTTCAAAGACATAAGCCGCTCAAATTTTTTAAGTTGCTGTGGAGGAGAATATAATAGTGTGAAGGGTGTACTTACAAATCATCATAAACACCGTTAAATATTACTAAAACCTATATGAACTCTCTATGATAGCACAGTCCTCTGCCTCAGAGTCACAGTTCGGTGTGACCATGCGTGTTACAAGTTAAATAATAATAATAACAACAACCTGTATGAACTAGAAATTGTGTTTCCAGTACAGTGCATATCTTTCAGAGCTATGGCAAATGGGGCTTCCTCTAATTACATCAACAAGCAGCAGGCTGTGCCGTATCAGGCACGGCCACAACGGGGCATAGATGCTGCACAAGTGGCCAAGTGCTGATAAGTGGCATGCAAGAGAAATTGTTAATATTCTGTCTCCGGGAGACAAGCAAAAAGTTATCAGGTCATCAAAAAACACCAGAAACCTTCTGACAAATACACACAATCCTTATATGAATGAATATATGTACAAATGTATAATTACATAAAAAATTAACATCAATTACATTTATATTTCTATGTAACACCTGCCTGTACTATATATATATACACACACACAAATATATATATATATACACACATACATATATACATAGGCGTAGACCAATACATTGAGGCACGAGGAGGCAGTTGCCTCCTCTTGCTTTATATACTGGAACTTCCGTTGACTAATGACCCCAATGACCAGGATTTTGCCAATATTCATTTGAAGTTGCCTCCTCTTGAATTTAAGTCTCGCTACGCGCCTGCATAATTATATATATGCGTGTGTGTGTGTATATATATATATACATACATATATATATAATATATACACAGGCTATTATGTAGGCCTGCATGAACTAGAAATTATGTAGGCCTACATAACAATTAGCTAATTAAGAACGGCCCTATAGGTCCACACATATAGGTCGATACATGCATACACAAAATAAAAAGAGTACACACATACACTCAGACCTCTTCCAGAGGTGGAAAGAGGTCCAGACCAGCTCCAGATTTTAAGGTCCTAGAGTCATGGCTTATAAATAGCAATTTGGAAGTGAATCTGCAATTTCTATATGTAATTACAGGCTATTTAAATATACACTCTATGGCCCTTAAAAAGCAATACACAAAACACCCCATTGAAATAAATGAAGCAAAATTCAGCCCAGCATTCTACTTAAAACGTTTGTTTTATTCTGTTTTCAGGAAGCAGAACTGTATTCAGCATTAATCGCAATTTAAGCAACCAAAGCCAAGGCCATGGAAAGGTGGATCGTCAAGTTAATTGTTCTGAACATCATCTTCTTTTCAGCATTTGGAATGACCTTGCTTCCACTGAAGGTTTCTACATACTTTCGTCGCCAAGGCGAACGAGGCCAACGTATCATCAGTCACATGATGTGCCTGGGTGGGGGAGTATTTTTTGCTATGTACATGCTGCAGATGACACCAGCCTCACTGGAGATTGTACAGACTTATCTCATAGAACCATACGACATCAATTACCCAATTGCAGAATTTGTTATTGGCTGCGGGTTTCTGATAATGCTTTTATCAGAAATCACCTTTGACAGGCTTGATAAACGGACGAAGAAAATATCAAAGAAGAAGAGAGGAAATAGAGATCTACTACATGAACTGCTTCCGTACAGTAACCGTATCACCAGTACTGAGCTACCTCCAGAGTTAAACAGTCCGGATGAGGTATTCACTGACACTCCTGACAACGATAAGGAATCTGGAAGAGACAATCCCACGAGGAATGAAGAAAAAAGATGCACAGCAAATGCTGGAACTGAACAAAGTAATCAAGTACAGTTAAAAGTGAATCGCAGACCCAACACTCTTCCAAGCCTTCTAAATAAAGATTTCTACAAAGCTGGAAGAAACCAATTGGACAGCTTGAAATCTCCAATGATTCCACTAATGAGTGTGTCATCCAAAGATGGCCTGTCTCCCCTGCTCAGCATCAGTTCCAATGAATGCTTAACTCCATTGATTAGTATTGGGATCAAGGCTGGCTTAGCTCCACTCCTGTCCATTGGTTTCAGTGGACATCTCAACCAGCAATTCAGCTTTATCTCGGAAACAAATACTGATGACTTGCCACAAAAGGATGAAGCTGCTGAAACAGCAGACCACTCAACCCATGTGCATGCCAGTCGCTCCATGGTTCTGCTGTTTGCACTCTCACTCCATCATGTGTTCGAAGGGCTAAGCATTGGGCTGAAGCACAGTAAAGTAGCTGTCTGGAATATGTGCATTGCGATAGTCAGTCACGAAGTCATTATCGCATTCAGTCTCGGAATGCAACTCGTGCACACTTTCCACAGCAAGACCAAGATTACCATAGCTGCATTCATTTGCTCGATTATGTCACCGTTGGGAGTTGCCATTGGAATGGCAATACTTGAGACTGGCGGTCACGATGACCCACGTGTTCAGATTGCCAATGGACTGCTACAGTCGCTTGCCACTGGCATCTTCATTTACGTCACCTTCTTTGAGATCCTCCAGGATGAGCTTGGTCACAACAAGGCAAACTTTGCTAAAGTCATGTGGATTTGTGTTGGATTTCTCCTTCTGTCATCGCTTGGGCTAATTGCTCCTAATGATGAGGACATGGAAGAGGATAATAACTTTCCATCAGCAAACAGTACCGATATACTTTACAATGAAACTTATACAAAATAATATTGCAGCAACTGTAAAACTCAGGTATAAGGCCATTTGATGGAGGATTTAGCAGATAGACACTACCTGGCAAAAACACTTACCACTTGGGGTATTTTTGATTGACTTCAAACGAATAACATTCTGTTATTCTCATATGTATTTTCGTTTATTCGATCAAAGTCTTGATGCCAAAACACAACAAGTGACAATAGTTCTGGATTGCAGCAGTTATGAGACATAGATTTTGCTTAGTAACGTCAGCTGTCTGTTATGACAAGTAGACATTTAAATCAAAGCTCAAGACCTATCTGTTTAAACAATCATATGACTGTGATTGATTTGTTGAACTCATGTACAGAGCCCTTTCCTTCGGCCTCGGCTGTGCTACGGCGCTATAGAAATCGTCTTATTATTATTATTATTATTATTATTATTATTAGATGTTTTGAATATCATACATGATACAAAGTTATTATTGTCTTTGACTGGAAGGGCAAATGGGTAGGGTCTAGTGCGCAGGTTCTAACGGCTCTCTTGCCAAACTGAGCACAGCCGTCCGAGGACATGTTTCTGATCGCTGATTATTGCCGTCTATGGAGTTAGGGCCAGTGCTTAAAGTGTAAAAAAAGAAGTGCCTGGACGCCACTTACCTTTTCCTCCCCTCCACCCACCTATCCCATTTTCCCACCCCCTTTCCCGAACTTTCCCTCCTTACTCCCATCCCTTCCCCGTCCCTCTCCTCAACCCCTCTCCCTCCAATCAGAGGTGCAAACTGCAAATATACAAAATTTCTGGGGTCCTCATATTGCAAGCACCGAAGGCGCGAGCCGCGAGGGGGTGAGTGCTGAAGGCACGAAGCCTATGTAGGCCTAACGACTATGAAGTGTGATGGAGCGTCGTAAGCTCCCTCAGCGGGGTCTGGGGCGGAGCCCCAGAAGCCAGCGCATTTTTTAGCAGTTGATATTAAATGGGACACGTTTTTGGCCCTTATTTTCCAGCTGTTTCTGAACGACAAAGTTATGAAAACTTCAAGGTTTTTCAGATTCTCAGACAGCACAACAAGTTCAGAGTTTTATTTTAAAAGAAACAGCCCCAACAGCAAAGTCATATGGTAAACATGTGTTAACCATATGACAATTTTGCCCATTTGGGCTCTATATGGCTTACATATGGTACATCCATATGTTGTATGTCACATGCATACCATGCATACAATCTACATTATCAATGCATACAAAAATTGCAAGAAAAGCATGAGAATATCAAGTCCCATATGCCTATAGATGTTGTTGCTAATGAAGGAATACTAATCAAAATAAAACTTCCGAGCAGTCATGCTTTAAAGTAAGTAAGTAAGTAAGAATGTTCTTTATTGAACGCAAGCAAACGCTCAGCGCTTTACATACAAAGTCAGAAATAATTTATGTACAAAGAAGACGATAATTAGAAGAAAATTAGGTCAACAAGAAAACATATGTCTAACTGTACAACATCCTAGCTAAGAAGCCACGCCTGGTAAGGGAATCAAATCTAGGGAGAACACGGTTATGTGAGCGTGGGCGCAGGTCATGACCAGTGCAATTGACGGGGGAGAAGGTCGTGGAGGGTGTGGCTAGTATTTGTTAAGATGTTTCTAAATAGGTCTATATCAGCTTTTTGCAAAGCTCCTCAAAGGTGGGGAAAGATTTAGGTAGGAAACCCAGGCGTACCAACTTGCGGACCAGTGCGCTCAGAGAGTCAAGTTCCTGTTTACTGGCGAAGCCCCACCATACTTGGGAACAGTATAGCATGCGGTTGATAGTGGTAGCCCTGACCACATCATGAAGCCTGACCCCTGAAAGCCCATGTGAGATCAAAATACGATGGGCATAGAGAGATTGCTTGGCCCGAATGCAAAGTCTTTGAACATACGGGGAAAAACCGAACTTTTCGGTAATCTCAATGCCCAGTATATTCAATGACACAACCCTTTTGATGCCAGGCAGGACAGGAGGGGCTTGTAAAAGATTCACCTTTGGTTTGGTAAATACAATCTCATAGATCAGCAATATGCAGCTGCACGTGTAGATCTCCGACTCTCATATTATTGCAGCAATGGAGACTTGCCGATACTTGCTGAGTGACCTCTCAATTTTGGGCCACACACACACGCACGCGCTACACATACGCACGCACGCATAGACACACACACACACACACACTCACACAAACACCGTGGGGCGCGGTGGTGTAGAGGTATGTTCGGTGCCTTGCAACCGGAGGTTGCGGGTTCGAATCCACCTCAAGGGCGTATATTCGGTGCCTTGCAGCCGGAGGGTTGCGGATTCGAATCTACCTCAAGCCGCCGCGTAGGGACCCTGGGCAAGTCCTTCACTCGCAATTGCTCATGCGCTTCGACGTGAAACTTCGATTCAGTGTCCGCGCTGTATACTGGGAGCGCCTCTGAGTAGAAATCTTGAAGGGGCGCTATATAAATATCTTAAATGAAAATGCAAATGAAAATGAAACACACACGCCTTAAACCGGTATTATAGTCGATAGACAAAAAACAGTTTAACAATTTTATTGCAAGACATTGCCACATTGGCACACAGTTGATTGTGACGATGCAGCACAATCTTCAAGATGCAATATGCTGCATACTGCAGGCACGTAACGAGACTTAATTCAAGAGGAGGCAACTTCACAGACCATTGGCAAAATCCTGGTCATCGGGGTCATTGGTCAATAGAAGTTCCAGTATATGAAGAAGCAAGAGGAGGCAAATGCCTCCTCTCGATCGAAAAATCGTCGACTCGATCGACTCGCCGATCGATCGTCGATCGTAAACTCGGCTTCAGTCGAGTCGATCGTTGTTTCCTCGACTCCACTCGACTCAGAAATATTTTACTTACTTTTTTCACAAAATGACACAGACCCTTGTGATAATAATGACGTGATTCTGTGTAAACACACAACTACCGTATGAACCTTATATGAAGTTCAGCGCTTTCTTATTAGTGGAAGTTATAGCGATACTTTTTTCACAGTTTTCTGTGACAGAACCCTCCAAGAGGTTCCAAGCCTGAGCCTCTAACTAACTTCAGTAATCGTGAGCAGTTTCAAGTTTCTTGAACTAACTCTAATTTATTACGAAGATTTATATAGCGCCTAAGGGAAGGATATAATATACACATTACGCGTCCTCTAGTTCCTCTACTGCCGTTTGAGCTGGTACTAATTTATGTACCTTACTGTAGAAGATTCCACTGTAGCCTAGCTGCGGTATACCTGATCAAGTCGACGGATTAGGCGAGGCTTAATCCTTACAAGTCAACCACAGGCACATAGGCTACGATATCATTATAAAACCTGAAATGTTACTTATCAGTTCAATTACAGTTTGACAGTTTGAAGAAGAGTGTGCAAACTTGCAATTGAAATTCATGAGTAATTTAGGTACTGGAATATAAGAATGCAACAGTCGTCAGCAATTTTGGCCACTATAGACTATGGTCCAAGTCGACGAAGTCGATCGAGTCGATCGTCGTCCGAGCCAAGTCGATCGAGTCGTCGAAAAGGTCGGCGAGTCGACGAAGTCGATCGAGTCGATCGTCGGCCGAGCCAAGTCGATCGTATACACTCGACTCGATCGACTGCGGGGTATAGTCATTGGTCAATAGAAGTTCCAGTATATGAAGAAGCAAGAGGAGGCAACTGCCTCCCTCCTCGTGCCTCAATGTATGGCTTTATGCTATAGGCTATGATATGCATATGGCTTCTTTATGTAACCACCTTAACTACACCAGTTGTTTACCACATAGATCCTAGATGGCTTACGAATCTGCATTTCATATAGAAGGCAGATCTGTCGATATGCTATATGCATATGGCAAATTGTTGTAAACTGGAAGATTTTTAAAGCACCATCAATAGGCTACATTAAAAATTTGTTTTACTTAATTTTAAGCTTAATTGATATAGGCCTACATGTCAGCTGTCTGCATCAACAATCATAAGTAGGACCAGTTAAAACTAGTAGGCCTACACCAAACCTGGGACTATAATTACTGAAATAATAATAGTCCCAGACCAAACTAATGATATTATGGTAAAATCATGCACGTGTCTTGCAGTTCGATGTGACTGGATAGATTTTGTTTAAAGTTTGTGACTTTAAAAGAAGCCGTAGGCCTACGTATTAGTAGTCATGACATAGGCCACACGAAGCTCCAGTGTTCAATGTATGAATCACAAATCATACAAATACAAACTTAACAACAAAGTAAATTTAATAATTTGGGAAATAATTAATTATACGATCGAACTTCCGCTTTGAATCTTGTAAACATGTGATTTGCATAGCCCCGCCTACCGGCTGCCAATCACAACATTATGACGTCACAATGACCAAGGCTTCGCAACTTCGGTTGAACAGTGTTACCCCTCCTATGTTTTTCATCCAAGATCTATGTTTTTTTGGTCTCGTCTATGTTTCTATATTTTTTTGTCCAAAATATATTATGTTTTTCTTTCATGGAAGTTTTTACGTGTTAAAAAGGTACTTTTCAGCAATTCCTAAAGCATTACTTCAATTTATTGAAGTAGTAGGCCTACTGCTGTGTTTCGTTACAAATTTTAACTAATTCTACAGGTATTACTTTTAAAAGCGTGTCTATGTTTTTCTATGGTTTTTTGAGCTAATACCTATGTTTTTTCAAATATTTAGAGTGTTAACACTGCTGTTGAATAAATACGGATTTTAAACACTGTTTTACTGTCGATGACTGTAGCTGACTTTATAAGAAGCAGTACACGAGACCTGAGTCGGTTATCAGTTGCATGTTCGAATCCCGAGAGGGTCGACATGAAACTGATAGTTCACGATTCTTTTCATATTTTTAAAACTTTCCTTCAGAACTTGACGTGTTTCTAAAGACTTTGTTAAATTTTAAAAAAAATCGTTTTACTGGTACAATTTGAAGCTTTTAATGGGTACAATTAACGCGAGCTTGAGCTCATGCTTATTAGCCTAGGCCTGAAATTATTTTCGCAATCGTTTAAGATTAGCCTAGGCTACCTGTGGGGTAAATTTCTACCGGGCTTCTCAAACGAACATCAATGGGTGCTTTTGGGGTAATAATAACACAGTATAAATAATTATAATTATAATTATTTTTACTGTGATAATAATGGCTCTATAGATGTAGATTAGATGTTTAATATCCACTGCTATTTGAAGTCGAAGAAGTAGGCTATAGGCCCTATTTTCCTACGAACAGAGACCCTTTTCCTTCTGCATTATTTAAATAATAATCCTTCAAATTAATTGCTGAATATAATCAGATGTAAGTGACCATCGGCATGGGCGCCCACAGGAATTTTTGCAGGGGGAGTTTTGTATAACGAAACAATTCATTTAATACCAATTGACGATTTTCAACTCTTATTAAGCCATTACTTACTTCTGACCTGTTTTTTTGCCTTTGTTTTTCTTTGTATACCTACAGCGTTTTGTTTGTTGTTAATTCAATAAACGATCCGAAAATACAGTATGGGAATTGTCAAAAATAACGGGGGGTTAGACGTTGATTTATGTGCAGTTTGGGTGTGAAATGTACACTTTACTATGGGGGCCTAAAAAAGACTAGGGGGTTGAACCCCCCCCCCCCAATCCCCCGGCAATTCTCACCCTGCGAATATATGATCATGAAGTCGTATATGTTGTCTCTCAACAGTTTCTGGGTCTTGCTGGTGAATTACGTAAAACTGGGACAGTGTCACAGTGGGTGTTTTATAGGTCTAGGTGAATCGTATCGTATTGTATCAATGCGTTGTATTGAAGTCATTTAACTTGATAAGGTCATTCAGTTATGAAACAGTCAAGACAAGACTCACAGTGGATGTGAGTCATGTGACAGTCAGGTAGATCTTAGGTAGGTCCTAGTTGTTAGGGCCTACGAAAACTCAGATGATAAAACCGGAAGCGTGTATATGACGTGCGATTTGATGAAAAGTTAACTAGAAATGTACAAGTCAGGAATGAGTTGGAGAAACAAGTTACACTTACACGGTAGAAGACATTCAGAAAATAATCAAAATGACAACATGAAATTTCATTGGAATCTTAAAAAATTAAATGCTGTTGAAAGTGACGTAGAGGAATTACACTTTGCATATGGACTCTGCATGGACGGCGTCCAGGCGGTGCTGCCAAATAAGTGGCAGGACGGCGTCCAGCCCTGAAAATAAGTGCCTGGACGCCGTCCATGACCGTCCATGCACACTTTAAGCCCTGGTTAGGGCATCTGGTGGAAGGAACCCAGCCTCTTCACCCTCTGGATAAACCTCTCCAAGCGATCATTTTAAAATGATATATACATATATAATCATATACAGATATATAATCCAAGGACTTACAGCACTGCTATCACAATGCAGAACGCATCAATAAATGATAGTAAAATAATAGAGCTTGCAATTTAATTTTCACAGTCGTGGATTATGGGCAACACCTTACAAAAAGCAGTATTACATGAGGCTCTCAATTCTCTAGGGTAACATATTCCGAGAATGATCTTTTATGAGAGCAGGATTCATTCTGTACTACTTATTAATGACTTCCTGTGCACTTTTTACTTTTCCCAGTCTGGACCAATCTACCACACACCTCGTTGCTCTGAATTGTACATCAGACCACAATTTTCAAAAACAGTGATTGCTGGCATTCTACAGCTAGGAGTCAAGATTTCAAGGATAAAGAATTAAAGATGCATTGATTTCTTCAACAACTCACCAACAATGTATGTCAAACATGAATGTATATTCGCCTTTGTTAGTCCACCATGGTTATATTAGGGGTGGGCAATGATTAAAAGTTTTAATCGAAATTAATGACACGATTAAAATTAACGTTAATAACGCGATTACTTTTTAATTGCATGTCACAATAGAAAACAAGTACAACTACTCTACTGACTCTGAGTAGTTACGTTGAATATGCGTTATATAAATGCTTGCAGTCAATAAGCAAAAGCAAACATAATTTTTAGTTGTTACTTTAAAGTTAAAGTTTAAACTTAAACTTTTTACTTTGTAATAGCGGTTTTATCAAGAATTGTTTTAGCGCATTTATTAAAAATACTTCGGCACAGTGACAATAGCGTTAACTGCATTAAAAAATTTAATCATGTTAATTAATTAACGCATTAATCGCGTTAATAACGCGTTAAATGCCCAGTCCTAGTTTATATCATCCAAAATGTTGTTGCTCCAGTTTGAATCTTCTTGCAATAGGAAAGCTAGTGAAGGGTATGGACTGACCAGTTCCCGGTTGCAGTAGCCACATCTTGTAATGTTTACCATCAATCTAGTCATTACGCCACTTACATAAAATAGGACATTTGCATAACTGGACGATGGCCATCTCAGCCATTACAGTAATTCAGCCAATGAACCAGCTTCAGCATTTTCTGCTGAATTCTATGAAATTGATATCCTTGAGGCACCAAACTTAATGGCATCATCAATCTCATCAGGACAGAAATGAAAGAACTTTAGCAGCAATAAGGCACTGCTTCTGGCCTTCTACAAGCATTAGTCTCATGGATATATATTAGAACTGCTTTTGGTCTTCTTCAAGCACTTGTCTAATGGATATATACTAGAAAAGGAACTGCCTTTGGCCTCCTTCAAGCACTACTGTCATGGATATATACTAGAAAAGGCACTGCTTTTGGCTTTTTCAAGCACTTGTCTCGTGAATATCAATCATGGACATGGAGTATAGTTGGTCCCAAATACCCGGTAGTTAACAAAGCCAATCAAAGCATGATTCATTAACATCAGACTCCAGATAACGAAGGAGGACAAAGTTTAAGCCAAGATGGTCTAGGTATCTAGGACCCCTGGGGGTACGCCAGGTGTCGCTAAGGGGTACGCGAAAAATTTCAAAATATTATTTTTTTATAAGTTTATGGACTTCATGTCCCATCTTTCTTTCATTAGCTATTCTACGTCCACCGTTCATTTATTTTTCTGTACATTTCTGAGCTTATGCCATCTGATGTAGTGTTGCCGGCCGATTTGCAGTCCACGAAAGAGACCAGTTTAATTGAACAATCATGTTATGGTGGATTGAAGAAAGAATTAAAGAAAGACATGTTGTGTGATTTTTGGCTGAAAGGAAGAGCTGAAAATGGAATAATTTCTGACCAAGCTTTAACATTTTTGATTCCTTTAAGCACGTCATATCTGTGTAAAACAGATTTTTCAGCTATGCTTGCGGTAAAAAAAATACAGAACAAAGCTTGAACTCGAACCAGAGTTGCGCTTGAAATTGACAAATATTAAGCCAGGTAGGCTATTGTAAATCTGTACTTGTCAATACTAGCCCACTGCTCACATTAACACTTTCTAATAGTGATTTAATTTTCCCTTTCTGTTGAAATGACTACATTCTTAAGTTAAAATTATATTACTTTTAAAATAAATTTTCTACATATGACTAATACCCGGTTTGCACCAATGATTAAAAGGAGTTGCTAATTGCAAAGGTACTTCACGCTCGCATGTGGGTTTTGATCTGACCTTGTTGGGGGTACGCCAAAATTCAATTTTTTTATCTGGGGGTACAATAAAAATAAAGTTTGAAAACCGCTGGTCTAGGTATCTAGGAGCTATGAGGCGCAGTTCTCCAAAGTCTGGTACATGTAATACAGCACCAAGAATGTCTCCCATGTCAATCTAGGCTCTTGGAATCCTCCCAGTTCTGAATTAAGCTGCCACAATCTCTCAGAAAGTTCAATTTTCAATCAAGTAGGACCATACTTGGTTCATATTGGAGTCCATTTAATGCACGCTCTCTGTAAAAGTCTTAGCATTATAAAATACAACTGCACTGACAAATGTTAAAAAAATCTTCAGCTTCAGTCTATGATGGCTTGCCTTCATTGGTATCACAGAACTGCAGACCTCTTCCTTCTGCTGAAAACATTTGTATCTTGCAACTCTCCTAAAAAATCACTCAGCTGGAAAAGAATTGAATATAATTTCAAATGTTTTATTGGAGTATAGTATTCCAAAAGATCAACTCACACCCATTTCTCGCATAATTATGCATTACTGATTGCACAAGAATGAAACACTACTTTTGTCCATTATCTCCAATACCAGGGCAATTATGGAATCCACTTCTACAGCCAAACACTGCACATTTATATACCATTTCAAACTATGCCTAACACTTTAACGACGAGCTGCATTGGTTTCCCAGGCGTATTTAGTGCACTCTCATCACCAAAGTATTAAACAAGACTAAGCATATAATAAAACTGAAATAAGATCAGCAGTGGTCCACTGGTCAAAATGTATACACAAGAATCTTCTTCCACAGATAACCCAACAGAATCAAAGCAAAATCACATATTAACATCTAACCTACAGTTCTCACAAACCATCTACATACAAGAATCTTCTGCCAAAAATAATCAAACAGAATCGAATCACGCTATATTATACATAATTATTATACTTTTAACTGAACACAATTATATAATGATAGCAGTAGGCCCTATGCTGAAATGCTGACTGAGAATGCCTGGGAATGGCATTAACCAAACACGACAACCAACTGCCGGAATGCCTAGGTTTATTGAGGTCCGGGAAACTAGAGAAGACTGGCTGACCTGTCAGTTCCGGGTTTAATATATATAGGAATCCATGCTATACCACATGGTCTGCGAACACAGATATCTAATAATCCACAATTACTGCATGACTTTATTGGCTTCAAGCCTGTATTTCAGTGTCTGGTACTACAGAAAAAGGCAGATGAACTTATCAAATAGAAATGCCACTTTCACTTCTCTAAATGTTTCACCCTAAGAACTGAAACTGTGCCCAGGTCCTCAGAAGTTTCAAAGCACTTTGCGCATAATCATTCGTGTGGCAAGACATCCCTGCATTGGACTTACAGGTGAGATTTGAAAAGACAGAATAGCTGAATTAAATGCGTGATGCCTTTTAAAGTGTAATACATAATATTTCATGCTGAATTCAGTTTCAACGGCGGCCAGTGTAATACATGAGCTTAGAGGTTTCTGTAGCTCTGGACAGAAAAAGGAATTAGACAGTTTCTCTAGCAACACAACCACATTCACCCTGCCTATTCATTTATTTCTTTGACCAGGAAGAAGAGCCACATAATCTGAAATTTGGTCGACAATCACTGAATATCATATTCCAAGTTATTGGACATTGCATTTTAAGGAATTTCTCACACCAATTTCCACCACCTACCGGTAATTCTTAACCTCTACTGTTATCATAAAATATCTTAAATGGATCAATGGATCCTCTAGCAATTTCAAGCTTACAGAATGATGGCAATACTCAATGATGGGAAAATAATTTTTAAAAGTACTCTGAGTACAAGGTAAAGCAGAGGTTCTGAACCGGTGTGTCGCGACACACTAGTGTGTCGCGAATCGATCGGCGGTATGTCGCGTAAACATGGTGTGTCGTTGGTGTGTCGCGAAGAATTGGTGTGCCGCTATATATAATTCTCACAGCATGCGTCACTCACTCTTGCATTACATTGACTTACTTACTTTAGCAGTTTAGTGGACGTAGGCTGTGACAATTCGTAGCACTCTCTTTATAATATATTTTATTTGATCGAAATCTGGGGCGGCCATGCAGTGTTTACCTTATACATGTAGGCTACAATTATTGTACATAGTAGGTCTATAATACTGTTACAGTTACACAAACCCACTGCAGTATGCAGTACACACGTTTCCGACCGCGCCGATGAAAACATTTACCCGTTACCATGACATTCGAAATGGACAAATTTATCATAAGAAAACGAAAATTTAGCGAATCTAAAACTGATTACGCAGAATCAGATTTTGGTAGCTGTAGCCCTAATGTGAATTAGTTGATAATTTTATAAGTTATATTTCCTAATGTGAATTAGTTGATAATTTTATAAGTTATATTTCGCAATGAAATGGAACAAACTGGTCGGAGGTGCCTCCTCAGTCAGCTTACATATTGCACTTATACAAACTGTGGATCCTCGTTTTAATATGATCCAAAAGAAATATCCAGGAGCAAAAATCCCATTAACTGTTAGGCTTACTAAGACCTAAGTTAACATAGAGTCGTAGGAACGACGTAAAATCGAAGAATTAGATCAGTAGAATTAGAATTTTAGAATCATTAGAAACTAGAAAGCATTCAGTGTCAACATTATCATTCATTAAAAATATTAACAATTAAAAATTTTAAATATATGAATTGGTTTAACTTTAACATTTGTTATTTTAACGATATTCACATATTATTATTGCATGGTGTGTCGCCAAATTTATTTGCAATTTTAGGCGTGTCGTGAGCCAAAAAAGGTTAAGAACCTCTGAGTTAAAGGACAAGTAAAATCTGAGTACAATACAAATGTATTTAAAACACAAGTACAACTGCTTCTTTATATGAGGTTTTAAATATGAGTATAAAATACTTGTTTAAAAAAGTACTTTAAATCTAAGTACAAAATATTTCAAGTTTACCCCAAATGATCTAACCAAGCAAATCAAATTGATGTTCAGAAGTCTGATAACCCCGATGATAAGATGCAGCACTAGTGAACAAGCTGATGCTTTGCGCCTAGAGTTGCGCTTTAGAAATTTTGAGTTTATGATTATGATTAGGCATTGGACCTAGTAATCAGTAGTTGCTCAAAATGTTTGTCATGTAAATGATTTCACCATGCAACGAAATGAGCAATCCCTTGGAAAACAATCTCTCAACTGATACTGAAGTTGTGCACTCAACACTTTGTTTGGACAAAACTTACACTTAAAATAAATTTTTTTACATTTTGTTTAATTATATATATTATAGCAAAAAGTTCCATCTTAATTTGCTGGTAAAACACTTTCTTGCTTACAATCTGTCAATTTTCATGAGTCACCCCAAATGTAAAAGGGATATTAGGATTCCCTAATTTTCCTGTTGGCAATACTAGCTTTGTTACTCCCTTTCCCTTGTAATAAAGCTATTATTGCCAATGATCCTTTTCCCTTGTAATAAAGCTATTATTGCCAATGATCCTTTACCCATGTAATAAAGCTAGTATTGCCAATGACTATTAGACGGAATAATTATCACCCAGGCGCTCATAAAACGGAAAATAAGATGGAATAATTATCACCCAGGCGCTACTCAGGCGCTAACGTGGGTCGAGAGCACTGCTGATTTGAGTGGCACTATATAAATGTTCGGTTACATTGACATTTACATTTGCAATTTACACCCAAGGTCCCAAGCACAACATTCCCTCTAAGGCAAAGATGCAAGTGTGCAAGCCCTGTCATCAGCTGAGCAGTGACTGCAAGAGACATGGGCAACAATTTTTCATTTTAACGATGACTGCGGTGATGCAGATGTAATGCAATGTAATGCAATGTAATGTAATGTAATTAGCAACTTCTGTTGTGCCAGTGTCTAATTGACGAGGCATCAACCAGTGGCACCCCAAAACCAAGCCATAGTCAGGCCAACATCCAGAAGATCTCCGTAAGAGATGAGTGTACTTTATAAATCATTGTTTTAAAGCACTGTATAGCGTGCTGAGCAGTGTGACTAAGCCGCTGCATGACTTAATTGGTATTTAAATTTGAATTTAAAAAAATGGACAACTTTTGCCTGATTTTAAAGGATTAAAAATTCCCACCTGTAACACCCACTGTGCAGGAATCACCATAGGTGTGCAACAGCTGCTGCGCTGTCACGCACACATGCAGCTTAGAAGGAACACTGCCCGAGTGGCCCAATGATTAATTATTAAAGCAGGCTTAATGCATGCAATATTGCTTTGTTATTAATTTTAAAATGTACAGTATAATTTACAAAATGTATTTCATCATTATAGTTTAAAATGCAAAATACTCAAAATAAAAATGTAAGTAAAAGTACAAATACTTCAGTTGCAATGTATGTTGAATACAAGTACAAAACTATTTTAGTATTTAAAATAGTATTTAAATACTAGTATTTAAAATACTCCCCATCACTCGCAATACTTCATCTGAAGACTTTATTAGAATGAATTAGAAAAGGCTGTTTTTGGATTGCTGCTCTCATGTTACTATACCACCCAAAGATTATGCATCTCGAACTATTGTTGAAAAACACATAAACCTGAGCGATTATCTAAGGAATGATTATCTCCAATTCCTCTCCAACTATTGAATCAGCTACATAAAGGAACAGCTGCTTGCTTTCATCATATAACCCCAGACTATAACATTCAACTATACACTGTCACTGCTTTGAGTTAGTACAGGAACCAATTGAGCTCTGCAGCCCATATTGACCTCTACTTTCTGGAGATAGAACAACACAGCATGGTTCACATAGTTTTGTAAACTTCACTGAACCATTGGCCTAGAACAAGAGGTCATGATGTCCTTAACAACCAGCTCTACATGATTCAGTTTAGGCTTGAACAAAAAACCAGTCAAGTGAACCATATTATGCTTGAGGCCATGAATCACAACAGTCCAGACTATTATAATAAAATGTCCATACAGTAATATTGATACAATTGATATTAAAAATTATAAAATAAATAATACCTTCTTGGTTGAAAACTTCTATGGTGCCAGTTTAATAATGCACAAGGCATTAATCAGTGGTTGTTTCTATGTGAAAGTAATGTAACCCACAAAAAGGGCTCCAGCTGGCAAGACTCCGCAAAATAATCAATTTTCACTTCTCAGTGTCTTATTTTTTGTCTTCCACCTACACTACCATGTACTGATAAAACTATTCTCAAACTAGATATTTTTACACATTAATTGGTTCTGAGCATAGTCTGCAGCAAAGTGCACTATAACACATAGCCCAAGGCAATAAATGAGATATACTGCACTATAAATTTCAGAAGTCAGGACACTACCAACATTGACATCACAATTAAAACACTCATCATGCTTCATAGATGATTGTTTGACAGTTATGTAGTGAAAATCGGGCACCTGGAGTCAGGCCATAGGGTCCTAAGGCAGGTATTGTGACTGAAATTTAGGGAAGCATTTATTCAACGTGAAAAGGAGGATGGTTGTCAGGTGATTAATTTTTATGTCATCATCATCATCATTGTCATCATTGTCATCGCCATCACCACCACCTCCACCACCAACAGTGTCTACCACCACCACCACAGTGCCGGTGAATGAGCAGGTCTCGCTGACGCGGCTTTTGTGAGCGCTGAGAAATTTTCAAAGATTTACATTTAGGCCTACATTTACATTTACACTACCACAACCAAGAGCTGTTCCACAAACATTCTCAGCATTTTCCAAGTACATACAGATAAAACTCGTTAATGGGCTGGAACGTAATTAACAGATCAAGCACGCAGTGGTCATTATATTTATACAAAGGAGAGGTATAACCACTTCTGTAAAAGGTTCAATTACTTAAGCATAACAAAACAAAAATCATAATCTCTGTTCATTTCTTAAATCATAATCATGATCAAACTGTATGCATGCAGTTTCAAATTAAGTAGTTGCTAGGACTGTTACATCAACTTCTTCTATCTTCCAATTTTAACTCCTTAACCAAACTCTATATAGGGCATGTACTATTACACTGCTCCAATAATTAATAGTCAGTTTTACTGCCCAGGAGGATACAGAGTTTACTCTGCTGAGACCTGGAACAAGAGCAAACAATTCAAGTACAGTGGTTATTATCTTCCTGCTGGGACAGGTCACTTATGTGGTACTCTGCTGCCAACCCTTCACTTCATTACCAGTGTGAAAACTGCTTTTTATTGACAAATATATTTTGCAATGTTCTCCATCTATCTCAATTGGCTAGAGCTGCAATTTCATCCGAAATAATAGCTCCCATCAAATCGAACTACTTCCATCCACCATTTTTATACTCTGCACACAAACCTTATGCAATCCATAACTTCATTCTACTCACGCTGCCTACCCTTGTTCAGCGTCAGGTCAGACGAAGCATACTCTAACAATACTCGGAGCATTGCTCGGAGCAGTAGTGAAACAGACCCTTAGCCTACTCTACCCACTCTACTCGCTCCTATTCTAGTGTTGACCCTTGGCAGAATATATCTCACCATTGAGCATCGAGGACCCTTCGGAACCGCTTTTAACCTTACATGCCTACTGATTTTGTTTTGCGAATAAGCTGGTTCCCACAACCTGGCCTTTTGGGGCGCTATAGAAATCTTAAGATTATGATTACAACCACATAAGCACTTGTGGGACACGGATACAAAAAAGGATAATCTAATCTAATCTAATAACTTCTATAGCATCAATGTCATAATGCTCAAAGCATCTGTTAATGGTTGTTACTATGCAAAATAATTACGCAAGCCAAAATTCAAAGTGAGCCAGGTCGAAAGCCAAGAAGGGAGTTGAAGACCACACGGAAACAGCCTAATAGTATATGAAGAAAAGAAGTTGAGAAAAAGATGAGTTTTAAGTTGAGATATTAAGGTCAGTACAGACTTTGCAGAATGAACTTTTGCCAAAAGAGGGTTCCATAATCTAGGGCCAGCAACAGAGAAGGCGCCTGTACCAAGAGCCATCCTTTTCAATGAAGATTCCGAATCAGAAAGTCCTAAGACCTGGTTGAGTATAGAGAGAAGTCTTTGGAGTTAGCAAGGAATAAATACTGACATACGGTCTTGTATACAATTAGCCCACACTTGGTTGGTTGGTTGCTGTGTCATAACTAAGATTATTAGCAATTCCCTCCTCCTTTTTCCAGGCTTTGGACTGGCACTGCCAGTGTACAAACAGCCCAGACTAGAAAGTTATTTGCTTTCTATGGGCAGCCAATGTTCGTATTTTGAAGTTGAAGTTATAGCTCTGACCAAGGTGCTTTGGACTCTTTGAAGCTTCAAGTTAGCTTTCGAAATGCCAGTAGAAATCGCATTGCAGTAGTCGAGATGGTTGGAGACCCAGGCATTAGCCAAACAAATCAGGACATGCAGAAAAAGGAATGTGGCATCTAATCTTGCTAGGGCTGCCAACTTCTGATTTTGCAATCTGCGAACCCCGCACAATAGTCACTCGATATGAACATTACCAATTTGTGCTGTTCACATCACTGAATGTATTGTATAGGCCCTAATGAACAACAACCCGTTTAAAAGCTATAATTAGATTCATGCGACATGCTGCAAGAGTGCTGTTGTCCTGCTATTCCCACAGAGGATAGATAATTACTAACTTATAACTAGCCGGCCTAGGCCTACCCTCTTCTATTCTATGGCCACTCTGTAAACTTATTTACGACTGGATGCTCGAGTTTAGTTTGAGAAAATAAGAACAACATTTGGTGAAGTGGATATTTACTCCAAATTCCGACACAATTTGGAATCAATCCGGGACACGGGGCACACAAGGCCGATTCCGGGACTGTCCAGGCGAATCTGGGACAGTTGGCAGCCCGAAATCTTGCGGATTTCACGGCTGCCGCAGTGGACAGATCTGCCTATAAGAGTTAATATGTTCATTAAAAGACAGGTTTGAGTCAAACAGAATGTTCAAATTGCGAGCTGAACAGCTGGGCCGACAGCAGTGTCATGCAGGTAGATACAATTCATAGAGTACCGACACAAATGTGACATACCCAGCAGAAAGAACGCTGCCACCAAAATTTAACAAAATTAGATTAGATACACTTGGTTCTACCTTCAGTTTCCAATTCAATGCCACTGTCACAACGAACCATGCAAAAAATCGATAAAGTCACTGGGGCACGGCACCGCGTCTAATAGCAGACGTCGTGCAAGTTATTATCTTCTTCGATGCACTATTTAAGATCCAGAAGGCAGAGCCAGCCGTGTGCTATTTAAGTAGGTTAGCGACTGGAAATAAAATAAAACTCTGTAATATAATTGTACAAAACCGGATTTACCTTCTGGCCGCATCATAATTCCGATATTAGATACGAAGCGCCTGCAACACGAAACCCTGTCAGCGCCATCTTGTGTACTATACCATTAGACGGGTGTACTCCATTGCTTTTCGGAACATGGTTCGGACTTTACTCGGAATATACGTCGTACTAACGCGAGCGCTGTTTAACAATATCGTTGTATTGGGGTTGTGCTAAACCATTAAGGTATATATAGTACCCGTCGACAAGTTGTTCTCCCTGAAGTGACTTTTGTAGGCGCTGAGAAATTTTCGAAGATTTACATTAGGCTACATATAGGCCTACCAGTGGCGGCGCCAGAGGAGGGATAGGGGCTTAGCCCCCCTAACTGCGGCTCAGCTCCCCCAAAAAAGTCGAAAATCACTGCAAATCACAGGGAGGAGGGGAAAATAGGGAAGGGCTTGGAGCTTTAGCCCCCCCCCAAACCTGACATCCTGGCGCCTCCACTGAGGCCTACCTCATTGTGCTTAGAGATGCCTTTGCATTGGTAGGTTCAGTTAACGTTAAAATTATGTTTCATATCCTCCGTTTGTCGCTTTATGGCGAATAACTGTATGTAATGCACTTTCAAACAATAAATAACTCCCATTAAATTGTCGTACTTTTAACCATTTTGTCAATGTAAAGAAACCTCGTGCATTACAACCAACATGACATTACAGTAATACTCCTCAATTATTAGATTAACTGCTCATCTATAGCAACAATCTGAATTCCAATATTTAAAAGTAATGAAATAGAATACAACTCTTTACTTGAATTTTAGAACTTTTAGTAAATACACTATTCTCCCTTTTTGGTTTGCAAGAAGCTGGTTCCTTGTTCTTCAAACGGTATCTTGGTTCACCTTGTGCCGTCGATTCGCTGAATCCTAGCGACCGGCGACCGCCATAGTCAGCCTTCTCCATGCGTTCCGATCTCTCGTCGCCTCTCTCAGTTCCGGAAGGTTCATCCTCATTGTCTCGTGTATCTCCTCCATCCATCTCTTTCTTGGTCGTCCTCTTCCTCGCCTTCCCTCCCCACATGCCAGCATCATCTCCTTTTCCATGCCGTCCGCACGCATCACATGACCAAAATACATCGTTTTCTGTCTCGCCGCTCTTTGCCTCAGTGTCATCTCTCCTCCTAGGTGTCCTATCTCTTCCAGTATATGTTCATTTGTTATCTTCTCAGTCCAGGAGACCCTCAGCATTCTCCTCCAAATCCACATTTCACATGCATCGATTTTCTTCTCTAGTATATTGGTTAGTTGCTGTTTAATGACACTGTCATAACAAGATAATTAACATCCCTTTCCTCTTCTTCTCCAGGCTTGGGACTGGCACAACCAGAGTGCAGGTTGTGGGGAGTTATCTCTGTACAATCCGCATCACTTAATACATTGCTCATCAATGACTTGGTGTCATGAATTTAGCTTTCAAATACTGTAGACTTTTTGAGTTTATTACATTTAAACAGGAAGAACAGGATCAGAAACTTGAGATATGAAGGCAGATGAAAGATAATGAGGCATACATGTAAAATGCGAGATAGTTGGCAAACAGGCAGACCAATTACGAGAACATTTGACCTCTAGCTCTGATCTAGTTAAAATTTCAGATTCCCATGATATGAAACGGATGACAATTTAGGTTTTGATTTAGTTTATTGTGCCTACTGTGATTGTGCCTTACGTTCATAGATGATTGCCACTTATTTTCCACATAGTTTGTGTAAATCAGGGTGAGAATTGCAGGGGGGTTCAACCCCCTAGTCTTTTTTAGGATCCCATAGTAAAGTCTACATTTCACACCCAAACTGCACATAAATCAACGTCTAACCCCACCCCCAGTTATTTTCTTTACAATTCCCATACTGGTGTAGATAAGCCCAATGAACTTAGTTTGGGCTTGACTTCTAGTACAGTCTACAAAGACTCTATATCAACATGGTACAAGGGTAAGCAGAGGGAGCAAACTTCATGCATGCACTCTGGTTAATCTGATTCTATCAATCTTTAATTCACCAAGAATGGCATAACAAAACATGAGAACAAAAGATAGACATCAGAACACACGTGCCTGTAGCATAACACTACAATCCGGCTGTATCAGAAAGAACTACCGGTAATCATGGTCATTAAATAAGTACTAATCACATGTGCTCTCACTCACATCTCATTTCCAGATATATCAAGAATATTTAAGAAAACTTCACTTTTCTAAACAGCTAGCAGTCCTTGACATTAGGTTCCTCGATGAAAAGTAGCATACCTCTATGAACTCAGAATTGCTGCAGTTAATTTTGAAGAATTCACAGTTCACACATGGCAGTGCTCTACATTTGCCCTGAGTAGTTCAGCTCAAGTTTAGTATGACAACTCGGGAGTAATGGTTTACAGTGCACACTAACTAGATCCAACAATACAAATTCACTAATTTGTAATAAGTACTATGCAAAGCATTATACAATTTATAATACTTTGCTCATATTTTCATGCAGACTAACTTTTAATCAAATTGGCTGCAACCACAACACAGCTAAGATGTTTTACCCTTTCAACATTGATGATTTCTATGACAGTAATAATTATTATTGCACACATTACGAAATAATAATCCACTTCTTGAGATTTAGTAGTTTAGTTACATGTAGTTTTCAGGCATAGCAAAGAAAATATCACACATGGCTTATTGGTCACAAGGCAATGCTGATAGTAAAATAAGGTCTTCTGCCTATATGATGAACGCCAACAATATTTCTAGAATTCTACACCCATGGTTAGGTAAACTTAAATAACATTTGAATTATGTTACTGATACATACAGCAGATGCAGATAGAACTGGATACAGTGCACATCCCCACCTAACTTCACGGACCAGTATCATCATGTCTAACCATAACCACACTTTTTATTGAACCAAAAACGGATGCTATTAAATTATATTTTAATCTTAAATTTGTGTGGTAGTATCGCTAAAACGGCTGGTTCAGTATGCGGTGCACCATATATAGGCTAAGGCAATGGTGCATCATTGTCACAATGGCAGTTAGCACAGATATGCGGCCATTCCATAAAAAATGAACATAATTGCCGATAGAAATCAATCATCACACATAAACAGTCACCACAGCTGAACTTCTTCCTTCAATGTAAGTGACTGATCTACAAAGAAAGAATTCAACTATCAGTTAGCAACAAATGATTAATCATAACTGTAATCATAATCATGAATTTATGTAGTGCCGCTTCAAGAGAAACTCCTCAGAGACATTCCCAACCTGTCAAAGCAAGACCACAATCAAACAGAACGGTTTCAAGCATTTACGGAAAAGAGGCAGAAAAAGACCAGAGTTCATGTCATAGGTTACTAGGCAAACTATTCCAGAATGATAGCAACAATAGTGGCCAATTGCATGTGACTTATTCAGAGTATTGTTCTTTCAATCACATGTCTAGCCTTGGATATGATCTCAGTGATGTAAGTAAGTAAGTAAGTATATTCTTTATTTATCCAACTGCATAACCGCACTTTGGTTTACATGAAATTACACATTATAAAGCATTCTTGTTAAAAACGTTTTTCTCATTAAGTTGTCAGCCTGTGGGACAATTCGGTCATGTGCAGTGCATACTGGTAAATTGGTAATTGCTGCATTGTTACATTTTTGAACGTTCAAATGTTTCCTACATAATATTAAATATTTTGCTGCAGATACATAGACGAATACAATAAAATGAATTATGGAAAATTTAATAAAATTCCAGCCATGAATCATTGATGTAAACACATATATGAGCAGAAGTCATTTAAACCAGAAACTCTGCAACCTAATGCAATACCAGTAGAACAACTGGTTTATATAACACCTCATTAACACTCATAACTAAAAGAACCCTTATATTACTTTCTATATAAATTCATTAAATGTGTACAGCTGCAACAAGTTACCTTGTTTAGAAATATTTCTGCAAGACTGCTCACAAAGCTGTCGCAGCTTGTGGTTCCACTAGAACTTCCACGAAACAAGGCCTAGTCATTGAACACAACATTTAACTGACAATGTAGCCTCTGTTTCACCACCATCACTACTACTTTATTTTATCTGAGAATTAACATTCGGTACTACTTATTTGTGAATACCTATACTTTACTATAATTTAACAAATGAGTTGCCACCTCATAAGTGCTAATAGCAGTCTTCAGAAAAATGTATGGAAATGCATTTATTTGTCCATTACAGTGATCTGTAATCACTGACAATATGGATAACATGGATGAAACACAAAATAAAACTATAATAATTCATGAGCTACTTCCATATCATCAATACAAGGCCCGCTAATCCACCTTGCCATTTAAAAACTAGGTTCTGTATTACAGTCTTGTCTCCTTCATTGGTCTCCTCACTTCTAGGGCAGTTTCAAATCTATAACACCCAGATGTTGACCCCTGTTGACCTCAATCTGCACCTCGAAACCAGGTACTTCTGCTCACTTCTTACAAAATTGAGGCTAGTGAAATAAGTGGCCGAGTCAACACAAGAGCACTGAGACTGGCTTCACATCATCGAGACTAGAGACGATTCCATGCTACCATGTCACACCGCCACAGCTGTTGGGTCAAGGCCTCATGACAATTAATATCCAATTCATTCAAAACACACCAATCCATGTCGTGAAGCACATGTATGTATTGAAATCCGAGATCGTGATGCCTTCATCTCAGTGCTATTAGCAAGTCCAAATCTGAAAAGGTCTTTCCTCTGTGGCTACAGCTTATGTTTTTGAATTGTTCAACATCTGCAAAAGAACAACTTGCTGTGGTCCTGAAAGAGTAAGTAGTAAATCATGGTTCAAAGCGGAAAGCAGAGCCTCTCAATCCTCCTGTATAATCTAAATCTAATGCTTATTCAGCATTAGATTGCAAATTTGCAGAAGCTTGTGATGATTGGCACGGAGAAGGGTGCTGCACTCCTTCAAACTTGGAAAACTTTGCAGTGTGTCTCATGTCACCAATGAATATGCCGAGTCATCTTCAACACTCTTGTGTGTGTGTTTATGTGAGTGCATGAACATGTGTGCTTGCATGTAGAGCATTGTAGGTATAGTCTGCAGGAATCTGTGGCATTCTAGCAGCTAATGTTGTTGAAGATATAGAGTTGTGCTAACCGTAGCAAGAGCAGAGTACATCCGATCTGGAGCCAACTGGTATCCCGCTTCCAGCACCCTATTACAATACTTAATGTTATTAACAGAAGTGCTAAATTGTACATGCAATGAATAGCTTAACAGCAAATGTAATTAATCACAGTGTTTATAGACAGTGAGCAATCAAAGGTATGAAAAGATAAATCCCTAGAACTCAGCTCAAGATTAATTACACATTTTAAGGTTTTTTATCAGAATTCATTTTAATTGTGGTCTAGTGCATTTCGGATGCAAAGTATTTACCTCCATACTGCATAATGGCAATGCCAACACAAAATTAGAAAATGTTCCTGTCAAGAGCCTGCTTCAAGGCCAGATGCTCCAGACAATGTTGTATGCAAGACTTAACATTTCTAGACCAAGACAATATCAAGACACAGACTGTGTGGTTCCAAGGCAGACAATGGCACCCGCACATGGAGTTCAAGACAGTTAAACACTGAGGCTTTGTGAATGAAGTTCACATGGTAGAAAGGCATCACCCATAAGCAGCTACTCACATATCAGTTTCTTAGTTTGATCATATAAAACTCCATTACACTTTCTGAACATAGGAGCCTCAAGCATAAATGTGTATGCACATATGTCATGATTCAGAGTTTATGCTCATGAGATTACAGGTGACAGCTCAGATAATTAGCAACTACTTTTTCCAGGATTTTGAAAATAAAATTGAAAGTAGGAATGGGGACATAGTTAACTAGATCACCAGGAGAAAGAGATGGCTACAACACGAGTAAAACTGGCAGGGATATAGCCTTCAACGAGAAAGAAATTGACATTCTTGGACATCAACTGACTGGCAATACAGCACTGCCAAACTGCTGTCTATATAGCAAACAGCCAGACATAATTTGAAAGTAGACAAAAACGTTTGGCAGTGATGAGTAAGCCTAGACAGCAGACAGCTTCTGTCTAAGCAAGTACATGCTGTTCACAAGTGTTTTAGCTAAATTAGTGTCTCTGTTCCGAGTGTAGAACACGATCGTTGCCTAAATGATTGAGTGCCGATGAACTAGCTGGTAACTTTGCATTAGCTTTTTCAGACACTGGAAGCAGAGCTCTAGAAATATATCGAATGCATTCTAGCATTGTCAGCCAGTTACTCACGAGATAGGGTTGTCTGTAGATTTGCTGGTGGCTTCTTTCAGCTGATGAATGACCACACTGCAGATGACACTGTCCAGTTTATCAGTTCCTTTGCTGTCCAGCTGCCTGTACAGCTCCTCGGCTGTTCTGATAAAATCTTCCACACATCAAAAACACTCAACTGTAATCAAAGACTAAGTCCAATGCTAGTGGCCTTCAAAACAGAAAATAAACTTTTTTATTCTTTACAGAAAATCCTCAAACCAACTGGGTCAAATTCTGACATTGTTGACAGTAAACTGCTCTCCATTTAGAAATGTTACAGTATCGGTAATACAACCGCTGGAGGTCCATCATCAACAATAAAACATCTTTTTAGATCTGCAAGGTAGCTGTGTTACAGCACCTTTGTGAGGATCTTAAAAGCGCTCTCTTATCGACTTCACATACATACATAAAAAAATGTTATACCATGTAAAAAAGCTTAATCATATAATTTGATTTTTATGACTCCTACCTTGAAGAACACAACAGATGAAAACAGCCGACTGAAATACATCATACGTAACAACTTCGTGGTCCCGGCAGAATAGCTTTTTCAAGATCTTATCTTTTATTGAAGGCGGAAAAGACCTGAAGGTTTAACAGATGAACTCATATTAGGAAAGACAAAAGTTGAAGAGGAGCTGACAATCACAGAGTATCACTATTATAAATATTACAGTTATAAACTGACGGATAGGCAGCTTAAAACAGATCCACTTCTTGTAATTTTTCATTGATAGATGTTTAGGATCTAATTGGCAACTATTGGATATACTGGTACTTTTACATTTTACTCATTATGCCCACAGGGCTGTGGACTTAATGACTAAAATAAAAAAAATTATTTGCTTTTTGTTTGGGGCTGATAGTGAATTTTTCGTAGCTGCAACATGAATGTTTTGTGGCTTCAATGTATCAAAACAAATTCTAACAGAATAACTACAATGTTCAATAAAACACAAGAAAAGCAGATACCAGAAGTTGAGCAGTGCAAATAAACTGTTTTACAATACCCTGTCAGAGCATCCATGAGCTCCATACATGTTGCACCGGTTATTCCTTTGATGTGATGAGACCCTGAAAATGATAAGAACACAAACAGAACAATAGATATGTTAATAAAGATTCTATTTAACATCTCCTAGTCTGTGACTCTGTGTTAGACAAGTACTGTTAGCAGAAAGAGGCAGCATACGATAGATACACATATATGTATGGATATTTGGTTTACCAGGCAAGCATAATGACAACATATAAAAATTCTGGAAAGCATAAAAATTTAACAGGAATTTGGAAAACAAATCTTAGTGTCTCCAGACAACATATCTCAACACTGACAAAATTAGTCATTTTGAATATTATTGGTTTTCTTGTAAAGATTGTTTAGGTGCAGTGTAACTTGCCTTTACATTGGCTGAGAATGTCATAAGCCAGTCGAACATTGCTTTCGTATGCAGGTTTCCCATAGTGCGTATGTGAAATCTGGTTTAAGGCTTTTGTCACTCGATCTATCTTGTCACAGCTGCCCTCAAAACTAAAAACAATATTGCATAAAACACTTATTTAACATCTTTTAAACTTCCAATCTCCAGTGAAACATCATATTGCCAAACTGGAAAAGAAACTTTAGAAAGCACTCCTGTAGAATAACAAAAGTAAAAGTTGGAATGCTCAGGAAATTCTGGATGGATAACATCCATAGAAACTGTAGCATATTTATAAGCATGGAAAAGACAAACTTTGCTTACTATTTTACCATAAATTCGATTGGATCTGCCGGTCGATTTTCCAAAATTTTGGTAACAAGATCCTTCATTCGATTAGTAACCCCAGATTTCTCTGCAACAGAACAAGCAAACATTTGCTCCTTTTTCCTATTAATGACCTTCATACATTAATGACATTCTAGGTTGTTGAATTGCTTAGATTAAATTGTTTTATATTGTTCGAAAAATGCTCAATAGTTTTCGTTAGTTCAGACTTCTGCCTGACTGAGTCTAAATTTCAGTGTTTTTTCTTGATTCCTGCATATTTTGATAGCTTTGGATGGAGTTTTCTTTCCATGCGATCAATATCTAAATTTAACATCGTTCAGGCTTGCAAAGAGAGCATATTGGACTTTCCTGGGTTAACCTGCATTTTAACATATTTTATTCCTGTTTTTGCCAGTGAGAAGTAATAGCGTATTTTATTATTATGGATGGTCAACTGCATAGCGTATTTAATTATTTATAACTGTCATCAATCCAACTTCTATTTATGCAAAGAATTATTTTTCATCAATCCAACTTCCACTTCAATGGAAAATTCTTTACATCAATACAACTTCCATTTGAACGCAAAAATTCAACCCAACTTCCATTTATGCAGCCAGAGAAGAACAACCTGGTACTCTCGACTCTTCTTTTAGGGGGTTGAAAACCATGTAGAGTTTGGGGATATTATATTATACATATGTGAACAGTGATTGGTAATCCTGCATTTTAGCGTATTGAATTATTAACCCATTGTAACATTATTATTTTTCATCAATCCAACTTCTACTTTGGCGAGAATCCTTTTCATCGGTCGAGCTTCTATCTAGTTAAAAATGGGTGCGGGACGAATCCCTGAATCGAATTTCGGTCGGATCCCCGAAATCGATTTTCTAAGTCCGACCCAAATGAACATAATTAACAAATGAACATTTGAATAGGCAGTATATCGATATACATCAAGGCCACGCTAGGTCTTTGTCATGTTTACAATTTAACTTTGAATAGCTCAGCCGCTTTCTAGAAAACTGTTTTCGGGAAAACGGACTTTTGTCTGTTTGCAGCGTTTTCGGGGATTCGGGTTTCCGAGATTCGGGTTGACTCCTGGCAAAAATTCGTTTAATTCTTTAATTAAGAATTATGCTTGATCAAATCCAGCTTCTATTTAAGCAAGATTCTTTTAACCATTCCCACTTCTATTTAGCAAGAATTCTTTTCGTCAATCCAACTTGTATTCGACCAACGCTGAAACCCAATAATTAAATGGATAAATCTTCTGCGGCGGAAGATACCGCCACAATATAAACGAAAATTTTACTTCTGCGGCTGTAACCTTTTGCGCATGCGTCACGCAAGCGCCGCACATGCAACTTTGAAAACATCTTAAAATGGTGGACGTGTGGCCAGTTCAAACCTTTCGCAGAGGATTTATCCTTGCTCAAATGCGTTACTTCCTATATATTGGCGTCGTGGAGGGTCGGTTAGGGTCAGTTTAGGCGTCGTGAGGAGTGTCGGTTCGGGTCAGGGTTAGGGTTAGAGTCGTTTTTAGATAAAATGTGAAAAAATTTCCACCGCAGAATACGTTTTTCGCGGGTTTGCGTGCGGCATTCTCCGCCGCAGAAGTAAGTTTCGCGGGTTGCGTGGCGAATTTCCGCCGCAGAAGCTACCCACGCTAATTAAATACGCTTAAATCAGGGTGAGAATTGCCGTGGGGGTTGGGGGTTCAACCCCTAGTCTTTCTTAGGATCCCATAGTAAAGTCTACATTTCACACCAAAACTGCACCTAAATCAACGTCTAACTCCCCCAGTTATTTTTTTACAATTCCCATACTGGCTTAAATGCGGGTTCACCGGTGTGATCGATAATAATATATATTTTCGTTTATTCATCAATCCGGTTGACACACCGCAACCGGTTACAGTGTACAATTATGCAATTCACAAGACACAAATCTTAACTACTAACAGAACAGACAGCCTGCAAACACAAAGCATAACCGCCCAACGGGGGCTCGAACTCGGTACCTCTCGATCTCTTTGCCAGATAATAAAGCACTTGTTAAACAATTAATTGTTGATGGTTAAGCTACGAAATTCGTTCAAGAAGACAGAGTTTTAGAGAAGTGTCACTAAGTGCTATTTATATACTAGTTGCATTTCAATTACCCAGGTACTGTTTATCGGCATCATTTGCTTCTGCCGCTGAAAGCTTCTTCTTCTCCGCCATCTTCTGAAGCCGCGTTGCTTAGCGATCATTCGTAGTATTATGATAGATTCCTTTCATGCATGAATAATAAGTAAGCGAGGCGTTCGGCTCAAGTCATCAAGTAGCCTACTTTAAGATTCTTGTTTAAATGTCATGTCGTAAACGACTTTTGCTAATGTGCACACGATTTTCTCCGCTTTTTTGTTTATAATAGACTGAGTAGAAACATTTGAAAGCCTGTGAACATTGCACATAAATGGTTTCCACCGTTCGTGTGACGGACTGTAAAAGTCGTAAGCCTAATTGTATTCGTAAGCTACACAATTCTAAAACGCTACTTTAAGCTAAACTGCGCACTGCGCCTACTTATTTTTTTACGATCACTACGTCGTATCAGAGAGGTTGTCCAAAGACACCAAGTGAAGAACATAATGTGTTTGCCAGAAGACCGTAGAGACAGTGGTTTAACGGTCTCAGCGCCCAGAGGCAAGAGTTGATGACTGCGCCCCTTTTAATTTTCTTGTTGACTTTTAATTGTTCTTCTCATAGTACTGTGTACCACTGAAAGCTAATTTTGCGCCCCTCCTTGTGCTGTGCCCGGGGGCGGTTGCCCTCTCTGCCCCCCCCCCCATTCGTTACCGTTACGCCACTGCGTTGAGAGCAATGGTGTCCTGGTGATCGCTCAGGCAACTGAAGTTGGACAAGTTGAAGGCAATTAATTTGAGTGGAATTGTCTCGGGTTAGGAGTAGCAATATATAATAGGTCAAGCTAGTAAGTGCAATGGCTTTAGCAATGGTAGAGGCAGTTTTGAAATCGAGTATAGGCCCCTAATCAATCAATCAATCAATCAATCAATCAATCAAATTCATTTATGCCCTTAGTACTTGGAATATTGGATATATTAATTATTGTATGGGGCCGATATGACTGGGCCGATATGACGGGGGCCGATATGATGGAGGCCGATTTGTCGGGGCTATTTTGTCGGGGCCCATTTGTCGGGGCCGTTTTGTCGGGGCCCATTTGTCCTGGGCCGTTCAGACAGGTCACAGTCCACATGCTACCGATATGTTGTCTATAAAGATTATATATAACTGGGATATCATTTATCAAATTACCAATCTCCATTCCATATGGGCTACAGTTGGGTGCACACCAGATCAATCTAATAATCCAAACCACATCGAACAGAACAAGACATGAATACCTGACATGATGATTCCCTATTTGATTTTATACTGAATCCATATTTTGACCATACAGTCTATGTTTAAAATTTGCACTGAGAAGCTCAATTACAAGCAATTCCTGTCAAATTTCCAATGTAAATATGAGCATTGTCAGAAAGTAATGCAGAAAATTCTTATATACACTCAAATGTGCATAAAGCTCCAACTTTACCACACAAATAAAACGTTGAGCACCGACATCCAATACCACTGGACCATCAACTATGATTCATACCAGCCAACATTAAATGAAACATAAAATAAAAGAATATAAGAATAAGTAACACTTTCTACAATATACAATCAATTCCACAGGAAAACAATGCAGTTGATACAAATTAATAAAAAAAGTAAATGACCATTGATCAAACTCAGTAATAATTTTTTTATAATAATTTATTAATAATTAAAATAACAATTACGTGACACCTTTTGGAATGGTCACAGAACATTATTTAGCTGCAGATATCAAAACCAGTTTAAACAAAAGCACATGGAGAAATAAAGTACAGCTAAAGCATGTCAGGCAATTGATTGCAGGATAACAGACTGGTATGGTAAGCCACCAAAGATCTTGGAAACTTCTGACCACAGAACAATGAGGAAACTTCTGACCAAAGATGCAATGAGGAAACTTCTGAAAAACAAGGTATTGTGCAGATACAATTTTGTGACAAACTTCCATGCTCAGCTGCATAAATCTGATTATTTTGATTGAATTTAATGTCACACCAAGCAAGCACCATCATTATCACGAAGTCATGTCAGCTGGATAAAACTTAGAGCAAAACAATACAATAGTTCACAGATCATATAGCATGAATCACTGTATGCCTATCAATGAGTTTAAAGGAATACCAGAGACTGTAGTTGGAACAATCTCTATTTTGCTCAGTGCAACCAATGCACATTTTAAGCATAGACAATGCACACATGGACATGTACTTTTCCATCTGAGTGACAGCCATGTAATCATACTCCTGAGACAGGCATCCTATAGGCACCGAACAATTTTCCAGTCACATTACATTACATTAAGCTGCAGGTCATCACAAAACAATAACAATGGCAAAGCAGTTGACAAGGACTGTTTAGTTTTTTTTTTCAAGAGTCTTCTCGGCTGGAAGAGTAGGATTCCAACAGCATCCATCAATCTTCACCGGAAGGCTCTGGCACGAGGCTAAGGCGCTGTTTCCTGGTCTTTTTAGGTAGGTGTTGTTGAGCAATGATTGAATTCGGAAGGTCTCTTGCAGTCAGACTGTAAACCTACAAAACCAATTAAAACACAGGATAATAACAGAGAAATGGATGCCTGAAAATGTAATTTATAACTTCAAAGGTAGCACAGCCATGTGATTATTCTGAAGCCATTATTGCTCCAACTCATACTTCTACTACGCAAACCTTTTCTGGTAATATTTTGGTCCTTATAATGAATCTAAACAGTGGCAGTTATCTAATTCAGGGACGTAGCGAGACTTAAATTCAAGAGGAGGCAACTTCAAAGACCATTGGCAAAATCCTGGTCATTGGAGTCATTAGTCAATCAAAGTTCCAGTATATAAAAAAAGCAAGAAAAGGCAACTGCCTCCTCGTGCCTCAATGTAGCTACGCCTATGATCTAAGTTGCAGCTGATGTTACCAAGTGGCTAAATCAAATCATTACGAGATGGTTTCACAGTCAAACTTAGCCTTCACTTGAACACCAGCCTTAACATCAGTCTATTTCCTAGACACATACAATACAATCACTTTGAAGTTAACGAAGTCAATTTACACCAATGTATAAAGATTGACTGGTTGGTGCCAGCTGCAACACAAAGTACATACGAACAAAATTGTTATAGGGTGCAAAGCATTTCAAAGCAGACATTGAGTCGGTGGTTTAGCTAAAAGATTCATCAACCCAACGATTGCTTTAAAGAATTCCGCCAATCATTTATAATACATTTGTAATAGTTATAGACATTTTTCTTGAAGTATTCTACTGAGTCAGCTGTGCTTTGCTGTGGAGAAAATGACAAATAATGAAAGCCTGGTTGCAGGGCCGTTGATAAGGTTCTGCGAATGTGGGTGCAAAAAGTTACCATAGGGGTCCGTGTCGTTTGAGCGGCCATTGGTTTGTTATATCCCATTTATCCCTTAGTTATAATCCTTATACACACTAATAAGTGGCGGCCACTGACTGTTTGAGAGTAAGTGTAGGCTTAGATAGAACACGTGCTGCTGTGGCGGGTAAGTAAGCAAGCAAGCGGTGTAAGTAAGCATTAGTAAACATAGTGAATTAAATCAATATAATCACTAGTGCTTCCTTTCACTTTTTGATTTCACAGAAATTTGAAGTGAGACTGAGACTTGCACCCGACATTTATCAAAATAACAACAAAACTCGGCTCAGAGGCCCGCGGTGCACCGCACCGTTTGCACCTACGGTAAAAACGGCCCTGCCTGGTGGGACCATCCAGTGCTGCTGCAACCATAATCCAACAATCGGAGAGTTTGTCACTGCTCATATTGATTTGTCATTAGCACTCTAACGATGAGCTGCTTTGGTTTTCCAGTCGCTTTTACTTGCCTCTTCAGACTTGTTTAATCATGCACGTCTGGGTACGTATCTTGAAGACGTATTCTCTAAGTCCACTGTTGCTACGTACATTACACTATATTATTATCAAGTGAAATAAGATCCGATGAATACTTATATCGCACCCGTGTAAAGGGAGTTTCATCAGCAGATGCAGTGGGTGAGTTGAAACGCAACCGAAGAGAACGTACAGATGGGAGGCTGAGCTCTTCTAAATCTGTTGCCTTCTTAGTCGCTGATGCATCTTCTTCAGGCATCTTCCCATCTGTTTTATCTTCAGCTTCAGAACGAGGATGTGCAGCTGACTTTGCAACATCTAACGATTCAGAAGATGGTTGGTGGCTTTGATGTACACCGGCATTAGACGAATCTAGATCACCCTTAGGAGCAGAAGAGGACTTCAGATGATCGCTTACAGTTGGTGATTCTGGATGATCCTTTGTAACGGATGACTCCGGATGATCCCTTCTAGCAGAAGTTGATTCTCGATGAGGCACATACTTTCTCATGACATCTGAATTGGTTCCATGCTGAAACTCATCTGCATTACCTGAATTATGAGGACTTGATAGCGAAACTGAGCTGGCAGCAAATACTTGGTGACTGGATTTAGTCTTCATACCCTGTTTTCCAGCTGGCAGTTCACCAGAATCCTTAATCAAATAATCACGTCCATAGAATTGAGCTTTTAAGCCCGGATCTTTGTAACTAAAATCAAATGTCGCCAATTTTTCATCACTTCGTCGCCGATTGTCAGTCTGTGTGTCCTCTTCCATTTCCTGATGCTTGCTAAGGACCTTCTGTATAAGCTCAGCTTCTGCTGGAGTAAATCGGCCAGACTTCAACTGATCTGGTGTCATGATTCGTGCCTTGTAAAGTCTTTCAAATTCTGGAAAAGACAAGTCGAGTTCAACCTTACCATCCCCTCCAGTTGTGTCTTCACAATCGCTCTGCAACAACCAGTCTTTGGTCAAGCATCCTGACTGATAAGACTTGGCTGCGGACACCTCATCCCGATGGAGACTTTCTTTCTAAAAATGGTAAAATAATATGTATAAAAGCATTTGTAGTATAGAAAACCTGACTGTAAACTAATACTAATATCATCAAAGTCTTTGTGTTAACAAAAACTAAATTTTCCTAAGTCAGTGCAATGAAAACTGCAAACATTGAAGGAGAATGCAATGGCTGTTGATTGGCAACAGTAAAAACTGAAAGTTAATAGTAAACCTACATTGTTTTTACTTACATGAAAAGTGTTACACAGGTATTTATGTCTAAACCTGCAATAATCAGTTTTGTTCTAACAACATTGTACCGGTATCATGGCATGTGTGTTAAAACATATGCACATGTGTGTAACCAAACTGCTGAGAAGACAACGTCTGATCATAGAACATTACCCGGTACTTTAAGTTTTAGTCCTCATTACACGTGATCTATTAAAGCAAGCATAACAATGACAATAAGTGAAGTATGAAAAGCTACAGTGTCATCATTAAATTTTGCATCAGTTTGATCACTTGCCTCTCTAGGTACTTGCAGAGGTGGCTGATTCTGTGCTGGCAATGCAGTATCCGCAGTTTTCTGAAGACCTGGAGTTGTCAATCTGCTCTGTGCAACAGGTGTGGGCACCGACTGAAGCAATTCCTCTCTGCAAACAGTTGATCTGGCATCCAATGGGATATCACGAGGCGATTCAGTAGCAGATGAAGCGCCATCTGTCAAATTGTCGGAAGGTGACATGCCAATACGTGACAGAGCATCATGTGGTATCATCTCAGATGGTTGAGAAGCAACAGCTGTAGACGTCTTTGGCATTGCTTCAGATGACAGATCACATTCTGGTACGTCATCATGTGATATGGTATTGAGAGGTATGGCAGCAGGTGATGTGATACGGTGTGACGTGGCATCTGGTGATATCAAAACAGTTGAAGTAGCTATTCCTTTAGACAGGTGCTGTGATGTGTGAATGGGTTTTTCTCTTTTACCAGAGGTTAACGCTTTCAACCTATTGCTTGCTCCAGCCTTTTGAAAATTCTCTGGATCTAAAACAGAAAAAGGACCATAAATGTACTGCTAAATTGTAAGCAAATATTCTAAAGGTTATGCACTATTTGCATTCTAAAGACTACATCTGTAGCATGTTCACCATAAGTTTGCATTTCTCTAATAAGACCTACACAGACTGCATCTGCAAATGTAATAAGAAATTCGTATAGTGCAGCTTCAACAGAAACTAACCAGACACTGCACCACCCTAAACGATGTTCATCATTTCACAAGCAATGCTCAGATAACTAGAAAAGTTTCCAGATGACAGGCTGACAGCATGTTCCGCATTCCTGAACCCTGTGTTGCATTGATGATCTGCTGCCAGCCTGCCAATGACGGCACATTGTTGCCTCACAATCCAGTAGTCTTTCATAAATGGAAGATGACATGGCATCAGAAAGGTGACAAGAACAGTACAGATGAATGTCATCAGCTGCTGGTGGCATCACAAGGTTCTTACCAGGCACTATATAAACATCCAGATGCAAATATCCAGACCTCGGAACAGTGACGATCCCTTACCTATTGGCTTTAGCAAAGCACCTATTCACACGATTTCTGGTTACATCTGAACATGACTATCAAATATGTCTTCATATGAATATCAAATATAACTTCATACACCTTATAGATACCATCAAGACATAATGATTAAATATATCTTTGCAAGATTAATCACATTAACGAAACCATTCATAACATGATTACCGATAATGCTGACTGTAAACTGATGAGTGCAACGTCCATGTTCATTGAACGCTATACAGACATAATGGCCGTCATCGGCAAGCGTACTCTCGACGACTTCCATCGAATAAACTCGGCCCTTATGAGCAACCGTACATCGTTCATCATAGTCTAGGCGATATGTGTCATGAAACCAATACACATCTGCAATGCACAAAAACATTTGGACTCCATCAGTGGCTTTCTAATTAATATTTAACTCAAATCTGTAGGTTGACCCCAAAAACATTTCTGAATGACCTCTTCTGAAGTCTTAAAGTACACTACATTTTGTGAATTATGCCATTCCATGACACAATAGTCTAGCAGTTAGCACGATCGACTCTTGGGCCATGGGTCAGATGAGATAATTCAAGACTTCTTTTCCAACCCGCACTCTGTAGATAACTTGGCTATAAAAGTAGTTCAATGACTGAATGTCAGTACATTCCTTGCTAAATTGCAAAAGATACAACTAGGGCCACAGTTGTGACTGCAGTGCATATTACTACAATCCGAAGTTTTGTTTCAATGTGTCTTGCTCTGACACAAAACCACACGACATTTGTGCAACAAAGGTCAGACTTCCAAAGTTAACTTAATTTAAAACTCCAAGGTAAATTTCATAAACTGACCAATAGGCTTTCCTCCATTCATTGTTGCTTTGCACTTGAAGGATTGCCCACAACACACAACGACATTTTGCGGAGTTTCTGTAAATCTTGGTTCAAGGTCTTGACCCGAATCAGGAAAGTCAAAGGAGGAACTATCAATGGCAGAGTCAGCTAGACTGCCTTCATCAGTTTTTGTTGATTTTTCTTCTGGTTGCACACCGCTGCCATCTAAAGCGTCTTCATCCGTCTGTACAACGCAATCTATCGAAGACTTAGGCTTGCTTCTGCCATCATCTGTTTGGCTCATGGCTCTCGTTTGGCGCTTGCCAGGTGCGGTGTTGTCTGTCTGTATAACAGTCTCTCTCGGCTTAAAGTCATCTTCATCTGCGTCACTTCCTCCATCAGTAACTGACAGGGAATCAGTGTCAGACAGTTCGGAAGCACTTCTGATCGAAAGAACAATAACAACATTTTCAAACTTCTTGTTTTTGCTGTGACAAATGTACAAATGCAGAAAACTTACATTTCCTTAACATAATTACTATTAAATGAACTATCATTACAGTAAAGCAGTATGACTATTTACAACTCTTAATGCTTATCATCTTCTTTACAATTCAATGAATTTATCATTATAGTGATAAAAGTAAATGAAAATAAATATAACTTTCAAATGAAAATTGATTCAAAATTGTGATTTGAGCCTTTAGTTATAGTGAATTTTCATTTTATATTTAACCAGCAACAATGTCATTCTGTCCACACAATTTTACGTGAAAAGCATATGATGCATTACATGTCACCAATGAAAGGTGTTTCGATCTGGAGGTGCCTCGGCAGAAAGATCAGCGGTGATTCGTTCCCAGATCGGTCAGCTGATCGTTTGCTTCGGAAGCTGCCATGAGGCGTCATTGGGATTCTCCGGTTGATCCCCAACGTCCATGGACCATAGGACTTATCGGTTTCGTGGTCTTTGGTCAGCTCCAGGTCAGAGTCACTGGACTTGATGGCAATGCCCCCTTCATCACTGTCTAAGCCGGGCAGCACTGGAGTCTCCCTCTTCCGCATAGCAAATGCTAGAATGGAGTCCGAGGTGACCTCATAGTCGGCACTGTCAAATTCTGGAAAAGCCAGCATTAGCACAACATGTCAAGATTCAGAATATGAGCTGAATTCAAGAATTGGGCAAGACGTACATGTCTGATTGAAAATAATAGTAAACTAGGAAAACAGGAAATATAACTGTGATAAAAATAACTGCAAAAAATGTGCATCTAGTCCAAGCTACTGCCGGTAAATGTGGTAATAACTCAGTTCTCATGAATAAGCTGGTGCCCTGCACTTGGCTTTCGAGTGGTGCTTTAGAAGTTTGGAGTTATGATTACGATGATGACTTATAATGCAAGAATATAATCATAATGCATACGTAAAGTGAATACTTAATTATTATCCTTTTTGTACATGTGATATTCGCACAAGTTTGTTCTGTTGCTTCTCTTTCAAGTTATTACGTAACAGGATTAGGGATTTTCAGATTTAAACCACTGCTTTCTTATATGTAATTTAATTGTCTAATTTATAGGCATTGATTTGATTGGTTCTAAATTCAAACTACAACAGACCAGTTAATCATTTCAGAAAGAAGATTAAACAAAATATTTAAAGCATTTAATAATTTTGCTACACAAAAATACTAGGGGTCTGAGTGGCCGAGTGGGTTGGTGCCTGCTCATCACGCCGGCGACCCGGGTTCGATTCCCGGTCGGTCGGTTTATCAGAGATTAATTTCTCGGACCTTTACTGCGGGTGGCTCGGTCGCAATATAAACGTGGAGTACAATACAATACAATACAATACAATACAAACACACAACCTGGTGCCTCCGGGCTGCTCATTGTCCTACATGAGGGCTGGGCGCCTGTTGATGGCTGCCGCTACTGGTTGAGCGTTCTAGAAGTAGCTTGCTATCAACAACGCTATATAAATCGTCGTAAATACAATACAATACAATACAATACTTGTCTAAAGTCAATTAAAATTGCATGGTAATGGTTTTCTCAAGAAACAAAGTATAAAAGTGCATTTCTAGTGTGGTACGTACACCTATAGTGACCAACAGTGCATTACACAGTCAGCTGAATGGACAATTCTGAAAACTCACACATTAGTCATTTCTTGCACGGTTTCACACACAAAATTCCAGGTGATTATTTTTTATTTTTGTATCAAGAAAATTCTGTGGTACCAGAGAAAAATATTCAACTAAACTACACAAACAACATTATATCAAATGAAAACTCACTTTTCGCTGAGACATTGGTATGTATGGCAAAATCATCTTCCACTTGTTCAGCACAAGGTGTCACTGCTTCCGGAGTTTCAATTTTAGATTGGTTTACAGTCTCAGAAGTTCGTGTTTCAGTATCAGACTCGCTTGACGCCGACGTTAAATGTCTTTCTAAATCAGACTGGTTTGAAATAACAGGATTCATCTGAGTCTCTGTAGAGGAGGATTGGCTAATAACATTTGACATCTCTGATTGATTTAAAGCTGCAAGTTTCTCTGTCAGAATCTGTGACTCGATGAAGGATGATGGCATTTCCATTTCACTGAGAGATGTCAGACTTTGCGACTCACTTCTTGACAAATTCATATCCATTGACTTCTGCTGCCAGATACTCACCCTATCTCTGACATCTACATCTGACATGCTGTCAGTTGTCACTATCTCAGAGTCAGAATTTTGAGGAATAGTATGAGGCTTTCTCTTGTTGACCACTTCCTCCTCCTCCACCTCCTCCTCCTCCTCTTCCACTTCATCCTCAATCTGTCTTTGAGACTGATGGTGGTCCTCATTAATCTGTGCAAACATAAAACATTTTACAGTAATTACTATAGGCTATGAAAGTTAGACTATGAAAATGCCCAGGAAAGCACCACTCTCTAAGACTTCCAAAGCACTTTCATTTTCTTTTTATTCCGCTTTGATACATTTACTAATTATCAGTATTGATGGTAAGCATCTTTTTCAGTGCATAAAGTTCTTCCATCATTATCAGAAAATCTTTATCAATTTTTATGTTCTGTCCAAATGTATTCATCCATGTTGTGCATGTCTTAAATGCAACCATTCATTCAAAGTCTTCCTTTCTTGTGGTCAATGTTCTAAAACAATACAGACCACATTCCATCTCACATATGCTTAACTCATCCACTTGCATATTTTCCTCTGTCATCATGCAGCATAATATAATGCTGATGACAATTGGGAAGTAAAAGACTAGTTCTGCACTGGATCCATGTCTAGGACCTAGCGATCCATCCTTCAGTAACTCAAGGACCTAAGAAAAGGAAATGAGTGCCTCTCCTATGTCCCACTCTGGAAGAATTTACTTTCCTTTATGAAGACAGACAAACCTTGTTGATAATTGCTTCCGAGAGACGCTTTGTATACGCATCAAGAGTTAGCGATGCAGGGTCGATAAATGCAAACGGATCTTCATTATTCTATAAACAAAATGAAAACACAATTAAAGACTATTTAAACTAAATCAAACCACAGAAACCCAAATATAGTAATGACAAACTCAAGCAAGTTTTCATCAATATGGGAGTTGCATTCCCATAACTGTATTTGTATTTTGTTAACTGGAAAATTTCTTTGAAACAAATTTAAAATTACAGCAACTCATCAAAGCTTTTTAAGAATGCAATGAACATTAGCAAATAAGAATGACTAGGCATCATCATAGAAAAACAACAACAAACTAACATAATGTAGTATTGCTACACATTCTACAAGAAACAGTCTCCAATAGTCACTGACCTCAGAGCACTCAGTTGTAAGAGGCCAAAGAAAATGAAATGCTTCGCCAGATCGACCAGCATGATGCAACTATGATAGCAGATAATTCCGCTAGATTCTGGCTAGATTAAGTCAACAGACCGTAAGAAGTAGTACTGGCAGAACTAGTAGTATTAGTGCCGGTGAATAAGCTGGCCTCCCTGACGTGGCTTTTGTGGGCACTGAGAAAATTTGCATTACATTACATTACAACTCAACCTGTTCATGCTCAAGAAACTGCTAGTGTATTTATATAACCCAATTTGTAATTGTAATTGTAATTAACATTAGTTGAATAATTAGACTTGAAGATATAAAGCTAGCAGGAAAGCTGCTGTACCCCTATAAAACCCCAAAGTAATGTAGTTTAAGTTTACCACTGAAAACATCATTGATTGGGAGGAATAGAGCTGTTGAATGGCATTCTGTAGCAGTTGCTTGGCAATTCTTTCCTGCTGTTCACGGTTCATGCGTTCACTGCTGCTGTCATCACTGTCTGCAGCTAAACATGCACACACAGAGAGACACATGCACAAAAAGCATACAAACATATTTCATGAATGTGTATGTAACACAGTCAAGTGTATTGTAATTTAATAACCTCTACAGCAAAGAACTACCCAACACAGCAAGATCTATAATATTCTGCCATTGTGACAGTAGTTATGCTTAAGCCATAGTAATGCAGGCAGTTCAGATCTATGCCTTCTCAGAGAGGTTTCACCATCTATGGACGTTGACCTAAGTAAGAACTTCATTGGCAAAATTGCAAATTGACTCCTTATCATGAGATATTGGTGCCTGACAAATGCAGGGCAACCATATAGCTAATAGAGTGTGATCGTTCCAAAGTACAGATATACCGTACATGGTCTGCTTCATCAGACATTTAACAGCCAGTACCAGGTAATTTATTTACTATTTGTAAACTTCAAACATGTTCTTAGAAGCTTTCTACCAGAGTCACGGAGTCACAGCTATAATCTACGAACTCGGGTCCACGGATACAAACTGCCTCCAAAGGATGATAGGAATTTTATCCCCCGACTGCTGTATAAGAACTGACAGCATTGAGAAGCCCATGGACAGGTCTAACAATTAGGCTATGCTGGAATCATATGGGTACCTAGGTGAAACATTAATAAAATAATATTTTAAAAAAAACAATAGAAACATACAGTTTACATTTGATGCAAGTTGTTTTGAGACGGTCATCAGAAGAGTCTGAACATTATCCATGTTCTGCTTCACAGAATTGTCATCTGAAAACAACAAACCACTCAACTATATATCTACAGCTCGTTTGCCTGTAATCCTGTATTCATGTAGAAGAAACCGTTTCTTCTACATGAATACAGGCAAACGAGTAATGAGTTCACTTGTGTCAGCGAATAAGCAGCTTAACCAGAACAACAACAAAAAATGGCTCTACTGCTACAACTTTTCTAGTAATATTAGATTCTGAAAAGGCACTATATAAATATTCAGATACAACTATACACACACAGTAATACATACAAAGCAATATCCATGCATACATCTATCCATGCATACATGCACACACAAATGCACAAGTCTCTGCACAAGTGAATTATCCATACATTGTTGAACCACAAAACCCATACGGAACAGAGTGTTATTGAAACACTGTTGTCACATTATATTCACAATTCAAAGATCCTTCAGGCTCAAGATCATGGCTCTGAGGTCTGCTGCTGCAGCAGGTATGTGATTACATTTATCTTACCTCACCTTAGGCTTATCCTATCTATCTTACTTTTACTTTAGCATCATCAGGCACGGTTTCCTGGCTAGGATGTTGTACAGCTAGGCCATAGTGTTTTTTAGTTTACTATTTACTAACTTTACCGCTACTATTTGATAACTTTGTATAACTTTGTATGTACAGCGCCGTGCGTTTGCCAGCGTTTAATAAAGAACACACTTACTTACTTACTTACTTATGTTACACGTTACAACCCAAAAATTCACAATCAACAACAAACTGTGTTTACAACAATTGTTGGCTTTTCTACAAAGCAACCTTTACCATTTATGATCCTAAAAATGATTATCTGTTATTTAATAATTGGCCTCTCCTGTGATCTGGTGATCATTTGCTTGAGCTTGCTGAGCAGATTATATTAACGACCTTGATAATTTATTGATGCAAAACTGCCTCTGTGATTCAGCAGCAGAATTTGTAACTGGTGTCACTACCAAGCTGGAGGTAAATGGCATATCCTGAAATGCATTGACCCCATGTTCAGGTGATTCACTTATTGCCAGCTCAAGGTTCTATGCCAGTGTCTCGCAAACTTTGTGAACTCCCGGAACACTCGGTAGAACAAATTTTTATCGCGGCACACCAATTAAAATTTATTAAAAATTACAAACTAACAACAATAATATCAGTTTTTCATATTTGAAGCTTGTCATTTTCGTCCAGCAATTGTAATCGTTTTTCGTCAGGTGTTGTTCAAGCTTACCCTGCACCATTGCCTCGTTTGAAAGCGTTGTTGTGCAAATCAAGCAATACGGAAGCGAGCTGTTTTTTTTCTTATGAAATTAAGCCAGATCCGATATAATCTTAATTATATTTCCGTTTCGATAAACTGGATGGTTTGGTTATCTGTAAATGTTTCCTTTACTCAGTCTGCTGTCGTCCTTTTCCATCATTTTTTCGGTTCTTGCAAAAATCGTTGCTAAAATTCCATTTTTCGGCTAATAAAAAATTCAAACAATTATCATTTTTAAGTTTTTTATTAGAACTAATAATGAAAATCATGTGTATATAATAATATATCCACATAATTTTATAGTTCATTATTAGTTCTATATTTAAGAATTAATGAAAAAATAGAAGAACATACGTTAATCAGTAATAAGGACGTCGAGAATAGGGGTGAACACAATGAGTGTAGGACATTATCCCCCCCGGACATTATCCCCCCTGGACATTATCCCCCCAGGGTAGGACATTATCCCCCCAGTCTAAGATATAATCGTATAATATTCTTGCCGAAATGCAGGAAAATGATGAGAATAGTTGTTGGCCTAAATGGAAGTTTGATTTATAAGATGCTTAAGTGTTTCCGTAAATAGAAGCTGCATTGATTAATTTAAGTTTTTATTTAATTGAACCAAAGACTTGTTACTGTCAATCGGTTCTTCGGTTATTAAGTGAAGACTTGTTAGTGTCATATAAATTTTAAGTGAACACGTGTTAATGTATGTTAGAAATGAACGACATAAATTCGTCTAAATGACACTAACTAGTCTTCACTTTATAACTTATTCACCGACTGACACTGTGGCGACCGCCGCCCCGCACGCTACCTCTCTCTCTGCGCTCACGGGACGGCGTCGGCTCCAGCCCACTATCCGTCTGGAGCCGCCCGAGTCACTGCCTTGTCTACTTCAATGTAAATGGCTGTTCTCCATCTCTACCCAGGGTGACCGTTCCTATCAGGGGAGGTTTAGGATGGGTCGCTTCTCCAAGAGAGGTAACACTGTATAGCTCCATCTCGGGGCTTGACTCTGCTTCTTCCACGGTCGCCGGATGGGCAACGTCCTGAGGATGGCCGTCTCTCAGAACAGGGTTCGTTCTTTTACTAGCACGAGTCTTTCTCTTTTTGTTTACCTTCTTAGCTACGGTCTTCCTCTTCCTCTCTGCCTGATCTGAACTTCGACTTACCACTCTACATCTCGTGACTCTTAAACCATCGCCAATAATAAGGGACACCAAACGTTCTCTACGTTCCGGAGACCAGGAATACTTATGACAAGTCGCTACGCCATTTCGCCCTAGACAATACCCGTAACAACTCTCTACATCACGTCATCCTAGACAATACTTGAAACACTTTGCTATGTCAACTCGGCCTAGACACTACCGATAGCAGCTCTCTACGTCTTCTAGCCCTAGACCATACTGGGGACAAATCTCTACGTCAACTCGTCCTATACATTTGTCCATGGGGCAACGCGTCTTCCTACCGTCATGTGTCTCTCTGTCCATTTCCGTGTTTGGCATGCGGCCTCCCACGTATATTGTCATGCACCACAATTGACGGAGTAAGTTCCCTTACCCGTCGCTGCGTCGGCAAAGAAAGACCAACACAGCTATATATTCTGCTTCGAAAGAAAAAGATAAACACCGGTAGGATAAGTCTTAAGTTATATACATATATACATATATATATCCATATATATCTATATATATATAGGATATAACCTTCATATGTACATGTATATATAAATACATTATATGTACATATACATATATTTTACACAGAGGGGGATAATGTCCGGGGGGATAATGTCCTACGCAAAATCGGGGGGGATAATGTCCGGGGGATAATGTCCGGGGGGATAATGTCCGTTCCCCGAACACAATGATCTCTATTGATAGTTAACTCTTAATAGAGATCATTGTGTTCAGCCCTATTCTCGACGTTCATTTCTACTCTGCGTTGACGTAATATCGTAAACGGAGTGAAGAGTGTTTGACAGTGCGATGTTTTATGAATTGGGGCCTTGAATTCGCCGTCAATTTGGCAATTTTTTAAAAAGTATGCCGTGATTTTTCACTTGTTGACCGTGATTTTCGTCTAGCCCTAATGAAAACAATAAAAAGCCGAAAATTGTATTTATGAAATATTTTCTTATAAAGTCAATTAAAGACACAGGCGAATTTTAGGTTTCTTTCGCGGCACACCTGAAATCTCGCACGGCACACTAGTGTGCCGCGGCACACAGTTTGCGATACACTGTTCTATGCGAAGGAAATGCATGCCTCTCCTAAGCCCCACCCAAAGATATAGGAGATTTTACTTTATTAACTTTTTAAGTCAACTCCATTTCATCTGGACTGTGAAACTGAACCACTTTCTTACATAGAATTTCATTTCCACACAACAAAAGACTTACAAAATTGCTTCTCTTGTTCGGTTCTGTTTTCCTGAAGATGAAGCTGTGTAACGCTTTTCTCAATTACGTCCAGCCTCTCTCGAAGAAGTGTGAAGATGGGCTCTTCTCTATCAATTCCTGGAAAGTTTTTGACAAACATCTGAACATAGGACCTTTTTGACTACTTAAGGCAATATTTAACCATCACTACATGCATAGTCTTCTCAATGGCTCAAAAAGGTGGTAATCTGGAGGCTTCTATAGTGCCATTATTGCCATTCTAAAGGCCACAATCAGTGGTTGCTTCTAGGAAAAACAGCATTCAAACCAAAAATGAATGGGACTGCACCAGTTGAACTATTTAGGCCTACATGTCCAGCTATGCTAAATATAAAAGTGAACATGGATTAATTTGAAATACATTCCGTTCAATTTATTTATACATTGTAGAACCAACTGACTGTTTATTAAGACAAAATATGCCTCAGTCTCTGCTTACATGCACAATGTTTTACACTGGCTTCCTGCCCCACAGTGCATCTTTTACAGGATAGCTGCGCTAGTTTGGCGGTGTCTCGCTGATTGTGCTCCATCCTACCTTTCTGACCTCTGTCATAGGGTTTCTGATTTGGCCCCCCATCGGGTGCTGGGCTCCTCGGCCACAGAAGAGCTTCTTGTCCCCTTGGCCCATTCATCTGTCAGGCTTCTCGATTGTTGGGTCCTCCACCTGGAATGGGCTCCCACTTGAGCTGTGCTTGCTGTCCCGCAACAATATGCCTGCTGTCTGCCAACTGCTTAAGTCTACTCTGTTTGGCTGGGCTGGGTTGTGAGTGCTTCCGAGTAGGCTCCTTAGAGGGATGCTACACAAATGCTCGGAATGAATGAATGCATGAACTTTTGTGTACTGTAAAAACACCAAATCTATACCAATTCTCACATGTTCATTATCTGCTCCAATTAATCATTTTCAATGTGTTTACTAGAGTCAGTCATGTCAAAGAGAAAACATGCTCATGATTTACAGGTTCAATTTTAATATCCTGTCACATTTTGTTTTCAACCAGTCATCAAATATCAGCAAGAAAGATAAAGCAGAGTAAAAAATCAATAAGCCAGCAATCATGACTAACAGTCAGTTACAATGGCAGATGCCTGCTTCTGCAAACATAATGGAACCTGCTCACTCAGAGTCAGCCCTAATAATATTAGTAAGCTACAAGACAAGCAGACTTTGATTAACTGAGCAATTGATTTGGCTATGCTCAATGGCTCATTAAGTTAAAAGTTACAAAAGATCTTTCATAAAACAGCAATACATAGTGATACATGCTAAGTGTTGAAACACTTAGTGAGCCCAAAGGGAAGAGTCAAAAGTTCTTACAATGAAGCCCGGAATATCTCCATAAGTCTAGCTCAACACTTTTACAACAAGAGTGCACTAATAGCAACTGGGAATCCAATGCAGCTCGACGTTAAAGTGTTAAAGAAAATTATTGTCACAATATCACAGGTCCATGCTACATTACATTACAGTTACAGTATGTCTAAGAGAATTGAAGTCTGGAGACAATGGTTACATCTTCACAGCTATACCTGGAACCAATGCAGGAAGAACATCCATTACTGCAACAACTCCCTGGTAAATCATGTGCAGCGGGAGTTGAGATTGATAGAGGAAAAAATTATTAGAGTTGTTGAAAGAGAGCAACAAAAACATGCCATGTAGATATCCAGAAAGTCAAAATCCTGCAGAATTAAATTAAAGGGTCTTAACCAGGGATCCAAAAGACTAGACCATCGGTTCTCAAACTTTATTTTTATTGTACAATGTGGTAAAAATGTGAATGTTGGCACACCACCCGCAAAAGTCAGATCAAAAACGACAGGCGAGCACGAAGTCCTCTGACAATTAATTATTAAGGGGAACATCGTAAGTTCTCTTTTGTGGTCTGGAGTGGGTATTAGAGTCATAGGTAGAAAAAGTTAAAATTTACTATATAATTTATGAATATAATCATATAAAAAAAATGAAAAATAAAATCACTATTAGAAAGTGTTAATGTGAGCTGTGGGCTTGTTTTGACAAGCACAGATTTACTCCTAGAAAGTTTAAATTTCTTTGAATTTCTTGAGTACCACTTAGCAACACTTGGCATACCACTAGTGGTAGGCGTACCACCATTTGAAAACCACTGGACTTGAAGACACCATTGTGGAGTCTGTTCGTCACCTGAATGAGCCAACAATCAAAGGATTGCATCTGGACTAGAGTTGTTCAAATACGTATAATAAATTAGCAATTATCTTATCTTAATGCACTTCAAAGTATACAAAAGCTCCAATTGTTTTGTTTACCTGTCGTCAATGGTTCCTCCACCGTAGGTCTGATGAGAGCAGACGTTCGATGTTTCCCATTTGGTTCAAATGTGGAAGTTCGAGGGGGATGGTACCCAGAGTCACTGTCCACATCAGCTGAAAATTATAGTCAGCACAATTTCTTAGTCATTACCTCTCAACTCTAAGCCAGAAAATGTGGTTCACTCAGAAAACACAAACACTGGCAGGTCGAGCCATTCGCCTTTGCACAATTAAATAACATTGTGATGCACCATCGGTTGAAGTGCTGTGCACATTGGACAATGGCGGCAAAAACCTTGCCAATTATTATTAATCATCATGATTTTCTAGAACATGTACTCATTACTGTAAGTGCTATGAATAGACAAGTATCACTCAAGAGCACAAACCTCATACAAAGGAAAAATTATTTGGCTGCATTCAATGGCACAGCTATACTGTGTATGCAGTTATGCACCCCTGTCACATTCTGCCGTACTCATCTTAATGCATTTGCTGTGAAGCTATTAAAATAAACAAGTAATATGCTACTGCCATGCAGTACACACTCCCTATGGCAAAATCCTAGCTATACCGCTGGCTACATTTATTGGAATCAGAATCCTCTTTGTTCATTTTCTTGCTCTAATTCACTATTTCACAGCCAATTTTCAAGTGGTGTTTCGTGAAGTCATGCTACATCAGATATGTTTTGAGGGGCTGCTGAGAGTGTTTAAGAATGACATTGCAAAAGAAACATACATTCAGTTTTCCTCTTGTGTATTGATCGCACCACATCTGCACTTCCAAAACGGTCAAATTTTTCGGCGACATTTGAATAAAACCAAGAATTTGAGAGAGTATCCAGTTCTCTGATAACAACAGAAATAAAAATCCTTTATTACATATACAGAATTACAGATTACTCTCTGAAAGTTTGTTTTATTAAAACTAGTCTTTTGCCTACTGTTCACATTTTATGCTCCAGAACCTCCTAGAGAACTTTTCCAAGTGTAATTCAGATGAACAGAAATAGATGAGCAGTTGGCAAAGATAGGAATACTTCATTATTAATTATCAGAGACTTGAATTACCTGCAGCTTGAACAAATTTCAACTTAAGTGCAAATAGGACAATGTTAGGCAATCAGAATAATGTTCTCTTAAGTGAAATTGACATAGATTGCAATGTCAAGCAATGTGAAACCTTGATTGCTATAACTACTTGTGTGAATTCCACCATACAACAGTCATTTGTTTGAACAATGCAGTCATGAAAGGTTGAATCAAATTTGAAAGATCTTGCACAGAGTTGATACAGAAACAGACTTACTCTTGTTTTTTGCACATACTGCACATATATTCTTTCTGGTTGCTGTTGTACACAGAACATTTCTTGCAGACATTGAATTTGCAGGACACACATTGAACTTTTGGATTGAAGAGCATGTAGAATTGAGCAAAACACCGAACACAACAGTTCTCGTTAAATGTTCGTCCTTTGGACAGGATCTCTGATCGCAGTTTCTCCTCTTTTATTTCAGCTTGAAGTTCTCTTCATAGAAAACAAACATACCAAGTATCAGTTTAATTGCTGAACAGAAATGCAGCATATCTCAATTGTCTAAGACAGAGTCTCAAGCCAGGTAAAAAAATCGGACACCCTTGAAAGTCACAAACAAGTTGAGAATTCCAGTCACGGAACCTCAACACCATTGTTTCTTCAAGCATCCATGAACATGCCTGATGTGTGACCTATATTATCAGGATCCAGCCTCAGTCTCATGTCCATCTTCCATGATGACAACAAGACTCAGAAGCCACATTTATTGGGCTCATAACTGAACCATATTGTGCCTCTGGTGGCAATAATTGTTGACCAGCTACAGGTGTGATGTGGATCCAACAAACATGGTTGCCAGATGAATAACCAGCACACTGGTTAGAAGCATTCTTTAGAATGACAGCGTACAGCTGAAAGCCATCATTATTATATTCGTTTATTGATAACAAAAACCGATAGACACACCGCTATCAAGTACATTGTGAAAGAACAAAAAAATATGAAAAAATACTAGTGAGATGTTCTTATTACAGCGACAAAATGAGTATTGATCTAATCAGAGTATAATGTCTTAGATTATCTATGTCCACATCTAATAAATTTACCTCAGGGAAAATGTAGGCAATTGTATATTTATTTTTATTTATGCTTACAGTATATACAAGACACATGAGATGAGATAATTTATCATCTTTAGAGGGCATATGATGGCTTTCTATAAGACCTGTGAGATGCAGTGTTTGCCATCTTTGGTTGGCAACACAAAGTTTTGAGGGCACGGTCTCGATTGGTAGTGACAACTGACAACTGGTGGAAAAAGCGGTAAGCAGTCGGAGAACGTGGAAGTCGTTTCCAGAGAATACAGCTAGGAGGCGAGTATCAGCAAGATCCACCAGGTAAACCTAAGGTGGACAATCCATACAGGTGAACCTAAGCTCCAACAACAGTGGTCTCGGCATGTAGAGATGTAGAGGGGGCTAAAAAGGCATGGCCCAAGGACCCACCACACAAGGACACTGAATGCAACAGATGTAGAGATCGTCCAGAAGTAGTAAATCAATGATCCGAGTCAACAGCCACTACCACCACCATCCTCCGCTCATCCATGGAAGACGTGACATGCTTTTATGATCAAAGGGTTGAAATTCAGGTAGCTTCAATCCATAGTCATCACCTGAAATGATGCTTGGCTCACCTAACAGGTTCACGTATATCACTATATATATATATTCGTTTATTTGAAAAAGAGACAAATCTGGGTGGCACACCGCACCCAGTTACATGTCGAAGCATAAACCAGACAAATAAAATAATAAATGAAACGAGTTAACAGAACTCTGAACTTTAAAGTCAAACCAAGATGGCTGTACAGACATTTGAAGATGGAGGAATGTGTTGATTCACACAGATTGAACAGTTCAGTGCTGGCAAGAACTGGACTCCATGGGAAGTCAGCAAAGATGTTTTCAGACAGGTCCTAATGATCTAACTATTGCATGTAACCGTGGTTCCAGATATGACAGAAAACTCCTTGACAAATCTTGATGATCATGCCACAGATTTGGGTTGATGGACTGCAGTTCATAGTCAGGCTACTTGTGATGCTGGAAAGAAAGTGAGTATGATCTCAACTTCAGGTTGTGAAAGTCCAAATCCACTCAATTCACCTACTGATTGATCTTCCTAACTGCTGAATGAATTCAGCCAATGAAATCCATGGTGAGAAGGAAGCAGTCTGAGTGATGGAGTGGCAGACATTTTCTAAGTTTAGGATGATAATTATGTCTGAGGCAAAGATGTAAAGGAACCGAAGTTGAACATGCTTCTGATGGTTCAAATATTCCAAGTTCCTGGCTACAGCAGCCCAGCATGTTGCCTGCTGTCACCCGTAATGTACAAACGCACAGGCAATTGGATGGCCTGATAGGTATGCAGATAAGAGTAATCCAATGTGTTGAAATACCCTACCAAGATGCCCTCAATACAAACCCTGTTTCCAGTGTTTCTGTTAGAGTCCAAAAAGAGGACGTAGGACTACTTACGTAGAAAGAAATAGAACATAGACATAGAATTTTGGACGTAGCTCATTTCTAATGGCAAGCACACCAGGCGTATATATATGTATGACTTAACATATTACACAATCACAAACTTGATTACCAATACTTAAGACAGCATTTCAAGTTCTGACGAAAGTTTGTATATGACACGAAACAGTTGTACTAGACTAATGCATAATCAAACAGAAAAATGTAATAAGGTCAGTTTAAGGGCCGTCCATAAAGTACGTCACGCTATTTTGACCATTTTACCCCCCCCCCCCCTGTCACAAACTGTCACAAAACTCGGACCCCCTAAAGTACGTCACACTTTCAACATAGAAATAATAATACTTCCGAAAGCAAGGCTAATACATAAACAAGGCTTTGCAACAGCATTATTACTAGCGCTCCTAGCGAGAGGAATCGTGAAAACACATTCAGGAGATATGCATTTCATGCTATTTTGACATAAAACTAATTAAAATGTTTCAGAAAATTTTTGAAAATTATTTTTAAAGCTATGAAATTCTGCTAAAAAAAAAAAATAAATTATAAATAAAATTTAAAAAAAATGTGTGACGTCACACATGGCCTGACCCCCCCTCCCCTGTCACAAACTGTCACACTTTCTTAAACCCCCTCCCCTGGAGCGTGACGTACTTTATGGACGGCCCCTTATTAAATCAGCAGACCAATCCATATAACAACAAAATAATATCTCATTATCCTTAGTGCTTCGTGCGTATACATCCGACAATTAACAATGGATGTATGCAACTCACCATTGGAATTTTACTTAAGCCTAGCCTGAAAACTTTGGACGTTTTGAACATTTTTTGAGGATGTAAATACGGTCATTTGGGCATTAACGGAAACATTGCCTGTTTCATACCTGGCTTTGCAAGAAGGGTTAATAAAGTCACGTCTCAGGCCTGCTGTCTAGACTGTTGTCTATGCTTTGTTTGGATTATACAACATGTTTTTGGGTGTCTTCTCAATATAGTGTCAATACACAACACGTCTTTTGGGAGTCATCTCATGTGGTGTAAATATACATCACGTCTTTTTGGAGTCTTCTCAATGTAGGCTACTGTAAATATACAGCCTTTGTAAATATAAAAAGGTTCGTCTCTCTCTCCTCTTCAGTCAGTGCTCAACATAGACTGATAGCCTGCCTTCCACGGTACTCTCGAATCTCTAGCATTATGTTTGATGAACTTCATTGGCTCCCCCTCCAGTCTCCATGCTCGCATACAATTTATAATCTTCACTTTGATCTTCAAGGCTCAGCCAGGTCTTGCCCCGAAACATCTGATCGACCTAATACTTCGGCCTCATGCAGCTTGCTCCGCAAAACATCCAACAGTAAAAGAAAAAACATCCAGCAAAATAAAAACTTATGACACATAAGACACACACACACACAACACACACAACACACACACACACACACACACACACACACACACACACACACACACACACACACACACACACACACACACACACACACACACACACACACACACACACACACATCAATCAAGATCTCTTGTAAGCAATTGCTGCATAACAGCAGGACCTGTCTAGAATGTGCAAAATGAGTGACATCAAGTCTCACCATCTCAGAAACATATTTACACAGACACCCACACACATCCATGCCACCCACACATGCACATGCCACCCACACACGTCCATGCCACCCACACATGTCCATGCCATCCACACAAGCCCAAGTCATTACATTAAATATGTAGGAATTTCTATAGGGGCTACACATAATAAAAGCATAATACAATTTATATGATATTTATGAAACTGAGTACTCTACAGAAACATATTACTCAGGTAGTAATGAAAATTTATTGGAGGCCGACTGCCCTTCAAGTGTCCATCTGAAACACCATAAAACAAACTTAAGAATCTCATCAGGCTTCACTCAACAGACACTCAACGAACATTGATTAAAATGCACCGACTGAAACAATGTACCACGTAGGACATGCACACATCTATCATGAGCTCAGCAACAGAATAACTAGGACACACGTCGTCAGTACGACAGTAGTTTACAAATCCAGAAGCAACAAATTTCTGTAATGCTTTATCCACTATGTCCAAGCCATCACCTGGTAGCCAACTGGTGACTGTAGGGGTGTTAGTTATGGCTCCCCCATGTGATATTTGCCTTCAGCCAGTCCTTCATGCACAATTGCATAGCACAATGCTTACCGTAAGATATACACATGTCTGTGAGCACGCACGCACGCGCGCACACATGCATGTGTATGAGTGCTATATAGTACATATGTGTGTGCTAAATATAGCACACCTGACCTATAATTTCTTATAAATAAGAAATAATAGTTCAGTAACAATAATGATAATACTAATAATGATAATACTAATAATGATGATATATAATTTCGTTTATTGAAAATAGAAAGTTGACAGACCGCAACTTTTCACATAGAAGAAAAACAGAGAGAAAATAGCTATAATTATTAGTGTAATGTCAGTAAAATGATGACAATAATGATAACATTCTGTATAATATCAATAACAATAATATTAATAGTAATAATAATAATAATAAACAATAGGATTATCTCCTGCACAAGGAATAATTGCTTTGCATAAACATACCTGACATAACAAAGGCAAGAAATTTTACACTACTCCCAAAAACAAAGCATGCAAATAAAAATGAATGTAAAGTACATTTGACGCCACTTAAGTTCATACCATTGAGACTGCCTCCTTGAACCTATGCATTTAACCAACTTATGCACATACGAGAAGTTTAGATGTACTGTGTAAATTTGGCTAAATGTAAATGTACAATTTAACAGCAGAGATGGAGCCTACATACTATAATGCCTTCAGTAACCATTCAATTCAAGTAAATCTTATTTGCCAGGTATTTAAAGCACCTCTATTCACTCCGCTAACGTCAAAATTTTACAGATGAACCCAGTCATTTAACAATTTTCACAGATTAAACGAGTGTCAGGCAAGCAGCTAGCTATAGGAGTGTGAATGACATACACTAAATGAAATGTTTATGATACGGTTTGCACACTCCGAATATCAACTGGTAACAATGTTATGTCACCTGCTGATACGAACCACACTGTAGCTAAGACAGACTACTCGAGACAGCAGTAGTCTTGTCTGTTGCTGTCCATGGGCCAAACTGTATAGACGGCCAAAATGTTGTATCTTATATTCGTTTATTGAGCTCAGATAAGACCAGTCGTCAGAATGCAACAGTTAACATACGTCAAGAGATTGGCAGATTTAGTCTAGTAAACATTTTTAAACAGCATACATGATATGAAGCTCTTATTGCTCTTACTAGTAAGTTAGCAAAATGATTGTATTTGGTGACAGGCTGCTCTAAAAAAACTGAAGAACATGATCTTTGTCCCTAATTGCAGCAGCAAATAGAGCGGCATCAGCCACCTCAGCCATACTTTTCGCTGTTGGGGCATCAGAGGAAGAAATCCAGCTCACTTGACCCATCCCAGAAACCGTTCAATGTGATCGACCTCATCAGCACTCATCAGTGCACACCAAGTTGGAGAAGCGCACAATGTGTGACGGTAGTCGTTCGCATTACGACATGTAAGGCCTGTCCCCGCATAACATGAGCTCGCAACACTTGCAGAGCCCACAGTGTGAGGAGGAGCAGGAGCATCGAGTCTTAGTATCTACATGCTCTGAGATGGTGAGGCGCTCACTGACAGTAACACCCAATATTTTTATTGAAGTAGCTTTCGTGACCCCAGTGACAGACGGCATTGAGGCCAAGGAGGCGCCTCACCACAGCCATCTCCCACGTCTTCAGTGGGTTTATATGCAAGTTTTTGCTTGTAGCCCAGGTTTCCATATGCTGAAGGGCATTCGCTGGGTGCAGGTCAGAAGTGCCGATGATAAACTCTGCTGGGTCTACACCACAACCCTGAACGACACTCGCATTTATTCTCTTGATCGTTGAAGTGTTCCCCTCAAAACAGGTTAAGTAAAATTGAGCTGAAAAAAAATCTTTGTCGGCGGCAACGGCCTATGTTGTCATAAGCTGCCGTTAAACTGTGGATCCATCCATCCATCAAAACAGGTTGCATGTTTTCTTCCATCCAGATAATTAGCAAGCCAGTTGAATATACAATCAGGTATATTCAACTTTTAGAAGGTGTCAACGATTGCAAAATGCCTGAAGGAGTGATTTGTTAATGAGCCCTGTCAAGTGGCCAGCATATCCTGGAGCTGGCAGTCTGTCCAAGTTCCAACCCCTCAGAGGTATGGTGCAGCCGATCTAAAATGCTGAAAATTTGCCATACAGTGACTGTTTCTTGTTTACTGTTGGCCGAAGAGTTCAAACAAGGCGCCAAGTACTGAGGGTTCGTGGAGGTTTTGGCAAAGTGGCTGTTTAATAAGAGTCTCCGCATTAACATGGAGCAATGCATAATGGACCTTTAGTCAGCTATGCATATATATATATTAAACCGAATTATGCACATATGCAATATGCACATACCACGAATTGTCTTCCATTGATATACCCAATATATTAAAATGGGACCAGCCAGCCTCTATGCAAATAAGCAAATTATGCATTTATCTGTTATGCACTTAAGTTGCATCGACTTACAATATATCAATGCATATGCTAGCTTTAGTTACAAACTAATGTTGTTAATTCTATGTGTTGAATACTACCTACTACTACTACTGCAACTGCTACTGCTACTGCTACTGCTACTGCTACTACTACTACTACTACTACTACTACTACTACTACTACTACTACTACTACTAATAATAATAATAATAATAATAATAATAATAATAATAATAATAATAATAATAATAATAATAATAATAAGAGCAAATTTCCAAAGAGATTCAGACCCTGCTGCAGATAATGAAAAGATTAGAATGACTCATCTCCTGCTTCTCAATATATAAGAAAAATGTATACAGCATCAGACTTTACTAAAAGGAATTTAGAAACCATTTATTACTGTTCAAACTAAAATACAACACTTGCTGATAAGTTAAATAAATTACAGGGTTATACCATATGTACTTAATTTATGCACGTTCTCAAAGCAGAAAATATAGGAGACAATCGAGGTCATTATGCAACGTGAATAGGTCAGTCACGGAGCTATGTTGCTAAGAAAAGTAAACACAGCCCATCATTAAACAACAGCTTTATCGACACTTATCAGTCTGCATGTGGGCAATCTTCAAGTTCATCATTAAGAATACATTGCATGTTCTGATATCACACACGAACCAAAGTTCAAGTGCACTTGGATGAGTTACGGAAAGGTAGTGTGCTGCTAAAGACCCATGCAAAGACAGAACTTGAAGTTTAAGTCTCGTTCTTTCAAGTCAAGGATTTACAGCGTGCTCTTCACACGAACATATGGAAGGCGTAACGACAAACGAGACATTGTCGTGTAAACAAGAATAGCTAAATGGCTCATTTACTGCGCTAGGTGGTTCATTCAGTTTCTGTCACTTATTTTATAACATGCTTAATGAAGCTTTCAGAGAACTCGTAAATAAGAAACCTACGCATCATTTACCGTTACAATTCGTCCCATATTTTGCCTACCTCTTTCATGTCATGCAAAACAAAGTCTTTCAGATTAAAAGCTGAGAACTACTTGCAACAATAACCCCTCCAAATCAGTATATAGATATATACACACACATATATGTCCAGATACAAGCACATTCAGAAACACTGATAGTTTGGTCATGCTGTTTTAAAGGCCTAATTCCAAGTAACTATAAGTATAAGAGGAAGTGGTTTTAAAGTGCTGAAGAGACGTAACAAATTTAGTAATAACTATCCACCTACATCAGTCTGATGTAGGCCAATACATACAAAAGGTTGCACATGACATGTAGGCCTGCTGCTATTTTCATGACATTTGTTAAATTAATTTTCATGAAATTAATTATCTCTGGCTTTATTTAATTATTTGAAGTACAACCATATTAACCTATCCTATCAGCACCTTTGAGAAGTTCCAGAATGCTATGTACAATACTCTGAAACTTCCCATCCTATATAGTATCCTATCATATCATTTTGTATCACTTTGACCTGACCATGAGATATGGACCCACAGAAATCGATATTGTGAGAAGCATAGACAGGGCTTTCTGTTGATTCATTTTGGCATGAGGTCCAGGTAGCTCTTAGTTGAGTGATACCATGGGAAGGACTAAAAGATAAAGTGATGCAGTTGTAATAGTAAAATCATAATTTAGAAAGCACTATTCAAAGCTAAGCGCAAGGTAGCAAGTTATTCATGAGTGCTGTGTCACGAAAGAGGGTGATATTCTTTGAAGCCCACAATCTTGTTGTCAGAAGACCAGAGAGAGAGAAGACAGAAGTGCTGTTATAGTGGCTTGTCAGAACCAGTGCACCCATGGGGCAAAATAGGGTGGGGGGAGCAAAAAAGGCATATATGAAAAAGATACCACTCTTCCTGCAGAAACGGTCTTCCTGATCTATACAATCCTTATGAGCACTCCTACCTACCTTCAACCACTAGGATCTCCTTACATCACTCCCCACAGTCTAAATCTTCAGGTATGAGTTTTTCATACATCCCATGTTGCTGCCCCTAAGAAATGGAACGAAATACCAATGTTTCTCTGATGCTTAAACCCTCTCCGTGTCTCAGATTCCCATCTGTGAGACTGACTTTTCACTCATTCAGTCGTACAAACGAGATGCTAAAGTCCATGATAGAAGAAAGAGAAAGCAATTTACTTAATATGAGTTCAGAATCCCAAAGAGAAATTAAAACTGAACATTAGACTTTTCCATCCTTAACACAGCAGTACCGTTGGTTAAAGGAAGATTCCACTGATGTAGCAAAACAGTTGGGTATTTGGCTTCTGGTAAGATGTAATGAACTTCATGTGGAACAATTAACTGAGATACTGTTTTCTCAGTACAGCTATTCCTCTTACAATCCTCTTATCTTAAGTTTCCCTTTTTCTGGAGCCAGTGATAAGAAAGCTTCTGCTAATAAATCAGAACATCAATTTATTACATGTATACTACATGAAGTCTAAAGAAATAGACAGCTGAAATGAACTGGTTTCATTCATTTTGTATTCATTACATTAACCATAGCAATAGAACATGACACTGATAGAAACAATGACTTGAAAGAACTTGTTTCTACGTTTGCTTAACTGAAAGTAGGGAAAATAAAATTCTATATTAATGAAACTGAATGTGACTCCAATATGACCTTGCACATCCACATCATGATAATATATGTCATAATTGTGCAAGCCAGGAAGGAGTTTGTTCCAGGGTTGAGGTATAGGTTGGGATACAAGGATTTGCCAGAGAACTGAATAGTGACTGCGGCTCGAGGACACCAGTGCCATGAAGTTGAGCCCGATTTAATCCAATACAGCATGCTGTAGCATAGAACTTCACACAACCAACATTAACAAAAAATGGACGACTTGGTGCATTCATTTTTGAGAAATACGAACATTGGTAAGGTTTTACATCACAAGACACTAATTACAGATCTGTGTTTATATGGAGGATGAAAAGATAGAAATAGATTCATGTGTAGCTACAGCTGATTGGAACTAACTAGCTGCCTCAATTACGAGAGATGATCTATCTATGCAGAATACTTTAAGGATATACCATTCCCCAATGAATGTCCTCCCCAACTAAGGACGTTATGCACTGACAAAGACTTCCAGTGCAAGCGGTGCAAAAGATGTGGCAATTGAAGGTCAGTCTGCAGTTGGAAACATTAACCCCAGTTCATAAAATCAGACAGATCAGTCTTTACATAAGGTCAGTCATGACAATCAGAGCAATTACCAACATGATTTAATCTCTGGAACTCATTACTGGCCATTGTTTCATTCTTTTCAGAAATAAACGTAAGAAAACAGACTGATTTATTTCTTATAAGAATTGGCCTAATAGTTTGATTTACTAAGTGTAATATAAAGAACAACATTCCTTCTGAGATGTCATTATCAAACATTTACAAATAGCATCAGACATCATAGCACACGAAAAGCAACTGAATAATTATACCGATAAATCTGATGTCTAAGTCAATTTGCTGAGTCTGTGATTGGTAAGTAATACCTTCAGTTCACTTACAAAACTACACAGTTTTGAAAAGTGAGAAAAGGCACTGCACAGATGTGTGTCTATAAAAAACATGGCTTTGAAAATAATTTACTACAGTCATTTTATACATTAGCCTTGACCTGTCCTGATTTCTGAACCGTGCTGAAAACTGACCCAACATCCTGGTTCTCACGGATTCCTCTGAGTACCAAAGAATATGTTGGTATCTCTGATACAGCATTGATAAAGTTGTGCAGCATTGATAAAGTTAGGATAGTTACGTTACATTACTTGGCATAATGAAATTATTCTTTGATGGGACTTACTCAAGTCTGTCTTTTTCCTGCTGGCGGAGGCTGAAGTCTCTCTGAATCACTGACAGGATCTGCTGGCATTCTTCCTCTGAAAGATGACTCAAGTTCACCTGACTATCCATTGTCAGATCAGCTGATGAAAATGAATTCACGCCAGATCACTTAACCTGATCAGCTAATAATGGAGAACTCCAGGTAAGATCAAATCTCTAAAAAAATTGCCAGATTAGTCTCTGAGATAAGCTGTGTTGTCAGTCTTGAAATTTATTTAAAATTAACTCTTAACCAGGATACAAATTCTTAAACAATTGTATCGACTCAACCGATTGATTCAGGCCAGTTATTCAGCACTTCTTACAGTGTTCTAACACTGTAAGCATAGCAAAAATTAAGCTGCTAACGTGAACATATTTTAAAAAACCTGATAAAAACCATAGAAATTCATAACGAGACTGTACTTAATACAATATCAGACAATACGAAACCTGCTGATAGCTAACTAGATAACATCTAGAAATTTGAAACATTTAAGCTCTTTAAAACACCGCCAACAGTATCGATAGCCATTCAAGACCCCTTCAACGAAGAGTCTTATCTACACTCGCTTCGGTAAACGGCCGAAGAAAATCAATCAGCTGGACTTACGCACACACCGATAATAATATTATATATCCAGTGTGCATCTATATAACTGAACTTGAAAATTTTCCTGAGCAATAAGCAGACGTAGGCGCTCTGAATTATTGCACATCATATACGTAGGCCTATGCGCAGCACTTGAAAGCTAGCATGCGGACGCCAGACGCTTGTCGCGACGCGCTGTCAGCTTTCAAAGCACTGAAGCAATAAACAAGCAAAATTACCAATACGTCTATTATAGTCTACACCTGAACTTACGTCTAACGCTCTACCTATGGAAATATTAAAATATTATTAATCATTGTTAGGAAAGGCCAGAGTTGATCCACTGTTAAATAAATAGAAGGACCTACTTATAGCAGACTTATGTAGGCATAGTATGAATTCACCTCAAAAGCATTAGGCCTATTATTATTAGTAGTAGTAGGCCTAGTAGTGGTTGGAGTATGTAGGCTTAGTAATGGAATTAGTAATAATTATGTATGTATGTATGCATGCATGCATGCATGCATGCATGCATGCATGTATGTATGTATGTATTATGTATGTATGTATGTATGTACACTGTGTCCACGATAAAGTAGATCACTAGACTTTGTTAAATATCTTGGTCAATTATAGTACTATAGGTACTAAATTTGGTGCACATGAACTTCAGTCTATTCTATCTAAACCCTGCAAATTTTATTACAATTGATGCAACGGTTACGAGGATATACCCTTGTGAAATTGGGTGGTTCAGGAACCAAGTTACCAACACGTAAAACGCATCGACAGATGCGTGCGCGGCTGATCATTCTGACTCAGCACCAGTTCTCCGACAGCATTGATATTTGTTTGCGTCCGTGGTTTTGTTTGCGTCTCGTGGTTTCCTTGCAACTGATCCGGTTGTGGCAATCTTTTTAACAGCTTGCTGACACCAGCTAGGGACCAATTTTTCATTGGAAATTCTGTAATGAGTCTCCTACGCCATACCCCTTCGTCTCTCTCAACTCCTTGATTAAAATCTTGTCCTCTGCACTGAAAACCATTTCTTTACAACCAACTACTGTTACGTAAAACAGGTCTCGTAGTGTAATTGTTTCCGAAAATGACGCTTATAAACAACAGCCTATCCCTGCGGTAGCCAGAAAAATGTAATTCTATGCGTTTACGTGTTGGTATACCTTGGTTCCTTAACCACCCAATTTCATAAGGGTATATCCTCGTAACCGTTGCATCAATTGTAATAAAATTTGCAGGGTATAGATAGAATAGACTGAAGTTCATGTGCACCAAATTTAGTACCTATAGTACTACAATTGACCAAGATATTTAACAAAGTCTAGTGATCTACTTTATCGTGGACACAGTGTATATGGTAGTGGTAGGAGTATGAAAAGTGGTAGTAGAAGAAGTTGTAGTGGAAGTGGTAGCACATAGTAGTAGTTATAATGGCAGTAGTTGTAGGCCAACTTCTTTCTTTAACTCATGGTACATAATATTATATAATGATCTCTCAGGATTGCAGAAATTAGAGGGAATGCCGTAGCTGATGAACAGCACCTTTGTGAGTTTCTTGTAAGGCACTATGTAAATGGCCATATACATAGTATACATACATGGTTTTATTGGTGATTGCAGATTATTTTTAACCCGAGGTAGAAATGAGTTGGTAAGGGTGCAGGTGGAGCAGAAATCTCGAACCAAATTTCTGCTCTGGTGGGGGTCTGAATCCCCAACCTCTGGATTGCACTGTATAATTATTTGTTTTGTTGATAAGCTCTGACTGTCATATCGCAACTAGTCACAGGATTCTTCTACGAGACTCAATTAAATTGAAACCAAATAAGGCCTAGTCAGTCTTGCGAGGTGAGGTAGATAATCTTCGCTCTGTTTGTTTGTCCTGCTTTAGGCCTTCCTAGTAAATGATTGATGGTCTAGCATGCTAATTAATCACTACACTGTCGAGTGCCTCCCCCAGCACTATCGAATCCTAACTGTTTCACCAGAAACAGTTCAGCAAACATCCTCAACTCACCTTCTACCTTTTGAGCTTCGTCGTGTTTTAGTGTCCTGCACAGCTTCTGAAGACACTACTGAGGGGCCATCGATTTAGTATGCACTCATGAAGGGGAGAAGGGGTTAACCCAAATACATATGCTTGCATATGGGGTCTACAGATTATGTACGTTGGCATAGGAAACGGGGGTGGGCTGAAACCTCGATGATAATTAATATTATTGGCCTTCAAATGAGTCACTAAACAGCTATCTGACAAATACTACCATGAGAAGCAGGCCCATTGGCTTAACAAAATAATGGTTTCAGCGCCCAGGGGCAAGGGTTGATGACTGCGCCCCCCTTTAATTTTCTTGATGACTTTTGATCGTTGTTGCCATGGTACTGTGTCCCACTGAAAGCTAATTTTGCGCCCCCCTTGTGCTGCGCCCGGGGGCGGCTGCCCCTCTGCACCCCTTCGTTACGCCACTGAGTAGGACTGTAAGAGAGGTGTAGCTTGTATGCCACGTTACCTCCGACTGCTATTAACTGCTAAACATGCTAAAATTATTAATCCTTGATTGTTTCTGCATGGATTAAATATAGATTGTTCTATAGGATTCGCGGGTGTCAAACGTACGTACGCAGATGAGGGGGTGTAAAAAGTGTAGTGCGTACAGGGAGTGGGCCATTTTTTCAAGATTTCTTCATACATAGTAAATGGATGGCCCCTGGCTATATAAAAGTTGAGAGAGACACGGGTTCATATGTTGAAAAATATGAAGTATGGTAAGTGAACAATGTAGCTTTGGAATTCAGATAATTCTAATGCCTGGAAAGTGACTAATGAAATAAAGACACTTTAAGACAGCTACATAAGATTTCTAAGAAGCTTTAAAAGCACTCACAAATTTGGAGGGTCCTTGAAATACAGGCTCTAAAAATGCTCATGAATTTTAAATGACTTCAAGTAGCGAGCTATAACTAAAAATACATTGCATGAATTTAATGAAGATTCTAACTGAACTCTGTGAAACACACATTAACGAGACACAGAAAACAGAGTGAAACACACAAATACATACTTTAATTACCACTTTCCATGATTAATTGACATCACTTTATGGTCAAATGATAAATGCCACAAAGCCATCTGAACCAACGTTATCTGGCCAATTTAGACCTCAATCTCTTCCTCTAAGTCTAGTCTCGTCTCCCCTCTCTTTTTAAATGAACGACCAATTTGCAGAGATTCCGGTACATAATCAACTATGCTCTGAACAGCAAACATTGGTACGTTTGAAATGATTAAGTCGTCTGATTTTTGGTGAAGATCTCTGATCTTCTGGGTCAACAATTTCAAAATATTAGACATAATTTTTGTCATATCAGCATCAGAATGTCCCTTCAATTTCCTTTTATACGCAACAGGACAGGCATTTAACTTTTCAGTACCTCAAATTTGTTGTGAGACGTGAGACAGATAGAAATGTCTTAAGACCAATTTCTCTCAACATCTAACTCGGTGCCAGTATCTCTTTAGTACAATTTAAAAAAGCATCTCTTTAGTACAGTTCAAACGCATTGCAGAAATATCTCCATTTGTAAATGAGATACAGCATGCTCCAAACAGCCTCTCTCATAAGCACACAGAATGATGCACAGTAATACAAAGTACTTGTTCTAACCACAGCAAAATAAGTAATTGTCATGCAATAACAAAGGAATGTATTCAGTGGTCATAAGTACGTAAACTAATTATACTATTGAAAACTAAACACTACCGGTAATCATGAATAATAAAAGTAAAATTAATTACTAATTATAATATTGTTTTCTTTCTACCTGAATCCACTCTTTCATTCCTAATGAATTATTTCTAGTTCATAAATAATTACAATCAATAAAATTTCGATTATCTACTACTTTGAAAGTGGAACTGTAAGACGAGAACTGGTTCCAAGTATAATGTCTGCTGAAGGACAGTGGCCTTGGCATTTGCTTCCTTTGCAGCACACTCACTCCATGCACACATACTGCCAAAAGAATAAGCTGAATCTTTAGACGAGTTAGTGAATATCATGCTTAATGCATGGATGCTATACATGGGTTCCAAAACACCAAGAGGTTTAACAGCTCACCAACAGAAAGAATGGGATGGTCACTGATACCTAAGGTTTGGACAAGCCTGCAATAGTCTGCAGAAAGTGTACCAGGTCATGCTAATCAATTAGCCTTCCTAGAACCATAAAAAGGAGATTGGGTGTCTGATTCCCCACACAACAATACAGTTGGATTGTAAGTTGGAACCATGCTACGTTAGCCACAACTGTGTCACAGTGACCAAAAGCCAAAGCCATAGGACTCCATGGTTTGGCCTGCAGATAAAGCACAACATGATTAATGACATTACTTGGAGAGTGCTTGGCAGAGCAAACATTACTGACCAGATAGAACCATTGGCCTCACTTTAGAAGATGACAAATGAACAGACACTTCATAAACAACCGTGTGATCACGAGGACGGTCTCTCAGTTTCATACACATTCACAACAGACAGTGATGGGGAAAATACTTCTTAAAAGTATTTTGAGTATGAGTATAAATACTTGATCAAAAAAGTATTTAAAATACAAGTATAAATACTCGATGACAAAAGTATTTAAAATACAAGTATAAAATACTTGTCTGGGAAAAGTATTTTAAATACTAAGTACAAATACTCTGTGCGGAAGTTTATCATAAATAAGCAAGTCGTATAAAATTCTCAATATAGATTTTTGGACACCGGCAAAAACATTTATCTAGTTCAGCATTCTTTATATGGCACTTAGGTATTGGCCTTAATTATCAGCAGTTATGATTTTTTCAACGGAATCCGAAGACCTCTGCTGACATTGTTCTACTGTAACAGTTTTGAGCATTTTGCCAGGGCACTTATCAGACGCTTGTAGGTACCAAAGTCACCAGTCACAATCTTCTGGAAATCATTTGTCACTATCCGATTCAATGCATGACCTGCACAGCGCATATGCTTTGGCAAGAATGTGTAAATGGTACTACAAAATTGTGTCCATGTCTAATGGAATTAATTGATCCATTCCATCGTCACTATCATCTAATTCATCATCAACACTTGAAGGGCAGCAAGCACTTTGCACTTCTGGTTCATATTTTGCCTTCTGATATGCTGAAAATGCTTGAACCATGTTAGACCCGTTGTCTATGACTGTGGAGGTGATGTTTGAGTGGTCAAGGCAAAAGTCTGAATGCTTTGTTAACTGTTATTAATGAGATATAAAAGTATTTTTAAAAAGTATTTTAGCATTATAATTAAAAGTACAAAATACTATAAAAAAAGTATTTTAAGTAAAAGTATAAATACTTGATCACAAAAGTATTTCAAATACAAGTACAAAATACTTAGATTGTATTTAAAATACTATTTTAAATACTAGTATTTAAAATACTTCCCATCACTGACAACAGAACATCTGATAGTAACACCAAGTGAGCCAGTAAACCAGGCAACCTCAGCCGAAGATCAAAACCTGCCACTCTTACTCAAAGCCATGTCTTGGGGCGATCACATTGGAGATAACATGTAGTGACTGGATTTTGTGTCAGATTAGGGATGAAGGTTGACCATTCAAAAATTCACAGCAGACCAGCTGTTTCAGAGACTCAGCGGCTGTCCAACATGGGAACATTACCTGTTTTTCCACGACCTTACCTAGCTAAACAATGTTCATTAAAAATACTACTACTGATAATAATAATAATAATAAACATTTGCAAAACTAGACATTTCACATCAAGCTCTTCTCTTCTGGGGGCAAGAATAATGCTAATAATAGTAGTCGTAAAGCATAATGACATTAATACTTCATGATGCATGCCTGTGGTGGTACAAAAGAACATTCAATTTGAGAAATACTGCGAACGATCATTGCCTAAATACAAGCCTTTAACGAATAGTCACACCGATTAAAGACCTTAGGAATACAGCATCGAAGACAAACTAAAATCATATTAACAACTCTATAATATCTAGAAAATAACCAGAAAGATAATAACTTGATCAAATTTAGCAACCTGAAGTAAAACATTGTGCATCTAATACAAAACTGATCAGAGGAATGAACTTGTGGCACTTTTCCCACAAATGTAGTTGATGGATACGTACTGGACAACAAAGAATAAGAAATTGCTAATAAACAAGCAAGCACACTAACAAGGTGCAGAACGATATCTCATGATAAGCCAACCTTAAATCTCACAGCCTACACTAGACTTGTATTGTCAGCGTAACGTACATACTCATGTCTCAGGACACTAAATTAAGCACCTTTCATTAACCTTACAAAAGCGCTGCACAAAATGCTATCCAAACGATCTAAACAACTATGTCTTGATGCACTGAAAATGTTTATTGAGCAGAATCAAGTCTATAGCGTCCATCATTCTCTACTCACAATTCTGCTCTTAATAACATTTAGCACACAGGGAGATAACAGAATGTGACTGCATATATGACTATATTTAGAGTGTCCTTTATCTTAAATTATTTCAGCCATGTCTGCCTTGCAAAGATATTTTCTTTAACTGCAATAAATTAACACCTTCGAAAAACCACAAAGTCATAAAAACTGTGAAAACATGATAGCTCAAGTCATGCAATAGCCCACCATTTCTTTCTGTCCCCATCTAATGTTATCTGATGCTCATCATTTAGAGCTGATAACACATCTGCAGAGAATGCACCTTTGCACCTTGTTCTCTGAATGAGCACATCATAGGACCACTCAACGGAATATTCCTAACACTTCATAAAGAAACTTTGGGCACTTATTCGGTGTACATAAAAACTGAGCCATGTGTTCACGATAATTTAGACTGAAAGAATGCCTCTTGAAATGGCGAGCGGAAGAAAGGCAACAGCGAAGCAGACCATGTTGCGCACAAGTTGCCTGCCGTTGTTTGGAATGAGGTACGGAACCAGTCTGTTCGTGATGCAGTGAATGTCATGTGAAATGCAGACAAACACAAATGATGTGACGATGACATTCATGACAGGGTAGCCAGGAATGAGAACAAGAAGACCGTGAGTGTCAGCAGCTAGCCAGATATGGTATTGTCCAATAAATAACTGAAAAAAATAGAAAGCAAGCATTTTGTCAATATATTTCACATATTTTACAAATGTTATAAGTTAGCCTCCTTGGCACCATATTTTTCAATCTGCAGTAAAATTCACTGTTCTTTGGTGTGTGAAAACATCAAGCTTTTATTATACTATAAGCTACACTTTCCACGTTACTAGGCATGTAGAATGTTAAATGAATTGTTATTCTCAAACTACAGTCGTGAAACAGGTCAAACAACCTCAGCGGATTCTATAGACCCTTGCACTGATTTTCTGCCACATCGGTGACTTTGAATATTGATTTTTGTTCAGATTGCTGTTATTTGTATGGTGTTCATGTTCAGCTGATACATGGTCTCAGCTTCAAACATTTTGCTCATTAAGTTGCATTACCCTAAGGAGTCACATTACAAGATCAACACTATATCATCATATCATGACTGTAAAACATTTGCCAAAGAAATAAACAGGTAATTAATTATAACAGATTACAAGTCATTAATTTTCTGGTGCCAACATATATTTAGCTACAAAGTTTTTTATATATGCATATATGATGTCTCTAGATATTTAATATGGCACCTCCTAAAGCTCCTCACAAAAGCTCTACCAATGCCAGCCTAAGTGGGGTTAGGGTTCATTAAGAACATAAAGTTCGTCTTTAACGAAACAATGCTCAGGTAGCGAGAAAAGTTGCCAATGGTAGGCTTTCGTACACATGTACAGCTTAATCATTGGAGTCTCATCCAGGGTTAAGAAGTTTTTGCAAATGATATACCATTTCTTGTTTTGTATTCTTTGTAAAAAAAAACAAACAGAATTTCTATTTAATTGCCCTCATTTAATTCTAGCTATTATTATTATTATTAAGTATGAAGATTTATAGAGTGCATGTTACTGTAACTAAATACACTCCATATGCGCTAACAAACTAACATTATTTAGATGAATAAAAAGTGGCATAAGCACAAAAATGTTAATAAATAAGACAAACTTTTCAGCTGTAAGCATTTTGTTACCCTTTAAGTGAGAAGACTTAAAAAGCTGTACTTACTTCAAGTGATATCTGACCAAACCAAGCAAAGAAGGCACTGTACTTTGTACGCAGCCACCCAGGCAGATTACGCAGACATATGTACGATAGTATCTACGTCAAACAAACATGCAAATCCAGTAAAAGAAAAGCTATGAAAGAAATTCTTATTTCCATTAGGGCATGGTTAAAATGGGAAACTAGATGTTATTTGCCACAACTGAAAGGTTTTCACGAGGTATTAAATAAATGTCCACAAGCAAACTATACAAACATCCAGATACAGACATACATACACTGAACTTGTCTTATCTAAAGCATACAATCTAATATAATCCAAAGCATCTCCTTAGTACCAGTGTTACAACGCACCAGTTATCTGTTAACATTCACTGCTAAGCCGCAGTTCATGGAACCAGTCTATGGGGGATATTCAATCAGAGGATGATCGGTGCTTTAGGAGTTGTCAACCATGTACATGAACACAAATTACCACTTAACTTTATTGCTGTTCTTGCCATAACACGGTACTTGATATGGATCCCAAATCCCATGTTATAGAGGGGTCAGGATAGTTAGTCTAAATGCCCGGAAATTCAAGACCATCAGCTGAAGTTTTCTATAATACATACAACACCTTTCCAAGAATGAACACAGCATCCCATGTAGTCAAAGCAATAATTTAGTTCAACGTACCGGTATGAAGGTTATGTATGAATGTACTTCATTGCACTGCTGTTTCGTCTGACACAGAGCAGTAAATGTCCCATAACCCTTTATTTTAAACACAAACAATATGTTAAAACAAAATTTCATACTTGTAGAAGTCATTCGGCTCTCCGGGCATCTGTGCACAATAGTCTAATGGTTAACATGCAGGACTGTCAACTGAGAGCTTAGAAGTTCAAATTTCTGCCAGGTTAGAAAGTGTTCCAAGATTTTGGCTCCACCTTTGCCCCTCGCAAACTCAGCTATGAGTACAATGACCATACGCTGAGAGAGAATTCACCACCCTTAAATGCTGAAGCTGAGAAAAATGAAGTCGCAAAAACCCATTATTGCCTCTCAGGCTGGCTGAAGCAACTTTTAAAACTATGCTTGTCACCTTTATCATTGTTATCAGCACCATCAGTTAGTCAGTAATAGCAGCTCAAACATCAAGTAATTTAAGTCTGGCTGATTCAAGCACGCCTTTCAAAAACTGTGAGTAGTAAACCATGAGAAAAATTATTCAAGCATAGCAAAAGTCAGTTAACTAATAAGGCAGTGGAACAGCTAGAAATATATATACAGATGACCGTGTATTAAAAGTTACTGGGAAAACAATATTTCTCATCGTTAAAGGGTTGAACATTTCCAATTATACTTTAAATTGAGTAAATTAGTCACACACAAAAATACAGGTAAACTTGGACTGTGGGGCACACAGAAGTGACATACACCTTTTAACAGTCTTGCTACAACACATAAACATCATGACTAGGGTGTGCATGCACAAGTTACCAAGGTAACCTCAAAGATAGTCACCTTCAAGTAAACAATTTGTTGATTTCTTCAGCCAAGAAAATAGCAATCAACACAGTTGTTGATAGTTTTTAAAACTGAAATCAGAGTAGTAATCTGTGTTCATACCAGTAAGCCACCAATGGAAATCAGGCAGATGAGCCATGAAAATTTACGTGACAAGACGGCAGAATCACTGTTCGACTCGTTGAACACCTTAAATTTACGGCTGATGAGCAGACCAAATGCAAACAACATTCCATAGAGAGTACTCTACAATTTACAAAAGCACGACTTCTAACACAAAGCTTCAGTCACAGCTTATGCACAACTCCTTCTAAAAAAGCAGAACAGCTGAGCAATAACCCACAGTAACTCTTTGTGGGTTAGTTTTGGCACAAGATCGTAGCATGTCATGAGAAATAGGCAAAATTCACAAACCGTAAAACATGTTGCTTTTTGACTTCTGTTGTGATTACACCTGTGCTTTAAAATTCAGATTGCACATCAGGGCTTTGACTCGAAGCTTCTACATTCAGCACAATGTGTGCAATCCTTACCCAGTCTTACCACTGGTTTTCGCTTGGTTTTAATACAGAAAATTAATCATAGTGAAAATAAGCATTGTTTTGTTTTTCACAAGCTTTCACTTGGCTTTAGCACAGAAAATTAATTAATCATAACTAAAATGAGCATTGTTCTGTTCTTCACATTAATTTTTATTTAATTCTCTAAAATCTGAAGCCCAAGAACTACTTTCCATACATATCTATCAAGACTCCAACGAAACCGCCAGTCGTAAATGGAGTCGTCAGTAGACACAAACAGCGCTCGGAGGACACGAGACAAGAAGATCTTCTCAAAAAATACCTGTAAAATAAAAAAATTAAACAGCATCACTCAAAATAAACCTATATTACATTTTTATATCACACTGTTTAGTCAAGCCATCTTCAACCAGTTATGCTCAGTTTCCATGATTTATTTTTTTAACATACAAAGTTTGGGTGAGTATGTGGCCACAATTGGCAGTATAGGAAACTAACAAATGAAATTTATAGCATAGAAAATAAATGTAATTTAAAAAAGCCCAGACCTCCGAGGAGTACATCAACGTCAACGCAGCTGCAAGAGCCGCAAACTTCAATATCATGAAGAGATAATGCAGCGCATTTGCTGAAAGGAGAAAACAGTAAGACCTTACAAGACTGTTTAAGAAAAAGGTGATCAGATCAGAGTGAACAAAATACAGAGCAGATCAACAGGCAACATATCAGTAAAACAATCTAACAATAAATAACAACAAGAAACCATTAATGTCAACAGTCACTCATCAAGATATTGAGCTCACTTATTTACTCAAACATTCTAAGGATACAATAACAGATTTCACTGTGAAATTGATTGCACGAATTGCATTTGACAAGATGATCAAGATTTTATTTGGTAATAATTATGAGCATATGAACAACTCTGCAAAAGCTAAATCAGTTAGTCGTGACCATCATGTTTGAGAGTGACTGAAAAGGTTTCATACTAAGTGCTTTGATATGTACTGGTGCAACATACATAGATACAACTCTGAGAAGATTCTTCACAGATGTCCCAACTATGCTAGTTTTCGTAATACAGACAACATTAAAATTAAGTCCTTAGTATGGCTATAGAGTTTGAAAGCAGATTTGTTCTAGTATTAAAAGGTAGATCAAAAGCATACTTTCGATGGAGGCTGAAGAAATGCGAGGCCAGACTACCATGAACAAGTAGACGACGACAAACCAGAATGAGACAAGAGGAACAAAATAGTAGAACTGGTACGGACGATTCATTACCAGACAGAGAACAATGACGAGAAAATTCATTCGAATAAGCACCTGAAAAAATGTAAAAAAATTACAATTATGGCAGTTGATGCAAAAGTATGAGTCTCATTCAGTTGCTCGATATTCAACTATTATCTACAACTGCAGTAGATTTTCTGCTCCAATTTTTCAAGTAGAAGGTTGAAAACTGATGGACTGCACATAAGCATAATCCAATCATTTCATAGCCTCCACATGTGTTAATAAATATAGGAAGTGCCTGTTTGCATGCTGTTAGTAAGCACTCCTGTAGTATATTCTAGTTAATCTACTTTGTTCCATCAGCAAATAAAAACTGATTTGTTTCACAGCTATTCAGTGATGAAACTGTTTTGTGGAATTGGTGATAAATCTCTTCCGCAATTTTGCTATCATGAACACTGGTTAATTTCATAAGTCAACTGCTAATCATCACATTAAAACATTTAACGACAGTATTTACTATTATAGGAGACATATATATTGTGAAATTACTGTAATGATGCTCGCAAACAATTTAAGCAATGCCAAGCATGGTTACTACTACTAGGATGGTTGACCATTCAAAGAATATCAGTCCATCTGGTTTAATTCAGTTTATGATCCCTCAGAAGTCAATAAACATGTAGCAACTTCATAATTGTGGATTTAATAAAGACATCATGTTCTTTGTTTTGGTTTTACTTGTACTCAATTTCACATATTTTTGTACAGTAATGTAAACAAGATGTGTTACTTTTACACTGTTCCTTTTATTAGTGCTGTCTCCTAGTAACAGAGGTACTGGTATTAAGATTTGGACCAAAAAGTCTTGGTCATAAGACTTTGACCAAAATGGCCCGGTCTTAGTGTTGGCTCTTAGTAATACCGGGTATAGGCTTAGGTCTTAGATTTTGGCCATATAGTCTTGGCCTGATGGCGCTGATCACAAATGCCTGACCAATACAATTGTGACCACTTACCGCGAAGAAACGATGCAACGAGTGATCCGCCTTTGTGAAGAAGAAGTAGAAATGTCCAAAGCCAGAGAGAAAGAGATAGGAAGAGACCATGACCCGAATCTGCATGTAGATGGGAAGAACATTGCTCGCTCCTGTCAGGTGATAGATCAGAATAACAAGCTGCATCCATCCCTTCCACTCGTCTGTCAAATCTCGGTGCAGAATAGACGTCTGCAGAAACACACGGAATTCATGAATGTCAAATAAACTCCTCACAACAAGAATTCATTAAAAAAAACAGGCACTCGCTCATAAAAAAATTGTATGAACCATAGATGTTCCTTTATATTTATCATAAAGAAAAAGTAAAACTTCTTATACCATTAAATTGGAAAACTATCTCCTCAGTAATATATGTCAACAAATTAAACTGAGAACACACACATATGATACGAAATCATAATTACAGTAACTATTTCACACATGTTAAAAATACCCACATAACAAACTTTAAAAAGGTTGTATAAGCTAGATTTAAAGTTAACCCAGTTCCAAGTGAATACCCATACATCATTCAGTTCATTTATGAAATTATATCTCTGAGTAAAACTATGGCAAGCCATGTGATCAAATTGAAAACCTCCAAAATTTTACAAACGAAAATTAGATCATCACCTGTTTTGTGTTTTCCGTGAAGAATAATCCAAGAATCATGAGATAAGAAAATGGAAGAAAGAAATTCATGTGAGTGTAGTACTTGTTCTCTTTCATGAAAAACGTTGTTCTAAAGGCAGTTTAAAAAAACAAGCAATGGCATCATTATTAGTCTTGCCAAGACCATAAGATGGTCCACAATCACATACTGCAGCTGTTTATATGGTAAACATAATCAACCTCTTTAAGCAAATGAGTAGGGCCTAGATCAATAAGATCATATTACAATATCCTACAATAAGTTCCAATATCTCTGTGAATATCCTTGAGTTAGGTAGAAAATTGCAATTTGAGACAACTTTTACACCATTAAATAGTTCTTGTAGATTACATGTGTGGGATTTTGGCTTAGTGCACAGAGTAATCAAGCCCCAGTTATTCAAAAATTTACACATCTGCTTATACTAACCGATCGCACAGAAAGAAATAAAGCATGATGAGCCCAAGTCGAGACAAGGATGTCACAAGCTCCCACAACCAGTCGAGGTTCTGCTTCTGTCCACCATCCTCAGCAACTGGTGCATCTGAGCCTTTCAGTGATGGAATGCAGTTTTCATGGCTACCAGAAATCCCATTTGAATCACTGGCCTGCTTTAGGGCACTGTAGCCGAAATTTGTGAGGCAAGACTTGTAGCGCCAGATCGTCATAATTACCATGATAACAAAACTAAAACAGAGCAACATAAAATAAGTAATTCTTGTTGGAAGGGCGTCATTCACACAGTCATTCAAAGTCTGGAAACATCAGTCAGTCATTTCAGACAAAAAAAGAACAACTTTCACATAAAACATTTTAGAACACCACAATTAATCACACCAGAGGTAATTAATTAATAAATAAATTTAAATACCAGCTCAAAAAAACCAGCTCTAAATACCTCAAACTCTCTAGTAAGGCAGGTCATCTATTGATAATTAGCTTCAATAATTATGTTGATTAGTCAGTATTCATACTTGGAAACCTAGTTTGTAGAATTTAAACCTGTAATTAATGGAAAAGCAAAAACTGCTGTTTAGTAACAATCTGGTACTTGTTCAACTCATAAAGAAACACCCTTTTTACGATCCCATTTCTTCAGATCTAACAACTTAACAATATAAATAAGTGCAATTTCTTGTCCCTTGCTTTAAGTTGCACTAAGCAACTACTAATAGCATACTAACAAAAAGTAACATCATTTAGGAATCAGAAATATGTCTTTCACCTCAGTATAAAGATCACAGCCATTACAAGCTGAGTAGTTGTCGCCGTTTCCATGGTTGTGCAACAGGTGCCATCGTTGAAGTTCATGTGGTCGTTGCAGTACATATTCAGCAGAATCTGAACATCCCAGCCAATTGTGTTCTTGCCGACATGAAGCCCATCTATCATCTCACGAGTGTAGCCTTGCGCAATGAGACGCGATGAAGACCATATCAGCACGGAACTAACCATCCTTTATACAAAGACAAGAAACTCCCTAAACATCTCACAAGAGATTATCAAATAACGAGTAACTATAATATATTATATACATATATATGTACACACACACACATACATATATATATACACATATATATATCTAGTTTATATACACATATGCATGATTAAATAAACACTAAACTAATGATCTTCTAAGAGAAAAACTCACTGAATTATTATTATTAATTATTTTCATTATTAACATAAACATCATTATTTCAGTATTTATATAGCACCACTATATAACAACTTTGCATCAATCGTTTAGGCTAAGCTAAGAACTTATTTCAAAGGTCCATAGCTAGTGACCATCACAAACTCAAGTGCTCAAACTCTCAGAGCTTTACAAGGCAAGAGTCAAACTGATCAGCATCCACATCACATGAATAGATGATCAAAACAGCATGCAACCAAACAATTTAAAAAATGAATACACACAAGGTCCAGACTGCAGACTTTGTGGCTATAGTTGTATTAAAAGTAAAAAATAACAGCCAAGAACAAATGTTATTACAGTTCTTCAAAAGCCGCTCTGTTGTAGAGGTCGATCTGTTTGTTTGTAATCATTGATCGATTTGGAGACAACTGTGTCTCCACTACAGGATCTACGATGACAAAAATAAAACATATTTTAAGCCTCCTCTAACCAGCATACAGTTACTTTTGTCAAATGTCAAGTATAATGACCAACATGTAAGTTGATGCAATAGTTAAATCTGCTAAATATTTCTTCATTGTCTTCAATTTAAATCATATGATAGCCAAAGAGGGCTTTATTTTAACAGCCTTTTAATTTCTGTTATCCAGCTTCTATACCAGGATGGCTAAATGTGCATAAGTTTTCACTCATAAAATACCAGCCTTACTAATCTATCATCAACACTAAAATTTTGTATCTCCAACAGCTAATATTAAATAGAATTTCTAGTTAAACAAATGCAACAACTCAACAGTATTTTGTTCTTGGTAATATATCTTGGATTCAAAAGTGAAAGACAAGAGCATTACCATAGCAAAACATAATGGCACAACATGCCATTTCCTTCCTCCTCTCATACCATTCTGTCACCAGTCTAGTCATATCTACCTTGTAGCATCCAGATAATCTTGGTACAGTTTTTGAGCTTTTCGAACTTTCCAAGTAGTAGAGATAAGTTGTCTGTTGAACAAAAACAATTTATGATAAACGTGAAATTGTAACTTCTACAACACAAAACTTACTGTCTCCTAAAGAAATAATCTCAAAAGCAGCAAAACCCATGCTCGCATATTTGCAGAGATTGTCCCAAACAAAATTTTCTGAAGTTAAATTTAAACAGCATCATCACATTCTTTTATTCACTAGGCGGCACGTTGATGAAAAGCACTTTAGTAAGTATATTAAAATGCACTGCAAATTGCTGAGACACATCTAAATATGCACAATGACATAGTTAATTTACCTACCATATTGTGGTAAGCTTTTACACAAGATCAGAAGATTCACACTGAGTCACTCACATTATAGCTTCTAAGTGGCCTGATATGATATTACCCAAACTGTAAATTATCACTTAATACAGGTCTACATAAGAATTAGTTATTCAACACAACCAGCAAAGTAAACAAAGAAGTGAAACCAGCCTAGACTATTCTGGTAATCAAATTTTCTTTTTCTAGTGCACTGCATTTGATGCAGGTAGAGTACACTGGTTAATATAACAGAGAAGGGACAAATCTACAGGATAGGTCAAATACGTTGGGGGAATTTGGTCCTCAAGAAGAAGAAGAAGAACAAGAAGAAAAAGGACAAGAAATGTTTCATCCAGAGGGTAAAAAATTTCATTGAATACCAATTTTTCTATAGTAATCTGAACTACCTTTGCATGCAAGGCTATTCCCAGTATTGCATGCATGTCTGTTAGGCCGAAACTCATGGCAGAAGTGTAAGCTTTTCACGTTCTGTACCCAAGGTCTGAACCCCATGGCATTAGGTTAAATGAAACTGCTGTCAAGCCAAGAAAGTAAAGTTGTCCTGCATTAGAATTGTCTTTGTTACGTTTCTGTGTCAAATGAAAAATTGTTAACTCCCAACATCCTCGGATCACTATGGTTGACAGACGATTATAACACCGTACATCCAAATATTGGATTATAACACTGTACATCCAAATATTGTCACTTACACTTGTAGGACAGAAATGCCTCCTCTGAAGCATTGTATCTTTTGATTGTCCACTAAAACCACAGTAAAGAAAGACACAGTGAGTGTAAAGTGAGACACAGTGGCTAATATAATTCGTCAGCAGTGAATACGCAAGTAAGCATATAAGCTAGCAAGTGATCAAGCAACCAATCAAGAGGCAAGAACATAATACTGAACATTTCCATAGTATCCTCTAAGACAGTGCTTCCCAAACTTTTCAGTGTCACGGACTGGCAGGAATTAACTTTCAGTGTCACGGACCGTCAGGAATTTTCCCACTGCAGGAGGACCGGTGCCAAATTTATTAATTATTTATCTTTTTCGTTTTCGATCACCTAAATTCCTGAAAATGTATTAAAATTTATTTAAATGCATGTTTAGCCAATTCTATGACACTATTGCCCTTTAAATGTTAGCCTAATAAGTGTTTTCTGTAATGACTTTTAAAAATATAGCCATTTCTTGATTCCAGAACAATTTGACCGGTTTCTTTACTCACTTTGCGGACCGGCTACTGAGGGCTCGCGGACCGGCACCGGTCCGCGGACCACCACTTTGGGAAGCACTGCTCTAAGAATCTCTTAAAGGTATTCTGCACAAAAGAAAATTTTAAACAATTTCAATAACACCTTCTTTGTGTGGTTGGATCTTCCCTGTTGTGGTCCTGGCTCTTTACCAAGGGACTGGGGAACAACGGGTCAACTTGTGCTATGCAATGCAATGCTATAAAGTTCTTACATTGTCTTCATACAGAGACATTCAATATACCTAGCACAATACCTTTCAGACAAAATATTAAACATGATCCAACAGGTTAAGGATAAAAGTCAGAGTCAAGTGCTTCATCATAATAAGCTATTATAAGAGTCACGCATAGCTTAACGCAAGATTAGAGTTCAACAGTTCCTTATCTATTCATCATTATACAGTAGTGGAGACTTACAGTTGCACTGCCAGTAACAATGACTTTAGGTCTTAAGTCAGATCTCATGTCAATCCACTTCTGATAGACATCTAACATTGATTCATCCACGGCAGGAGACCAGATGAAACTCTGGATAAGAGCAAAAAACGCTTATGTACTGGTAGATATTAATAACGGTTGGCTGTGCAGACAAATTGTACAGCAACTGCAATGCATCACATGCTCATGCTTTGCATCAGATTACACCATCTCAACAGCTAATACATTCCAGAGATTAGCTCAGAATAAATCAAGACTGGTATTTTTGAAAAGAAGAGAAGCATGGATAGAAGAGAAGAACATAATTGAATATGATCTGCAACAGAGATGAAGCTTAAGAAGTTTTAGCAGATTCATCAGCATGATAGCAGATTCATCAGAATGATGACTACTGTTTCCAAAAGGTCTTGGATTTAAATTTGGCAACGTATTGATAGGCCTAATGTTATGTAAGTGACATGTTAAATCACACATACCACTTGCAAATGACTTTTTGGATCTGTAAACTGCAGGTCGCTGTGTGCCTTGTGAGGCAAAACATCTTCCTTGGAAAGTAGACTTATGAACTCAAAGTAAAGCTGACGTAATCTTGAGTCACCAACAAATGCAATGTCATTTCTTCCTCCCCAGTATGATATGTATCGCATACAGTTCAACGAGTCACTGACATAAATTATAAAATCAGTTCAGTACACTAGTGTAACAAGGCAGACAATGAAAACATAAACTCACTAGCAGGTTGCCAACACCATGAGGCAAAAAACCAGAAATGATGCAAATGCAGGAAAGTATGGAAATGGAACAAATGCAGAATCATAAAGAAACAAGTAATGAAACAAAGGAAGAAAGCAATATGGAGAAACATAGACAGAAAAGATGGATACAAAACTTTCCCTTAATGCTTCTAAGACTCAATTCATCTGGTTTGGTACCCCTCAGCAGCTCCATAAACTTGATTTTGCTCTCCTCTCTGAAAAGTTCCCACTCTTCTCTTTCTCGTCAAGTGTACGCGATCTGGGTGTTACCCTTGATAGTTCACTTACCTTTACCGATCACATCTCTAATCTCTCACGCTCCTCCTATTTTCACTTAAGGCGTCTCAGGGTCATTCGTCGTTCTGTCTCCTCCTCCATATTCATAACTTTAGTTCATGCTTTTGTATTTTCTCGGATTGACTACTGCAATTCCCTTCTTGTTGGTCTTCCTAAGGTTCGTCTCTCTCCTCTTCAGTCGGTCCTCAACACAGCTGCTAGACTGATATTCCGCCTTCCCTGGTACTCTCACATCTCTACCTTTATGTTTGACGAACTTCATTGGCTCCCTCTGCATGCTCGCATACAATTTAAAATCCTCTCTCTGATCTTCAAGGCTCAGAGGGGTCTTGCCCCGCAATATCTGGTTGGCGTAATACTTCGGCCTCACTCAGCTTCCTCCCACCGTCCACTTCGTTCCTGCAATAGACTTGACCTCTTGGTTCCCCGTAGTAGAACTGCTATGGCTCAGGCTCGTTCCTTTGCTTCAATTGGTCCCTCTCTCTGGAATGCTCTTTCTCCTTCTGTTCGCTCTAAAATTCTCTCTGGCAGTCTCTCTCTTCTTCCTTCGATTTTCTCAAAACCTGTTTATTTTCGCGGGGCTTAGCACACTGGGAGCGCTTCTGAACGGTTCACCCTACGAGAGGCGCTTTACAAATACTTAAATACGATACGATAACTAGACAATTAGCAAATATTAGCCTCATGATCACTAAAGCAAAGTCGCTTGTTGAGTGACCTGTGGCGCCTCTATCTCGTGTCAATGCCATTTCTTGTAAAATCTATTACAATGTTGTAATAATATAAATCTGAAAACAGTTATGAAAAGTAGTTAACTACTGTAGTTATAACTATTGCAAAAGTAGTTGAACTACTTTGTAACTACTTATTACTAAAAGTAGTTGCAACTACTTGTTAAATACTTTAAAGTAGTAATAACTAGTAGCTTTTAACAACAGTAATTAAAAGTGCCCATCACTGCGACTGTATAATCTGAAGTTTAGTCTAGTAAAATTTCATTTAAAATGTACAAAAACAGCATGTAAAACAGCAACAACAAACCCTTTGCTGAACTTGTGCATCATGCACCCATAAGGCTGCCAGATTCCGTAACCCTGGAAGCGTCCATTGCCAAGCAACCACTGACAAGAATCAGTGCCTACAGCATACAAAATAATTGTTATAACCCGTGATTGCAATATTAATATCTTCTTTGTCTGTCTCTGTAATGGTTTGCGGTGTGCCAACCCAGTGTTTCGTCAATAAACGAATATTATTATTCTTGTTTGTTAAAAATAATTAGTTAGTACTAGTACATTTTTCGGGACTGTTACCAAATGTCAAAAAACCTTAACAATCATGTTTAAAAATCATAAAAACCAACTTAACTCCAGGGTTCAACATTACAAAAACAATTGCAATGATGATTATGATTAGATTGCTTGCAAAACGACAGATGATGATGAAAATGATTATGATAAGTAGACACACATGTATAGGGATAATGGCAAGCCTATAGTATCGGGGGCTAAAGAATATAGTGCGTAAGTTTACTGGCATTGTGAGTGTCGGTTAGGGTTAGGGTTAGTGTCGTCATTAGAAAACCCAGTACCATCCGGCATCCGCGCAGCATGCTCAAAGACACTGTTTAATCTTGCAGTCCACGATACTATAAGTTTGCCGGGATAACTTCATAGTCTCTCTTACCTATTGGATTCCTATTACACATCAAAATTTGATTATGAATGCAAACTTTGGTTTCAATTCAAAGTTACCGTCGCATGATATCTTGTCCAATATGACAACACCGCTAAAAACGAAATCGGATTAGATACAATTATATTATATGTGAATAGAATCGAAGCAAGTAATTACAAACCATAATTAAAGTGAATCAATCCGTGATACAGCATGGCTCCGATGACAATTAAAAGAGCGAGGATCTTCGCTTTTTCAACGCTGATCAATCGGTTTACATCCGAGATATTGGAACAAGAATTTGCGTGTGTGTTATAAGACTTTAAGTGTTCAGATGCTGCATCGGGTATGTCGCTGCTGCAAGAGTTACAGACTGAACGCGAACACGAGGTGCTAGGATGGCCATTGCCAGCGGTGGTAGGGTAAGGGCCAGAGGGCGTATGGTCCCCACGACAGACAGAATTCCTGGCCGTTGTGGCCGTTTGAACGCGTTCTTCCATATTCCTCTGCCCACGTCCAAGATGACACGAACTTATCTAATATCAGCTATTATTATTATTATGAACACAAATATTAAGAATAATATCACAACATTCTGAGACGCAAAACTTTCTCCAACAATTATTGTTTACCAGATACGCATAGCTACTCGCCAGAGCTCTACCTACTTATTATTCATTGATCGGTGCTCGACCTATAAAAAGAAACCGTTGTTAGGCCTATCTATGGTAAAATATCTTACTCAACAACCATCCAAAATATCGTCGCCTCTACTATCTGCCAAAAATATCACCGTCTGAACAACGTGCTGCATAACGCCGCCTCGACAAACCACCAAATATCGTCGCCTCAACTTGCCAGACGTAGGCCTACATTTTAAACAAACGATGAGAGAAAAAACGAAAGTCGATGTAAGAAACTCTTATAAAATGAATTGAAACACAATAATTATTAGAGTCTATTGTCATTAAAGACGCTAACGGTCATTGTAGGCCTAGTCGTAAGATGTCGCTAAACTTTGGAATAATAATAATAATAATTGAATAATTTAAATCAGTGGTAGGCATGAGCTGTAAAAGTGGAATATAGGCTACGCAGCTACGTATTATGACGGACTATCATGCCAGTCCATGGCGCCGCCGCCAATCGCTAGTTCTAAGCCCTCAAGGCGCAACCAGTCGCTTAAAGCTATCGACATGCTACCTATAAGGAGGACGGCGACGCTAATGGTCTATGTAATTAGGCCTACTACATGTAGTCAAGGGCGTAACTTTGTTCCAGAAAGTGGTGGTGACCAATCCGCGCCTAATTTTTAACGTAGGTCTACTATACCAATATCCGTGATAATTGTCATCAATCCAGCTTCCATTTACGAGAAAAATTTCAGCAATCAAACTTCTGTTTAACCAAGCATTTTTTTCATCAATCCAACTTCGCATTAGGCAAGAATTATTTTCGTCAATCCACATTCTATTGAAGCAAAACACGTTATAGATTCAGCTTCTATTGAAGCGAAGACTTAGTTTGTTTAATCTATCCATGGAGCTTCTACTTACGGAAACAAGTATTTCCATCAATCCAACTGCTATTTAAACAAAGACTTAGTTTCATCAATCCAACTTCCATTTAGGCCAACAATTATTTTCGTCGATCCACCTTCCATCTTAAATTGACAACATAAAATAATTTACCAGCCTAAACTACGGTTTTTTCAGCTAAATTACCATAGACTGCAGATAGAGCTTACAGCCTATCACGGAAACAGGTTACATTGCATGCACAGTTATAACCTGTCGCGGTTTCTTTACAATGAATCGATCCATTTTTATCCATCTAGTTTAACTTGCGGAAATCTTGAATGTTTGTTTGTTTGTTTGTTTGAGCCACAGGCTAAAAAGTCAAATCTTGCGACGACTAATTCGATCACTTACAATCATTCAATCGTCCTGAAACTTGGCAGATAGACCCGCCCTCGCAGACACTTCATTCTATAAAAATTTCAGCTCCCCAAAAAAGGCTAGCTTATAGAATCGGGGACTCAACTTTTCGAATCGGGGAATCCCCTTTTCCGATACGCAGCGTTGTCATTGGCCGCAACAAAAACGGGCGCGCTGCCTGATTAAACGCACGCTATGTCGTAAAATGAACGCGTACTATATATTTGTAGAGGTAACTGCTTCGTAAGACGCATTATAGGATACTAGATGGATATAGTAAAAACTTTGTTTTTACGGGCTGTATTTTATTCCATATGAATTTAATAATTTGACCTTTCATAGAAACAAAATTGATGACGTGACTGACGTCCCCAAATTATGAAACCAAACATATGCAAGTACGGTTGTGTGGACACACTGTGGAGGCCTCTATCGGCATTGCCACCATTGCGATGTTAAGTAGGCCTATGCATGAATAGCCTAGACGGTAGACGGCCAAATGCTTTCATGTTAAAATATATTTAATTGCAGGACCAAAAAGTGGTGGTGACTATCACCACCACTTGTAAAAGTGGTGGTGACCGGACACCACCGTCACAATAGAAAGTTACGCCTATGCATGTAGTGTCGTTAAACAGAAATACCTACTGTACCTAACCCCCGCCGCAGCCGCCAAGCTCTCAAGTCGCAACCAGTCGTAAAGCTATAGCGACTGCTAGCGATTTTGTTCACTTATTAATAGGCCTCTATCAGCAGCAGGACGAAATTATAACCTTAATAACTTATATCAACAGCAGGACAGGAGCAAAACTTGCTTACAATTTTTAAGGTCCATATGTCAATAAGCAACAGACTATATATGGCCGTACGCTTTTCTACAGCGACAGTAGGCTTATGGCCTTTATCATGCTCATTTTCAATGACTTAATCAGGCGAGTTTTAGTTGCTGTTTAGCGACACTGTGTCATAACAAAGATGATTAGTGTCGCCCTCCTCCTTTCTCCAGGCTTGGGAGTGGGACTGGCACTACCAGAGTACGAGTAGTGGCGAAGCTTCTGCATCATGTCAGATGGGTTGTCCACATGATATATAGGCCTACACTGTGCGCTGGGGATGATATCCAGGCCTATATATATCGACTTATCGAAGTTGGCTATCGGGAAACACGTGGCAATGAATTGTGACAATGAATTCCTCTTGCACTGAAGCCTTGATGTTTGTGAGTAGGCTACTGTTGCAGATGCTGTTTATGTTAACCATCAGGCTACCGAGTTTTTTTTTTGTAACACTGGCTACCAAGGGGGGGGGTGGTTACCCCCCTGGATTTCGTGTTTGGTTTCACATATCATAACTTGTAATATAGCAATGGATTCAGCATTCATTTCTGCACAGAATGGTATATTTAGTTGTACATTATGTGGATGCACCTCGAAATTACATCACTTTTAACAACGGAACCCCATAAATAGCGATATTTTATATGATTGCGTACATTTTGTACTTTTTGGATAAACAAATACAAGATTATGTGTGTTTTAAACTGATCTATATATCCAAGAACATTTTAAACATAATTTGTAACAATAGCCTACAAACTAGTCCATTGTCTGCTTATAGTTGTAGCGAAATCTAAAGGCAACATGAAACAAGACTTTACGTTATTGTTCACGGCAGTCAAATATATCAGTGGTCCTTGCATTTTTTGCAAGTTACTCCAGTTGTTTTGTGCGAATGCTTCCTGTATAAACTGGCTTCTCACTTCATCTTTAGTAGCTGTTTCAGCTAATAGCCTATAAGTTCTAAATCTGTAGCTGTCGACAAACGCTTAATAATAAGTAGAAATATCGGTTTACGTTGTGATGTTGCATCAGCCATTTTCAGACAGATAACGCGTATTATAATTTATTTTTATCACTAACCTTCCAGTTTGCAAAAGACAAAAAAGTAAACAAGCAAATGTAGCCCTGCATTCCCTCTACAGAATGGTAGGCCTATATTTGTGTCTCTTCCAGGAAGAAAAATGAATACGCTATAGTCGAAAAACAAAGGGGGGTGGTATCCACCCCCTGGTACCTCGGGTATATCGGGTATACCTTTTGAACGGCGTGAGATACCACCATGATGTTTACCTCAAAATGTGCGCAAATGAACCTGCTACAGCTACCTAAAACGTAAAAATTATATTCCATACTAAAAAACTTGTATGCATAAAAACGTAGGGGGGTGGGTTACCACCCCCCATTGGTAGCCCGAGGGTTAATGAACTGACAGCGTCGGCAAACAGGGTAGACCTAAATTAATTGAAGAACAAATTAGACACTATATAAGTCTTCTTCAGGCATGAAACAGATCTCGAGAAGCCTCGGAGAAGGTGGCAGAAAACGGCAGTATGAAATGGCGCTGTTTCGAGGCTCGTGGACTGGTGAAGATCTTGTCATCTGTGAATACCTGCATGGGTTAGCTAAGCTGGTTACGACTCTGTCAGCGCAGTTAAGGATGGAATGGATCTGGCGTAGCCGGAGCTTTGGCAGACCAACAAGGATAGAATGTTCCCATGCAGTCGTGTCATGATGTATGCATGATCACTATGTATACGTGTCTGGGGTTTGTATAGCGCCCCTCGCGATCTCTCAAAAGCGATGCAAACTTAGTTGTCTCTGAGATCGTAACAGATGAATCTTTAAAAAGAATAGTAGATATGTTTAACTCTTAAAGACCCTGTATTACGACTATTTAACTATCTTAAGATACACTTGTTTAGTTCTGTTAGATTCTAACATATCTAAACAAGTGCGCAGCCGAAGACAGACTTTAGCAAATGTAAGCTACACGTCAGTGTGATTCTCGTTAACGATAACGAAAATGTTCGTTAACGAAAATAAACTGATTTCGTTAACGATAACTATAACTATAACTAAAAAATATCATTAACTATAACTATAACTATAACGACAATAACAATAACGAAAATTCATCTTTATTTTCGTTAATGCAAAAAATAAAAATAGGAAGTGCAATATGGACGATTCGACATAAATGAGAACGAAAAAATGCGATATTTTTATTATGCAATTTGTCAGTTACTTTGGAAACTCGTGTATTCATGAAGCTGAATGCACCCATGCTTCAAAGGCTTTCAAAGCTCTGAGCAAATTGTGAAGCAGCGTGTTAATACGCCAAATTTTGCTTATAGCCTTAATTATTGTAACTAAGTAGTAACTAAAATTAACTAAAATAAAAATCCATTAACTATAACTATAACTATAACTAAAAAATAATACTAACTATAACTATAACTAAAATAAAAAACCATTAACTATAACTATAACTATAACTAAAATAAAATCTGTAAGAAAAATCACACTGCTACACGTACAGAGTCAAAGGTAAAAGTACGTAGGCCTATAGGAAGTAAGTGCAGTGGCAGACTGTTCCAGGTTCGACGACGGTTCAACACACGACGAAGCACGATGGGGTCGAATCTTAAGTGCGACAGCGTTGCACCTGCATATCTCCAGGGCGCAACGATCGCCGACCAAGCAGACTCGACACTGGAACATAGAGCGCCCTGATGCTCGCCGGGAAAGTGCCAACAATTGAGGTACGTGTCAATATGATGGTCTTAAAAGCAATGCGCTCAGCAACAGGAAGCCAGTGTAGTGTAGGCTATCTCACATAATATTCAGTTATATGCGAATAATTGGACTTCTTGGCTACGACTCGGGCAGCGCCGTTAAGGACGGATTGGATCTGGCGAAACCGGAACTTTGACAGACCAGCAAGGATAGAATTTAGTTGTGTGTCATGATGTATGACTATGTATGTATCTGGGGTTTGTATAGCGCCCATCAGCAACCTCTGAAAAGCGAGCGTAACAGATGCATCTCTAAAAGGGAATAGTAGGTCTTCATAATTATGTTCAGAGGAAGATTATTCCAAAAGGCGGTGCTAATGTGAGAGAATGAGCATTGTTTTTGTCGTGTAAATGTAGAGCATCGAGGGACCAGACCATTTCCACGGGCAGCTGTTGAACGAATGCGCTTCAATCACGGTGTTTTAGCACTAGCACTGACAAAAATAGTGCATCAGAGTCTTAGCAGCTTTCGTGGTGAAGTCGAGCCCTCGAGCAGCGTATAATGTCGAGTGCTCTAACACGTATACGTATTGATAGATACTGACACGTAAGCCTTGTTTTGACAGTCTTGCCCTCTTTGAACACGTATCAGCTGATACAGCACCGAGTTATTTATAAGCTCTTCATTAGCAAGCTGTCTTTGCTTGAACGCCTCTTTCTGCTTCTTACTTTTCATTCATTGCCACGTTCATTCGACTAAGTTCGTTTCGTACAATTCTGTGGGTTTTATCACTCTGTATAGCAAAAACTCTTCCTTCTGCGTCGCATTTGCCGAAGCCCGAAGTCGTTAGGTTCTGTGACCCCTTATAAGTTATGACACCATCCTGAATCCTGCAATCTCAAGTCAAGCTGCAATCCGACTTTACAAAGAGTCATTCGACATAGAGTTAGTTCTTCCTATAGACTTATCTCTGATATCTGTGACGCCATTAATTATAGCGGACACGTCACGAACTCACGATGCTCGGACTCCTGGACGTGAGTGCATGGGCGTTTGACCAGACTTAGCATCTCATGCATCTCTGAGTTGTGGATCGGTTGTTGGAGTGACTCAGTGACTTCGCTCTTTGCTGAATGGACGGACAATTAGGGTATACCATAGGCTTGTGCCAACTCAGTTTAGACATCCGTTAATTGCATTTGGTGTTCTGCAGGTCTCAGACCTCGGGCTGCTCCTGTACATCCTCTCAATACGGCCGATCTGACCCAGGATTATTTCCACTCTTGAAGCCTAGGTTCATCAGTATGCCGATGACGTTCAGCTGCAGTACTTAATGTGCCACCCATGCCATTGGCTTGTGTGTCCAAGATGCAAGTAATCGTTATGAAAGTTCAGTCTTGGATGTCTTCAAATCGGCTCAGACTTAACCCAGGAAAGAGAGAATTTTCATGACTGGGCACAAGATAGGCACGAGCAACAATTGACAGAGACGCAATAGCGGGGGCATTTCCAGAATGGGAAGTGCAACGTACGTGTTATCCGGGACTTTGAAATGCTTCTATCTCTGAAGGCACATGTAACTTATGTAAGCTCCCTCTGCAGATCCTGTTTTTATCAAATGCGTCAGCACAAACTCCTTAACCCTAACGGTCAACTGCATTTAGCTTCCTGTAGAATTCAGAATGAGATTTAATTTGTCTGACCTATAACCCCTTAACACACTCACTGCCAGCTCCCTTAATCACTAGTCTCTCGAGCTCCTTACTAATTCCCTTCTCGAAACCTGCGATCTTCGAGTACAATAGTACATATGATTCTTTTTGTTGAGCCACAAAGCGGAACTGTCTTGGACTGCTGTTCATTCCAATCAGCTGACTACTCACTTCAAGTTTTCCAACCGATCCGTAGGCTATACTACACTGAACCTCGACTCTGAATCGACCTTCTCCTGAAATTCGCAAATTCTCAGTTCCCTCACCAATACCACCGCTCACCCACCATTATCTGCCTCTGGCTCCTCTACTTATTATCCCACAGGCTTTCCACTCCAAGTTGAAGTCCCACCACATGAAGAATTCCTACCCTAATTCAGACAATCCTCCGCCTTCCGAGCTTTCGCGTCCTTTAGCTGCTCTTCCACCTCCTCTGAGATTTGTATTTCAGTGTACCTTTGCGTGTTTTTGCCACTCCTCTGACATAGGAGGGACACCATGCCACTAGCATTATAGGATAGAGTTCTGTTTATAATTATGTGGGCGTTTTCAGTCAGATAATAACATACGAAAAACACGAAGACCCTTAAAAGCATGAAATATATAGTCTGTTCATGGCTGCATCCATAGGATTAGAGATGTAGTTATGATCCTAATGACATCGTATTCACATGTATAATCACATAATCTGGGCGTATTATATATGCGAATAAAAATTGAAGGAAGCCAAGCCTAGGCACGCGCGCGCGCATCTGACGGGTGAGATAACTGTAGTAATAAATTCCTGGTCAGGATGCACACACGATACGCGTTACTGCGAATCTGCGATTACTGTCTATCTCAACATATTAATTAATGGAATGCTTTTTTGTAAGGAAATCGAATCCGAGACTTCTTTGAAAGTTGTATTCGGTGTAAACAGTCGGGTGAAACATCATAGTCTTGTTTACGTCCGAAGACATTTAGCTATCTGGTTGGCCCAACGTGATGTCGAGCTTTTAAGACAGTTTACTCCGCACGTAAGGGCCTGGATGGGTCCTGCGGAAAGGAACCCGATATTCTATCAAGCGTACTGTGTATCTAGCGTTACCTCTGTTCCAAGCTCAACGGGTAGGAGGAGCGACGATGTAAGTAGTTAAGCGAAGAGCTTGCAGCCGTATACAACGAGAGGGAACGTGTTGAGAGACACAGAACACGACGGGGTGCGTTTGGTTTATAATTCCAGGCGTTGCTGTGGCAACCGCCGTATAAATCCGCCGCAGTAGCAAGCGGAGGTGGTGAGTCACGTGATGGTTGATACTCTCTGCTGATTGGCAGTTGTGGGTGTTCAACACTGTTCATGATACCGTTCATAAGCTCTAATCCGTTACCCGTACGGTTCGGCAGCTGACGTACAAAAACTTTTACATGACAACTAAGTTACACACACAAAATTCCCTTGCAGATATATGATCGCTATTATAGATGGGGCGTGAACATTGACTTGCCCACCTGTTAACAACGATCAACTGATCACTGTCCAGCTTTTATGTAGCACTTACTTATAACGGACTATAAATATATATATATAGTAGCCTACTGCATGTAGGCCTATTATAGTGAATAGACTGCTGTTCATCAATGTGCAGGTTAGAATATACTAAGGCAGGTCGTGTTTATAGGTCAGTCTATTTTAAGCAAATACTGCTTGCTGTCTTAATAAGATTTTATGGCGGCCTGCAGGACTGTTGATGTCTAACTTAAACCAGATGTTTTCATCGTCAATTGCTCTCACTGGCCAACCGAGAACGTAAGTAAATCGGCCCACTGTAGGCCCTACATGTATACCTGTAGGCCTAGCTAATTCTTCTGCGTGTTGAACTTCTTAAAGTTTTGATACTTCTGTTTTGAGACTTATTTGTGTATTGAAAAACTGCATCCAATAGAGCAGGCTAAATGTAGTTAGGCCTACAGACATTTTAATTTATGCAAGCTAAGGTTTTATATGGGCCTACTATTTGTAGGGCCTGCTCACCAGCAAGGGCTAAAGAGTAGTCCAAGTTGATTATAAGTTCATAGTTGCTTTTTAAAGGCGCCATTAGGCTAAATGAGTAGGCATGCATAAGTCCATAACTCTTACTTACCTCTACAATTAGACTATAGGCCTATTCTTATAAGAGTTGCCGTCTGTAATGTGGAATCTAACCTATTCCTTTGACGCACCATAATAATAATGTAGAACATTGTGGTGGATATGCGCCATGCATGCCATGTGGAAGTTACTGGCCGAACCATATCTATAGATGCGATTCCATGCAGAGAAGGTGGAAGCACTGCTAATCTGTAAAAAAATATGGAATTGCACGTAGACATCGGCGATTAAACGATAATGCTATTATAATCTCCTGCTTAGGCTAATTAAGAAAAATAATCAGTTCGCAGCTTATGATGGCAATGGAAAAAATAATTAAGGGATTTAGGCGGACAGCATTTCACAGCTTATCACAACAGCTTGCGATAATTAATTAGGCCCAATCTCTGCCAGTTTAATTAGGATTATTCTGCTAAATATCAACGGGCCTAACCTTTACAAATTATTTGTCGGATCTTATGCATTTGGAAGTTCTGGCCCAATGTAGCTAATTCAGGCTAACTTACCCAGCAAATATAGTAACGCAGGTTCCTGGCTAACTTACCCAGCTAATCAAAGAAAGAACCGATCGATATGGCTTGCGGTCGTCCAAAAAAAGAACCGGAACGCCGTTCAGGTGCGTTCCGGTCCCAATCGATCCCTGACTTTGTTGGGTTCACGGACTTGTGTACGTTCCCATTACACCATTCCCACGCGATAGGCAGAGGTTTATGATGTTCAAATGCCTCGACAGACATCTTGGCCCCTCCGACGTATAAGCAGTGACAAGCACATGACATAGTGGAATGCCGCTCGTCCTTTATGGATGTGTCCATGAAAGTCAGTTTCCATCTGTTGCTACGTGATCTGTTTCTTTCATGTGCAGCAGCCCACTCGTCTTCATGCTTCAGAGTTTGTTATCATCTTCTGTCCCGTCTGACGCACAGGATCCCTCTGTGCCATCTCCAATGCCAAGCAATTCTAAGACCCTGGCAGACGTCCCTTCTACACCCCCTCCGCTGTCTGAAGACGTTTTTATTTCTGCGGGGTTCCCACGATGAGGCGCCGCTGAATGGTTTGTGCTGTAAGAGGCTCTTTGCAAATGTCCAAACACAATACAATACACAGGATCGCATTAAGGGTACGGTAGTGCGGGCCCGATCGAGTGCTGTGATTACCTCCCAGAGACCCACTCTGATAACCATCGGTCCACCAAGTACATATTTATAAAATGCGGGCCCCTCAAAACTGCAGCACCATTTGTACCCCCCCGGGCCACCCCCTTAATGCGGGCCTGATAAGGCAACACAATACAATACAATTCGCCTTTGTCCTTGTCTGCTCAGCGTCCGTGTTTTTGACTGGCATATCCCTGCCAGCATGTTCACATGGTGCCCATATAGAACCCATATTTCCATATGGGATCAGCCTATAGAGCTCATGGGTCCCGTCAATGCCAAGGGAGATGCTGGTAGGGACAGTAGCACGCTCAATCCACATAGACGATAAACGTCCCCTTTACACTGTACAGTAATATATCGGTACCTCCAAATGGTCTTGAATCCTACAATTGATCACTCGCACTGCTTTGCTATTCTTCTCCGTAACTCTGTTAGCAGGCTTCTCATGCATTCAATCTCACACACACTCCTGATATTTACAACACCTGCCTGTACTGTCATCTCTCATACAAATACATCGAATTTGTCTTACTGCCGTTAAGCGGCTATCGCGCGGCTTTCCTCGCTCTGTATAGAGTGTTAACAGTTTCCTGTATAGAGTGTTAACAGTTTCCTGTATAAAGTGTTAACAGTTTCCTGTATAGAGTGTTAACATTTTTCTGTATAGAATGTTAACATTTTCTTGTATAGAGTGTTAACATTTTCCTGTATAGAGTGTTAACATTTTCCTGTATAAAGTGTTAACAGTTTTCTATAGAGTGTTAACATTTTCCTGTATAGAGTGTTAACATTTTCCTGTATAAAGTGTTAACAGTTTTCTATAAAGTGTTAACATTTTCCTGTATAGAGTGTTAACATTTTCCTGTATAGTGTGTTAACATTTTCCTGTATAGAGTGTTAACATTTTCCTGTATACGAGTGTTAACAGTTTTCTATAGAGTGTTAACATTTTCCTGTATAGAGTGTTAACATTTTCCTGTATAAAGTGTTAACAGTTTTCTATAGAGTGTTAACATTTTCCTGTATAGAGTGTTAACATTTTCCTGTATAAAGTGTTAACAGGCCACTTCTATAAAGTGTTAACATTTTCTTGTATAGAGTGTTAACATTTTCCTGTATAGAGTGTTAACATTTTCCTGTATAAAGTGTTAACAGTTTTCCTGTATAGAGTTTTAACATTTTCCTGTATAGAAGACATTTTCCTGTGAGGAGTGTTAACAGTTTCCTGTATAGAGTGTTAACAGTTTCCTGTATAGAGTGTTAACAGTTTCCTGTATAGAGTGTTAACATTTTCCTGTATAAAGTGTTAACATTTTCCTATAAGGAGTGTTAACATTTTCTTGTATAGAGTGTTAATATTTTCCTGTATAGAGTGTTAACATTTTCCTGTATAGAGAGTTAACATTTTCCTGTATACAGACATTCTCCTTGTTTATCATCTACATGTAGGTCGATGTCATTCGCAACTCTAAAGCTGTTTCTATGGATTGAAATTCCTGTTCCGTTATCACTTTAATCTGTCCATTAGTTTAGAGTTCTGTGACGAATGTTGCATGGAATTGGATTGGATCCCTGCCTTGCAGTCTTGCACCACCTGTGGCCTATCTGCTGTCATGTCGTTTTACGATTTGTCATTTGAAGTGGTCGGCTCTTCCGACAAAACTTGTGTTTCACCTTCTGAATTTCCTTGACCTTCTGTTTCACCGTTCCAGTAGAACCATCGCAAGCACCTTACACGTAGCCTACGTTCGATTTAGTAATGGTAATGTGCTTAGGGAAGAATTCAATTCAATTCAATTTATTGATCCCAAATCAACAACAAAAACAAATCACACAATCAGGTGAAATAAAGTAAGAAAAAAAGAAACGAGTAGCAGCATAGCACAAGATTGTATGTTTACAGGTATAGTTACAAAACATACTTGGATGTTGTTGTCAGTGAGAACAAAAGGCACCCAAAAGGGACTAGTCCCGCTAAGAAGGGACTGGAGGGGTAAAGACATGAGCGCTCTTGAATAAGCTGGTGCCCTCCGTTTGGCTTTCGAGTGGCGCTTTAGAAGTTTGGAGATTATGATTACGATGAGGAAGACCAGGAATGATGCTACTGGACTGGATGATGAAGGAAGGTTACAACAATCTAAAGGAGAGTGCTGGATAACGACAAGAATGGCGACATTAGAAGTACGAAAGTGCCTTAAAGGCAGAGAACAAAAGAAGAAGAAAGTGTTTAGTGGCTGCACTTTGCTAGATCGTCCTTCTTTAGCATGGTTGGGTGTCGAGTTTTCGGGGTTCTTCTTTCAGGACAAGACGAAATGATCAAATTATTGTTGTAGCCTACTGTGAAAGTCCTCTGTGTTTCTTCTCACTGACGTTGGTATCTAGACTTCATCAGTTTTTGCACTTTGCGCAGATTAATCTCAAATATCGTTGATTAAATGACGCCGGCGAGGTATCGCTGTAACCAACGTTACCTATTTATAAATGGCCTATACTCACATAATTGTATTGTATTGTATTGTATTTGAACGTTCTTGTTATAGCGCCTCTACCAGATTTCCTTAAAGGAAAAAGCACTTATTGATTCTGGAGCAGAGGTTCCGGTGATCAGTGAAGAATTACTGGAAGGCATGAAGGTGGAGCAGATTGGAAAAGTGAACTTACAATGCGTGGCAGGAGATGCCATTCCTGCAAAGTTGGTGAAAGTTGATGTAAGGCTGTGTTGTAACGATGTGGAAGAAGAGGTAATTCCGCATAAAGTCAAATGTTCACTTACACCTTATGTGACATTGATGTGTGCTAGTATTGCAAAAATGGGAAGCACAGAAAGATTCTTGTTGCATCCAGAAATCATTGCAGAACTTAAAGCCGTGCCACAAGTGAAAATGATACAAGGAGATGTGCAAGCGAATGTAACGACGAGATTGCAGAGTCAGCGAAAGAAAGTGATAGAAGTCGAAGAGGAAAGTGAAACTGAAAGTTCAAGTGAAGAGGAAAACGAAAGCGATGATCAACAAAGTTTAATGCAAGACGGTATAACAGCAGAGATGAGTGAACAAGAGATGGCTGCATGCGAGAATGGTAATCTAAATGAAACGAAAGAGGATAACGAGTGTGATGTGGAGATAGGAGATTTGTTTCAAGAAGATGAGAAAGATGAAGAACAACAGATGCAGATTGCAGACGCAAAGAAATTCGAAGAACAGCAGAGACAAGATGAATCGATTCTTGCACCAGATGGCCTACAGTGTTCCTGTTGAAATCATTAACTGCGAAAGCTGTGTGTGATGCTTTGATGGAGTTGTTCATGAACGTTGGTGTACCTTCAGTGATCACAAGTGACCAAGGAACAAATTTTACTGCGAGTCTGACAAGAGAATTTCTGAATTTAATGGGGTGTAGTCCAAGATTTGATACGCCAGGTCATCCAGAGGCAGCTGGATTAGTAGAACGATGGAATCAAACATTCAAGAAAATGATCCATCATGTAATTGTTGACAATCCAAGGCAATGGCATAAAGTAATTCCGTTTACAGTGTGGGCATTACGAGAAGTACCGAATGCAACTACTGGAATTGCTCCTTATATGTTGGTGTATGGAAAGATTCCGCGTGGACCATTGGCAATTCTAAAAGAAAGTTGGACAAGAGAAATTAATTTACCACCTCATATTGGAATCCAACCAGAAAAGTACTTGAAAGACATGAAAGCAAATATGGAAAAAGCATTACTGTTTGCAGAATCATATTCACGAGAGAAGCAATTACAGTATACGAATCAATACAACAAAAGAGCGAAACATAAAGAATTTGAACCGGGTGAAAAAGTTATTGTGTTGTATCCGACTTCAACAAATAAACTGATTTCACGATGGCATGGTCCATGTACTGTCATACAACGAAGATCAAAGTACTCTTATTTGATTGATATGGGTGACGATTGTCGAAAGATAATTCACGCAAATAAAATCAGAAAGTACATTACAAGAGCAATGAGTTGTGGACTAATCGTCGAAGAAGATGAAGACTTTGGTTCAGTGGTTGAACTGCTGACAAAGAATGACTTGCAAGATGAAAAGAACTCACTGAATCTTGATCCTGATCAGATTAGCCATTTAACATTGACTCAACAAAAACAATTGCTGGAAGTACTGAACAAATATTCTGATCGATTTTCTGAAAAGCCTGGACTATGTACATTGGTTGAACATGAAATCGAACTGAAACCGGAATTTCGTGAAAAAGAATTTATGGCTTACCGTATTCCACTCATCTATCGAGCAGAAGTTGAACGACAAATTAAAGAAATGCTTCAAGCCAACATTATAAAACCATCTTCGAGCAGAATGGCAAGTCCGTTGGTAATTGTTAAAAAGAAAGACGGTTCTCTGAGACTTGCCTGTGACTACAGATACATTAACTCGTTCACTGTGGATTGTAAATATCCGATGCCGATTGTGAAAGATGTTTTGCACAAAGTTGGAAAATCAAATGTGATCTCGATTTTTGATTGTCGAAGTGCTTACTGGACTTGTCCTGTTAAGCAAACTGATCAATGGAAAACTGCTTTTGTTACTCACAATGGACTGTACGAGTTTACTCGTGTTCCTTTCGGAATGATCAACTCAGGAAGAACATTTGTTAAAGCAATTAACATGGTTTTACAGCCTATAAATGAATTTGCTGAGCCCTATGTAGATGACATTGCTGTGCATTCAGATGATTGGAAGATTCATTTACAGCATTTAGATGCATATTTAATGCAAATGAGACTGCATAACATTACTCTGAACTTAAAGAAATGTATCTTTGGTAAGAGTGAGGTAAAGTTTATCGGTCATGTGGTTGGTTCTGGAACGATTCAAATGAATCCAGATAGAATTGAAAGTTTAATTAATTTGAAAACCCCAGAAACGAAGAAACAAGTTAAGCAATTGCTGGGATTTTTTGGTTACTATAGACAGTTTATCAAAGATTTTGCACAGATTGCGAAGCCTCTATCTGATTTGACAAGCAAACATGTTCCAGATAAGATTGATTGGACTGATAGACATCAACAGGCATTTAATTTACTTAAAGATGCTGTACGCTCTAAAGTTGTTTTATATGTTTTTGATGTTGGAAAACCTTTTAATTTGTACTGTGATAGCAGTGATTTTGCAGTAGGAGCTGTTTTAACACAGATGGATGATAAGGGAATAGAACGCCCTGTATCATTTATAAGTCAGAAATTGACTGACACCCAGAAGAGATGGGCAACTGTGGAGAAAGAAGCCTATGCTATTGTTTGGGCTCTAAATAAGTTAAAAGAGATAATCATTGGATCTAAAGTTCACATCTTTACCGATCACAATCCTTTAACTTATCTGACTGAATCTATGTCTAAGTCTGCTAAACTGGTGCGTTGGGCTTTAGCACTGCAAACTTTTGATGTAGAAGTTAATTATAAGAAAGGACGATTAAATGTTGTAGCAGATTGTTTATCTAGATTATAAGATTGTTTATTTTACTGTATTATATAGTATTAAGTTTATTGCATAATTTAGTACGATTTTCATAATTTAGATGATTTTGCAAATTTTTAAGTTTAATTTGCTCAATCCAAAGAAAGGGAAGGAGGTAATGTGAACAAGTGTTTTGCATATATAATGAGCACAGGTGTTCTTTAGGTTGATATATATATATAATGTGTATCGATTGTTAAGCGGTTTTAGTCTTAGGCCTTAGTTGCGCTGTCGGCTCGTGGGCGCTTGGCCTAAAGTAGCCTAAACATTGGCTGACGGTAGATTGTTTTACACGTGCAGTTAGCGCGCCAAACTTAGAAACTGCTGATGACAGTAAATTTGAACAATACAGTGTAGTACAGTTGTTTTAATGCAAGAGTTGAGTTGTTGTTATTAAACTGTGTTTGAAGAAAGAAAGAAACATTCAAAGAACTGTGTCAATTTAATTCTTAAACAGTTAGAAGTCGTTGAGCAATTTATATGTAGAGATAAGGAAAGTTCTTGAGGTAGGTCACAACTAAGAAAGAAAAGAGTTGGTGACAGTGACATTAGAAGTACGAGCGTGCCTTAAAGGCAGAGAACAAAAGAAGAAGAAGTGTTTAGTGGCTGCACCAGGGTGAGAATTGCCTGAGGGTTGGGGGTTCAACCTCCCTATTCTTTCTTAGGCTCCCATAGTAAAAGCTACATTTCACACCCAAACTGCACATAAATCAACGTCTAACCCCCCCAGTTATTTTTTTTACAATTTCCATACTGGGCTGCACTTTGCTAGAACGTCCTTCTTTAGCTTGTTCCAGTGAAGCTGGGTGTCGATTTTTCGGGGTTCTTCTTTCATGACAAGACGAAGTGATCAAATTATTGTTGTACTGTGAAAGTCCTCGATGCTTCTTGCCACTGAGGTTGGTATCTAGACTTCATCAGTTTTTGCACTTTGCGAAAATTAATCTCAAATATCGTTGATTAAATGACGCTGGCGAGGTATCGCTGTAACCAGAGTTACCTATATATAGCGTATACTCACATAATTGCCAGAGCTCTATATATAACTACAGCAAAACATAACTACCGTTGGAAAGACGAAAGGCAAGTTTTATATCCGAATTCGTTCACTGGTTCAGGCATCTAATCTACGTTAATAAGTAGGCCTATTTTTATATGTTGTATGTACATGTACATGTATTATATACAGTACGCTAATAAGTAGATCTATTTTGATATGCTGTATGTATATATACATAAGAGCGGAACTTTGCTCCACGAAATGGTGGTGACAATCCATCCATCACCCCTTCACCCTAACCGCACCTTCCTTCTGCTCTTCTCTTCTCTCGCCATCCTTCCTCCCTTCCCTTCCACTATATATGAATTCAATATGCTTTATCCGCTACTTTAAGGTCACTCGGGGATTAAAAAAAATATGTTTACATTCTGTTTCACAGTTACTGTTAAATTGTGGATCACTAGACTTTATGACACCCCATTGCGCTAAACACCATGGCACGTTGCCTGAACTTTCTGTAAACAGAAATAACGCAGTCATGTCGCAAAAATATTTCAGCACGGTGCAAAAAGTGGTGGCAACTGTCACCACCGCTTTTAAAAGCGGTGGTGACAGTTACGTCTATGCGTGCGCATGCTTTAATGTATGCCTACATGTTCGCGTGTATCATACGGTGGTAACAGGACAATAACCCCCGGACAATAACCCCCGGACAATCACCCCCGGACAATCACCCCCGGGACAATAACCCCCGAGACAATAACCCCCCGGACAATTACCCCCATACTGACTTACCAAACATCAAAAACTAATTATTAGACAATTAGTAGACAATTAGTAGACATCATAAACCATTGTTAGTAGACAATTAGTAGACATGAAAGAGTTACCTACGGACGAGGTTGCTGGTGCCTCCAGAAAGTAGACCGGTTGCTGATTATTTCGAAGACGCATACATAGGAAGACCACAACGACGGGGACGACGACAACCTACTTACGCCATTAGGATGTGGAATATGCACCAAAGATCCGAAGACGAATTACCAAAAACAAACAATTCCGTTGAAGGCTGGCACAGAAGTTTTCAGTCGAACGTCGGAAGTTTTCATCCAACCATTTGGAAGTTCATTGGATTTATTCAAAGAGAACAAGCATTACAGCAAGTTCACTGCAGCCAGTTTCTGGCTGGTCACCCATCACAACCTCCATGGAAGAAGTATGCTGATTCCAATGCAAGAATCCTGGCTGTCGTTAGCAACTACAGTGAGCGCAATGTTCTTGACTATCTACGTGGAATCGCTCACAACCTTTCTTTTTAAGTTCGACGAACTAATTAACAATAAACAGTATTTAATTTAATATTGTGACATTTCATGGTTCTCTAGTTCTCTTATACATATGTTTAATAAATGCAAATATAAACTGTATGATTAATACACATTATTTGTATATTTAGATAATTAATATATCAGTATGGGGGTAATTGTCCAGGGGGTTATTGTCCTGGGGGTTATTGTCCCGGGGTGATTGTCCGGGGGTGTTTGTCCAGGGGGTGATTGTCCGGGGGTTATTGTCCTAGAACCCATACGGTGTATGTACACATATGTAGGCTGTGTATACATGTCTGTACGCAGCCGTGTATGTTGGGTGTACTTATATGCATTCATGTATGTACTTATGTATAGCGTATGAATACTATGTAGCGGCCTATATATTGGAGATGTCTATAGCATCTCTCGAGAACGATGTTCGTCGCCTGTCAAAACAATGCTATCAGAATAAACGAGAGATCTCCACAGGCGACGTCTCCACCGGCAGGCCCTCGCATACACTTACATGTAGAACCAAAAATCAGCGGGTGTTATGCATGATTGACTTATGACAGGCTCAGAATTTCTGCATGGTCCGTGTTGGTTTGAAGAAGGACGGCAGTCGATTGAAGTGTTTGCGGCGCCCTGTTGCGCTCAACAACCGGCTGTTCAAGGGGTTAATGGTAGAACGCACCGTATCCGAATATTCCTAAATATCCCTAATTGAAACTACTGCTGCAATTCTCTATGCATCTTTGTCTCTGAATAATTATATAGCGCCTTTGTGCAACCTCTCAAACTCGCTGGAACACGATCATCTAGCAGAAGATGAGGTCTATTATTCATTCATTCATTCTGAGCATTTATATAGCGCCTCTTAAAGATATCTACTCAGAGGCGCTCTCTGCGCTAGCCTATTATGATGTTAAGTGTCATTACGAACGAAAAATATTGCATCAGTTAGCAAAACAATGCCCAGCAAGCTATAGAAGAGTCACCACTGGCGGGCCCACGCACACGCGTGGAACCAACCAACGGATTCCCGTCAACAGCTGAAGATGGCATGGATGTTCAGAGTCTCTGAGCTAAGTTGCGTCGATAGAGTAGAGCGACGACAGGTGACAGCGTTCGCAAACACTGTGACGATGCCGAAGAGCAGCCCCTCACTGGTAGAAGATGACGCACGTCCGGCTATTCGTCGAAGTACCAAAGAGTACATAGAAAATTAGAAAGGCATTCGTTCGTATAATGAGCTGAAGTGGTTTCGTGTGCATCAACCAGAACAGTTCGGATTTTCATCAGAAGACTATTCCAGAAAGACGATCTAATGTACAAGAAAGCACAACGTACTCGAATCGCCAAAACAATGGAAGCGTTGGTGTTATGGAAATCCTCTGGGTTGCTGAACGTATCGCTTAGGTGCACACGCCTTTCTATAGCGACCGTATGTTGACTTCGACCATACATATTTTCCAATGAATTGATCGGATGGTGAGATCCTTCACCACCGCTGCTCGTTTGAATGGGCGCCACGCCGTGTACCGACCGTACTAGCCAGAGATTCAAATATCTTTTTAAAAAGCCACCATCGGAGGGTGAACTGGTAACCTCACGTACAGAATAGCATTGACGTACTTTTTAACCAAAGTAAACATGACGAACATCGACCTGACTGACCTGAAACTGGAGCAGAGAACTCCTTGATGTATTCTAAGGCCCCCGATTCTATTGGCGTTTGTAGCTTCACGGCCAATCCGAAGAACGTGGCTCGTCGTTGTAGTATGCAATCAACGATTTCACTTGCAGTTGGCATATAACTAACGCGTATTCATTCATTCATTCATTCATTCATTCATTCATTCGTTCATTCATTCCGGAAATTTATATAGCGCCTCTTCAAGAAGCCTACTCAGAGGCGCTCCAAGCCCAGCCACGGCCAAAGAGAAGGGACAAGCAATTGGTAGAAAGCAGGCAAATTATCGGTGTACACAAGCCTACACTCATTCCTACTTAACAACAGTCTACAGTATTCTACACAAAACTTAATTGGCAGACAAGTATTAGCACAAATCTGGGCAATTTAGACCGGTATTATTATGCAACACCTTTGTCAGTGCTCGTACACTTATGTCACATACCATGTTTCCTTATCTTCATTTGGTTGGTGTTTTTAATTATTGTTTTTAATGCTGTTAGTTTCTTCAGTGGCAAAGCTTTCCCTCAATGGAGTGTATCAGGATTCGTCCCCGGCGTCTTTTGGACTCTACTTTGTCGCATGTAATGCCCTTTTACTACATAATCATATTGTGAATTTTCCAATAAATCATATTATACACAAAATATTAAACAGAACGCACTTAATGCGAACAGATAAACAACCGATTGCTGCAAGTGCGGGACTCGGTCCATTAGTCCCAAAAATTGCGCCGCCACCACTGCGAACAGTGACAGTGACTGCATAGAATACTTGGTGTAATGGCCTATAAGAGTGAAACATTGCTTATGCACTTAGGCGCAGTATACGGGCGCCTAGATTCAAGACAACTTCCAGTATGCCGTGTTTCTAGTCGCAAGTTTTCTTCAATGTCCAACCTCCTTCTCATGCATTAATCTTAATCCTCATTCTCCTCTTCCTCCTCCTCTTTTCCTGTCCGCCTCCTCCTCCTCCTCCTCCTCCTCCTTCCCTCTCCTCCTCTTCCTCCTTCCGTCTCCTCCTCCTTCCGTCTCCACCTCCTCCTCCTTCCGTCTCCTCCTCCTTCCGTATCTCCTCCTTCCGTCTCCTCCAACCATACCACCTGCAGAACCCCCAACTGCGTATAATTCGATGTTATGCATGCAAGATATCAAGCGATAGGCCATCAACGCACCTGCCATCTGCACTGCATGCCTTTGTCTCCAAGATTTCCTCTTCCCTCCTCCTCTCTCCACCCTGTCCTTCATCGCTTCCAACTCCTTGATTATCCTCCGCGATCCATCTTTTATCTTCTTCCCCTCTTGTCTCTCTATCTCTCCTTCATCTTCCTTGTCGTCATTTAAAGCTCATTTTCCTCTCTCCCTCTCCTCCCTCTCCCTCTCCCTCTCATAATCTTCCTCATCTAACTCTGTCTCACATTACCCGCCAAGTGCACACAGCTGCGTATGGTCGTGCAGCCATATTTCTTTCGTTTTACTTCCTGTGTAAGTATCGACGGGCAACAGGGCTTCGAGGACATCTTGCCCTTCGCTGCTGCTGCTGCCCTCCATCCGCCGCCGTCCGTGGCATATGAGGTGGCTGCGGCGCCTCTCTGCTGATGGTGGGTGCGTGCGAAATTTACGGTCGCCGTGTTGCTTGGCGACGGCGCCCCCTGTTGATCCTTTGGATCATCGGATGGCACTCCCTGGCCCAAGGAGGAGGAGGAGGAGGAGAGGAGGAGGAGGAGGAGGAGGAGGAGGAGGAGGAGGAGGAGGAGACGGTGATCGCACAGAACGAGTCCTGCCCTGCTGCAGTGTGTCATCCTAACACGCCTCCGCCATTGGAGAAGTAGGGGCAGGAGGAGGCGGAGGAGGAGGGAAGAGGAGGAGGAAGAGGAAGGAAGAGAAAGAAGGAGGAGGAGGTCGAAGAGGAGGAAGAGGAGCAGGAGCAGAAGGAGGAGGAGGAGGAAGAGGAAGTGGAGGAGGAGAAAGAAGAGGAGGAGAATGAAGAGGAAGTGGAGGAGGAAGAGGAGGAGGAGGAGGAGGAAGAGGATGAGGAATAGGAAAAGGAGGAGGAGGATAAGCCGATAAGAAACGACGCGTAGATGGAAGGACGGAAGGATGATCGAGATACTAAGAAGCCAAGTCACACAGTTCGTCTCGCATTGTATATATATGTATATGCACTCGAACGAATTGTCTTTGTGCCACTGTTTAATAGACCACACAACCACAGACACACACATTTACACATACATTCACACACACACACATTCACACACATACACACACATTCACACACACACACACACACACACACACATTCACACACACACACACACACACACACACACACATTCACACACACACAGTCGCACATTCACAGACACACACATTCATACACTCAAGCACACCTACACTCACACATGTACGCATTCACACACATCCACACACACGCACACACACACGCACGCAGTGCCACGCACACACACTTATGATAGGGACATGCGCAGAATCATAAAGTAGGAATTATAGCATAGATGTATTGAGTTGTTTCACTGGAATCTTTGTCAGCAGAGAGAGAGAGAGAGAGAGCTTCCTGTAGGTAAGATGGCTTGACATGATGCAGCTGCAGCAGTCGGCGTTTAATGAGCATCAGATTCTCTGGAAAACGCATCTGCACACATCCTGTTTGTCTCTTCCTTTTATGTCTCGTATACGCTGCACAGTGAATGTTCTTCTTCTCGATACACTATAATATTATACTATAACATTATGTACTTCAACCGAAGTATAATATTGCACGTCTGATGCTCTGTCAAATCTCTTCCGGCCGAACAAGATTTTCTTTACAGTGGCGCACTATAAATGTCGACCAAATGCATGTCTTGATTGTATGGTTTCGCTACTTCTGCATCTGATTCACAAGTCTATACGAAGCCAGATGTATTTATGTAATGTATATAATTGAACATTTATTTAGCGCCCCTTCAAGATATCTACAGTACTCTGCGCTAGCCTATACATGTATGATGCTAAATGTCATACTGAAAGAGTGGGCCCACGCACACACGAGGAACCAGCCAACGGATTCCCGTCGACAGCTGAAGATGCTTGGGTGTTCAGTCTCATTGACATGATGCAGGTCAGAGTCTCAGATGCAAAGAGTTTTGTTCAGTGTGACGGGAACCATTACTGCTCTAAAGGCAAATGGTTTATGGCTTGTAAGAGATAAACATGCGACATTCCAGTGGACTGCAGACACGTGCCAAGCCATGACCTGAAATTACCAACCGGATACGCGCCCGTTTTCTGGCTGATCTGTGTTTATGGATTCCGATGTAATGTTAAAACAAAAAGCAATTTAACGCCGACGATTCAGTTTATTTGTGCGTCGGTTGCTCAAGAACAACGAATCTTTCTTTTCTGTCGGTTTCTAGACTTTGCATTCCAGCCCTCACATAAAAAACACCGGTAAGTAACTAAGTATGTGGCTAAGTAAGCAAGTGAGCAAATGAGTGAATGAATGCGCTTGCAAGGAGCGAACGATCGGATTGGGAGCAAGCGAGCGACAAATAATTGGGTAATTAAGGAAGAAACAAGTACTAACTAAAAGCGAGCAACTAAGAATGCATGCATTCTATAAGTGTGGGTGTTTAGAGACTCTTAGAAAAGACGACAAGTTGCCGACGTGCGATTTAGATAATAATAGCCTATAAGTTAGTTGCCAAATGTCTATATTCCTCTTTTGCAAACTGACGCATTTACTGTGGAGTGGGAAACATAATTTATTCGCTGTGATTGAAGAAGGGAACACAATGTCATGTAATTACCAACAAGAGTTTGATAGGAAATATTACGAAATTTTTATAGGCGTAATGTTCTTGAAGTCAGTTAACTGCACTTAAGCTCTAAATAATTAATTCTAAAGTTTATTCTGATTCTATAAAATTTTGTAAAGCAAACAGACAAGTGTCCATGCTTGGACTTCCACAGCCACAACGGCAGCCATTGGTTAAATTCAAGCAACATGTCACTTCAGTAATTGACAGTTGTGATATAAAAGTTATCTCAGTTGCATGGGGTGTCGTATTAAGTTTATCGCTCGTCCATATAGACTGTGAAAACAAATTATATTAAGAGGAATTACTTCAATCAAGATGCAATCAGTCATCTGGAAAGTTTGAAATATGAATTGATCAACTGAAATTCCTGAAATAGGTCTATACACTGATCTTATCCTACCTACACGACATTAATCTGTTTGGGAAGGAGTTAATTAATTTGGGTAATTAAGGAATAATCAATAATATTAAGAGAAATGACGTAATAATTAATTAGTACTTGTTTCTTCCTTAATTACCTACACGACATTAATCTGTTTGGGAAGGAGTTCTTGTATTTTTGTATTTCTGTTCTAGTCTGCTTAGTTTCTCTGTTCTGCTTTGTGCGAAATAAAAGTATATATTAATCAATAATATTAATATAATCATTATGCCTTTTTTCTCGGCAAAGGCAACCTTAGGATCTTCATGCAAAGGTCGTTCTTAAGGGCATTAAAAGCAAAAGTTTTCTTTTACTCTCTAATGCACGGACAATTGGACATGAAGTTAAAGAAGAAATGTATGCTCACAAGCAATAAATCTTCAAAATCGAGGTTATTCCAAATATGTGGAGATTGTGGACCCTCATCTATACCTCCCCTTGACATCTCTTCCAGATTTTTAGAACTCATATGTGCCAGAGGTAGGCCTAGTTTACATACACTACATTTATAACACATACTGTATAGCTGTATAGATATGCAGCACTATATATATTCTACACGAACTACCAGAGGCTGGTCCTATATATATATTCGTAATGAGATATCATTGGTGAATGAGATATCATTGGTGCCTGACTCGAGCTGACTCGGCAGATGAACCTTATAACGATCGATCATACACGCGGAGTAAACATTCCGCTCTGCCTCTCCTTCTCGTAATATCCGGCTGACCCCGGCTGAGGGGTCACGGGAGCCAGAGGGCAGGATTGTATTCCAGGTGTTCCTTAGCGTCGTCGTGATGGTGCTGCGCCCTGGCGGTGCTGATCACGATTCCTCTCGAAATTCCCGCCAAGGGATAGAGGGGTGCGCCTCGGGCAAGTGCGTGATCAGAGTCACTATCAGATGACATGACGTATATGCGCTCCAAATTATAGCTCTATGTATGCATATATATAGAGAGAGGTCTGTTCGTCTATGAGTATATATCACATATGCAATTATGCATACATACATATTACATGCATATATGTCATACACATGACTTAAATACATGCATACTTAAATACATGCATGAAAAATACATATATACATGCAAGCATAAATGCATAGGTACATAGTATACATACATACATACATACACAAATAGGCGTACATGAATACATACACACATATGCACATGCATTCTTACAAATAATTATACACACACTCATTGCGAAGGTCGTTCCTGTTTTCTATCTGAATGCATCGCTTATGGGTCTTTTCTCAATATAAATTATGCAGCTTTACATTCTGTATAACGTATACAAGTCATGTAGGCCTACATGTAAGCATTAAGTAATGTATGCTTAAATCTCAATCGGTAAAGATATATCATATGCACATGCATGCACATAAAAAGCAATATGATTATATATATTTAATACATATACGTATATATATATATATATATACCATCGTATTTTTTATATGCATGGTTGCTCCAGACTCTGATTGTCAGCCATCAGTCGATAGAGCCATGTTGTCCGTTGCTCCATCCATCCATCTTTCCATCCGTCTGTCCGTCCATCCATCCATCCTTCCGTCCATCCATCCATCAGTTATTTAGATCGGCCACATCATATACTGACTTCAAATACAGGTTCTCTATCAAAGGTTGAACGCGAAGTCGTGAGAAACTGAGACCGATTCACTGATTTACCAAAGCAGTACTATTGGGTAAGATGGAGGGGAAGTGCACGGTAGAAGAATTCAAAGAACAGACGGCTGAGGGAGACATAAGCGAACGACAGCATGAACATTAGAGAAAGAGAGAGACAGACAGACAGACAGACAGACAGACAGACAGACAGACAGACAGACAGACAGACAGACAGACAGACAGACAGAGAAATACAGACAGAGAGAGAGAGACAGAGAGAGATACAGAGACAGAGACAGAGACAGAGACAGAGAGAGACAGAGACAGAGACAGAGACAGAGACAGAGAGACAGAGAGAGAGACAGAGAGAGACAGAGAGAGACAGAGAGAGAGACAGACAGAGAGAGAGAGACAGAGACAGAGACAGAGACAGAGAGAGAGAGACAGAGAGAGAGAGAGAGAGAGAGAGAGAGACAGAGAGAGAGACAGACAGAGAGAGACAGAGACAGAGACAGAGACAGAGACAGAGAGACAGAGAGAGACAGAGAGACAGAGACAGAGACAGAGACAGAGACAGAGAGCAGAGAGAGACAGAGAGAGACAGAGAGAGACAGACAGAGAGACAGACAGAGAGACAGAGACAGAGACAGAGACAGAGAGAGACAGAGAGAGAGACGGAGGAAGTAGGAATACGTATTTAGAAGAGATGGAGCAGCAGAAGAGATCTGAGGAGAGAAGAGAATCATGAGGAGTGGAAGAAGATGTGGGAAGAGGAATAGAAGTAAAAGTATAAGGAGAAATGCAGACGTGCAGAAAGTATATTAACTCCGCCGCTGCCCGTACTTATGAAGTGCCAGTTCCAAACCTGGACTAAAGAGGAGGGCGACGCCAATCATCTTTGTTACGACACAGCGTCGTTAACTATACCAGAATGTAGTGAAAGATGATGAAATAACGGAAGAGGTGGAGACATTTAAAGATCAGATTAGAAGAAAGAGACAGTCGAAGACGAGCACATAGGTCTGTTGTGCAGTAACTGTATACTCGTCTAATTATTATCCTTTGAAGTTGCTTCTGCTCAGCCTGATTGACAAAGTTAGAGTAAAATCAGAAAAGCTGTTGATCGGATAGGAAAGGTGCCAAAACAAATGGAAAGTCACCAACACTTAAATGTAAATGCACATGTTTTTCTATAGCGACCGTATAATTGTGGCCTCCACCCTGCTCATTTTTCAATTAACTGATCACTTCTACAGTGTCATAGAATCGGTGCTAGATGAAAAGAGTGATTGAGGAAACAAGGATAGAAAGGAGAGCGAGATGGAAGGAGGTAGGTAAAAATGAAAGGAATAGAGGGGAAGAGTTAAGATAGAAAGAAGTAGAGAGTTATACAGGTATAAAGTAAAGTAATGGAAAAGGACTGGTAAGGAAGAAGGGAGAGAAGGAGGTAAGGAGAACTAGAAGGAGAGGATAAAGGAGAGAGGGAGGAAATGAATAACGAATTTTGTGGGGCTAGAAGGAGAGAGCGAGAGAGGATAAAGGAGGAGTGATGTGGCGTGGATCCATTCAAAGGATCATCTGCAGCGTCTAAGCACCCAGTCATCGTTTTCCTGTGAGAGAGATTGACAGAGACAAGAAATGAGAAGAGCAGATGTTTGGATCGAGGCTTATAGCGGTGGAGATATCCGTTTGATATTTTAGGTGCAGCTGATGGAAAGGAAGATGGGGAGAAGTGACGTGTAAAGACAGAGCAAACAGGAAAGGCTGAGTAGGGTAGACAGAGGGAAGACGGTGTAGAGTGGCCTAGACAGGGGCGGTAAATAAATGAATGGAAAATACGAGAGAATCAGGATGGAGGAAGAAAGAGTTCCAAACTCGAGCTCGAGACTGAGAAAAAATGGCAGGAGAGCGAAGACAGAAAAGAGAAGACAGACAGACAGACAGACAGACAGAGACAAACAAACAGAGACAGAGACAGACAGACAGAGACAGACAGACATACAGAGACAGACAGAGACAGAGAGAATGATAGAACAAAGAGAATGGTCTGAGAAAGAAAACGTTTTCAAGTCTTTCTGTCAATTCTTTGAAGTATTTCAGATCTAAACTTAGTAGGCATCTGTTTAAACTTACTTACCCACCGCAGTCTCTGTTTGCTTGTCTGTCTGTCTCTGTCTTTTTCTCTCTTGTCTCTCTGTCTTTCACTCTCTCTTTCTCTCTCTCTCTCTGTTCCTCTGGCTATCGGGATGATTCCACTTGGTTTCTTCTACAGAATATGATATTGGGTTACGATTTCATTTGAAGCGACAATCGATTGATGTGACAAACATTATGATAGAGGTGCTATAGAAGTCACAAGATTAGATAAGAGGGTAAGAAAGATGAGAGGAGGAGAAAGGGGGATGAGGGATGTCGTCGCCTTGGTCATTGTCTGCAGTCGCTTCACGTACAATATCCATTAAAAGACAATCAGCTGGTGGACACTGACGTTGTCTGCTTCCTAGTCCTTCCCTTCCTCCTCTCCTTCCTCTTCTTCTTCCATCTCCTCTTCCTCCTCCTTCTCCCTCTCTCCGTTCTCCATTTCATTACGAATGGATTTCGACGAAGCGCCTGACACGTGCCACCGGTGCGCTGCTGCTCCAGCATCCTTCTGCCTCTGCCTCTGCAACCGAATCATCCGATGCACCTGGTGCAGCTGCAGCCGCATCCCGGCACTGATTAGACCCTGACGGAAGTCCGTCCGTCACCGGTCGCCGCCACCACACGGGCGTCCTCAGCGCATGCGCACTCGGAGGGGACTCTTCCTGCTTAGTCGTCCTATACAGTCGACTGAGGCGTTCATTTAATTTGTCAAGCTCCAAATCGCATCAGCAGCTTCTCGAAATTTACTGCCACCCCTCCCCAGTCCTCCCTGCTTCCTTCCAATCACCGTCCGCCAATTGCCCTAATTATAATAATGACATCCGCCTTTTTTCAATCAACCCATCCACTGATGGGGAATTCTGAACGGACACGCGTTCCGGTCTACCCTACAGCCTGTCTCAGGTCAGCGAGTCCATTACACCCTGCCACTCCCTCGTCTCATACGGTAACCACGGCAACCGACTCATCGCGTCACCGCCGCATCGACGGTTGTCATGGTAACGGCATCCACTCCTTGGCGACGCCTAAACGGAAGGCGGTGGCGATGGAAGTGGAGCAGACTTTCCGTTATGGTTTCCTTGAAGGGGGATTTATTTTCGGTTTCGTTCGGTGACTGTTTAGTCGTCGACTGCAATTAGTCGTCGTCGGCGAAGATAATCGACGGCAGAAGAAGAATCGGTGCAGGAGAAATGGCGATCGACCGGTGATCATCGGGTGCGACACCTGCCCATCAAGCGCCCCCTCTCGGTCGATCGCTCAACTCTCACGGCTCAGCCCTTACCGCCGCCGCCGGTGCTTAGAGTCGGCGGGAGACGCGGCGTCGCGTGCCCATGCATTGTCCACGCGAGACCCGTTAGCAGCCACCAGCGCCCGTCTTGACCGACCGACCGACCGACTGACCGTCCGCTGGGAATGGGACGCCGAAGGGGCTTACGACGACGGGATGAACTTCATGAAGATTTATCATCCGAGTTCCAATGCCACTAAAACTGGTGCAGCTGCACCGAGTGTTGGAAGTTCGGTGTAGCAGAGGTCTAAAGGGCTTGTCTTATAAATCTCTACAATTTAATATGCTGGGCATTACATGAGTTGAGTCTTTCTCCCACTAGTTTCGCCATTCTAAGAAGAAAGAGAAAACTCGTACATACCTGGAGAAGTTATGCATAGCGAGGGGAAAATTCCACCAATTGCAGCCAAGGGCGTAACTTTGCCCCATAAAGTGGTGGTCATCAATTCCCCATCCCTTCCCTTCCGTCCCCACTTCCCTTCTCCCTTCCCTCACCACCGTCACAATACAAAGTCACGCCTGCGCTTGCAGGTAATGTATTAAGTCTCCGTTTAAAATGATGAAAATTACCATTGAAAACATTGGTGGAATTTATAGGCCACCAAAATTGTTGGACTCAAAGGATTTGTTTTCCAGTTTGGTAACAATTACGAAGCACAAGCAGCAAGCAAGCCTTAAATCTGAGCTCATCAATTACTGATGTAGTCTACGTCTATGTTAATTGTGTTGGGTTTTGCCGATGATGCAGCTTAGTTCTTAGCCGTAGTTCCGCATATTTGTAAGATGCTTTGAACGTCAGCGACCGGCGTGGCACCGAATCTTACGGGAACTGGTGCGAAACAGAATCGGTTCGCATACGGTGCTGGACTCTGTCGTGTCGGTCGGTCCCAGGATATTAGTTGGCGTTATGAGTCCCAGCCGGTCGTAAATAAGACATAGACGTTGACCAGGCAGAGGGACCGCTGGACGGACAGACTGCAACCTCGGATGAGTGCAAAGGTCAACGTCGCCGCCAGATTCATGAGAAAATCCACGACGCGTCATTTGTCTGTGCGTTCGAAATGATTTTCCGCAGTTGTCGCCGGTAATAGAAGACTTAGGCAGATAATTGGACGCTTTTGAAGATCATTCGGACAAATATTAGACGAGAGAGAAATATAGATGGCGCTTTATACGGACTACAGACGAGAAACAATATCGTTGCGCATCAATTCAGTCGTTTACGCGAATAGACCGTTAAAAATAATTGGAACGAGGTTTAACTGTTTATGATCGTCGGTGCGTTAAACGGACAGTCGGACACTTGGCTTTTGCGTTTGAATAAGTTGAAGGAAGGGACTGACTGATGGAACTGCATAGGAATTAGGCGAAGATAAAAACCGCACTATATGCCGCTGACACAATGGTCAGCTCAATCATAGACAATGTCCTGTCCTGCTTAATACGTGTAACAGTTCCGTTGATATGATTTCAGATTGGAATGAACCTCTGCTTGGAAACGACAGTTGGGGGGATTGGTTGCCATTGAGCACTTCTGCAATCCGTTTATCTCTCATACTTACTTATGAACGGTCGCTTTACCCCACCCCCACCCCATATTAAGATAGAGGCGCATTGTTCGCCTCCGTCTTTTCTCCTTCTATGGACAACATGTTTCAGTGACCATGATGCTAGCTGTCAGCTATGGATGGGAATCCGTTGGTTAGGCTCCGCGAGTCCGCGTATGGACTTCCCACTTATATCTTTCAGCTACATGCATTCATAGATCAGAACTTGAACGGAGTTTATCAGTGAAATACAACACAATACAATAAACTGTGTATTGATATTACCCTCCTTTCAAGGTGCAGAAGTGCACACTACTATACAACAGAACATCGATGGCACAGAGCAATTGTGTGCAAAGGATATACTCAAGGTCTCTACACAGTAACTGCCTCGGACGATGCTTCAACCCGTAATCTCCACGTTACAGGCCGAGCGCTCTAACCAATCCACCACCGTATATGCACACACGCATATTTATCATACTTTTATCCATATATATATATATGTGCTATATTAAGGCGCTATATAAGTTTGTCTGCTGGTTGTTTGCTTTGGGTTTGAAGGATGCGGGGGCATCGTTTTTCGCCTATCTGTCTGGGTTAGGATCTGGATTAGGGTGAGGCATGCCGAATCCGACATCTGAGTCCTGCAGAGGACCGAGCATCAGAGCAGCTGCTCGCAGATAAAGGCGCGTCTGCTCAGGGATAAAATTAATGCTGCTGCTGTAATTGATACTTGCAACAAAATATATTTTGGACTTATGAATACTGGATCTGTGTATACATGGCGTCGTGTGTCTTTATCGGATTGGAGGGATAATGCGCTTAGCAGACAGGTACATACGGCCGCTGGTCGTGCTGCTGCCGCTGCTGCATGCGACACTGTGCGGCATGTGCGCATTTCGGGTCTAATCTCCTCTCTCTGTCGACTTAACCTGGAAAGAATAAGGCTCAGACGACACACAAAAACCCTACTGCAAACAGAGACAGGCAGGCAGAGACAGATGGACAGCAATAATCAAACACAGACAGACAAACAGAGGGACTCTGATACCGAAATACACAAGCAGAGAGGAACGCAGAGAAAGAAGGAGACTCGAGCAGGGAGATGTCTCACGACTTCATATTTGTCACTGGCTCGAATTTCAAACCGTCGACTCTTCCAGTTTCATAGCGCAGTGTAACTCGAGATAAACCACAGTTTCTGATTTTGTTAAGCGTAATTAATTAACAAACAGTTCAGTAACAAGAACATTTCAAAGTCCGACAAACAAGCAAGAAAATAAAAATAACGTTCATAACTTAAACAATTAAAAATATCTTTTCGCAGCTCTGTAGGCAATGCATTTGTGACAACGTTATACAATTTTTGCCTCCACTTTGGCAGGTAAGACCGGACATGTCCACGACTCATCGCGAACGTCACGTTCCTGTGGAAAACCCGCTGTTATGTTATCATGGATATTTCCAAAACTTTAGGTTAGTGGACAAACGTGTGTTTCCAAAAACCTCAGATTCATCGCCTTTATAGAGTGTCAGACAAAATTACTTTCACCGGAGAAGAAGACAGAACTTGGAAAGGAAATCGAGGAAGACAGCGAAACAGAGACGTTAATTTGTGGACGTGAAGTGGAACGGTTAGAAAAACAGAGTCTAGGACGCTAAACAAAGCCCCCCGGATGACCCCCCCCCGGACAAAACCCCCCGGTATAAAACCCCCCCGGACAAAACCCCCCACTCACAACTTTTGACAATAAAATATTGACTAGATAGTCTAAAAAGATTTCAAGCAAGCGGTTACTTCATACTGCAAGTAATGATGCAATGACATGTGTATTGTTTGGACATTTTTTTCAAGCTAACCTATTTCGACAAGCAAAATGGTGGAATTTATAGTCAAATGTAAATCATATGGATAAAGTTGTTCATTATGTCAAACGGTCTTCGTGTAAAATGGAGTTAGAATGGAGTGAGCTATGGCGTTTAGGCGCTGAACTCGTTTCCCGATGTGCATATAACACCAATGTTACATATAACACCAATGTGATATAACACCAATGTTATATATAACACCAATGTTACATATAACACCAATGTTACATATGTGGGTGGTTTTTATACCGGGTGGTTTTTAACCGGGGGTTTTGTCCGGGGGTTTTAACCGGGGGTTGTCAGGGGGTTTTGTGGGGGTTTTGTCCGGGGGTTTTGTCCGGGGGGGTATTGTCCTGCTCCCAAAAACAACGCAAGGCTGAAAGTGTTAAATCTGAAAAAGACCGAGAAAAAACAGAAATACGAATATAGAGGTCGAAATAGATAGAGGTAGAGACACAGAGAGATAGAGACACGGAAAGAGACAGAGAGAGAGACAGACAGAGGAGAGACAGAGAAATAGAGAGATGAGAGACAGACAGACAGCGAGACAGAGAGACAGAGAAACAGAGAAACAAAGAGACAGAGAGACGGGTAAGATGCCGTCGTGGAGATTGATGGCCGAAAAAGGAGTGGAAGCAAGAGCAGCAGTCGTCGGCTTTAAGAGGCGAAGACATTCATCATGGGATAAGTTGACGACGGCGGCTGTCAGCGGATCATCAGCCGAAGGAAGTAACTATCCCTACAGCTGCACCTCTCCAGTTCACCCTGTCCATCTATTTCTTCCACTCTCCATCCATTCATCCATCCATCCATCCATTAATCCAGTCCACCCATGCATCCATCCAACGATCAATCAATCAATCCACCCACTCATCCACCCCAACTCATCCATCCATCCATCCGTCCGTCCGTCCATCCATCCATTCATCCATCAATCTATCAATCTACCCACTCACCCACCCATCTATGCATCCATCCAAAACCCGCCCACCCACCCACGCATCCATCTATCCATTAATCCAGTCCATCCATTCGTCCATCCGTCCATCCATCCATCCATACATCCATCTATACATCCATCCATCCATCCGTCCAACCCATCCATCCATCCAGCCATCCATCCATCCATCAACAGTCAATCAATCAATCCACCCATCTCATCCACTTCATCCATTCCGGTCATCCATTCATCCATCCGTCCGTCCGTTCATCCATCCATCTATCTATCCATCTGTCTGTCCGTCCATCCATCCATCCCATCAATCAATCAATCATCTATCTTCTACCCACCCACTACATCCATCCAAAACCCGCCCATCCATCCATCCATCCATCCATCCATCCATCCATCCATCCATTAATCCGAGTCCATCCATTCGTCCATCCGTCCATCCATCCATCCATCCATACATCCATCCATCTATACATCCATCCATCCGTCCGTCCGTCCATCCATTCATCCATCCATCCATCCATCCATCCATCCATCGATCAATCAATCTATCCACCAACCCACCCACCCACCCACCCACCCACCCACCCACCCACCCACCCACCCATCCATACATACATCCAAAACCCGCGCCAACCCACCCACCCACCCACCCACCCACCCACCCACCCACCCACCCACCCACCCACCCACCCACCCACATACATCTCAAAACAGCCAACCCACCCACCCACCCACCCACCCATCCATACATACATCCAAAACCCGCCCACCCACCCGCCCACCCACCCACCCATCCATCCATCCATTCATTCATTCATCCAACGCAGCTGCCCTCCCCTTGTCGCCCTTCCATCCATCCATACATCCATCTATACATCCATCCATCCATCCATCCGTCCATCCATCCATCCATCCATCCATCGATCAATCAATCTCATCCACCAACCTACAAACCCATCCATACATCCATCCAAAACCCACCCACCCACCCACCCACCCATCCATACATCCATCCAAAACCCACCCACCCACCCACCCATCCATCTATCCATTCATTCATCCAACGCAGCTGCCCTTCTCTCTCTCCTTCCATCTTCCTCTTCCCTCTGAAGTCGTAACGTTAAGACGTCTTGATCGGTGTACGATCGGTTAAGGGAAGCGATTTACCGATAAGCTTTCTTCTACATTTCCCATCTACATCAGACTCCTCCGACTCAGCTGCTGCTGCTGCTGCCTCGTCCGTCCATCGATGATGTTGGCTCCGCTAAACCGAGCATCATTTTGCATCCGCCGCAGCATGGTGATGATGTCCGCCGCGCAGCCGCACAGATACATGGATGTACAGTACGCTTAGAGCGCTGCTTGCTGCTGCTGCTGCTGCTGCTGCTGCTGCTGCTGCTGCTGCTGTGGCAGATGCATCACGTAATCGTGCAGCATCAGTTGCTTGAGCTGCTCATGAGGCTGATGGAGTTGGTGGTACTGACGGTGATGCTACTGCTGCTGATGCTGTAGAGTACTTTCTTATAGGCATGAATCGTTTGCGCCAGCTGATGCAGCAGCAACCAGTGTTCATTTGATAAGGCGATCAGGAAGAGTTCTTCTTTCCCATCGGTTGCGGACGCTGAAGTAGTAGGTCGACGACCAGAGGAACATCTCTTAAACAGGTGAGCGAACAGTCGAATCATTTCGATCATTTCCCACCACAGATGTGATGTAAAGAGATGTCCGCAGTTCTTCCGTTCTGCATTGGCTCATTCTAAATGCTCCGTCGGTCGTATGTACGTAGGCCTATCTATAATTATGGTGTGGCTAGATACGACACAGGGATTGTGGCCAACAACAATACATTTTCTGCTTAAGGAAAATCCAAGCCGTGCGGATGGCCATCTGTTACAGTGACAGTCATCTGTTAAAGGCCTACATGTCAGATAATTTATATCCACACAAAATCGATTGCTAGCAAAGGCCGCTAGAAGAGTTAATAATTGACACGGAAACTCGTACTGAGTTTGTGTACGGGTGGGAGGGTTAAAGCCGCCATATAAATACCTTTCTGGTGATTATTAATAAACAGCGTCGGATAAACGAAATGTTGCTTCTTCTGCCTTCTCCTTAACCCGAACCGATGCATCGAGATTTGAGCAGAGCAATGGGACCGAGAGCTATAGTCTAATACTGCAGCCGAGTCAGAGTTTCGAATCTGAGTTCAGGAATTTAGCGAGAGGAGTTAAACTCAAAGCTGTACATTCATGAAAGTGCTATCGGCGTATATCTATAAGCATTTCAATACGTATAATTATACTTGTATATATTAGCCTGGTTATCTTTATCAGTTAAAGCGTACGTCAAGTCTGTATGAATGAGAGTGACGGTTCGCACACAGATCGTTGCCATTTTTAAGAGATTTTAATCTCGGCGTAGTACGGGGGACATTAAATGTCGTGGCATCCGTTCAAACAGGCACCGATGGTACAGGATCTCACCCGATAAATACACACTGCAGGATTGAGGCTATACGGCTGCTCTCGAAAAACCTGTGCCTTTATATTTGAAGAACGCATCAGGGCTTATTCTAACGTGCAGCCGGACACAAAGTGTGCAGTTGGGAAAGAAATTTGTGCAGTTAAAAATCAGATTTTGTGCAGTTATTTTTTGTAGACCTAATTGTATGAACCAACAGTCCCCAGACCCAGTGACAATTTGTGTGAAAGAAATGAGGCACGAATAGTTACTTAAATAAAATGGGAGGCTTCTGACAATTTTCTTCTGGAAAAAAAGAAAAAAGACGGGAAATCCCAAAAAAAATCATGAGAAATTTTGGCAGAACTAAGAAAAATTTTTTTGCTGCAAACTCTCGTTACTACCCCCTCGAAAATTCTTGGGAAACTATCGTTACCACCCCCCCTTCGAGAAAATTGCCGGGTTGTCAACCAGACCTCTCAATTCCACCCTCATGTGCAGTTAATAAAATTCCTTAGAATAAGCCCTGGAACGCATCACTGCTGACATATACGTAGGCCTCTAATGTATGCTTATGATATGTAGGCTTAATACTATTAGTGATGGCCCACGTGTAACGTATATTGCATTATCAAAATGAATATACTGCTACAATTATTATAATATGCATGTTTAACGATGAACGTGTTTCGTGCAAGATACACACGGACCTATGTGACCGTGACTGAGAAATGCCTTAAAAAGTCGAAATCTCAAAACAGGGTTATACCGGCTGGATTCTAAACCTAGATTGGGCTGGAATTAAATGACTGAAGAATTGTTAGTTGTCTCTTTCAGAACTAGTCAAAGCGTTGTGGATTTTAAAGGTATATGGGCCTCTTCGCGGCTACGTATTCGAGAAATTGTGATTTACTGTTTACAATAGCAATAACCAGATTTAAGTCGCTATGCTTAGTGGAAGTGAATGTATATGGCTAGAAAAGTTGGATCGCATCTATAAGCCTTAGCCACTGCCATCAGTGAAATCCTCGTAAAAACTAGTTAAGACAGAATTATTTTGACCTGGTCAATTTGTATGAAAGGCGCACACGACCTTAAATAGGGCATCAAGAGGTAACGGTAATTTAAATTTTTGCTGTAGGACATCATGGTAACATTGAAAATAAAACAAACGAATCTCTGCAAAAGAACTGATGGTTTGACAGCTAATAGTTATAACAAGAAATTTAAATATCGAAAAACTCATTCTGCCCTTTTTGTGCCTACTATACTATAGCCTGCTCAACGCGTTTCTCGCAAATCTATTGCTTATTCGACTTTATGAGGTCATAGGCGTAACTTTCTATTGTGACGGTGGTGTCCGGTCACCACCACTTTTACAAGTGGTGGTGATAGTCACCACCACTTTTTGGTCCTGCAATTAAATATATTTTAACATGAAAGCATTTGGCCGTCTACCGTCTAGGCTATTCATGCATAGGCCTACTTAACATCGCAATGGTGGCAATGCCGATAGAGGCCTCCACAGTGTGTCCACACAACCTTACTTGCATATGTCTGGTTTCATAATTTGGGGACGTCAGTCACGTCATCAATTTTGTTTCTATGAAAGGTCAAATTATTAAATTCATATGGAAAAATGGATCGATTCATTGTAAAGAAACCGCGACAGGTTATAACTGTGCATGCAATGTAACCTGTTTCCGTGATAGGCTGTAAGCTCTATCTGCAGTCTATGGTAATTTAGCTGAAAAAACCGTAGTTTAGGCTGGTAAATTATTTTATGTTGCCAATTTAAGATGGAAGGTGGATCGACGAAAATAATTGTTGGCCTAAATGGAAGTTGGATTGATGAAACTAAGTCTTTGTTTAAATAGCAGTTGGATTGATGGAAATACTTGTTTCCGTAAGTAGAAGCTCCATGGATAGATTAAATAAACTAAGTCTTCGCTTCAATAGAAGCTGAATCTATAACGTGTTTTGCTTCAATAGAATTTGGATCGACGAAAATAATTCTTGCCTAATGCGAAGTTGGATTGATGAAAAAAATGCTTGGTTAAACAGAAGTTTGATTGCTGAAATTTTTTCTCGTAAATGGAAGCTGGATTGATGACAATTATCACGGACATTGGTATAGTAGACCTACGTTAAAAATTAGGCGCGGATTGGTCACCACCACTTTCTGGAACAAAGTTACGCCCTTGTATGAGGTTCCTTGTCAGCCCCGTCACACATCGTTACACACAACGCACCGCGCTCTACATAAAAGTATACACAGAACCTATTGAATTCACATTGTTGACCCTTTTTTGTGCTTTTAGAGGCACTATACAAAAGTTCTGTCACAATAAAATAGATAATTGTATGTACATGCAGCGCTTTTAGGGGTAGTTTAAAGACGTTACATCAGCTGCATTAGTTATAGGCCTCAATGAGTAAGCAAGCAAACATGCACCTATAATAAGCACGCACATACAAACATACAAATTTTAATTTGTCTTTATTTATACCGAAAGTCGACGAAACAAAATACAAGTTCACCATGACTATTAATAGATTTTCGGGGAACAAACGGCAAACCCAGAAGGTACCGTAGCAACGCTTATTAGGGCCACCAATAATTATTAACAAGCAATACATACATGCATAAGCTACATACATACAAGCATACATACATACGCAGGCATGTATACATACATACACGCGTTACGGGTATAGTCGTATACATTATAGTAGGCCTATTCATGCACATACAATATATATATATGCATATATATAATATATATACATACATGAATGCATGAATGCAATTTTTATTGATTTGAAATCATCCACTGAGGTATGTAGTCGAATCATTGGTTTCATTGGTTCGTGAAGCTTGAAGATGCTCTACCTATGCTACGCTTTGTCTTTTGCACAACGAATACTTCAGACGACTTAGCAAAATCCTTGTCCTTCTACTTATATCAGACATAGCGCATCATCTGTACCTCCTCCATCCATGTCTAATCATACTGAACGCGTAATTAGGCGAAGAATTTATTTCCACCAATTCATTTGGCTTGGTGGTCGAGCCGAACTCGTCAAGATTGATATGGAACCTCTTCTCATTAGGTTCTCAAGAAGTCCACTACTCTTTCGCAGTCCGCGATCTAGGTGTTCTATTGGATCCATGGTTCTCTCACTTACTGATCGTATCTCTCGTACATGACTTTATCACCTACGTCAACTCCGCACCATCCGTCATTCGCTGTCTCCTCACGCCATCTCCACTCTCGTCCTTGCGCAGATGCATGATGCGCCGATCTGCAGTATTAGGATCGGCTTTAATAACACCATATTATATGCGCTGGTCTCTCCTCACTAAACCTTTCGAAGATCCAATCAATACTTAACGCTGTTGCCCGCTTTATCGGTTGTCTCCCGAAGTTTGCCCACATATCTGTCTTCATTCGCGACACCATGCATACACTGGCTCCTATGCCCCAGCGCATCCAGTTCACAATTTTAGCTCCTATGCGCAACTGTCTTTTGTCGGGGTAGCTCCTTCATACCTCAGCATCTTTTGTACCTCGGTCTCTACACTTCTTGGTCGCTCCACTCTCAGCTCAGCCGCCAGGGGTCTTCGGGTTGTACCCCGCATGCGCAGGGCCACTACTCAATCTATAAGCTTTGCTTATGTTGGCCACTCTATATAGGTGGAACCGAACTCCGGAGGAATTGCGGCTTGAGCTCCTAAGTCTCTCTCTTCCTCTGTTCCTGAAATGCACGAAGTCCATTTTATTTGTTAGCGATGGCTCTGACTTGGGTCGACAGCGCGTACGTTGATTGGCGCTTTATAAATGCAAGATTACAATTACAGTAAGTACAATTACAATTCAATATCTGCCGACTGGTGAGTAGAACACAAGGCATGAAAAGATCGCTTAGCGATAGGTAAGAAGAAGCATTTTAAAAGAATAACCAGAACGATTAAGTGGTGGAAAGTATGGTCAGTTTATCTGTTCCACATTAGCGCTGACTAGAGAGATAAATAAAAGATCTTCGACAAGTCCGAAAGTGAGCATCAAGAGTCTAGCTATACAGCAGACTTTACAAAGTGATCATGACAATGAGATGGAAAATAGAGTCGCATTGCAATATTCCAGGCATTACAGACATGCGAACGGAGTAATGCATTGGACGATAAGCGGAGTGTTATGTCGTTTAGCTTGAAACAGCATAATATTATGTAATCAATTATAGTTATGTCGTTTAGCGAAGTAACATAGGCTGCTCTTAAAGTGTAGGATGGTTTAGCAAAGGATGATTTGCCATCATGTGGCATATATATATGTTTTTCTTATGGCGTGTCGTGACATTTTGCAGTCGTGTGAATCTAGCACGACACACACAAATACATACATACATACATACAGTGTACATGTTTGCATACATACATGTACTGTTTGCATGTATTTACACTGTATGTATTGATATATACAAAGACATACATACATACATGCAAATATACTTATACATGCATACATACATTCATATATATATTATTTTCAGTCGCGTGAAAATAACACGACGGAGGTCCATTTTAATTTGCTTTGAAAGAGTTCTCGTTACTTGTCGGTTAGCGCTCGTCGAGACAGACAATAGGTCTGATGTTGGTGAGAGGAAACCCGAGTAAAGGCAGAGGATGCTGCGGTTGCTGCAGCAGGAGACATCTGAGCCTGCTACAGAAGTTTCCGCTCTGCAACCGGATTCGAGACGTTGCCGAGGAAACATCGTCCTCCTCTGAACAAAGGATGTTGCCCACCACCAGACACTTGCGAGCGGCGGCATAAGAGAAACGAAAGACGAATCGATTGTTGCCAGAATATTCTATTAATCTGTGTATAGACACATATCGTTTTCGCTGTAGAAACGACTGTTCATCGGATTCAGGCAGATCAACTGTCTCATTAATGCGATGCCCTCTTAATCCGCCTCTAAATATAGGATTAAGATTGGAGGATGCTATCCACATCCACCACCTCCTCCTCCTCCTCCTCCTCCTCTTCCTCCGTGGATGCAGATCGTAGCGCCATCTATTTCCTGCGCTGTGTGGAAGCACTTAAATGACGCCGAGGTTCCCAAAATCCATAACAAAGTAACCCACTCTATAAAACAATGACAATTGGTAATTCTGGACCAGGTTAGGACTCCAGCAATAATTGTGTGACGAGAACAAGTCTGAATTTCAGACTTTAACGTGCAATGTATCAGCAGAGTTAATAAGCTGGCACGTTGCCTTCTAAGAGACATTGGCGCAAATCCCAGAAACGGGAGAGGAGCTCCACTTTCAAATGATGATAACTATAACACACATCCAGACAGCTGCTGTAGATCTAAAAGCAGGCTGACCGTTGAAGGCTATCAGATATGACTGGCTGGCTGAAGGTTACATTATCAAAGGCTAAATGCAAAGAATAGATTTCTGTCATCTTCCCACATTTGTTGACATTTATCGATGCTGTGTAGGTTTCATTGGCTGTGGATTCTCAAAGGCAACATTAGTGTTTATGAGCAACACATTAGTGGCTCATGTGTATTTGGGAGTTCTGACCACACTACTTGTATGCGTGCAGCACATGTTTTTACAGAAGTCAACGTTCCAGTGTAGCGACCCGCAGCCGCTTGATAGCACCATTAGCTGCACGCAGTCCATCATATTCCTGGAATCGGAGAGGTTAATTGGTAATTCTGGACCAGGTTAGGATTCCTGGATGCCCCATGGATGGATGCACATCAGCCACACACACACCCACACATACAGATGCCATCTCGTTATGTCGGGCTCCAACAGGAAGCAGCGTTCAACAGAACTCAACTGAAATGAATCGGTAAGTCAATTGAATCGAGTCAATTGGATCGAGTCAATTGAATCGAGTCAATTGGATCGAGTCAATTGAATCGAGTCAATTCGGTTTTATCGGCCACTGATTCACTTGGTCCACTCAGTCAGATGGATCGGTCAGCGGCGTCTCTGTCGTCCATCTCTGGCGAGGCGAGGTCTTCAACGCCTCCTTCAACGACGAATGACTCGCAAGGTTCATGTTTTCTCGCATCCTTATTGTTCCTATATATCGATAATAGAAAGAATTTGATTAAATGCACCGAGATAATATCTCAAACCGATCGAGAAAAGCGCCACCTGGAGGATTCAGTCATTTCCTGTACTTTCATAGTTCACAGAGGAATGTGCGAGTATCAGACTGCATTAGCATTAGAACTCTAAATAAATCATTTCGTCCTAGGTTTTCCACCGTGCATGATCCCATTGGGTGTGCTTCGCTTGTTCAAACCTGTTGACTATAGTTCACGTGTAACGATTTACGGAAAGAGATTCCTGGCTCGAAAAGAACGTAATGACACGAATTGGTACTCATTTAGTACTTGCTGCTCCCAATGCAGGTCCGCACATCGGGCAACGTTTCTTAACCATTCGTCTTTTTCCAATGCCAGTCTTTCACGGATTCGTACTCAACGCTATAATTATAAATATGATGAAAGGCCCGTACAGAAAGGCGTGGCATAATATCGCTGATAGGCTCACTTGGGTTAGAAGCCATCCTTAGGGGTCGTCCATTAATTATGTCAACAAATTTTAGGCCTTTTTGACCCCCTCCCCTCCTTGTCAACAACTGTCAAACATTGACGGACCCCCAAAACAATTATGTCAACAATCCCAGAACCAACCCCCCACCAGCAGCAATTAATTTTTTTCTCAATGACCTTTTTTAGAGATTTGAACTCCGATGATCTTTTTTTAGACATTTTTTGGATGACTTTTTTTAGTCTTTCGCTACCTTTTTTGGGATTCATTGGGAAAAAAATTTGTTGACGTCAACTTCAACCGAAACCCACTCCCCCTGTCAACAACTGTCAAACTTTTCCAAACCCCCTCCCCCTATTTGTTGACATAATTAATGGACGACCCCTTAAGTAAGTAAGTAATTATATTCTTAATTAGAAGCACTAGCAAACGCACAGCACTGTACATGGCAAGCTTAATACATTCGAGCAAACAAAGATTCAAACAAGGGACGTCCGCAATATGGCCTACTTTTTAACCTCCTACTCTTCTCCGAAATCGTCCACATTTGGCATTGCCCACCTCTATCGTATTTGGCAGGCGTCTGCATTCAAGCATGCAGAGTACTATGACCAAGGTTAGGTTTTACTTTTGGACTTGCAGGGCTAGCTGTAATACAGGGTGGGGTACTTGATGTTAGATTCAATGCATTACAGACGGCTGCTGTCTGATTGAAGTTAAGATGCTTAAGGTACAACCTGAACTAATTACAAATTCTGAATTTAGTTACCTTACACATTGTAAACTCCGCTCTTGTCTACATTTGTCGGCATCTGAATAAACCCCGCTTCCCTTCTTGAGGACGTCCTTAATGGGCAAACCCTTAAGTTAGCCCTAGACTGATATTATATAAAAATTATATAGGCCAAAAGAGGCAGAAACGAAGAGCAACGAATGCCTTTGTTGCGTAGCTCCTGAATGTGTTCGCGTTAGTTTTAAAGTGAATGGAAAATCGTGCGATATGCTGGTCCGCTGGGCCCTGTCCATGTCCACGGCCCTTGGGGGTCCTGTCCATGTCCACGATCACTGGGGCCCTAGAGAAAACGAACGCATAATCTGCTTCACACAAGGGAATTATACAGGAGTAACAGGAGACTACTTTTTCTGCTGCAAAGTCTTCAGGTGATAACGTGGCTAATCGCTGATTTAAAATTTAGACAGACATATTGTTATTGTTATTGTCACATTCATATCACATTGTGGACGTCCGGCCGTCCCTTGCAGCGGACAGCGGACGTCCCTTGTTTGAATCTTTGTTTGCTCGAATGTATTAAGCTTGCCATGTACAGTGCTGTGCGTTTGCTAGTGCTTCTAATTAAGAATATAATTACTTACTTACTTAAGGGGTCGTCCATTAATTATGTCAAGTTTATGTATAGTTTAGAGCACTTGCGGAAGATGAATGTGATATTCCTGAGGTGCATCTAGTCAATGCTCTTCTGTCATGCTCAACTTCAGTCTTCGTTCATGTAATTGTATGTGATAGATGTGGACATATTATCATATGAGGTCCAACCTCTGCTTTTATTTAAGCAGTCATTCTCATCAAGAATGAGAAATTGATGTACTGTGGTGAATTTGACTCTCTTTGCTTTGTTGTTTTTTTTACACTTTGATTTGATGTTGCTTGATCGCCCAGTGAAGGCGCTTGTATGTCCCAACATAGGGATTTTCCTTTTTCTGTAACGAACTTAGTTAAGTGTAGTGTGTGTCTGCATCGTATAATTGGTACACACAAGGCAGTAGTATGTGCACTTTGCGGGAAGGGATACCACCTGGCATGCCACCAAATTACATCCTTGAGCTTAATTGATCCATCCTCTTGGTTTTGTACACGTTGTTTGGAGACCCTCTTTCCGTTTAATCATATTAGTTGTGAAGATGAATTTGTCCAGTGTTTGAATGATACACCTGATGTAATCCTGTCACTTGGTCGTTTAAGGGAGGGACCAAGATTAGAGGTATATACCGATGTACAAGAAAATCGTCCCCTAACTCTCAACTACGATTTGGACCCAGACGACAACTACTTCATTAATCGTCCCTTGGTCTCCAAATATAGTACTCCTTCGGCCTTAGAGACAGTATTTTCTTCTAACGGGCAATTGACATCTCTTATGCATATCAACTCTCGAAGTATGGCCTCAAAGACTTCAATAATTGCCTGTCTCTTGAACCAACTGTCCATTGATATTCTCGCTATTACTGAGACCTGGCTTGAGGAATCAACAACCGATTCTACACAAATCACAGGCTATAGTTTAATTCATAAGGTTAGGAGTTCGGGCCGTGGTGGAGGAGTGGGCTTTGCCATTAAGAATCACATAAAGTATAGCGAAATGGAGATCCCAACCAATTGTCGTTCACATCTCACTTATGAGGCGCTATTGCTTCGGTTTCCTCAAGCTGACGGATCATACTTTGTCATTGGTGTGGTGTATAGGCCCCCGGGTCAGGATGTCGGAGCTTTTAACGCTGAATTCGTGCAATTGTTATCCATGTTAACAACTAAAACTAGAGATATATATATTTTAGGTGACTTTAATATTGATCTATTAAAAGCCCAGGACCATCTTCCAACTTCCAGTTTCCTCGATATCATGTCCTCTCACCACTTCTTACCCTCTATAACACAACCCACAAGAATTACTACAACCTCCTCGACTCTAATAGACAACATCTTCTCTAACAGAACTTCTAAAGTAGTGGACTCATACATACTTGCATCAGACATATCTGACCACCTTCCTATTCTGGCGAGAATTAATCTCACTCCAATTACAGAGGATACAACAGTGAACTTAGTTACTCGTAACATAAATGCCGCCTCATGTGAGCACTTTAAAATGCTACTGTCTCAAGTTGATTGGTCTGTTGTATCTGACTCTTGTGGTGGGAATGATCCTGATAGCTCCTATGATTTATTTTTATCTCTATTCAAGACAGCATATAACACAGCCTTTCCTCTCAAAAAACAAAAACTCAAGGCACACAGGGGCTGTAAACAACCTTGGATGACACCTGGACTACTCAAATCATGTAGGAAGAAATCGAAGTTATACTTGAAATTTATTAAGAATCCTTCCCATGAAAATAAATCAAAATTTGTTACTTATAGAAATAAATTTAAAATGATCCGCATAAGAGCTGAAAGAAACTACTATGAGTCTGAATTTCTAAAATATAGTCATGATCTTAAAAAAACTTGGCAGGTTATAAGAACTATAATTAATACCAAGGATAAGAATAGAATTATTAGCAAGTTATGCATAAATGGCAATTCTATAACTGATGCTGATGTTATGTCAGAGAAATTCAACAACTATTTTGCTAATGTTGCTCAAGATCTTGTCGAGAAGATACCAGCTTCAAATAACACTATTCAAACATATTTAGACCCACCCCTACCAACTTCCTTTGCCATTTATCCTACCTCTCCTGCTGAGTTAATATCTATAAATCATACTCTAAAAATTTCACATAGTGCGGGATTCGATGAGATTGATCCAACTGTTGTGAGTCCGGTGTTCGACCTTATTGCTGCTCCCTTGTCTGATATCATTAACTGCTCTTTGTCCTCAGGTATAGTCCCCTCTGCTCTAAAAATAGCCAAAGTTATACCAATATATAAACAGGGTCAAGAGGAGGAACTAACCAATTATAGACCAATTTCCATTTTACCGTTTTTCTCAAAATTTCTTGAAAAGGTTATGTATTCTCGACTATTTGACTACATTAATAAAATGAACATTCTACATACTTCACAACATGGTTTCCAGCCGGGTCATTCAACCTCAATGTCGCTCTTAAATATTCAGGATAATATATCATCTGTTATTGACCGGGGTGAATTTGCATTAGGTATATTTATTGATATTGCAAAAGCTTTTGATACGGTCAATCACGACATACTCACCAGCAAATTACAAAATATTGGTGTGCGTGGAATTGCTTTGGACTGGTTCAGAAATTACCTAGACAATAGAATGCAACAGGTTTTATGTAATGGCTCTTTATCGGAATTGAAACTAATCAAATTTGGGGTGCCACAAGGGTCTATTCTTGGACCACTTCTTTTCTTACTCTTTATAAACGACCTCCCCAATGCTTCCCCAATATTGCGCTTTGTACTCTTTGCCGATGATACAAACATCTTTGCTTCTCACAAATCGTACGACATACTTTTTCAAACAATGAATCAGGAACTTAAGCATGTGGTCGATTGGTTTCGAGTGAACAAGTTATCTTTGAACCTCAATAAAACTAATTACGTATTATTTTGTTCACATCGAAAGCCTATTCCTGAAGTTAAAGGAACAGTTTTTATGGATAATAAACCTTTACCCCAAGTAACTTCGGTCAAATTCCTGGGAGTATATGTAGACCAGTTTTTAACTTGGAAAGTACATATAGAAAATATTTCTAAGAAAGTGGCGAAAAGTGTAGGTATCTTGGCCCGTACTGCCCACCTTCTACCGACTAGAATTAGACTTAGCCTATATTACTCCTTAGTCCACCCTTATCTCTCTTATTGCAATGTAGTGTGGGCCTCTAATTACCCTTCTCGACTGGTTAGGTTAACTTCATTACAAAAAAGAGCAGCCAGAATTATCTTGGGTAACTTGAACTCCCTGTCTTCACAGGCCGGGTTACAGAAATTGAAAATTTGTAATATAGAACAGATTAGAATCAAACAGACCTCAGAGTTTATGTTTAAATATATGCATAATCTTTTGCCTGGAGCTTTTACTGACTTCTTTAGCTTGACATCCCAATCTAATCCTTACAATGTTCGGTCTTCTTCCAATTATAGAGGAATTGCCACTAGAACGAATACACGAAAATTCTCCATCAAAAGTGCTGGCCCTAGGACATGGAATAATCTCCCTGTTGCCATTCGTGTCTCTCCTAGCATTTCAGTATTTAAAAAGAAACTCCATCATCACTTACTGTCTGTGGATCCCTGACTCCCACCATGCTTCCCCTGCTATTACCTGCCGTACATGCTCAAATTCGTACATACTGTGCTCGTTGCAGACACTCACTGTGTGTAATTTTTGATATTTAGTTAACTAGTTAAGATGTAAAATTTTTGGTACCCTCATGCATAACCTGCTGCCACGTTTCCCATGTACATGGGTAACCCTGTTAGCGGGACCCTGGTCCCTTAAGGGTTTCTCTCCCTTTTCTTTTTGTTGGCGTTTCTATAATAATTATATTTGTGATGTTGTGATGTTGCCTACTTGAAGGAATAAAATTTTTGGTTATGGTTATGGTTATGGTTATATTATGTGATATTTCAGACATATCGCAGTGATATTTGTCAAGAGCGTCGGTGATGTTGTGACCTGTTATTTCGCCTATTCTGCTGAATAATTGAAGACTAGGTCCATGAAAGGCATTTCGCTACGCTATGCTAGCAAAAGGTCAATATAATTTTATTATATATGCATTATATATATACATTAGTCAGTTACTATGCACGCTATGAATTACTACAAATCAGCAAATAATTGTTCAGTTCCTCGTGACCTTTGTGTCATACTCCCAAAGCCGTAATTTTTTGGTTAAAGGCTGGCTTCAGCAAATTTACGGCTGGCTTTTCATCTAGCCGTAAAATCGCGTAAACTGCCTTTTTCGGCTAGCAAACATAGTTCGTTCAAAAAGTGTATCGACTATAGAGAGTACCAATAAGCCAATCAAATAGACATTAGAACAACTGTTAAACCATCAAATGAACAATTATTAATGGAACACAGATCTTCATACGAAACGGTGCAGTTTCAATAAGTCCGAACATGTGAGCTAATCTACAAATGTCATCACTCATTAGTTCGTCACTAGTATTCTTACTGACCTCAGTACAGGCTCAGACAGACTCAGTAATCAGTTTAATATTGTTATACACGAACGATACACAGTGAAGTCTTTCAGGCGAAAGTGAGCTGATCCCAGAATTGCAGATCAATCCTGTTATTCTGTTATTGAAAACATAGACTCTACTGGCACAGATGATGCCGATATTGCAAGATACAGCCATCGCAAGAAAGTTAATAGTAGCAATAATTCAACGCACTTTTAAGTTTTAGCTGTAATTTTAAACTCAACAATATTATAAACAGCAACACCATAGAATCTTTAACATTGAATATGAAACCGGAAGTAGAACTCGGAATACTTGCAACATAGAACAGCCTGGACAGGGCCTTTACAATAGACGGCCATAAAAATGACGTCAGTACTCACCGCTCATTGCGCTCTAAGTAGCCTACAAACTACCATACCAACCAGCGTGCAAACTTTATAGTCACAACTGTGTGCGTGTTCCAACTGAACTGTTTTCAGGCGGCTTGTCGTGAAAAGACTCTCGGCGGTTTTTCGGCTAAGCCGCAAAATATCCGGCGGCTAATCCGCTTGCAGAAAATTTTTTCGGCTCGACGGCTGTCAGCAGCTTGGAGGTATACTTTGTGTGTCTTAAATCAATGTACTGCGCCCTGCTCCTCGCTTTGTTCTCCGATTTTCTCCGTCATATCTCATGACATGATCTATCACTGATATCTCTTCAGATCCGATGTTTTATCATGTTTCTTCCAAAGAAAAGAGATAGAAAAAGAACATGGCTCAGAAAGATAGACAGAAAAATAGACATAGAAAGATCCAGAACAATTCTCAACACACATGAAGTCGCACGGTTAGCGCTAACTGTGATACTGGGTGGGGTACTTGATATTAGATTCAACGTAGTACAGACGTCTGCTGTCTGATTGAAGTTGATGTGTAAGGCCCAACCTGAACTAGTTATAAATACTAAATATTTATATGATCTTTCGCAATGTAACCCCCCCACCATGTTTTAGTCCGTTATGTTTGGCGCCATATAAATAGCCAAATATACACGCATTCGTTGCATTACTTTTCGGTTGCACTCGCACGCTACCTTATCAGTTTAAGTGACTTATTCTCTCATTCCTCGTCTTACTTGCTCGTCCTTCCTTCCGATTTCTCGGAAAATACACTAAAGAGACTGCCAGAGCGTGCAAGTGGTGACATAGAATATAATTCCCAGTAAGATACAGGCGACAAGTAAGAGTTGCAATTAGACAAAGATACAGGTCAAATGACTCATTTAACATCAATGCACTCTCTTTAAAGTAGCAGAAAAGATCTACAATTATCTTAAACAAAACGATCAAATTTACTAAAATCAAATTTTGAAATTACATTCCGCATTTGATCGCAAACCGAAACAGTTTAATTGCCTCATTAACAATGCATATATACGAGTGTTTGGCCTGTGTGTGTGTGTGTGTGTGTGTGTGTGTGTGTGTGTGTGTGTGTGTGTGTCTGTGTGTGTACCTATTTAGTTATTAGCAGGACGGTTCTTACATTTCAGCTGTCTTGCCATTATTCTGCCCTATATAGTATCTGTTGAATAATAATTGCTTAGTCATTATTGGTGTCGGCTGTTCATTTGCATGTTGCATGGACTCGCTCTGTCTGTGTCTGTCGGTCTGTCTGTCCCTGTCTCTGTCTCTATATCTATGTCTCTCTTTCTCTCTACTTGATCGACTTCTGGAGCAGACAGACGTCGAGATTGATTTCTTGATATTGCGACAGATGAAACAGAAGGAAATACAGATTAGAAATGGCACGTGATGACAATGGTGGCACGCAGGTTCATGACAAAAGATTAAGTTGGTATAAAAACGTGTATTTATATGTGCATACATTTATGCACATTGCATATGAATGTTTGTGTATACATGTATGTATGTTGGTAGATACCTATTATTACTATTACTTTTATTATTATATTACTATTACTATTATTATTATTATTATTATTTATTATTATTATTATTATTATTATTATTATTATTATTATTATTATTATTATTATTATTATTATTATTATTATTATTATTATTATTATTATTGGTGGTTATGGTTATTATTGGTGGTGGTAGTGGTGGTGGTGGCAGCAGCAGTGGTGGTGGCAGCAGCAGCAGCAGTAGTAGTTGTAGCAGCAGTAGTAGTAGTGAAGTAGTAGTGGTAGTGGTAGTGGTAGTGGTTGTATTCTAAGTCATGTATATGATGGATATGATGATGAAGATGGTCTGTCGAGTATTTGCCGGTGCATCCTCCTCCTCCTCCTCCTTCCTTCTAATAAGCAGCTTATAACGAGTTCATAAACTCCGCTGCATCGTCATCATCATCGTCGTGTTGATGATCAGATTCGCTGTTCATGCATTCCATAAGCGCACGCATCGACATCAAGATCGATCCCCACAGCTATTTGTACTCTGTTGGGTGCATGAGGGGCAGAGGATGCTGGTGGGGTTGCTGCTGCTGCTGATGGTAGGGATGCTTGGGATGCTGGCCTGTAGTTCTCTGTGGTGTCGTCGCTGCATCAAATGGCAAATGTTTTGGTTGTAGACGTATACGAGGGATGAGCTTATAGGGATCTCTCGGCCTCTCGACGTCTCATGCCCCGAGCAATAGATTGCGTCTAGATTGGAAGGCTCACTTCCACCACGACATAAAGCCCCTATACATGCATACGTGAATATGTAGGCCTATGTGTATATTTTTGGCCTGTGTTTATGTATGCACTAGACTTTTGAACCCGGCTTCGCCCGGGGTATTTTTACCAGGCCTTACTTTAGACGGCTTTGCGAGGAATGACGCTTTGTTCCTCGTTTCGTAGCCGCCCGTGTATTTGACTTTAACGACATCTTCCACAGGACCGGTGTATTTCAATTAAACGACATCTTCCTCAGCGCCCGTGTATTTGAATTTAACGACATCTTCGTCAGCGCCCGTGTATTTGAATTTAACGATGTGCAAATTTTTCGTGTGTCCCTCTGGCGAATTTACGCGCTGGCTTGAAATTGTTTAATTACAGCTCTATGCAATATATACTCCTGCATAGCTAGATTTCAATGGCATTGAAACTATGACCACATCGAAACTTAAAATGTGCAAATATCGGAATTTAAAGTAAATTTTGAGTTGAAATAAAGTTGGGTTGAGATCTATAGAAATTCAATACACAAATGAAAACGTTCGTTAAAAATTTCGTATCCCTAAAGTGTTGCATTGGCGAATTTTTAGGTCCGATGACCTAGAAATTCTGCCGTGGGCGTGACCACTTCTGATTTGAAATCAACGGTCATCGTGATTGGTTGCGAATCAGAGCGTTGACCTAGATGCTCCGTTTAGGAGGGTGTGGGTTGAAGGACGTTATGACTACTTTATATAGGCAATATTATTTGTTCCCCGTACTACACGGGTTATCTCAACCTTATAATAGGTGTATTTTTCGAAGCGACGTCGCAGCCTTAGGACGAATCCATCTGATTTGCATATTTAGTCCGCGTGACGTAAGATTGCATATTTAGCCCGCGTGACGTGGACAAATGGCCATACTATGGCCGGTATTGAGATAGCTTCGTTGAAACAGTTGGAAATTTAAAATGGCCATATATCGGCTTTTAAATAAAATTGCGAGCTGAAAATAGTCGCGTTGACCTAGACGTGGCGTAATAATGTTTTGTAAAAATTTTCAATTCGCTAAACCGTTCCGTTTCGGAGCCTTTAGACTACAGACAAACAAACATACGGAAGGACAAAGTAAACAGACTTAGACTTATAGTGTAGATGTAGGTATGTATGCGTCTATGTATCTGTGTGTAGGCTATATGTAGGTTCGAATGTATGTTTATATATATATATATATAAGCGCGTATACATGTATGTATGATTTTATGTATGCATGCAGGTATGAATGCATGTTTGTAATTTTAAATTCTAATTAGGCATTTTTATAGCGCTGGCTTAAACGTTGTTAAGAGCAGGATATTAGCAGGCTCGTGCGTAGACTCCGACCCCAACCAACAGGACTGCTGGGACAACGGTGTGCCATCCCAACCAGAGTAGACAGATTAGACAGGACGTCCAGAGTTCCTGAGGCACGTAAAATATAGGACAACGTGGCCTCCGGAAAAACTTCGAACGACCAAATACGCGCTGGACAGGTATTCGTCTCGCGTTGACTGGTAATAGTTCATGCAAACCGTGATTGATGGTCAATGCCACTCCTAAGACTCTCTTCGTCTTGATCAGCTGGGTCAAAGGTACACGGCGTAGACGATGTACGAAGGTCTGTAGGTCTGAGGCTTGACTGTCCAACTGGAAACATATTTCCCTTGTGGATGGACCATTCCAGTTATACAAGGTTCACGATGACATGCAACAAAAAAGCCCCAGCAATATACCCTGCCATTCTACCTCTGCCATTCTACAGCGCAGGACGTTTATTGTTAGGATGTTGTACTCATATTGACAGTTGATTGCTATTTAGACGTATGCACCAGAGTGCGGATATACACTTGGTTTAATAAAGAACTTACTTACTTACTTACTTACTTACTTACTTACTTACATACTTAATAAAACAGTTCGATGCGAAATAAATCCGTAATTTAAACGAAAAATAGTTCTGACTCACAGATCCGCAACAGTTAAAGTCCAAATTTCTCAGAATTATGGAACAAATTCTGCACTTAGATCCCCGCCGGATAGAAAAATATGTATCGAGATTTCTGCTCCAATTTCGCCTCATAGCCACTCTGCTATAATGAGTGGGAAGATCAGATAGCGAGAGGGAGGAGTGGCCAACCGCCCCCACATGCCGAGGCCATAGTGAACAGAGTCACTAGCACTTCATACCCGTGGCTGCCTGTGGAGGTTGCTCAAGGGACTGCTCTTCTTCTTCTTCTTCTTCTTCTTCTTCTTCTTCTTCTTCTTCTTCTTCTTCTTCTTCTTCTTCTTCTTCTTCTTCTTCTTCTTCTTCTTCTTCTTCTTCTTCTTCTTCTTCTTCTTCTTCTTCTTCTTCTTCTTCTTCTTCTTCTTCTTCTTCTTCTTCTTCTTCTTCTTCTTCTTCTTCTTCTTCTTCTTCTTCTTCTTCTTCTTCTTCTTCTTCTTCTTCTTCTTCTTCTTCTTCTTCTTCTTCTTCTTCTTCTTCTTCTTCTTCTTCTTCTTCTTCTTCTTCTTCTTCTTCTTCTTCTTCTTCTTCTTCTTCTTCTTCTTCTTCTTCTTCTTCTTCTTCTTCTTCTTCTTCTTCTTCTTCTTCTTCTTCTTCTTCTTCTTCTTCTTCTTCTTCTTCTTCTTCTTCTTCTTCTTCTTCTTCTTCTTCTTCTTCTTCTTCTTCTTCTTCTTCTTCTTCTTCTTCTTCTTTCTTCTTCTTCTTCTTCTTCTTCTTCTTCTTCTTCTTCTTCTTCTTCTTCTTCTTCTTCTTCTTCTTCTTCTTCTTCTTCTTCTTCTTCTTCTTCTTCTTCTTCTTCTTCTTCTTCTTCTTCTTCTTCTTCTTCTTCTGCACTTAGACAAAATAATTCAGAGAAATGACGCAGAAGGCGAATAAACAACCGACGTAGATGCGGACATGCGCAGTTTGTAATATACCGATGCATATGCAGATATAACATAACATAACATAACATAACATATAACATAACATAACATAACATAACATAACATGTAGGTTTTGTATGTATACATGATGTAATGTATGTATGTAAGTATGTATGTATGTATGTATGTATGTATGTATGTATGTATGTATGTATGTATGTATGTATGCATGTATGTATGTATGTAAGCATGTATGTATGTATGTATGTATGTATGTATGTATGTATGTATGTATGTATGTATGCATGTATGTATGTATGCATGTATGTATGTATGCATGTATGTATGTATGTATGTATGTATGTATGTATGTATGTATGTATGTATGTATGTATGTATTAGTCGTTGTAATCACACAATACACTGGCAAATTATGATGGTACTAGTGCCTGCATTCACCAGGACTGTGCAGTTTACGTATTATGTGTTTATATAGCGCACCGGATCCGTGTGGGCAAAATTGCTCCGTCATATATATATATATATATATATATATATATATGACGTAATGTCGTCGGTCAAGAGGCGCACAACGTCACGCAATAAAATCGATGGCGGAGTAGAGAGAGGTCGCTTTGGTCAATTCCCCGAAATGCAGTTGGCCGGATATGGAATCCGAGCGACGAGTTTAACGCTGTCACTGAGTCACGTGGGAGTGGCATTGAGACCGGAAGTCAGGCGCCTTCTTCATCTGGCGGTCTGGTCGACAGGCAGACGGGGGCGCATCCAGAAGGTCCATCCTTCCGCAATAAACCTCCGACGTATACAGAGAGACAGACGGACAAACAGACGGACAGGCAGACGGACAGGCAGACGGACAGACGGACAGACAGACGCTAGGACGGCGGAAGGTAGGCCTGGATTATCTACAACACCCACGGTGCATAAACTCCTCCTTGTGCCTGGTCATTGTCTTCCTATTCATCACCGTACTATTTATTTATGTTCGTTATTATAGCTCATTTAAAAGGTCCATAAAAGGCGCTATAAAATCCCTTATGCACCTAGAAAAACATTTTCATCGAAAACGTAGTCTTTTCTATCACATTATGCTTACGAAGTCCAGCATAGCTAAGTTAGAGTGTTCTACTACAACGCGGATATCAGACAGTTAGTTGATATTTTTGTTCTTTCCATTGGTTAAACAGGTACAGTGCTCATGCACGTATTCCTCTGTATCATTCTCATCCTCTTCCTCCTTCCCTCCTCTTCCTTCTCATCCTCTTCCTTCTCATCATCATCCTCTCTACTCTTCCTCCTCCTTCTTCTTCCTCCTCCTCCTCTTCCTCATCTTCTTCCTCCTCCTCCTTCTCTTCCTTCTCCTCCTCCTTCCTCCTCCTCCTCCTCTTTCTCCTCTTTCTTCTCTTCCTTCTCCTTCTCCTCTCCTCCTCTCCTACTCTTTCTCTCCTTCCTCCTCCTTCTCCATCTCCATCTCCTCTTCCTTCTCCTCCTCCTCCTCCTCCTCGTTCTCCTCCTCATTCTCCTCCTCCTCTTCCTTCTCATCCTCCTCCTCCTTGTTTTTCTTCTCTTCCTCTCCTCTTCTACTCCTCCTCTCCTTCTCCTTCCCTTCTCCTTCTCCTCTCCTTCTCCTTCTCCTTCTCCTCCTCTTCTTCCTCCTCCTTCTCCTCCTCCTCCTTCTCCTTCTCCTTCTCCTTCTCCTCCTCCTTGTCCTTCTCCTTCTCCTTCTCCTTCTCCTTCTCCTTCTCCTTCTCCTTCTCCTTCTCCTCCTTCTCCTCTCCTTCATTCTCCTTCTCCTTCTCCTTCTCCTTCGTCCATTTCCCTTCTCCTTCTCCTTCTCCTTCCTCCTTCTCCTTCTCCTTCTCCTTCTCCTTCTCCTCTCCTTCTACTTCTCCTTTCTTCCTCTCCTTGCTCTTCTCCTTCTCCTTCTCCTTCTCCTCTTTACCGTCCTCCACCTCTTTCTCCTTCTTTTCCTTCCATCTCTTTCTCCTCTCCTCCTTGTCTAATTCCTCCTCATTCTCTTCTTCCTCCTGCTCTTCCTTCCTCCCCTCATCATGGTCATCTTCATTCTCCTTCATTCTCCTTTGATCGTCCATTTCCCACAGGGCAAGCAACAGGCCCTGAATACTCTTCTCCCATCGTCTATATCTACTTCAGTCTCTTCCTCATCCCTGCTCTTCCTTCTCAATCGCCTCTTCCTCTATACCTTTGTCCACTTTCTTGTCGTTCCTGTCCTTCCATTATTTTCCTCTTCCTTGTCTAATTAAGCGGTCGATTGCACTTCTTCCCTGTGGACTGGTTTCCAGAGCGACCAAAGCAACGTCAGCTTCCAAGACATATCGACCGACATCTTGTTTTCGAATTTTAAAGTATATAAGCACACAGCTTTGAGCAGCTGCAAAAGTAAACAGGACACAACGCATATACATACATGTAAATATATTTTGATATGTATAATTGTATACATGCATACATACATACATACATACATACATACATACATACATACATACATACATGCATGCATACATACATACATACATAGGCTACATACATACATACATACATACATACATACATACATACATACATACATACATACTGTAACATACATACATACATACATGCATACATGTTTGTGTAGGTGTGTGTACGTGTGTGAGCGTGTGCAGTGCATTCAGCCTAATATACGTGCGTCTCCTATTTCCTATACTGAAGATAGAATGACACATTAATTCCAGTTCCAGTTATTTGCCTCAACTAAGACGCTGTTGTCTCTGTGTCGTTCCAAAGACATAATTTAGTCGACGTCTTTCAATTCCTCTGGAATCTATCATATTGAATTTGTATATGTCAAATATACATAGACATACGTATTGGCCACATATGTATGTATATATATATGTATATTATATATATATATGTTAAGCACCATTCGACCTTTGTTTACATCTCGATGTATGATAGATACGTATAGAACTATGTTTTATATGTATGTATGTGTATGAATATGTGGACGATATGTGCATGTTTTTGTAATATAAGCTAGGCGCCTGTCTGCTATGCTCAAATGAATAAATATGATATCATGTAAGTTCCGGAATATACATATATATATATATGTCTATGTATATATATATGTACATGCATATGTATATATCGTTGCGCTTTCCAGATGTAACTTCCGGGTCGTCTGCTTCTGTTCTCGAATGTTCCGTCGGCGAATCCGTCGGGAGTTCAAGTGACAGATCAGACGAAGCGCAGGTCCATGCATTGCATGAGAAGGGAGGGGGCTGCTAGGGGCCTGTTGGGTTGGGTTGCGCAGGGGGTGACCGTTGCAGGTCAGAGACTGAATGCAGAGGGTGGACAGCGCAGCTCTACAGAGATTTCTAAGACGATATGTAACTACGCAAAGGGTATTGTTATACTTACAATTATGTGACAGAGGCTAAATAGAGAAAGACAACCTTACGTGAAACCATTCAGACAAAATCAATTGGCGAGTATCATCTTCGTTTATTGTGTTAACAACAGACATAACGTTGTAGGTGCACATAGAAAAAAACTAGGTATTATAGTATGAAGTAATAGCTTAGTATGAAGTAATAGCTTAGTAAGAGTTCAGGAATAACATACGAGATATAAAATTTCATGAGTCTTTGCCAGGAAGGTTAAAGTTATGTGGTCTGACCCTAAGAAAATAGGGCGTAAAATGTTGGTTGGGAAAAAGGCATCTGAGTGAATGATTATCGTTTAAGAGAACGGCTTTGAAGAGTGAAGTGTCTGCTTTATTAGCAAGAACATTCGTAGAAGGGAAATCTGTGTGAATAAATCCAGAGCGTTTTAGTCTGTTATTCAGTCGTTCTATGCGGGATTTGTCATTTTCGCTCACCAGTCCCCACCAGCCTGGGGTCTGGGGAAGCATACATTGTTCTTGCTATGATGGTTGCGCGAGTGATCAGTTGTAGAGAATCTGCAAATGCACCATGGGTTCTGAGTGTTTTAAGGGCGAAATTTGAAGCAGACTTAGCAGAGCCACTTTTGACAACTGGGTTGATGTGTTTTGTGACTGATAGTTTTTCATCAATGGTGACGCCTAGAGCTTTTGTTGAAGTAGAGCGAGGAATATACAAAGTTTATAAAAAAAGTTTATGCATAGAGTGCAAAGATAAGCAAGTAAGTAAACCCATTTAGATAATGCAAAGTTTGCCTTCAACGAAGACTGCGATGGTTTGGAAAAGTAAAGAGAATGCCAGTTGACCGAATCCCACACAATGCACTACATGCAAGATTCGAAGGAAAAGAAATAACGGCAGATCAAGACCACTAAATGAGAACATACAATCACTTGGACTAACACTATAGGGAGAGTGGACTTGCCAAATGACCGAGGACAATGGAGATAATTTATTCGTACCCAACGCCGCCAAATGGTTGGCGCTAGAAGCTACTGCTGAGGATGATGATGAACACCGATTGAAAGAGTCTGTGTCACTCTTTAGAACGCCTAGGGTTAACACCTCGTTGTTTGATCGGAGACGACAATGAGACAAGAACTGTAGCGCGGTCGATAGAGGTCTGCGTTGAAGATGGTCGCTTCTGCCCCACTTTTGCTCATCAAGGTAACGACGTCTGGTGCCTAAATTTTGATCCGGATGGCTTAACACTTTAGCTACGCGCTGCATTGGATTCCCAGTCACTTTTAGTACGCTCTCGTCGTTAAAGCGTTAACGAAAACTACGACTTGCAGAAAAGTCATCAGAATTTACTGGGACGTTTTCAAAACGTTCAGTAAGCTTTTTGGTCGATGTTTGGCTCAAAACGTTCCCGTAAGCTTACTCCGTCAACGACCCCACTGTCAGGGATCGGTTGGGAATGGAACGCACCGGAACGGCGTTCCGGTTTTTTTTTGGCAGGGACATTTCGTTTTATTATTTCATCCAGTATTTAGCTAGAAATGTTTCTAAATTAACATGGCGCTTGAAGCCGGCGTTCCGTTTCCTTTTCGTTAATGACGGAATCACTGCCCAGTGCCCACTGTAGTGTAGTGCTGGAATTTAATAGTCTCGTCTTTGCTTGGATGAAAGGAATATATTACATTACAGCGCTTGTTCATTCATTATTCATTACTTGAATTTGTATAGCGCCACTTCAAGGGAGCTACTCAGAGGCGCTCCCAAACCCAGCGCGGCCAAATACGACCGTTTTAAGATGAGAGAGAGGAAGGGAGCGGAACGCTAATGGGGAGGCTTGTAATTAACTAGCTTGTAATAGATTCCTATTTCAAACTAATTAAGATAAACAAGGCATTTTTGATAGCACTAGCATGCACCCACATTCTCATAATATGCTGATGCACTTGACTGAGGCAAAGGCGATCGATGAGACAGTTGGAAAGAGAAGCACTCATGAGCTGAAGCTAAAGCACTTCACCTCGTCGTATATTTTCCTATAATGATCCTCGCGATGGAACTGCCACTGGCCCCAAAGACACGAGGTCGCTCCTTAACATCGGTCTGGTGCTGGTGAGTATGGTGCAAGGCGCATCCGATGCTAATTAAGAAGAATTGTTAGATAAACAGCTTTGTCCTGGTTCAAGGCAGTACCTACTCATTTGCCTTGCACTGCACAGACCCCGCTTTCATCCACGCACCGCACCTGAGACCACTGTATGACAGACTACTTCTGCACCTGTAGTCCTCCTATTACTTCAGTGGTTGATGTGGCAAGGGCTGTCAAAAATGCATTAGCTAAAGTCTTAGAGGTGATCCATTGGGATTGGAAATCTGCAGAATAATCATCACACGACCACATCAAGGTTTTAGATGCGATTCTGGATATACAATAGAGATAAGTGTCTATTATACTTATTAATATATTAAGTATATTACTTTGAAGTCGCAATCTGTGTTCTGTCTTTAGAGAGACGCGTTAGATCGTTAAAGACTAACTCCCTACATATAATTATATTCTGTACGCATACGAGTATATAGTATATACCTATATAATGATCTTGTTTTCTACGAAATCATCTCAT